>JASFAU010000004.1:0-600000 GCA_039704465.1 Plasmodiophora brassicae
GGCGACGGGCACCGCGCCCTGCACTGATCGCCGCGAACGTTGCCGTTCGTCGCCGTCCGAGACCACGATGTCCTGCAGGATCGGTTTACGCGCGTGTCGACCTGGTCTGCTCGTAGTGAACGGTTCTGGCTGCAGCGATATATACGCCGGCAGGGATCGCGGCGGGTCGTTGACGGCAGGCCGGCATTCGCATGCCGACCGACGCCGCTCAACTGGCCGACATGAACGGCAGGCAGGCGCTGCCTGCTAGGCAGATGGGGAGCTCGGCGACGTCCTTGATTTGTTGGGCACGCCATCGACGCATGGAACATGTGACGCCGTTCTGTTGCCGTCTCGCTCATGGAAAGTCCGATTCGTCCCATAGCGGCTGGCATTTCGGCGACCTCACAAAACGGTCTCTTCGTAGGCCGTTGGCGTCAGAAAACAATGGCGGCGGCAGATGACGCTATTTTTAGCCCTCTGACTTCATAGTGCAGATGGCGCTATTTTTAGCCCGACTCGCCCCTGTTTCAGCTGAAACCCGTGTTCCTGAGGCAAGAGCGTTTTGTGCTTCTAATCCAGCTCAACGATTACGCACGCCTGACGGCGCCGCCCGCCAGAGAAGACGACCGTCTACGACCGCGCCGCATGCCGGATCCGCGCGATCCGACGTTCCGGCTGAGCGATCGCCAGCGACGCTGGCTGGCCGTCCTGGGCACGTTCATCCGCGCCGTTGCCGCCCGCTGCATCCGCGGCGAGTCGCTCGCCATCTCCGCTCAGGGCGTCGCTGCGCTTGCTGGCCTGGACGCGACGCTATGGAACGAGATCAGCGACGATGAGGAGAACGAGAACGCGCGAGTCGCCGTTGAAGTCGCCGAACATGTCCTCGACGACCCTGCACTGGTCGGGTTCCTGGGCGGTGCGGACGCAGGACCACCCGGTCGCCCCCGTGACGATCCCGTGCCGGCCGATCGCGAACACGACGTCGCCGACCCTGCCGGGGGCAGCATTGCGAAAGGCGACCCTGAGGAGGCCGCCATCATGCCCGAAGATGATACCGCCGATCCAGGCAGAGACGCCGCCGCCCGAGCTCGTCGACGCGTCCAGCATCACACGCCGACGATGATGATGACGGCCATCGTCCTTCGCTGTATTGCTAACGCCGTCGGTCGGTCGACGGAAGTCAATGCTGGACCGGAGTATGAAGCTTGCATGTCGCCCTCCAACGACGCGCCGTCGCCTGCATCGCCGCCCGGCCGTGTCCCGTCGCCACTAGATGGGCACGGTGCGGCCGACTTAGAGCGCCGCGCGCAGTCATGGCGCCCGCCGTGAATGCGGCGCACTCCGCCGCTCCTGTCATTCGATACCAAGCCCCCTGCCTGTAAGCGCCGATCTCTCAGACGCATTAGCCATGTATTCATAATACATTATAGAAGTTTCTAAAGCCCCTTCACGGTGCCACCACCGAATCGCGACCTGTATGCGGATGGCGCCGGCGATACGAACACGAAGCTGTATACCACGTACAGCCCCGCCAGCGGCGCCTCAAATACAGAGCACCATACGAGGGCAAGCGACGCATCCGTGACATCCCCGAGTGGCCATGGGCGGACTCAGGCTATCTTCTTCATTGTATTGGATCCCGGTTGTGCTAGCGCCTCGAACGGGGCCCGGTGGTAGCGATTGATGCTTCGCCTTGTTCGTGGTTGCTCTCTTCGCTTGAGTTGCTTCAGCTGATTGTCGACATTGAATGCGGGGAAGGAGGCAGTCGCCGGGTGTGGTTGTCGTGCCCCATGGCGAACCTCTCGCCGAGATCCTGAAGACGTGTGTTGATGGTCTCTTCATCAACGTTGTCGAACTGCGCCTTCAGGGCTACGGCGACTGTGGCCATCGCAGTTTCGTGGTCTTTGCCTTCACGACGAAACCATCGGTAGAGTCCGTACGCCACGCTCGTCGTTGCCGCCGTCCAGCGAGCACCAGTGGGCATATCTCCGTCTGCTACTGGGAGCCGTGACGACAAAGTAAACATCAACCACACTACCAGTGTCTGTGACTGTGTCTGAATGTGCGGGCTGGGCGGCGGGGGCTCAAACATGGTAAAGTTACTTACCCTATTCCGAAGGACCGGCTGGCACCCATCCGAAGGCCGACGATGGGGAATAGCCTTCGGACGGAGGCCGACTCGAAAAGCACTTTCTGGAAGCCGGCCTGGACCCAGAAGAGGCCGGCGCGTTCAGCCCCGGCGCCGTCGCGAGCGTGATCGGACGGCAGGCCTGGATGAAGGGCATTGGCCCGGACAACCTGCCGCTCGACGTGTTCGAAGGCGACACGGAAGCTGCCTCGCAATGGATCTCGGCCATGTTCGTCGTCTTCTACGCGCTTCAGCTGGTGCCTTCGGCGTGGAAGTCGGCCTTCATGAAGCCGTTGCTGAAGAAGGACTGCGATTCCATGGACCCGGGCAGCTGGCGGGTCATCGCGCTCCAGTCGCACCTGCGGAAGACGTACGAGCGCTGCCTCGTCTGGCTGATGCAGTCGCGTGACTGGCTGCGCGTGCACCGCCTCCAGTTCGGGTTCCAGGACGGGATCGGGTGTCCGGAGGCGATCTGGGTCGCCAGCGAGCTGATCGACAAGTACCGGCGGCTGAAGCAACCGGTCACGACGATCCTCCTGGACATCCAGAAGGCGTTCGACACGACCGAGCGGCAGCTCGTCTACGAGAAGTTGCTGGCGCGCGGCGTCCCCGCTCACGTTGTCGCTGTCGTCCAGTCGCTGTTCGACGGGTGCACGTTTCAGGTGATGCTGGACGGGCAGCTGTCGAGCGCGATCGACGTGCTGGTCGGCGTCTTCCAGGGCGCCGTGCTGTCCCCGTTCCTGTTCAACATTCAGATCGACGACCTGCCGGCCGGGCTGTGCCGCACCTTCGGGCGCGTTGCACCCTCGCTGTACGGCCAGCCGGTCCCTGCGCAGATGTTCGCCGACGACACGTCTCTGTACGCGTTGTCGGACGACGTTGCACAGCGGATGCTGGACTACTGCGAGGAGTACGCCCGCCGGCATCGGTTCGTGTTTAACGCGAGGAAGTCGCAGGTGACGAGGGACCGCCGCGGCGCGACGCTCACGATTAATGGGGACGAAATCCCAGACGAGGCCGACCTGGCGTCCCCGACCAAGTTCCTGGGCATAGTTATGCGTGGCGGTGATTCGCCCACGATGCCCAGCTCCAGGACCGGACGGGGAAGGCCAAGTCGCTGCTGATGGCGATCGGACGGACCGGCGCCCTGGCGACCAAGCACTTGTCCCTGGCCCGCAAGCGACTGCTCATATTCTGCTGGGTTCGCGCCCGCGCCGAGTACGGCCTCGCCTTCTCGGATCATTCGAAAGCGTCGCTCGCGGGCATGGACCCGTTGATGAAGTCGTCGGTGGCCATGGCCTTCGGGAACCGCAGCACGGCACCCAACATCCCAATCTCCATCACGACCAGCGCCATGCGACACGATCGCATCGCGCGCCGAGCACCGCACTGCCGCCGCTCGCCATATTTGGCTGAGCGGCGCAGTGTGTACAATCATCAGCTGCTCGGGCGACTGGTCCCCGCTGTCGACCCGGCATCGCTTCCGAGCGACGCCGGGCGTCGTCCAGCTTCGTTTCCCCGCCTGAACAGCGGGTGAATACATGAGAATTTCCTAAAATCCAATGTCATGCACTGCCGTCAAGGGTCTGCAGACGCGGGACAACAGGATAGGTTTAGTTGTGCTTCGCTCGTCGGCGAAGTGCACCAGCCTTTAACGACGGCGGTTGCAGACTCGAAACAGGAACAGGAACAGCGCCGCGATCCCAACCGTCCCCGACAGGTACGGCTGCGCGCTATAATATCAAAGAACTGTTCGCGAACATTATCAGCGAAAACCAACGGCTGAGGGCGGGTGCATGTTGGCGATAACGCCGTTGAGAACTATCAGCAGTGGACCCCAATTGTTGCCAATCCGGCCCTGGACGCCGAAATAGAGCATATACATGAGCAACCGTCTTTCTTGCAGCGACGAGAAACCAATCGCCTACGAGGGTCGTCGTGTCCTCTAGAAGTCCAACCAGCGTTATCAAAATATAGCCACGCGTAAATCGAGGCAAGAAGTACCGGCGGGCGGGGCGGCGGGACGTGACGCGACATAGGCGGCCAGGGCAGCGTCGCGGGCAGCACCGGCGCGGTCGGCGTCGCGCTCCATGCCGGCCAGGCGCGGGTCATCGGGGTTGGCGTCCCGCGCCTCCCTGACGGCCCTGTTCGCGGCCGCGGCGTCGGCGTCGCGCTGCTTGAATAGCTCCTCCAAAGACTGCGACATGATGGGCGCCCACGTCAAACTGGAGTGAAAGTCCGTGTGGACAGACCTGGCGGCTGGCCAGGAAGGTTGTGAGCGTCGCTCCGAGGCTACCAGTCAGGCGCTCCGAGGCCACTAGTCAGGCACTTCAGGTCGCCATCATGTCCGAGGGCAGTGCCAAGCGCATGTCGGTATCGGGCACGCCAAGGCCGGACATGCAGGTTGTTGGTCGATGACGATGGTGGCCCGTCGGCCACCACAGATGGGGCTCTGCGGCCAGATGTTGTTGGCGCAAGAACCATGGCACGATTGTCGACAATAGAGTGTACTTACTCAACCGAGAAGCCCGGGCCGCCCGCATGCGAAAATGGGCATGTCGGCGGAGGCTTGGTACGCCAGCATTATCGTCTGTTGGTGGCGCGCGGCGCCGGCGGCGGCCAACCTTCGCACCGCATTGGGGCGTCGCCCCCCGTGACGACGGCACGTGGACGGAAGGACGATGCGTCGCCCGATCGATCCGCCATCGTGTGCCGCACGAATATGCTGGTGCCGAGGGGCGGGAGGGTGCTTGTGGCGTCGAAAGAGAGGATGAACGGCGAGTGAGGATTTAAGTTCATCGGAAAGGAGATGTATATTGGAAGGTCAGGGGTAAGTACTGTTGCAGGGTTGCTGGCCTATCGTGCGGCGACCAGCACAGCGAAGAACCACGTCGTAGCTTGGTGTCCTGGTTCTGACGAACTTACAGCAGGTTCTGCTGCTCGATGCGAAGATACTGATGCACCACGACTGTGGAAACAGCTTACGACACCGAATTAATGAGGACGTTGTCGCCAATGTCGCGTTGCTGGAGAGGTACTGCGTGTGCGCCTTCAACGTGACGCCCGTGTCTTGCTTGAATGCGATAGGGCAGCCTTCGCGACCGTGCCAAACCATAATCAGATAGGAAAGGGCGTTGTACAGCGGGTGTGTCTCCTTAACGAAGCGCAGTCCGCCACCACGTACATGTACATAGCACCAAGTTGCGTCCCTTGTCAAGCGCGCCCGTCGACATTGTCTGCATCGAGAACGACAGCATCGAACTTCGGAACCGTGGGCTCGTTGTAGCGCCGAACATGTTCCCTGCTGGGGCGCTGGCAATGACAACCACTCGCAGATTTGGCGACTTGCACATGCGGCCCTTCCAACCGATTTCGGACCGGGCACCAAGGTCGGATCAGCCCTGACAGCGGGGTGCATTTATGCAAATTGACGGCGTTGACACAGCGCGTTGCTTGATCAAGCAACGCGCTGCGCGGTGTGTCAATGCCGTCAAGTTGCATAAACCAGGCGTGGCATTCGGTCCTACTTGCGTGCTCCAATGCACGACATTCCGTTTTTCTCGTCTGGTCAGGGTCTGGCATGGTCGTATCGCAGACGGAGCCAAACCCGGTGGCCCGGAACGACGACTGGCTCCTCGCCCTTTGTCGACTCCAGCGATTGCTGCCGCTGCGAGCGGGCTGCGGCCAGGGCGACTTGCGGGGCTGGTGTGCACGAGTATAGGCCAGCTGCTGCATTAGATCGACACGAGCGTCCGCCGACTCAGCATGACGTCGTCCTGCCGTCTGCCGAAGACGGCGCTGGGTGCGGCGCCCGTCGCAGGACGTACATCGGTGTCGGCAGACTATGTCGCTGGGGTCGTCCACAGCAGGCGGCGCTAGACGTCGCTGTTCTGCAGGACGACCTGCAGGACAGGGAAGAGACGCATTCTATGCTGTCGGCGAGGTCGGCAACACCCTTGGCTGGTCTGCCGATCACGACACCGATGTACGTCCTGCGACGGGCGCCGCACCCAGCGCCGTCTTCGGCAGACGGCAGGACAACGTCATGCTGAGTCGGCGGACGCGCGTGTCGACCTAATATTCTTGCACTGGGCGCTTCGGATTGCTGCGATATTTCAGCAAGGAGGGCGGCGGTTCATCGACGCCAGGCAGGCATCCACATGTCGAGGCGACGGCCACGTGTGCTTGGTGGGTCTGCCCTCTCAGTGCTTGGAGCGGCGCGCGCGAGCGATTGCTGTCATCCGAGGGCGGGCCTGCAGGGCGCCGCTCAGCTGCGGATCAGGTCAGCACGACGCTTCCATGAGCAGTCTATATATGTCGGCAGGGAGGACTGCTGCCCTGCTCGTGTTCATGGTGGAAAGGCGGGAGATGTTGAGGTCATATGTATCCAAAGCATGTTGTGCCTGGGCGCAAGTGCGAAATGCAACGACACGTTCTTCTCTTGGAGATACAGATCGTTTGCTGGCGCTGCATGTGGGGCCGCAGACAGAAGGAGGCGCGTCCTGTCAAGCACGGGTTAGAGGGGGGCCTGGCTCTGTGCGTCAGACGACGAATTGCACCTGTCACGGCGGTGCAGGACCTTACGACTCGGGCGCGTCGATAGGCTTTCCTGCAGGACGTGTTGTTCTTGTAGTGGGTGCGTCGTCCCGCGTCGCTGGTCGGCGCGGGCGCGGGCAGGCGCGTCTGGACGTGGATGATAGGCGATTTGCGACGCCGAACCACAACGGCATGTCGGTCGGCCGTGCACGACAATGCAGTGGCCGGCGTTCGCGACCCGCAGCGATGACTTGTGATCGGTCGCGCCGACGGCGCACAACGGAGCCGGCGCCTCCTTCAGGTTCTTGACCGGCGTCCGCCGTCATGCGATGGTTGAATACAGTCCCCGTATCAGGCTCATGTATGGACTCGACACAATGTATATATATCGCACACATCGGCACAATCGCAAGCGACTCGTTCGCGATCGATGTCGTTCCGCACAACCAGTCGACTACGACCTGGCCTAGGGCCTGGCGAGAACGTCTGCAAACTGGGTCACTGGATGCGAGGCGTTGCTGGGAATCTGCCACGATCAACTGTACCACATGTGTGCTGCGATGCCTGGTATGACTGCACTGCTCAGCTGGTCTGACCGGAGGTTGACACGCAGGTAGGCGCGAGGCTGGTGTCCTCGATCTGCAAAGGGTGATGCGTCCTGCACGGATGTCGGCGATCTCCTGCCGTTGAGTGCCGGTGCTGCGCGCGACTTCGACCTCATTTGATTGTATTGAACGGTTCTGGTTGTGGCAATATGCCGGCAGGGATGGTGTCGGGACGTCGTCGGTGGCAGGGCGGCGTGCGCATGTCGAGGGCTAACAACTGGCGCTGGGAACGACGGGCCTGATGTATGATACGCTCGACAGACTGGCGCTCTGTATGGAAGCAGACGTGGAGCTCAGCGACGCCCTTGGATGGTGTGCCTGCCCATCGGCGCACGGTGCAGGGCACTGGCGCACGCCCTCGATTGCCAATGTCGACAGGGGGCCAGGACGCCGCCACAGAAGTGATGCTGGCTCCGTCCAGCCTAGGCAGGGTGACGGCTGCCTTGCGGGGACTGTTTGTCGACTTGAGACGGCGGAGGACGGCACGAGTGCCCTTTGAACATGAAGCTCCGTGCTTCAGGCGAACAAACATTCTTCTCCTGGAGGTGAAGGACGTCCTCCCAGACGAGCTTAACGCGACGGCAAGCATCCATCAGGGCGTGCTGCGGTCATAGTGGCACCGGGAACGCGACGGCAGATGTCCAGGGCGATATATGTGTTGCGTTCGAAGTGGGTGCGATGACCCGTGTCGGTGGTCGGAGAGTCGTCGCGGCGATGGACGTGAAACGTTCGCAGGAAATATGGGCTACCAGCGCTGTGCCACGTGCGTTTGACGAGGCACAAACCTGACTGGGGTTGCTCGTCTTGCCTGATCTACTATGGTTCACACACATGCGGCGCCGATGTCGGCGACGGGCACTGCTCCCTCTCCCAGTTTCATCGAATGCTGTCGCGCGGTGCTGGCTAACGCCAGGACAACCTGCAGGCAAGACGTACGCGTGTGTCGACCTGGTCTGCTTGTAATTCAAACGGTTCTGGTTCAGGCAGATGTCGGCAGGGATGGTGGCAGGTCGTCGACGGTGGCAGACGTTTCCATGTCGGGCAGTAGTAACGGGCGAAACTGCCCTGCTGGACGACCTGCAGGACAGGAACACGCTGCTCGCTGGCATACGGGAAGCCTGGCGACGCCCTTGGTTGGCCGTCCCGTCGGCGATGCATGGTGCAGAGCACGGGCGCGTCGGACCAAATGCAACGATCGGCGGGCAGTCAGGACGCCGCCCCAGTCCTCGAGAAGGCTATGTCACTGGTCGGCGGCGACGTCGGCCCGGGTGCAGGCAGGCGCGACGTCAGGGACGACCTGCGCCGTGTGATGCCGAACACAACGGAATGTCGGGCGGCCTTGCAGGACGACGCAGAGGACGGCTTTCGCGACTTGCAGCGACGACGCGTAGACGATCGCGCCGAGATGGGGCATGGCGCAGAGGACCATCCTGCTGATCTTCCACGCGCGCAGCCTCGGTTGCTTGACATACGTCGGTCCGAGCAGGAACTCCGTCCGGCGGCAGGTCGACGAACACACGATCGACGTCGCGGCGTTCCTCCAGTCGCTGAACGCCGGCGCCATCGAATGGGGAGGCTTCGCGCACGAACTTTGCCTGATCGGCGCTGTCGGGGGTGATCTCAACGAGGTCGGGTGCGCGACCAAGCCCACCTTCGAGGTCGTTCGGATGGCGATCGGGCTCGCCGTTCTCACGTTTCCTCAATGCGTCTTGGTGCATTATCAGCACGTGTCCGACGATCGACAGGATCCTGTCGTCGAAGGACCTCGAAGGTGAGCTTGGTCGCGCACCCGACCTCGCTGAGATTGCCCCGACAACGCCAATCACAACGTTTGTCGTGGGCGAAGTCTTCCCATTCGATGATGCCGGCGTTCAGTGACTTGAGGAGCGCCGTGAGGAGAGCCGCGACGTCGACCTGCCGCCCGGCGGAATTCCTGTTCGGACCAAGATACGTCAAGGAACCAAGGCTGCGCTCATGGTAGAATCATCAGGATGATCGTCTGCTCCAGGTCCCCTTTGGACAGATCGACCGGCGACGGCCAGTGTCCGGACACGTCCTTGACCAGTTTCGTGCGGGACGGTTCACGCGTTAGATGTCGTCACGGTTGTCGGCGTACAGGGTCATTGGCTAGAAGGTATTGTGGGCAGAGTTCCGACTGAAATCTGTGTGGTCGTAGGCGGCCGCGTTGGCCCGCGGCGCCGGTCGACGACGACCACGGTGAGGACGCAAGCAGGGCAGACAGGCGCGACAGGTCGTTGGCGACACGCGAGGTGCGAGTCCTGTGCAGAACGTGTGAGGACCTGGTCCTTTGCATTAGACAACATTCCGTACCCGTGCATGGCGTTGGCCCAGAAGTGTTCGGCGCGTCGGCAGACGTCCTGCGGGATGCTTTACGATGCCGCAATAGTCGCTGGTACGGCGATCAGACGCCTCGGGACGTCGACGACTTGCGACATGCGATGCCGAACACAACGCAGGCTGGCAGGCAGGCACCGCTCGACGCGCAGACAGGGAGGTCGGCGACAACCTTGGCTGGTCAGCCAGCCATCGTCGCATGGTGCAGGGCTGGAGCGCGTCATGCCAAATCGTAGCAAACGTCGGACGACGAGTGCGTCACCTGGCCTGCGCCACGTTGTACACGTCCCGCTTCGAGTCAGGAGACGGCAGACCTGTGACGTCCAGCGCGTCAGAGGACGCCTGGATGACTGTGCAGCAGGCGATGACTTGTACCTATCCTTGAGGTGCAGTGCGATCACGAAGACGTGTCGGAAACGTCGCCTGGAGTCCAGCAGACCGTATTGAGGTCGTTGTGGTCGCGTTGACCCGTGCCTCTGTTCGGCGGCGACGTCGTCGCGAACGTACAGGGCAGGCAGGCGCATCTGGGCCAGGACGACTAATTGTGCCGACCGGGCGGCAGTGTACGTTGTCGCCGTTGGCGGCAGCGTCGTTTCTGCGGCGCTGACGACGCCCACCTCGGAGTGGGCACCTGCTCGGCACGGTCCCATTCACAGCAGTCCGCCGCCAGCCTCCGCAGACACGGCATGTGCCCCGGCATGGAGCGAAGCGCCAATAGAACGGTTAAACGGGGACCTTCGATCCGCGTGTTTAGGTGCCGATGGTTTCTTGTTGTCACCTGTCAGGAGGGCCAGCCGATATCATTTTATGACCGGTCGCTGTCACTCGAATCGGCCACGGGACGCTAGCCAACCGATGGCCGTGATGCTTGGCAGACACGTGCAGCTGGAGCGCCTGTGGACGATATAGCTCCAGGCGCTGCATGTCCAGCCGTTCAACCAGCCGCGTCCCGTGGCGCGTTGTGCTGGCGAAGACGCATACGCCGTCCTCTCGTGGATCTGCAACCGGTACCCGGGCTGCAGGGCAGCGACGGGCGTTACCCGACGTCCCGGTTCCACCTGGCGCGTTGCGTCGCGTCCATGCGCCTGCTGCACCCGCTTCTCTTCTGGCGGGTTCGGCTGATGCATCCTGGGCGGCCGGACTACCACAATGTACTCGGTTACGTTTCAATCCAACTCCAAGACTACGACATCCTGCTAGGACATGAACCTGACGCGGCCGACTCGACGACGGTGCCATGCATCATGCCGACCTGGCGGGATCCGACCTTCCGGTTGAGTGGCCGTCAGCGTCGGTGGATGCACGTGCTGGGCACGGCGATCCGGGCAACCGTCGCCAAGTGCCTGCACGGGGCGCCGTTGTCGATTTCGGCCCAGGGCGTCGCGGCGCTGGCCGGCCCGGCTTCCATCGCGTTCGTCGAGCCCGAGAACGAGGCCGCCACCGTCGCCGCCGACGAGGACGACAACGTGCAAGACCAGGCGTTCGGGGACGCCAGCAATGGCTGGCACCCGCCGTGACCGGCCCGCCGCCCGCGCCGCTCTACTGAGCGCGCGCTGCCGTGTTAAAGATCTGTCCCCACGCTCCCCAACCCGGCCGTCGTAGCGGGCGCTGTCGTTCCGGTCGAGCTGGTCGACGTCGATCGGATCTTCCCTACCAAATACGTCCTCAACTCCGAGTGCAGGATGTGGAAGCTCTCGACGATTCACACAACGATGTCGGGCGCAAGCTCGTCGAACACGTCGTACAGTAAACGGTTACGAATGCCCCACAGGGCCGGATCGACTCGACGAGGCGACCGTCAGCGAACGTTCACACTCTCCAAGATGGCAACGAGCTGCTTGCTCAGCGCTCAGGTGGACTCCAGGGTGGTCGATGGAATCCAGGACGATAAATATCGACCGTCAGACCGTTATTATTGCTGTCGTGCGCCATGCCATCATCCCACGAGCAGGACAGGACCTGCCTCTGAACGAGCACCTTTCAAATATTCAGGTCGACGTCTGGGCGCACGTCTTGACCGGTCGAACGCGTTACGGCACGGGGACCCGTCCAGGTGGGACGCCTCGTCGCGCGTCCTGGACGAGACTGGGACGCTTCCGGGTGGCCGTTCGGTGCCCTCTCCGTTCCGGGGCCATCCGGGCAGGTGCCTCTCGATCTTCCACTCCGTCAGCACCTGCACCTCGTCGTCGTGCAGGCGACGATCGCCGACTTGCAGATGGTACGCGAACACCAGCAACTGGCCGAGCAGGGCGCCGAACAGGTGTCCAACGTCGCGACGGCGCCCGTACTCGTCCTCGGCGGCGTTGATCCAGTACAGAGCGCACGCGCCCAGGCTCCAACGGTCCGACGCGAACGTGTACCGGCGCTCGGGCGCCAGTGCCTCCGGGGCGATGAACCCGTCGGTGCCATACAGGACGCCGTCGCCGCCGTCCACCAGGTCGGACGCGCGGCAGGCGGCGTCGAAATCGGTGAGGCGCCACCGACGGTCCTCCATTGAGTACATGAGGTTGTTGACGGAGATGTCCCGGTGCACGATGCCGGCGCGTTCCATCGTCTGCAACGCGTCCAGACCGTCGACGAACAATCGAATCAGGACGGCGGCCATGCCCGCCAGCGACAGATCGGCCAGGTTGATACGATCCAGGCGTTGCTCGACGAACACGATGCCGGCGTCGCCCCGGTCCTCGACAAGGCGGACGACGCCCGGGCCCTGTGCCGCTCGCAGCAGGTCGATCTCGAGCTGCCTGCTCTTCGGCTTTCTTTTGACGGCGACGCGGGACCCGTCCGGCCGCCGCAGAAGGCACACCGACACGCCCGACGACGAGTCGAATTCGGCCTCAACGATGTCCCGGGTGCGAGGGCGCTTCGGCGGACTCTGTGACGACGGCGGCGAGGAGGAACGTTGCGAGGAACGCGCCGATGAGCGCAGCGGGTCTGTGTGCCGGCAGACGCCCGGCGTCGAATGAGCATGACTGGATCTCGAGCGCGGCGGCGACCTGAACGTCTTCGGATAGGGGAACGGCGGCGACAGGTCGGCCTTGTGGTCGTCGAGCAGGCGGTCGTACTCGGCAGCGTACTGACGGACGGCGTCGGCAAAAGTGAACAGCGGGCGAAGGTACTCCAGCTTGACGGTGCCGTCTTCGGCAAAGACGCGGGCACTGGGCCCTCGGACCGAACGGCCGTCGTAGCGGGCGCTGTCGTTCCGGTCGAGCTGGTCGACGTCGATCGGATCACCGGGCGGGACGACCAGCGGAACCGGATCCTGCTCCACGTCGTTGCCGAACAGATCAAACGACGGCAACGGGTGCAGGACGAGCGAGGCGCGCACAGTCTCGTCCGACTTGTCACGGTCGTCCTCGTCGGCGAGGTCTGGGACCAGAACATACGGCTGAGCTTGGCCACCGCCACACAGCAGACCGAAGACGCGTAGCCGGGCGCGATCGTCGCGAGGCGCTTGGCGCAGGACGCCCAGCTGAGCGATGAGGGAGGCGGCCATGTCGACAGCCATCTTCCGGAAGTCCTTGTGGTCGCAGTCTTCCATCACGTCGTGCGCGCCGATCTCGGCCAGCAATATGGGGAGACGACGGGCGCGCCGCATCGGATCATCGTTGCCGGTCACCGGCGTCGCCGACAGCGTCACCGCGTAGTCGACGAACTGGTCAGGAAACCCGTCCAGCACCTTGGCAAGCGCAAACTCGACATGCGAGAAGATGCTGGGCGATTGCGATTCGGGGACGCGCAACGCCGCGTCCAGCACGCGATCCCACACCCGGCCGTGGAATTGGAGCTCGGGGCGGCAGAGCGGGCTCGGGACGAAAGTCCTGAGCGGCAGCGCGGCCAGCAGGTACGCGATCGTGACGCTCAGGTTGCTGTTGTGGCTCGGGCGCAGGATGTGGCTGGCAGAGAATGAGAAATCACGGTCGGGCATGGCGGCCTCGTGCAGGTCGTCGGGCATTGGTAGTTGGAGCGGGGAGAACCGCCTCTGCGAATCAAACAGGCCGGCGAGAGCAAACGCCGCCATGTGGACGACCCCGTACCCGGCTAAGGAGTGCGCTCTGGCCACCGAAACGATCTTGTAGGGTGCGCCTCGACGGCGAGGATTCGCTGCCAGATACGTCGACGCCACATCTGTCGCGACCACGGCAATGCTGCCGCACGTGAACGGGACGGCAGGCAACGGTGCGGGCCGATGCAGGCACGAATAGAAGTTGTCGATGAACGCGGTCCGGCCCTCGCTGGGCGCCTCGTCATCCCAGACGAAGCAATCGTGAAGGTTATCTCGTTTCTGGTCTCGAAGGAAACGGCCGCCAAGGCTGCCAATGAGACGAGCCCGCCCTTGGCTGAGGTCGCGTACGACGACGGCGACCTCCTGGGCTGTCGTCGTGTCGGTGATGCGTCTGTTGCAGTCCATGTCGGTCGGGGTGCGGGCGGGCGGCGGCGGCGGGCGGCGGCGGGCGGCGGGCGGCGGCGGTATGCGAGTGCGGGCGGCATCCCCGAGAGCCCCCTCCCCGAGTCCGCGTCACGCAACATCCCATGCAGCCCTCATCAAGGAACATTCCGGCACGGATCAGTCAGCACGTGCTGTTCAAGACCGGTCGACGCACGGGCGGGCCACAGGTTGCGTCTGACCTGCACGCACTGCAGGTGCACCGGGACGGCCCAACCCGGAGGTGGCCCTGCGTGCACCAACGATTACCGTCGAGTTGCACGTCGTTGCACCGTGTGGACATCCGGTGCGTGCGCTGACACCCAATCATACTAAATAAAGCAAGAAAAGGGCTGTTCGAGGATGTGTTCACTTCAGACATGGCGTTGATTCTGGAGTTTTGCAAACAGGAGGCCAAAATGGGACCACGCGCGTGCTCTCGTCATGATGTTCCCAGCGGCCTAGCGCCCCCGATTACATATGCCAGAAGTATACTGGACCGAATTCGCTGCATCGTGAATGTATCGGACAGCGTTACTTTGTGGATAATGATTAATGAGTGAATAGGCCCTTCTGACAGGTGACAACCCGTGAAGCAAGAAGAAATCGCCAATCGGCAATCGGCATCCAAAAACGCGGGTCAAAGGTCCGTGCTTCTTTTAGGCGCTGGGCTCCGTGGTGGGTGTCGTCTGCGCGCGGCAGACGACACGACGACGCTGCCGCCAACGCCGCCTACGGCGACACCGTACACTGCCGCCCGATCGACACCGTACGGCACAAGTCGTCCAGGCCCAGATGCGCCTGCCTGCCCTGTCCGCTCCACGGGTCAACGCGGCCACTACGACCTCAATACGGCTGCTGGACGCCAGGCGACGTTTCCGACACGTCTGCGATATCGCAATGTACCCAAATCCCCGTACCTTGACGTGCCGGGATCACTGAACGAAGTCGCCACACAAATGTACTTGCCAATGCCACTCCCAGGCACGGTGATCCTCTGCAGTCGGAAGCGCCAGCAGGCGGCCAGCGGTCGCTTCTCCAACGGCGCTGTTGTCGATCGACATGCTGCGCGCCATCATTGTATGCATTCCGCCATTGATACCGCCGGACGCGATCGTTCCTCTGCAGTCGGACAAATCCCCGCATCTCGACGTGCCTGGATATCTAAACCAGGTCGCCAGACAAACGTACCTGCCCATGCCGCTCCCAGGCACGGTGACAGGTCGAACGAACATTAACGCCATCTTCAACACGTTGACCGCAATCCAAGCGGTCAATCACGACAAGCACGGGACGCTGGAGGGCAGAAAAGACCGGGTCGTCGACTGGCATTCGATGTACACCGACCCCCGTTGCTCCGTCCTTTACCAACGACCGGCTCACGACATGCTGCTCGGCCAGCGAAATGGCCGGCCTCTATGCGAACGAAGAGCCTGGCCATTTCGCTGGCCAAGCAGCACCGTGTCGTGAGTCGGTCGTTGGTACAGGACCGAGCAATGCGGGTCGGTGTACATCGAATGCCAGTCGACGACCTGGTCTTTTCTGCCCTCCAGCGTCCCGTGCTTGGCGTGATTAACCGCTTGGATTGCGGTCAACGTGTTGAAGATGATGTTGACGTTCTTCCGACCTGTCACCGTGCCGGGGAAAGGCATGGGCAGGTAGGTTGGTCTGGCGACCTGGTTTAGAGATCCAGGCACGTCGAGATGCGGGATTTCAGGTCCTGAATTGCTTGGAATCTGTCCGACTGCAGAGGAACGATCGCGTCCAGCGGTATCAATGGCGGAATGCATACAACGATGGCGCGCAGCATGTCGATCAAGCGACCGCTGGCCGCCTGCTGGCGCTCTATATCTGTAATCTGCTCCGTGCTTGGTCCAACGTTCGTGTTCACGTTTCCCCTGCGCATCGTCGGTGATTCGTATCTGGTCCACCACCAGTTCACCGTGCCACCTGCTCTCATGTTGAACATCGTCAATGTCTTCGAAATGAAATATATTTCCGGGTTATGCTTTAGGAGAGGGTCAAGCCCAGGAATTCGATGACTGGCCAGCAATGGAAGGGGCCACACTTGGCCGCCATGGTGCCGTGCTCGTCTCAGTCTACTATGCATGCCGTTGATCGTTGACGGAAGTCGCAACAACGGCGCCACATCTCGTGTAAGCCCCAGGGGGTGAACGCAGCAGACGACCGGATCGGCAGTTCGTCACATAGGAGGGAGCCCGTGTGACGGGCTGCACAGCTGCTTTGACGACGGAGGAACCTCAGGAACCCTCAGTAGTAGTCCCTAATAAGGGTGACGATGTCGACCATCGCCGTGGACGACCCGCTGCATGCGAACCCGTCGTGCCCATGTTTCAACCAGCACGGCATGAAGATTGGCCTGGTCCTCATGGACCCGACCTCGGATGACTTCGTCAAGACGCTGCTAACGGGAGCCCAGCGAGCCGCCGACGACAGGGACCTGGACCTGGTGGTCTACTCGGCGGCATCGTTCGATATCGGAGCACAGCAGGCAGCGATCACTTCCATGGTCCAGCGAGGCGTGACGTCGTTGATCGTTCAGATCCCCGTCTCGTTGTCTTCCATGGCGCCCGTTCCGATTCTCAAGGGTCTCGCCGGTCAAGGCATCCGTATCGGCAGCATTGTCGCCGGAGAGGCGTTCACGTCGTCACCCGATTTCCAACCCGCGTTTCATGTCGGAAACGACAACTACCAGGCCGGTGTGCTGGCGGCCACCAAGCTGCTGAACGCCTACCCGGCATTTGCCGCCAACACGGTCTGCTTCAACCCAATCAGCGGGTTGTCCAATTTCGACCTGCGGTGCTCCGGATGGATCACCACAATGAAGGCGGCCGGGAAGACTGCATCCCAGATCGGCGCATATGGCAAGAGCGAGTCGCTGGCCCTGATCCAGCAGGCTGTCGATTCCGGCACGGTATGTCCATATGCGAGTCAACGCGCCGGGTCGATGTGCGCTCACTGTTGGTGGTATCAGGTGAAAGCCATGTTCATGGCGGGCGCGTTCAAGGGCCCTGCAATCGACGCAGTTAGGGGGACACCAGGGGCCATCGGTCGCTTCCTCGTCATCGGTCAGTCCTGTTAGTGTTTGTGCTGGCCAATGGATCCCTTGACCAGGTTCCGGCTGCAGCGTTCGAACTGGACTCGGTTACCGGCGCCGAACTTCAGGTCTCGGATGTCGTTCCGTTCATCGTCGACACGCAGCCGTACTTGCAAGGGTATACGGCCGTGACGCTGAGCGCCGCCTACAACCTGACCGAAACGGATGCCATGGCGACGCGCTTCTTCCGGACGGGGCCCGTCATCGTGGACCAGACGACACCCAACTTGGCGAGGCGCGTCCAGTTGCAGTCTGCTGGGTACCCCGTCTGCCCGTCCGTTGACCACCCGACGATCTGCTTCAATCGGACCGCCGCCGTTGTCAACAACGTCATGAACGCGCAGACGTACAACGGCTTCTGGTCCATCGTTCGTTCGGGGCTTTACGAGGCGGCGGTCGACACAGGCGTTCAGGTCCATGAATGGCTGGACAACAGCGCCACCGATACCAAGATGGCCGCATACCTGTCGACGCTGGCGCAGCAGGAGGTACAACGACGTGACGCTTCTGCGCAGCCGAACGCGACGTCGCCCATGATCGGGGTGGTCGTTGCCGCTGCTGGATCGTGGACGCATGCGGCAGCAGCAATCGACGCGCTGCATGCCGCCGTTCAGGTGCCGGTCATGGGCATCAACAAGGTCCTTGTCGGATCGCAGACTCAGCACTCGTACGATTCCTACATGTTGATGTCGAACCAGGAAGCAGGTCGCCAGGCGGCGCAGTTCGCCTGGAAACACGGATACACGAAGATGACGTCAGAGGCACATGTTCAGCTATTGTCAGGCACGGCTGCTGACAGTGCATTGCCTGACAGGTGCTTTCATGAGACGAGCGTTGTCGACTGGACGTCCAGCGACGCCCGATGCTATGTGGCCGAATCGACGTTCAGGGCGCTGGGAGGGCAGGCCAGCTATATCCGCGTCGACCCGCAGAACGCGAATACGATCGCGCAGGCAGTGGCGCAGGCGATACAGAACGGCACCCAGATCGTGTTCTCCGAGACAAGCGCCGCGTTGAGCCCGACGATCGACGCTCTGAAGGCATCCGGTGTCTACGGCATTGGAGCGGGCAAGGTCTGGCAGCCGGTCGAAGTATCACGGGTGCTTAGTGCTGACGGCGCGTTCGAACAGGTGACGGCCGCCTCGATTGGCGACACCAATGCGTACATGCTAGCCGAGCTGGACGCAGGCCGGTACCTATTCGGGGTTCACCAGAGCGCTTTCCTGCAAGGGTACCCTGGACGTTGCCATTGAGCTACTCACATGTGCTGATATTAACGCGTGCTTCACGTGCATGTAGGTACCTGCCGACCTGTTTGTTCTTCGCTCGCGCGGTCACTGGGGGATACACGGACGGCAATCGCCTGCTGCCCGACCCATCCGCGACGTTCGACGGCACTTCCGTCACCTACCCGATCATCAATGCGGGCCCCGTCATCATTACCTCGGCCAGCTCGCGCTACGTTAATTGCAGTAGCGCCCTGAATGGACCAAGTACGTAGCGGCGCGGGGGATTCCCAACGCTGATGCTGACGACGATGACGACCTGTTTCAGCGATGCTGAATCCGGGCCCGAACGACATCAGAGATTTCGGTTTCCAATACGTTGCCTGGCCGCGATGCGACCTGAAACCCGTGCAGAGCGGGCAGGTGCTGCAAGTCAACACATTTTCGTTCAGCAGCGGGCATGTCGGGTCGTCCATTGCCGTCTCTGCCGTTGGCGGCATTCTGGCCGCTGGCATTCTCGCTGCAGTTGGGGTGTACCGCAAGCGTGCCGCGATGAAGTCGGGAAGCGTACGGTTCACTGCCGTGTTGGTCGCCTGCACGCTCGCCATCCTGTCCCTGGCCTTCCTATTCGCCATGCCGGCATCGCGTCAGCTGTGCTCCTGGCGCCTGGCCTTGTTCTCGATCCTGGTCACGGTCGTTCTCAGCGTTTTGTTCGCCAAGATGCTACGCGTGTACCGCGTGTTCGCGAATGCCATGGCGAACGGCAAGAAAGCCAGTACATCGGACGTTCGTGTGCTTCGGGACGTCCTGGTCGGCACATCCATCACGGTCATCATCGTGATTCTGACGCTCGCCATCAACCCGCCGGACGCAGTCAACGTTGAGATTGCTCGCGGCAGCGACAGCGTGACCGTCGCAGCCATGTGCCAGTACAACAGCACGTGGAAATGGATTCTGTACGGGTACCTGGCCCTGGTCGTCCTTCTGGGGTGCTACATCAGCTACAAATCCTGGGACATCCCTTCCAGCTTTAACGAGGTCAGCGAGTGTCAGTTGCATGCAGCACCCACCCGGAATTTAATATGCCGATGTAGGCCCGCTTCCTGACCGCTGCGTTCTACGTCATCTTCTTCACTGGCATCGTCATCATCCCACTGACGGAACTTCTGGCTGAACAACCCCAGGCTCTCCTTCTGGTCAACATTGCCGGAATGTATATCGGGGCATCGGGGCTAGAAATGCCGCGTTTAATGTCAGATCAGGTTGTAAATCCGTTTGTCCTCAGGTTCATGGCGACAATCGCAGTTCTCCTCTGCAGTACAGGACCGAAGCTGATAGCCGCGTATAAGAATCTGGCCGTAACCACGACGCAGATCTCGTCTGGTAGCAGCAAGCCACGCGGCCAAACTTTCCAGACGACACTCGACAGTCGGGATCAGATCATCAAGCAGCTACAAGCGCAGATCAATGAACTTCAGCGCGAGAACGCCGCCCTCAGAACGGGCAAGACGCGAGAGACCACGCAAGCCACTGCCGGATCCGCTGGAGCAATCGTGCTTTGATCTGCCGCTTGCTTTGTACCTGCCTCTTCTCCAATCGTTCATGTTCGACGCTGTCCCGTCTGCCGATCGTTGCCGCAACCTTTCGTTTCTGCCCACTCTCGCGCAACACTGAGTACTGGCAGTTACCACATGCCCATTTTCGAATAAAGCCTGGAAACCCTTGGGCAACAGACTGCAGATGGGTGTACACGTCTTACGTACACAAGCGGCCAGGGCGGTGAGGCTTATGCATCGGGCAAAGCCGAACCGCAGGGCGCCCTGAAAAGAGGGCACACCGCAAGATGACCTCTGTCGCTGCCTGCCCCGGCCTCCTTCGGCTATCTACTCCTACAAGATTTCATCGGTCGCATTCATGCACGTGGCACCCCGCATATTGTGTATTGAAAAGGAAACTAGGCAAAACCGGTATGGGGCACACGACTGCATCGTGCCGGGCGCGGGTGCCTCACAGGCTGCTCTCCGCCACGCTGTTCTGCAGCTTCAGGAGCATCCAGGGGCCATCGCCGTAATGCCACGTCTCCGTTGCCCAGACCGGGCGGCCGTCGTGCGTGTACATGACCAGGTTGCCGTCGCCCTGCATGACCAGGACGGCCGGCAGCTGCGCATTGGCCGGGCCGTTCCAGGACCAGACGGTCTGGCCGGCGCCCGTCACGACAGCCATGTTCGAGTTCGTGATCACGAAACGGCAGTCGGTGCCCCGGTTGGCCGTGTTCGTCGACCAGAACGCGTAGTCGCGCCCGCCGAGCTTGCCGAACTCGACCAGGTTGCAGTCGGGCTGCATGACCAACCTGTATCGTACGACCAGATCACGTCAGCAACGCCGTTAGACGAACGGGGGCGACCGCGCGGCTCACTTGTAATGCTGCGTGCCATGGTTGGGCAGGTTGATGATGTACTGTCCGGGCAGAAGCATCTGGCCCGTCTGGATCCGGTCGATGCCAGGGGCAACGGTCGCGTACGCGGGAGCCGGGGCCGCCGTCGGTGCCGCCGTCGCTGCTGGCGCCTTGGTCGACGCGTCGTTGCAGACGCCGACCGCCGCGCACGACTGCCCTTCGTGGCACTGCTCGTCGTACAGGCAGCGGTTGCACCCGGTCTTGGTCGGCACGCACGTGTTCGCCGTCGTCGTGCCGGCGAAGTTGGCGATGACGTAGGCGCGGGCCGCTTCGAGCGCGTCCAGGTTGTTGTGCAGCGCCTCGATCTGGGCGTTGTACGCGTTCTGGCGCGCGTTGATCCCGTCCTTGATCTTGGCGATGTACTGGTTCTGGTTGGCCAGGTCGGCGTTGGTCGACTCGAGCTTCGCCTGTAGCTGGGCGAGCTGCGCCTGCAGGTTGCGCAGGTCGACGTTGTCCTGGTCCAGCCTCTTCTGCAGAGCGGCCACGTTCGTCCCGAACTGTGCGAGGACGACACCGATCGCCTGGTCCAGCTCGGCGCAGTGTGCCTTCTCCTGTGCCATCTGCGCCTGGTGCTGCTGCATGCTGGCGGTCAGGCCATTGATCAGGGCCTGGAGCAGGTTCAGCAACTCAGTCTTGGTGGCGTTCTCCTTCGTCGGGTCCTCCGAGTCGTCCATTTCGTCGACGGCGTCGAGGATCTCGGCGACCTCGCCCGCCGCGTCCTCGTGCAACATCATGCCGCTCTCCCGGATGGCGATGAGCTCCAGCAGCGCCTCCTTGAACGTGATCTTGTCGAGCATCGCGATCAACGTCTGGATGGCCTTGATCGACGCCTGGTTGCCGCTGATCGAGTCGGCCAGCTGCTGCAGGTCGGTGGCGCACCGGGCGTCCGTCTGCTTCCGTTCGTTGTTCTTGGTGTCGATGTCCGCCTGCAGCACCTGGAGCTGGTGCTTGTCGTCGGCAAGCGCCGTCTGGGTCTTCTGCAGGCCGGCCTTGGCGGTGGCGATGTCGTTCGTCACCGCAACCTGCTGCTTCTGCAGGTCGGCGATGGAAGCCGTCGCCTTCGCGATGAGGGCCTGCTGCTGCGCGAGGAAGTCCTTCAGGGCGGCCCTGGCGTCGATCTCATCCTGGCGCAGGTCCGTCTCGAGCTGGTCCAGCTCGGCAATGATCTGGTTCTTGTCGCCGTCGGTGCTCGCGAGGTACTCGGCCGCTTCGCTGGACAGGTACGACGACCCGTACGTCTCGTCGAACGCGTCCAGGTCCTCCTCGTCGAAGCCGGACGCAATGGCAGTGCTAAGAAGCAGCAAGGCCAGGGCTGGCTGCAGCAGGCCGCAAGTCCACCGTCCCATTCTACCTAAGGCGCTCGCTCTGGACACCTCTGCCGGGCGAAGCGATTTCCGAAATGGCGGTTCGCACGCGAACCCGGGCCATTTGAAGCGGCCGCCTTCCTGTGACCTGTCACTCGCCGTGTCGTACGGGTCCGCCCGAGGCGTCGCGTCTGCGCTGATGCTCCTGTGGGCAGAAGACGGTCACAGTGCTGCATGAGCCATCACAGTGTAGTAGCTGCATTTGGGGCGGCCGCCGGTCACACAGGCAGCAGCATCTCAGCTACTATCCGCCTCGGAGGTGCCGGGCAATCCACGCGCGTAGGGCTGGCGGGCAGTGCCCTGTTGCTCGTAGGGGTCTCCAACAACGTCTGCGTGATATCTGGACCGGCATCGTCGTCGGTGGCGTACAGACGAGCAGGCGCCGCCCGCCGCCGCACGGACCTCGGCTCTGCGGCATTCGACGACGCCACTGCGATTGCGCTCGGCTGCACACGTTCGCGGCGCGTGACCAGCAGCTGCCCCCGTCTCCATCGCCATGCTCAGCGTCGGTTGCCGGGTACGGCACACGAACGATGCCGATGCCAAGGGCACTGTCCGCTATGTCGGCCATGTTGGTCGTTCCCGGTCGCCGCCGTTCGGGCAGACGTACTCACCTGGCGTCTTCGTAGGTGGAGGGGCGCCAGGGACAATGGATTGGTGTGGAGTGGGACGATCGCGCTCGAGGGCGCCACGATGGCTGCGTTGATGGTCGTCGGTATTTCACCTGCGGGCGGTCGGCGGCCACCTTCGTGCGTCCTTCTCGGCTGTCGCCCGGGATAACGTTTGTCGACGCTCTGCGAAGGAAATATGCGTCCGGTCTGTGCTCAAGAGTCTGCTGTCTGTGTGCCCCCAGCAAGCGTCTGACACCGGGGCACGCGTCTGATCAGGCCCTGCGGCCAAGGGCGCCCCTGCGCCTGAACCTGGTTCGGGCCTTGAAGTTGAATTCGTCGGTCTGCATCGCATCGTTGCCGTCTGGAGTGTCTCATGGAGGTTCTCACGAGCTGTACGTCGTGCCAGGGGAGGCAGACGTGCTTGCGAAACAATCGCAGTTGCACCAACTGGCGTGTGTTTCGGTGCGCGCGTCGAACGTCGCCCGCGTTGACGATGACATTGGGCAGCAGTGTCCCTGTACGTCGCTGGATTCCCACATATCGTCGTACTCGAATAACGCGCTGGTTTCGTGGTTAAGCACTGATCGAGGTCGACTTGGAGGATACGCTGCTGGACGACTGGGAGCATATCGCGCGCGTGACTCGTCAAGTGCCCGGCATTCGCGAGCTGCGCCTTAGCAAGAATGCTCTACCGTCAACGATACCGCCCATGGGTGATGCATTCGCCCGGCTCGAGGTGCTCATGCTGAACGCCGTCGACAGCGCCTGGACGCTGGTGGGCACCACGCTCCCGATATGTCGCACACTGGAGCTGACAGAATCTGAAACAGATTCTGTCACTGACGGGAGCGAACTGCTTGCCCAATTTACGAGAGCTGTTCCTCTGCGATAACGCCATTGACGACGCCGCGCTTGCCTCTGGCGGGCCGCTCCACCACCTACCTCGTTTGCGCAAACTGGACCTGTCCAGCAACCTCATCTCCGACTGGAACCAGTTGCACTGCCTCACCGACCTGCCAAGGTGACCACGCACCTACGTCGTATCTAAGGCCATGCTCCAATTTCATTCCTTGCTTGCTTCTGTGCAGTCTCACCGATCTCTGTCTGGATCGGAATCGTTTGGCGCAAATACCCGTCGACAGCCGTGTCACGTTCCCGAATTTGGATACCCTGTCCATCTTCCGCAACGGATTCGCGTCCATCGAATCGTTCGCCGGCTTGCTGACCGCAACTCCAGCGCTCGTGTCCCTAAGGACGAACGGAAACCCGTTCGAAGACGTCGTTGGTATTCGGGTGGCCCGCTCTCAGTGTCGGTCTCTGTCTCGGTCCCAAGGAATACCGGCGCTGACCTATGGGCGTGGACAGTTATTGGCCTATTACCGCGGCTGACCACACTGAATCGGAGCGAGATCGGGTACCGGGAACGTCAGGACGCGGAGATCGCATTCGTGCAACAGGCTGTCCTTCCCGGCAGTACGCGTCATTCGGCGCTGTCGGCCAAGTACGATATCGCCCCGAAACCAAAGCCGATGCCAGCTGCCACAAAGACGCTGCAGCTGACGTTCCGATGTGTGCCGCCAACATCAACTACGGCAAGCAACGCAGCCACGAAGAACATCCTGCCGAGCATGACCGTCCACCTGATTGCCCAGCTGTGCCGTCGCCTATTCGGTCTGAAACCGTCCGACCCGATCGACCTGTATTACCAATCCGCGGCGTCGTCATCGTCATCCTCCGGCCCCGATCGCGTTCTCCTGGACGACCCGCGCCAGGCCATCGCCACGTATGGCATCTGTGGACCTGGCGACATCACCGCTCACCTTCACCCTGGCCACTGTCCTAAATAACTATACTTGCGTTTCGCTCGTTCCGGACCCTCTCTTTCCGTTCAGCACCTGCGACGATATGGCGCGTCTGCTTCTGGATACCCTTTGGACATCGGACAGTGCCCCCCGACGAACAGGAGGATCCGGCGCACGTCGTCTCCGTCGCGTATGCACATAATTTATCGTGACTTGGACGACCGGGAGCGCTTCGTCGCCACCTTGTTGAGGCAGGACTCCGCATCGACCAGGAGCGGGTACCTGGCCCTGGTGCCGGACGGCGCTCCGGAACGATCACCCAGCCGCTCCAGAAGTTCAGCGGTGACCAGGACGGGCACGAACGGCGCCGCTTCTGATGCGCCATTGCCATTGTCGTCGTCATCACCCGCTCTGCGCCCGCAAGCGGCACCCCGTTCCTCTTCCAGACGCCTGCGCTCCTCCTCGGCGTCCATCTCGGCGACCATCGTGAACAGCGACGTGCCGACAAAGCCCACCTCGCCGTCCACGTCGTCGTCGTCGTCCCTCGGGCGCGCGCCCAGCAGACTGGCGTGGTCGTCGCGATCGACGACGACAACGGTGCAGCCCAGAGTGACGCCCAGCGCGTCCAGCGCCCGCCCGTCGTCGTCAAAGACCGCGCCCGTCGCGCCCGACATGACGACCTGGCGATCGGCGGGCACGCCGAACTCCTGCTCGACGGCGCGCTTCAGCGAGACCAGCGACCAGGTCGTCGACACGGCCACCCATCGGGACGACTTCCGCCTCGGGCCACGCCACTGCACCTGGATCAGCCCTGGTGCACACACACACATTGAGAACCGGGGACTCGCCGTCAACGCGTCAGACGCCAAACCTGTCGTGTCGTGCTGCTCGTCGTCGACAGCGGTGGACGCCGACAACGGGACGGCATCGTACCGGCACGACGCGTCGTGGCACAGGTCCGGGTCGAACGTGCAGGCCACGGCCGCCCACTGCCGGGCGAGCCGCTCGCGCCCTTCCTCCCTGTTCGTCAGCGTCACGAACGCGGGCCGGGCCGAGCACCCGAACTGCTCGACGATGACGCCCCAGTCGTCGTCCGTCACGCCGACGACGCCGGCGTCCACCGGGTGAACGTCGGCGGCGCCGGGCGTGCGCACCCGGGGGCCCAGCAGGCCGTGCACACAGAACAGGGACGCGTCGACAGGGCCCGGGTGCGGGGCGCCCGTCACCGGCGCGTCCCCGCGTATCCAGGCCCGCATCGTCGTCAGCCAGGCGTACGGGACCAGGTACAGGCGCGCGATCGTCGGCGGCTGCTGCGACGGGAACGCCCGCGATCGCTTGGCGATGCCGCGCAGCCGGGCGACAACGTCGTCGTCCAGCCGGGCCCGCTTCTTGTTCTGCTTGCCCGGGCCGATCGTCGGCGGGTCGGCCGCCGCCGCCGCCGCCGACACCTCGGCGGCGCACTCCAGGCAGACCTGGGCGACGCCGACGCCGGCGTCGTGCTCGTACCGTTCGGCCAGGAAGGCCCAGGCGGGCCGGGGCACGCGCAGCATGTCGCGAAGGCGTCGCGGGTCCAGGCGCCCGTGCGCGTCGCACAGCAACGACGCGTTGCGAATCGGGCGGCCGTCCTCCTGGCCGCGGACCCAGTCGTAGAGCCAGGACGCGTCCACCATCATGTCGTCGTCGCTGCCGTCGAACGACGCTTCAGGCGTTGTCGTCGTCGTCGCCGCCGCCGCCTTCTTCCCCGACTTCGACTTGGGCTTCGACGCGCGCTTAACGCACCGGCACAGGTCGAAGAAGGCGGCGATCTGGGCGCGCCGCTCGGTGATGAAGCGGACGCGTTGCGCGCGCCGCTCGGCGTCGACCTGCTTGGCCAGCAGGGCGGCGCGGTCGCCCTGGACGATCTCGTCGACGAGGCCGGGCGACGGCGTCGGGTGGCGCACGAGCGGGCGCCCCCGGCGGCTGTAGACGAGCATGTAGGCCGTGTCGGACGAGATGCGGGTCGTCGCCGCCGACCGCACCAGCTGGCCCGGGCCGATCTCGGCGTCGTTCAGGTTGTACCAGCGGCCCGTGTGCTCGTCCCTGACCTCGGCGACGTAGTGCCCCGAGTGGGCCGACTCGCCGGCGTGCAGGATGACGGCCGTCAGGTCGTACAGGCGCACGTCGTCGTCGTCGTCGCGTTCGAACGCGAGTGCCAGGGGGATGTCGACGGCGACGTGCAGCTTGACCTTGGCGTGCGCCTTGCGGTTGTAGACGAAGCGCAGGAGCTGGATGTGGAGGATCGGCGGCAGGTCGTGCAATTGCAGGCGCCGCTCGGCGTTGCACTTGGCGTTGCAGACGGCGCAGCTGTACCGGTTGCCGCCGGACAGGCGCTCGGTGCCCAGGTACGCCGCCAGGCACGCGTCGATGGCGAACCGGGTCGGGCTGATCGGCAGGCAGATCTCGGTGAACGTCTCGCGGCGCCCCGTCTGCGTCGTGTGGCAGCGCAGGCAGCGCGTCGAGTGGGACGCGACGCCCTGGAACTGGGCGCCCACGTCGTTCATCGTCAGGCGCACGAACGTCAGCAGCAGGTGGGTGAACTCCTGCACGTCCTGTTGCCGGTCGACGCGCAGGCCAAGCGCCACGATCAGCGGGGTCGGGTCGACGCGGCCGCCCGTCGGCGTGCACTGCAGCCGGGCGAACAGGCGCTGCATGCCGCAGAGGACGCGGTCGTCGCCCCGATAGTCGTAGAGCGTCTGGCGGAACGTCGTGTTGAAGTACAGGCACTGCATGAAGACGTTGAAGAAGCAGGTGGCGCCGAGGTTGACCAGGCCGCGCACCGGTCCCGCGAGCTGGTCGGCGGCACCGGCGCTGGTGGTGGTGGTGTCCAGGTCCGGTGCCGGCGCCTGGACGGCGATGGCGCGCCAGAACGGCGACGATTTCATGCCGTGCTTGACGCGCTCGACGCAGTTCGGGTGGTCGGTGCAGACGCGCCCCTTCCAGTTCGGGTTGCAGCGCGGCCGGTCCAGGTTGAACACGCGGCGCGCGTCGACGACCGCGAGCGGCGACGGGCGCTTGTCGCCGACGACGCTGCCCGGCGGCGCCGCCGCGTCATCGCCGCCGTCGGTGTCGCGCATTGGCGGCGGCGGCGGCGGTCGGCGTGGGGCGCACTGACGGACCAGATCGAGCTGCAGACGGAACTGCGCGGCGACGACGCCACGACAACGCCAACCCCGCCCAGACCGGCAACACGGCGCGCACGCACTCTCTTCCGATTCGTCACGCGCCGCCGCCGCCCCCGGACGCCCCGGCGAACGTCTTAATACCACGCGAGCGGCGTGTGGTTCATGCGACGCCTCTGGAGGCGGTCGGGCGGCCCCCCGCCTTCTTGACCTTGGGGCTCCCGAATTCGACAGCAACCGAATAAGACGGGTGCGGCGATGGTCGGCGACCTTCGGGTATTGGCGGGCAGCGCTGGGCCAGCGAGCCCTCGTCGCGGCAGCCATTGCGCGGTCGTTAACGACCAGGGTTTGGATGCAGGACCGGTATTTCGACACGGAACGTTCCTTACTCTGACATGTTCGACACACCATCCTCCCGAATGCGCCGACGAAGACGGTGGTCGGCGCAGTCGGGCAGATTGTGTGTCGGGCGTCCCAGAGCAAGCAACACGCCCCGTGGACCTGAGAAAAGGCGGCGCGTGACCATCACAGACAGTCAATTGTATGTAGTATCGGGTTGAGATCATTTCGGAAGACGGTGCGACGGGTGCGGCGATCGCGCTCAAGGCGGAGGACGTCGGTGTGAGATCGATCGTCCCTCACATGAAGGCCTAGAACGAGGAGAGTGTCCAGCGGAGGGAGAAGATCGGGTTCATTCGTGAATCCTTGTACGAGCGTTTGGAGGACGTAGTGTGGACTGTGGAGTCCACAGTCGGCTACACGTGCTCGAAAGCAATCCCCGCGGCGCGTGACCATCACAGACGCTGCCCGGGGCCCGCGAACGCGACGCGACTGGACCACCTATTGCGATCTACCTTGTCAATGCCCACCTGTGCACGAACCTGCGCGCCACGTTTGCGGAGCTCGAGCGTGGTGTTGATGCGCAGGACGCGTGGAAGGCTCGGTTGCTCGCAGTACCTGTCGTGCACTCCTTCGTATATGGAACGGAGGCTCCTGTACGCGTACAGTGATGCTCGCATGACGCGTCATGTTGCTACTCTCTGACAGGCGCGGCGGTGGCCAAGCGCACCTGGACGAACCGTCAACCGTTTTGGGCCAACAGCTGAACTTGAACAACTCTGGGAACCAAAAGTGTGCATTGGCTCAGGTACGGCACACAGACACGGCGCTATCCCGTTGTGCTGGTTCGGTGCCCATGTTACCGCCCATATCTGGGCCACATATCGCCATGGAACAGCATGGAACACATTGTCCGATAATGTAAACTGTCTGTACCTGTTCAACCCGGGGTACGGGCCGCAGCGTGCACCCAGGTGTGCACCGATACGGTGGGGTGCGGTGTACGAAATCAAACGGGTAGCGGCGCTGTTCGCGCTCGCGGTCTGTCCACAGGTATCACCCTATCCTGGAGCCGGTAGAGACACGTGGGCTATGGGTCGCCCACGCTAGTTAAGTGGCGGATGATATCACCGGGGAGGGAGGGGAGAGGGGCGCCCAAACCCCTGCGATTCCGGTCATAAAGCTGGCACGACACTAAGGCCAGTACGGTATTCGTATGCCGGGGCCACGCTCCACTGCAATCTTATTACATGGCGCAACTGCCCCTGAAATGACTCCTGTGATGATGCTGGCCAACTCGACCGGTTCTTGTTGTCCTTTATGCAAATGATGCCCCTGTACGCGTACAGCGACAATTGTCAGTGGTGGCCTGCACACCGCTGCGTTGATTCCCAACGTCGTATATAGTACCTCGGTCTTTACTCGCGAACACCGCTACCGGGGAACTGGCGACGAATTCCACGCCGCACGTCGAGGTTGAGCATTTCGACGCGGAAGAACATCTTGCACCCGAGTTGACCACGATCAAGCATGGTATTCTTGTTTCGTTTCGGGCTACCGTTGGTTTAGCCAACATGGGGTGCGCGCGGTACCTACCCCATCTATGGTCGAATCGACTGGTACTGATAGGACTGATAGCAGTCATGCTGTCAGGTCGTCAGCAATGCCGTTCGACAGCGTCCTGGTACCCGACAATGACGTCGCTCGGGCCTGCCAATCGACGACCCGAAACGGCAATACCTCTCCGCGTCTCTGTGCCGCCTTTACTAACGACGTCGCGCCGATGCCGTTCGTCTTCGGGAGGCCGCCGTTCCACATCGTCACGCGTATCGTCAGCACGTGATCACCACCAACGACAGGATATCGTCAGCGTGGACGACTGGTCATCCGACATCGTTGCCCCCAGTCGACGGAACGATGACTTCCGATCTACGTGTAGGTGTCGCAGCCCTGCTATGCCGATACCCAACGTCCTAACCTTTACTGTTGAACGGCAGCACTGCAGGTGCGGGTCGAGCTTCAGGAACTGTGCCAGAAGCCGTTAGCGGAGATGGCCGCCGACGCATTCGATCTGCTGGACAGAACGGTCGACACCATCCCACTGGTCGTCCTGCGCCTGTCCCTGCAGTCGATCCTCGCCGTCGTCAGGCTTTGCTACGCGTCGCCGACCGCGAACGAACCGTTCTGCTCGTTGCACCAGCGCGCCCAGCAGCACCTGTATGTCGCCGTTATAGATTCGCACATTTCTCGGTACTGACAATGTCGAAGGGATGCCGCGAACGCCGACCTGACGGTCCTGAAGCAGGAGCTGGTCGACCAGGTTCGCGAGCTGGATGCACTACGAACGCAGGTGGCGTTACTGTCGGGCGTGAACAGTCGCCTGGAAACGGAGCTTCAGGGGGAGCAGCGCCGCTGCAAGGTCGTCGAACGGAAAGCAATGATGGTGGCCGAGCACCTGCGATCGACCCGGGCGGAATGTAACCGCCTGACAATGCTGGCGGACACGTTGGCAACGCGATGCGACTCGGCGGTCGCCAGCGACGATCGGCACGCGAAGGAGCACGAAGGGCGGGTCCGGGACCTGCAAGACAAACTCCAGTCGGTCCAGGTCGAAGTGGACGCCGACAGGCGTAACGGGACGGATCAGGCGGCGCGGATCGCCGCTCTGGATAATGAAAACGCTCGCCTGGGCGTCGAGGTCGACGTTCTGCGGACGGCCATCGACGCGATGGCCAGCAGCGTTCGAGACGCCGCCCACGATGGTGATACCGACCGCCTGGCTGCCATTATCGACGGCATCAGCGCCACCGCTAAACGCGGCCCTAAACGTGCCCTGGGCACCGGTGACGATGTTCCCGTGTTCTTACGGTACGCCCCATATGCTATTCGCGAACGCTGCGCGCTGGTACTGAGCACACGACGAGCAGGTACGACGGATGGGTCCCGTACTGCCCTATACCGAAGGACGCTGTCAAGGCGGCCTGTAAGCGAGTCTGGGCACTGAAGACCGGATGCCCAAACACGCTTGCCGACGTGTTCCATACGTACATGATCCGGAAGGAGCCCGACACGCGCAAGGTCAGATCCGCGAACGAACGCTGATATGCAACCGAGGTGACGACGCGTGTCGTGGGCTTATGCTGCAGAGGTGCGAGTTCGTGTACAATTTCGTCGACGAACTGGAGCGCTATGCGCCGACCGATGTCGAATGCGACCTATTCCGCCGGGTCCTGTTCCAGGAACTCTCCGAGGGTCGGGCCCCTGCCCGCACACACTCTGCACGGTCACCTGACGCTTGCCCCAGATATCATCGAAGAGCAGGAGCTGATGGCATCCGAACGTAGGGCGCGTACATTATCTGCCTTGCCCGGAATGTGCTAACCGTCCAGTGCAGTGGAGCGATGCCTGCGCCTATGTGCGAGCAATGGCATCGTCGAGACGGATATGTTCATCGACGCGATTCGGTTGTTCTTCCCCGACAAGACGGATGCGCGCCTGGCGGATCTGCGCGAACTGGTCGAGAACGACGCCACAAAGAACGGCAGCGTCCAGATCGACCGGCTCCTGCCCAGTGATGACACTCATCAGTCGCCGTTCCTCGACCGGGCACGTTGCCAGCTCGTGTAAGCAGCGTCGAGTCCGTTCGGAATGACCTCAACTGTCTAACGCGGCATGGAAGAACGGAGGTCGTCGAGTTCCGCGCATCCATCGAGAAAGCGCTATGGGGATGTGCCGACACAGAGGGCGGCCGTGCTGCCAGACTGACCTGCGAAGACGCGCGGAAAGCGTTACGACAAGTGGAGCCTCATTACACCGCCAAAGAGGTCGACGATATGATCGCGCGCGGGCTGGGCACCGACAACGCGGACGCCATTGACCTGCAGGCCTTCCTCAAACGGTTGTTGTCGTCGGGAAGTCTGATGGCACCCAGACGGTTGTACAAAAAGGGTGCGGCCGTCGACGAGACCGTCCAGGAAGTCCTACATCGGCAGCAAGCAGCAGAATATTCATGACGCAGTATAACGCATAATACATTACATGTCGAGGAACATCTGATTGTCCGGGTTCTGCTGCCGGTTCACCTCCTCCTTCAGTTTGTCGCGTATCGAGTCCAGCTCGCGTTTCAGGTCGCGGATCGAGTTCCGCAGCGCCTGCTTCGGCGTGATGCGACCGGTGGTTCGCAGCTGCAGGTCGAACTGATGCTTCAGGGGGTGCGGCACCCGATACCCTGCAAATATCACGTTCTCGTCTTCATGCAGTTGCCTAATCCCAAATCAGAATTGTTGTACGCGCTGCGATGCTTGAGCACGGGGCCATACATTCGCAGTAGATTGCCGAGCGTGTGGTCTTCCTTCAGCACGGTGAACGTCGCCGCGTTCGTCAGTTTCTCATCGGTGCGCACGAACACCCTGCCAGGCGGTCAGCAGCAGCCACCACGACAGGCGGAGTAGGGACCCGGCCGACCTGCGATCATGGTCGTCGACGGCGCCGAACAGGTCGTACTGGTCGGGACGCGACATGGCACGCCGCCGTTATGTGTTTGCGGTGCCGTGGCGGAGTCCGTGACGGACTGCGAAGTTCGGCCCGTCGCGAAGTGGGCGAAGTAACGCAGCCGTGGTCCCCGTGCTGGCACCCGCGACGTGTCACCGATCAATCGTCGACCAACCGTGATTATTGCTCAACGCGCAACCGGACCACACCACGCAGTCGACCCCACCGGCCAGGAATACCTATACGCAGCGCATAACGAACCCCCCATGAATGCATACATATTATATGTACATTAAAAATCCGTATTGATTTATCATGATACCGTTGAAGGCAGCAGTCGTAAGTGTGTTCGATGCGGACTGGGGCGGCGCCTGCGTCGTCATCATGTGGTGGTGCATCGGTGTGACCATCGTCGGCGGCGATACCTGCTGATGTTGCTGTTGCATTGTCGAAGGCGGTATCATCGGCGGGATGCCCGGGTGGAACTTATCACGATGCGTCTTCAGGATCGATTGTCTCGTGAATGTCTTGCCGCAGACGTCGCAGGGGAACGCGCGTTCCGGATAGTGCGTCCGTTCGTGCTGGGTCAGCGTGCCTCGCTGTCGGAATCGACGCCCGCAGACAGTGCACTCGAACGGTCGCTCGCCGGAATGCACGAGGATATGCGATTCGAGCTTGCCGATGCGTCCGAAGACGTGGCCGCAGATCTCGCAGGTGAACGTAGACCCGCCGCCTGCCGATGAGGATGGCGTCCGGGCGCGCACGGGGAAGAATTGGGGCATGAGGCCCGATCCGCGATGGGTGACGACGAAGAAGGCCGACGTCGGCGACGGGTATAGCGTGCGGGGCGCGGCCGGCTTGCCCGTCATCAGCCGGTCGGAGACGTCGGACCTCGGGAAGGGGAGGTCGGCGTCGTGCGGCGGCGGCGCGTGGCAGCCTTCGGCGGTGCCGCGCGCCAGGCGCTCTGGGTAGACAGCGGCGATCCGGCGTGGCCCGGCCTGCATCGTCATGGTCATCGGCGGTCTGGCCCGGCGCGTACGGAGTGGGCGGACGGGGCGTGGCGGGCGCGTTCTGCCTTCCGGCTTGCAGCGGTTTGTTCGCGGACGATGTGCGTAGGCCGCGCCTTCTCGAACCGATGCTTCGTTCCCCGGCCGGAACCTAGTGTCCTTAATTTAGCGCACGTGTCACGGCCGACCGCCTCGCAAGTCCGCCCGGTGTCCGTGGGATCGGATCGGAACGCTGCTTGTGAGGCGGCGATAGTGATGCGGGTATTTGAAATACGTATTTGAAATACGTATTTAAAATACATTTTAAAATGCCTCCCGAAATGTGAGTCATTTTTTATATTTTAAATTCCCCAGCAGGCAGATCAGGCCTTAGGTGCCAGGCGACAATAACAGGGCATCAAAGGGTCGTGGACTCGTGGTAAGTGGTCCATAGTCCGTTCCAAGTCCACGAGGCGTGCAGTTTGCGTGCTTACGCCCGAAGAGGACATAGGTAGTCCCGACACCGATGGGTCGTAAGCGTGGATGCCCGCGAGATAGCATTTATGAGCAGTTCGAACGAATTTCGAAACCTGCCAGTTGCGCTATGGATCAAGCAGAGTACGTACAATAACTGCTCCGACCGTGTTGCATACTCCAAGCAAACTATGGATCGTCATGTGAGTACAGGACTGACGAGCGCAACCTTCTGGACGACGCAGATCCAAAAGACGACGACGATTCCATCGACGAGGACAACTTCCGGATTGTTGGCAACCCATCGAGCATTCTCGACCAGTACCTGGGCAACTTCGGCGACTTCGAGGAAGTTGTCGAATTAGAGGGAATGGCCGGCCGCAACTAACGTGGCTGGAGTGCTATCGGCGTCGCTATGTGCCGCTGTGTAGTGGTAATGGTAATTCCGAATAAAAAATATTCGAGTACATTTTAAAATGCATTTTAAAATATTTAAAATATTCGAAATTCCCAAAATATTTTAAAATACAACACTAGGCGGCGACGACCAGGGACCGCGCGGGTGTGCCCACAGTCCCAGACCGGGCTCGTATAAGTACTGTCTGTTGTATATAGGCCGGGTACGTCCTAGTAGTCGTGGCCCGAACACCTGGCTCTACTACCTTCTTAATCCTTCGCAGTCTGGGACGGGCCCGCACACACACAGTGCTGGCATAGACGGTCATCGTCCAGGGCCCCGGGGCTCCTGGACGCTTGCATATCTGACCAGCCTCGATCCGCGTCCGGGAGTGATCTCTGTGACGAACCGTTCATGTTGTATACAACGCGTTATAATTTATGGTCCTGCACCCGGTATTCGTAGTTTTTTATATCTCTAGGCTCGGTGGGTCGACGTACACCGATTCGTCGAACGACGCGAAAAAGTTGGCGTGGCCTTCGACGGAGAACAGCGATGCTGGCTACGCGGGCATCCGCTCAGTTCGGTCTGCCAAACCAATTGTTGCCGTTACATGGTGGGATTCGTGTTACGTACCGGATCGGTGTCTGAATGCGGTTTCTGGCGGCCGAGCGTCAGCAGCGCGTTGATCCTGTTCCGTGCCGCCTTCTCGACGTTCGTCACAAACGAGGAGGCGGCGATTTTCTTGCTCTTGAGTGTATCGGACAGCACGTCGCTGCTCTTCCTCGCGCGCGCCGGCCCCGTCGGGAACGGCTTCCCGGTTGCCAATGGTGGCATGGCCGTCGTTGGCGACGCCGGCTTGCAGTCTTCCGGTCGCCATGCGCTCTTGTGATCTGCCGACAGGGACGCGTCGTCAATGTCGTCCCCGCTGTCGCTGCTGTCCGCCTGCATCGTGATCCAGCGGATTTGACCTGGCGATGGGCGCGTGCCTCATCGTTCCGGCAACGAATCACCAAGGTCCTGCACCTGGATGCGGACGCGTCGACTGGCGCTGACGAATGGAGCGTCCTGCCCGAGCCTGCCGTTCGGTGCGTGTCGCCGCATGCCGTCATAGGCTGGCTGGCTCGAGATCTTTCTGGATCACCCGGCACCCTGGCACTGAGCGGCACGCGGGCTGTCGTCGTGGGTTCGCCACACGCGCGGCAACATTCAGACCCGATCGGGCGGCGATATGTCAACGTCGACGACGCGCGTGCGACGCGTGATGAACACGCTGGAGACCGTCGTGCAACTATCCGACCAGATTCGCGACGCGCAATCGCAATGTCTCCAGCAGATCAACGACATCCTCGCCAGGACCGGCGCACAACAGTCGACCGTCGCAAGCCTCGCCATGGACGACCCCGACGACCTGTTCGACCGCTACATGCCCGTCTGCCCTGACTACTTCCTCGACGACGATACGTCCAGGCAGTAACCGGCGGTGACCTCGTTCTTATATATTAAAGCGCAGATTATTCCCTTCCGCGTCGGTTGGTTCCGTCGGGACGTCGTTCGTCCGCGTTGGTCTGTATGCCCCATGTCTACTCGTTCGGCGGGCTTCGCTCATGTTTGCTGCAAGTTCTGCGCTTCATCGTGCTCATCTGTTTTACGGGCACAGTTCACCTGCCGGCGCTTGCGCGTCTGCAGGCTGTGGCTGTGACAGGTGTGTGTGGGAAGATGCGGCCGAGAGACGATCCGCCGGCCTGCTCAAGAGCTGTACAACATAACGTCGGGGCACGAATCGCTGGGACAGCGGCAGTGCACCGGGCGAAATTGTGCGGGCCCGCTGACGCTGCCCGGCGGGAAGTTGCCGCGGCGGCGGCGCGTCACCCCGCACCCGCGCAGCACGGGTGCAGTTGCCGCGTGGCGGTAATGGTCGGTGGCCGTCGCAACCTGCTGCGCTTCGTGAGCGGGGGGTGGCGCCGCCGCCCGACCAGACGGTACGGGGCGTCGTTCGTGCCGCGCGGTGCGAAGCAGGACGCGCTGCTGATCAACCGGGACATTGTGCAGTGCGCCACCGTCGACGACCTGGTCGCCGTCCTCGACAAGGAGATGGGTGCGGGCACCAGGCCGGACCTGTCGCACCTGAACCAGGTGAACGTCTGTACGGCGTTCCATCGCCTCGCGAAACTGCACCTGGCGTCGTGGACGTCGCTTCGCACCGAGGTGCGCGGCGCGCTGATCGCGCGCCTGACCGATTGCGTGCCGCAGTTCGACGCCCGACACTTCCCCAACCTGCTCTGGGCGTTCGCCGTCCTGCGCGGGTCGATCTTCGCCGACCCGGAGGCGGAAGGCCTCTTCGAGGGCGTCCTGCGCCGCGCCGAGTCCGTCTACGCCGACCCGCAGGTCAGCGTCCAGCCGCAATTCCTCAGCAACATGCTCTGGGCGCTGTCCCTCCTCGAGCGCCGCCAGCAGGCCCTGCTGGAATGCCTGGGCAGCCGCGCCCAGGCGCTCTTCACGTCCGACAACGCCACCGGCGGGTTCCGATCGCAGGAGTTCGCCAACATCGTCTGGGGGTTCGGACGCCTGCACGCCGGCACGCCCGAACTGTTCGACACGTTCGCCAACGCGGTCGGCCCCGTCTTCGACAGCGTCGCCGAGGAGGAATCCCTGCGAGGCCTACCGCAGACCATCTCGAACGTATCGCTAGGTTGTATTCGCGTTGGACCCGTGCGCTTCGTCCGCCTGTGCTGACACGTCAACCTTTCAGGGTTTGCACATTCTGCACACGCGTCCGAACCGGCCAGGCGGGCAGCGCTGGAGGCGTGCGAGTCGAAGGCGATCCTGTCGCAGTTCACCGAGCAGGGCCTGTGCAACGTGGCCTGGTCGATGGGGTTGCCCAAGATCTGCCTGCCGAACTTCCTGGGCGGGATCGCCGTCGAGCTCGAATCGCGACGCACGATCCAGCGGCCCGTGCACTGGCTGATTGTCCTCTGGAGCATGATCCGCTGCGAGTTCATGCGCGAGTCGCTGTTCGTCACGTTCGGCAACCGGGTCACGCCGCACGTCAAGCGCCTCGGCGACCGCGACCTGCAGAGCTGCCTGAGCCTGTACCGACGCGCGGACGTGCATTCGCCACGTTTCGTCAACGCCGTCATCCAGGAGGCCGAACGACGACAACTGGTCCTCCTGGGCAACGCATAGCCCCCGCCCCACCCGCATAACGTCCAGTAAACGATCGATCGGCCGAGCGCGCGGCGTACCCATTGCCCCCCGATGGCGCATCCGTGCGGGCACAAGAACGGCAGATGTCGACGCGACGCCGAACAGCGGTGCCGGCAATGTCGTCGTTGCTGCCCGTTCGCCGATGCGTTCCCACATCCGCCGGCGCTAGACGATCCGCCCTGCCCGAAATGCCACGCCGGATCCGGCAACCTGGCAGGGCATCGTGGGCGGCACCTCGGCAACGTGCAGGTCGCCGCCATGCGTGCCGACCTGATCCGGGGCGCGGTGGACCTCGGCGCGATCACCGACGCCTCCGATCTGGAGTGGATGGTAGGCAGGGCGGCGGCGGGTCGCCGTTGCGCGGCACACGTCGATCGTCCGGTCGTGGTCAACGTTCGCCCCAGGTGCACTCCATATCGCAGTTCGTGTACCTGTTCGCGGGCGTGCTGCGGATGCCACCGATGACGTCCGACCAGGTGCGGGCCGGCCTCTACCAGCACTCCCACGACCTGCAAGGTGCCCCCCCCCCCGTTTCGCGTCACGCGACGTACGCTGACGGTGCTGTTTGCCCGTTCAGTGCTGCTGACCCGGTTGCTGCTGAACGACGACGATGCCGAATTCCTGGAGCCGGACGAGTACCTGTCCATGTCCACCATCAACGTGCTGCTGAAGCGGCATGTCGTCATGAGACGAGGCCCGGATCAGGAGCTCGTGACGCCGCTTGACGTCGACTACCTGTCGTACGACGCGCACGTGAAGGCGGCCATCGTCTGGTCGCTGTGCGACAAGGTGGCGCACACGAACCCGGCGTACATGGAGCACGCCGGCCTGTACGACGCCGGCGAGCTCCGCATCGAGCCGCTGGCCACCGACTCGTCCGGCGGCCGGTTCTACTATTTCGCCGGCAACGCCGACTGCAAGGTGTACAGGCAGACGCCCGATGGTGCCGAGTTCGTCCTCGTGGCCGACGGCGTCGCCGACGTTCGCAGCCTGAAACGTGCACTGTCGGGCAGGCAGGGCGCGCGCGTGGCCGCCGCTCTCGATCGACTCCTGCCGCAACTGGTGGCCAACGAGCGCACGCCGCGTCCGGCCCCCATCGACACCCGTACGCGCCGCCCGAATCGTCACCGGGCGCGACAGCTCGGCGAGTTCGAAGACGGGATCGTCGCTAAATCCCAGCGATACTGACCGTGGCCGCCCACTGAGCGCTAATAGACTGGTGCTGTCCCACGATCCGCCTCGCTCGTGGCACGTCTTGGAGACAGGGGCAGACGGCGGCGTCCAGGAGCTCAGCACCTCGTCGTCGTGGATCCTGCTGCGCCGAAGCAGACCCGTTCGCATCTGCGTGGGCTGCATCCGGTCTATGATGCGCGCCCTAATGTAGGGACTGGAGTGTTCGCGGACGTCACCATTGCCCCGACGATGCGCTGGATCGACGCCTTGAACGCAGCCAGCGTGGCGCCGTCCGCGTGGGCGCCGACGACAGCGACGTCCATAACGACAGCGGCAACAAAGGCCGACGTGCAAGCCGTCCGAATGTACGCAAGTGACATCCACAAACGAACCGATGACACCCGATGCTAATTGCAACTCCTCCAGCGTCGTAGCCCTTACACGAATTGCTGGTTGTTGTCATCATGTACGACACGTTCAGGTTGCGATGGTGTTAGATGGAACCATGCTGGGGTTGGGCAGACCAGCTGAGGCACACACCTGACAGTGTTGCTCCCGATGACGAACTGCGTTGCCTAACGAACGCAGGATACGTTCGTTCCTCTCGGGCACCGTCCTGGCCTGGACGTGCATCGAACGAGGGACGCGCTAGTTGGTCGATGGTCGGCCAGTGGCGAGTTCATTCGTCGACGCCGCGTGCTGCGAACGGCAACGTGAAATGCCATGCGAGCGCAATTCGTCGTGGTGTATTCTAGTCGTGGCTTGGCTCGGAAAGCCGCATCACAGAGACACGCTTCGCAGCCAGATAGACAGCTGCGGCTGCTAGGAATGAATCCGCCTTGCCAACCTGCAGGCCCTCCGACAGGAGTCGATAGACAGCATGCGCCGCCATGCCCGTCAGAAACCCACGAAGCGGGCGCGTCACCGAAAACGCAGTGCAGACACGCTTCATCTTTCGCACGGCCGCCTCGATATGCTCCTGGCTGATGCGGCCAGCCCCGTTGCCAGCGCGGCGCTCCACACATTCCTCGACGTCTTCCATCGCGCGGCGACATTCGTCCGTGATCGTCCCGATATGGTAGTCGACGGCACCCGCCAGCCCAGCAACGCTAACGTCAAGTAGACGACCCGTTTCACCCATTGCGGCATCAGTGCGCACGACCTGGTGGCTGATAGCCAGCATCACTCCAATGACGTACAGGTGCAACATATGCTGCCGTCGAGGAGGACGCGCGCGCGCCAGGAACCTTGGCGATGCGAACGAACGTCAGGAATTGATGCCGTTACGCAGTCCGCGAGAGGCTCGCACGTTGGCATCACCAGAAATAGACCTCTGGTGGTCGTCCAGACACTGACGGATCACCTATTAATAGCAGTGGCGAGGCCCTGCCTACATACCTAGCAACAGATGCGACCCGGAACAGGTTTACCGGTCGATGAGGAGGGCTTCCCCCTGTTGCGATCGCGAAAGTTCAGTCTCCATGTTGGAGCAACGCAGCCTTTGTCGAGACCGTGCCTAGTAGGTCGACGATCCGCGCGAGGGGCATCCTGATCATCTTTCGGGTGCTACAGATGTTTCCGAGACGCAAATGCCCGGGCCTGGCTCTGCAGCAACGTCTTCAAGGCGGGGGACGGATGCCGCAGCGGACAAGACGCTGCGGATCCAAATCCGCCTGGGCTCGCATTCCATCGGCGAGAGCGTACCGGTAGAGCGGCAACGCGACGATGATCAGCGGCACGCTTGCCCTGATTATATTCCAGTTGCTGGGAACACCGATGTCAGGCGCAACCACGACGGGAGGCCGGTTCGTTGAACTTCAATCGGCGACAGGCGCTCGTGGCGATGGGCACCCGGCCACGTTTCCAGGCGCATCGTCGTTCATCGGTGATACGGTCCCGATTGACGGGTTCGTGCTCGGCAGGGTATGTTCAGATATGAATCTGCAATCCCAGACTGGTGCTGACCGACCGACGTCGCTGCAGATTGTGTCGTACTTGAAGAGCGAAGGACCCGAAGAGGTCGAAGCGTGGCTGGGTTCCCTGTACCGGCACGGCGTCACCCTGCGCTGCATGGCGCACGTCGCCCGCAAGCTGGATATGCCCGACCTGCAGGAGATCGTCGTCGCGCAGACCATCGCCCAGACGTCCCATGTCCGATACGACGACGTCCTGCGATGCTGGAGCGAACAGGGCCTCGGGTAACCCGCGCGCGCGCGCGCGTTTAGTTCGAGTGACAATGAACCGCGCGCAGGTCGATTACGAAGACGCTGATGCCGCCGTTGTGCGAACGACCTGACGAAGATGGGTGCCCGGACACCATCGATGGCGTCATGCGGATGTGCAGGGCGCAGAAGCGCTTCATCTCCAGTCGGGTGCTTAGCGACGTCGCCCCAGCGGAGCCGCCCGCTTTGCAGCGGCTCGCCCGAGGCGACGGCCCGCTCCAGGCGATGGCGGCGGCGGTGACGTGCGGCGCGAACCCGTACGCGGCCGACGACGGCCTGACTCCATTGCACACGGCCGTTCAGCACCGGAACGAAGGCGCCGTCGCGTACCTCGCGACGGTGACCGACGTCAACGTTGATGACGACGACGACAGCGGCGTCGCCGTCAACGTTGACGAACAGCGCCTTGCATGAGTGGTGAGCGTCGCGCCGCTTGGTAGCATCGTTCGCCATCGGATACCCAACGTGGCGATTCCAATACAGACCGTCCTGATTGTCGAGACGCGATGAACGGTCAGCGCGCCAAAACGCATCAGCGGGGGCGGCCGCGAACGACGACGACGACGACGACGTCGGGGTGATGGTGCGGATCACCAGTCACGTGCTGGACCTGGGCCTGGGGCGGCCCGCGTCAGGGGTCCCGGTCCGCCTGGAGCGGAAGGCGGGCAACGGATGGGAGCCGGTGGGCGCCGACGGCCTGACGACGGACGGGGACGGGCGCGTGCCGGACCTGACGGCCGGCCAGGTCGGCGGCGGCGACGCCGTCGGCGCGTTCCGCCTGACGTTCGCGACGGGCGGGTACCTGGCCGAGCAGCACCACCAGACGGAGCCGTTCTATCCCGAGGTCGTCATCACGTTCTCGGTCGGGCGGCAACAGGCCGACCAGCACTTCCACATCCCGTTGCTCCTGTCGCCGTACGGCTACTCGTCGTACCGTGGCAGCTGACGACGTCGACCGCCGCCAATACATCGACCGTGTTGTTCCTGCGCGTGCCAGCGATCGTTATTCGGTCGAGGTGCCGGCCGTCGTCGTGTGCGCTGGCGACGGCGCACGTCCAGATGACGACGGCCGCGGACGCGTTCGCGAAGAATGCGTCGCGCGGCGCCTGGTGCGGGCGGATGGGCCTGGTGCGCGTCCTGGCGATGCGCGGCGGCCTGCTGCAGACGATGGGCGTGTCGGACGCCGGGTCGACGTACCTGTACCCGGAGGAGGCCCTGTTCCTGTACGACCGCGGGTCGCTGGCCCTCGCCGACGACGACGTCGCGCACGCGCACGCGTCGCTCGCGTCGCAGCCCTTCATCGTCCCGGTCTACGCCGCGCTGAAGCACAACGGGTACGTCGTCATGCGCGCGCGTCAGTTCGCGCGGCAACGCCATGTGCAACGGGCCAGATCAGGCGACGCGGGCGCAGGCGCGGTCCCCGCGTTGCAGGTGCACCTCGAGCAGCACCGCGACGAGGCGGTGCGGTTCCAGGTCTGGCGCCCGGACCAGGCGTTCGGGTTCAGGCGGAGCGCGCCGCCCGCGCCCGAGTTCGCCGTCGTGCCCTGGCGCGTTGCCGACCGCGTCCCGGCCGACGCCGACCTGGCCGGGATCGCCGCCCAGCTGCCCGCGGGCGCCCGCCTGCTCGTCGCCGCCGTCGACGTCGCCTCGGTCCTGTTCCTCGAGTTCCACGACGGGGCGATCCCCGCCCCGGATCCGTCCACCTAACACACACGTGTATCGCTATGCGAATGCCGCTGTCACGCGCTCGACTTGCTCTTCGCCTTCGCCTTGCCGCCCTTCTGCTGCCTCTTCTTCTTCCGCTTCAGGTCCTCGGCGTGGCGCACGGCGTACGACTTGGCGCCGGCGCCCTTCTTGACCAGGCGGCCGTCGCGACGCCGCACGATCAGGCGCATCGACTTCTTCGGCGACCGCGTCTTGTAGCCCTTGGCCAGCTGGCCGGTCGGCGACACGGACGGGCGCCCGCCGCTCGTCTTGCCTTCGCCGCCGCCCATCGGGTGGTCGACCGGGTTCATGGCGACGCCGCGCACGTGCGGGCGCCGTCCCATCCACCGGGAGCGCCCCGCCTTCCCGATCTTGACGAACTTGTGCTCGGCGTTGCCGACGACGCCGACCGTGGCCAGGCAGTCCAGGCGGAACATGCGCTCCTCCTTGGAGGGCATGCGGACGACGGCGTACCCGGCGTCCACGTCCTTCTCCAGCAGGACGCAGGAGGCGCCGGCGGTGCGCACCATCTGGGCGCCGCGCCCCGGGTACACCTCCAGGTTGTGGATCTCGGTGCCCAGCGGGATGTGGCGCAGCGCCATGGCGTTCCCGGGGACGATGTCCAGCGCCTGCGTGCGCGACGCCTGCACGGGCGACCCGGCCTGGACGCCGTGCGGCGCCACGATGTACGCCAGGCGCGACTCCTTCTCCGCCGCCGCGTCGTACCGCACCAGGGCAATGTAGGCGGTGCGGTTCGGGTCGTACTCGAGGCGCTCGACGATGCCCTCCATCTGCGCGGTACACGGGTCAGCACACGCAGACGGGAGCGCGCGCGACGCCCACACGTACGTCGACGATCCTGCGCTTGAAGTCGATGATCCGGTAGCGACGTTTGTGGCCGCCGCCGCGATGCCGGACCGTGATGCGCCCGTGGTTGTTGCGACCGCCCGTCGAGCGCAGGCCGACCGACAGCGCGCGCACCGGGCGCCCTTTCCACAGGTGCGACGTGTCGGCGAGCACCTGCACAACGAATTCGTCATCGGGTGCGCGTCCGTCCGTCCGGGCGGGCAGCAGCGTCGTACGGTGCCGCGCATGGCGTTCGTCAGCGGCTTGAGCACCTTCAGGCGCGCCGACTGCGACGCCGACTCCGACGCCGACGACGACAGCGCCCGGCGGATCCAGGCGAACGCGGCGGCCATTGGACGGGAACGGCGGCGGCGCGTCGCCCCCCTCGCCAACGCCAACAACAACAATCGAAATAGCGGCGCCGCGGTCCGTCAATCGGGGACCGCAGCGCACGTCCGTCCCCGGAGACGTCGTCGTCATCGTCACACGCGACTGCTGCGACGACGACGACGACGACAGCATCTTCCTCGAGTCGTTGTATAACGGTGCGCCTACGTGCTGGGGACGACGACGCAGGTGTCGGGCGGCGCGCCTTGCGTGCTGGGTCTGACTTTCCGGCTGGACGGGTCGTCGTCGTCGTCGTCGTCGTCGTCTCCGGGGGACAGCAGCAGCGTTCCCGACGTCGTCGTTGCCGTGTCCAGACGGCCGCCCGTCCCGTCCTTGTCGTCGAACGGGGACCCATGGTCGTCGTGCCACGATTGCAATTCGACCAGGAGGTCGTAGACGCTGCGGGGCAGGTGCCTGCGCTCGGCAGGCGCCGGGTCGACGCTGTACGACGATCGCCCGGCGGCGTCACGTACGACGCGCTCCGTCGCGGTCTGGTAGTCCTGCGACGCCACCGCCCGTTCGTAGTCGGCGTCGTCGCGGTCGACGCTCGCCGCCCATCGGCGGAACGCACGCTGGATGACGACCGCCGCCGCCCGCTGCCGCTCGTCGGGCAGTGTCGTCGCCAGGCTGCCGCACGTGCTGGCCTGCAATGACGACAGGGCCCGCTCCAGCTGATCAGCGGCGCGCTCGAGCCGGCCCACCAGATCGACGGCGCGCCTAACGTCACATAACCGGGCCATCATCGCTGGATGTCCCGCGCGCTTGCTGAAGGGAACCCTACAGCTATGACGCGCGCGCGTGACTCACGACCCGACCAAGGGGGGCGATCTCGGAACACGCCTGTCGACCGTCATTGCCGATATCGTCAACGGGTGGTGGTTAGCCGTACTGTACACGTGTTCTGACGCGACGATGGGCGCATCCTGCACAAAGGTACGGCAGCGTTGATGAACGCGGCAACCCTGGCCTCAATGTCGTCCGTGAAGGGGACCGGCGTGCAAACCAGGGTCAGGGAGCAGCTGGCCAAGCCGCAGACGAACACGATGGCGCACAAGGCCGTTGACAAGGCCGTCCCCGAGCAGTACCGTCAGCAAGCTCACAGCACGGTCGACAAGGCGTTGCAGGCGGCCGTGCCGTCGAACGCGCAGGCAGGCGGCGCTACGCAGGCGCCACCACCGAACGGGCAGACGCAAGGCTACGGCATGCAGGCTGGTCAGCAGCAGTACACGACGAACGCTGCGGGCATGGCTGGCCGGCCGTTCGGCGACGACGACGCGCAGCGGTATGCGACTCCCGGGCAACCATCGTATGGACAAGGTCGCCCGGTCGTGCACGGTGGTGGTGGTGGTGGTGGTCAGCAGTACGTCCAGCAGACTCCGGGACTGCACTACGGACAATACGGGCAGGGCGGGCAGCAGCAGCGGTACGCGCAGCAGCAGCAGCACGACGCGTACCAGGGCATGCGTTGAAATACAACGTTCATTGGTCGGCGGCGGACGCCGTTGCCGTGTCACAGGGCGGACGCTGCTGCTTCATCGGCTCGAACCCGGGCGCTGTCCGGCACTTTGGTCGGCTCTGCCCGGCCAGCTGCTCCTGGAACGCGCGCAGGGTCTTCTCCTGCGCGAACAGGCGCGCCATGACGGCGCTGCGTTCCGCCTTGTTGAACTCGGACGACGACAGGTTGTCGAGGTCGGCGGTCCTGCCGCCGCCGCGCTGGAGGATCTCCTCCCTGATGTCGTCGACGCACGACCTGAGGAAGGCCTGCAACTCCTGTCGCCCGTGCAGCTGCTCGTTCAGGCGCGCCTGCAACGACGCGATCTGCGTCTGCGCCATCTTCATCTCGTGGCGCATGTGCCGGACCGTGTTCTGGAACCGTTTCTCCAGGTCGGCGGGCGCCCTGGGCGCGCTCGACACCATCCTGGACGCGTGCACCGTTGCTGCTGCCCGACCTGCCTCCGCCGCCGCCGCGCTGTTAGGACGCATCGCCAACGTCGACTGCGGCAGCGTTGGCAGCGACTTGTACGACGGGGATTCGACGGCGCCGGCGTCGCGAAGGCGCGCGTAATCCTTCTTGATGACGAGGATCTGCTTGATGAGGAACTCGCGGTCCTCCTCCTGCGTCTTCAGCTGGCTCTTCAGCCGTTTGTTGTCTTTCGCCAGTTGCTTGTTCTGCTCCTCGAGGCGGTACGTCATGTCCTTCATCCACTCGAGCTCCTCCGTCAGCTTGTGGCACCGCTGGACCCATTCCGACGACCCGGACTCGTTCTTGCGGCGCTCCCGATCGAGCTCGTCGTTCACGTCGCACATGCGCGTCTTGAACGCGCGCAGCAGGTCGCGCTCCTGGTCCTTCAGCACCTGCGACGTCCGGTTCTGCAGCAGCAGGATGTTGTCCTGGATCGTGGTGTGCAGCGACCGGATGCGTTTGATGCTCTCCTGCGAATCCGCCTGCTGCGTCTGCGTCTGCGAGTACCCGTCCAGCTTCTGCTGCAACTTCTGGATCTGCTCCCGGAACCGTGCCTCCCGACGCAGCACGAGCTCCTGTTGATGTGGAATCAGATCGTGGCGGCTGCCGGGCACGCTCCCGTCGTACGTCTTTCCGTTTCGCTTCCTGCATCATGGCCGTCTTCGACTTGACCTCCTCTCGGTACCTGGCCGCTATGGATCAGCGCGGGCTGGATAGTGACCCGCCCGAGAGAGGACCCACTTCTGCAGGACGTCGGTGTAGAGCGACTGTAGATCGGCATAGGCGACGTTCTGCTTGTTGACGGGCCCGCTCGGTCGTTTGCCGCTCTGCGACTGCGCCCCCATCCGTCGTTAGCCGCTGGCGGCGAACGAACGCGTCGTTCACGTACCCGTTTGCCTGGGGAAGGCGACCGGGACGGTGCCTGGGTGGCGCCCGTCTGACTGGCCGCCGATGACGCCGCCCCGTCCGTCAGCCTACGCCACCCATCATCAGGGCCCGGTGGAAACACACACATACACACGCCGCCCGCCGCCGGGACGTACATGTCCATCCCGCTGACGACCGACATGGCGTCGTCGACCAGCGCCGGACGACGTCTATACAATAGCACGAGTCGATCCCGGGTACCACCAGCTCACAGTGCCGTCGGGGGCATCAGAGTACCCAATGCCCTGACGCTACATCGGCCCTCGCAGGACAGTCCTGCATCGCCCTCGCGTTCGTTTCGCGTCGTCCCACTGTACACGACCGCTGGTTGTCGCAGGGTAGTACCCGACCCTGCTGGGACCGATATCGCGCCCAGATATCTCGACGATGGCAACGTCGCTCGTCGACACCCATGTCGCCCTGCGGCAGTCGTTCACCTTCTTCAGCAACGTACGGGGCGGGCCGTTGTACGCCCCATCGCGACGACGTCGGTGACCGGTCCAACAGGAATTGTCGGCGGCGGTGGAGGCGCTGGGCATCGACCCGAACGAGGAGCGCGACCTGATGTGGATCGCCGAGATGGCGCTGACGCTGCCGCTGCCGCTGCCCTGGATGCTCTGCAGCGATGGGCACAACAAGTGCTACCACAACCCGGAGACGGGCGCCACCACCGGGCACCACCCGCTGTTCAACCGCCTGCTCGACATGGTCCACGCGCACCGGTCCCGTTCGAACCCGACGGCGCTGACGCCGGGCGCCACGACCAGCTGGCGCATCGCCGACGCGTTCGACCGGAACCAGGCGGCCGCACAGCAGTGCGCCCTGAACTTCATCGTCGAGCGCCGCACCATGCAGGTCGACAAGCAGGCGCAGCGCCGCCTGGGCGTCAGTCGGCGTCGGAAGGCGGCCCGGGACGAGGCGCAGCGCCAGCAGGTGCGCGCCGCGCAGTCCGTGATGTCTGCACAGGCGCCACGCGCCGCGGACGTGCGCGCCCGCACCGTCGCGTTCCGCGCCACGTGCCGGGACCTGTACGCCGACGAGTGCGACGACTACCTGGCGCTGCTGAACCGCAACGCGGAGGCGCTGGCGATGGCCGACGTCCGCGCCCGCCTCCTACTTGCCGACATTGACGCGGGGTCCCCGGTTGGGGATACCGACGCGGAACGGTTCCAGCAGGACGTGCAGGCGGCGGTGCGCGCGTCGTGCACGGCGCTGGTGGAGACGGAGAGGTGGATGGGGCGGGTGCGCGAAGAGGTCCGCGAGACGACGAAGCGCGACGGGATCCTGGAACGGAAACGGCGGGACGCGAAGGCGCGCGCCGTGCCACAGGAAGCGCTGGCCGCGAAGCAGACCGCGATTCAGATCCGGCGGCTGAAGCAGAGCGCGAGGCGCCTGGGGATGCTGTCGGCGGCGGCGCTGTCGGCTAGGGACGCCGCCCTGGTGCAGGGCAGGACGACGCACGACCCCGACTGTGCGCTGGCGGCCCGCGTCGCATCGGGTGCCTACGCGGACACAGCGGCGACGCTGTCCAGGAACCTGAAGCGGACGCGCCTGCACCAGAAGACGATCGAGGCGGCGTCGCAGGCGGCAGCGGAGGCGAAGTCGGCGGCGACGACGATCAGGACGAAGGAGGACGACGTCGTGGACGTGCAGGTGCTGACGACGCCGCCGGACGACGAATCGGACGAACCGGAGCCGAACGCAGAGGACGACGTTGCCGAGCCGGAACCCGATGCGGCCAGCACAGCGACGCGGTCGCCCCTGTTCAACATCAGCGTCATGAGCACGCTGTCGAAAGGATGGGCGCCCAAGGCGCTGTTCGGACGGCTCCAGTCAACGTCGCCGCAGAACTCGGCCGAGAAGTCGTTCGAGCGCGAGAAGTCCTTCTCCAAGACCGAGAAGTCGGCCTCGTTCTTCAACTTCTAGGCGGCACACACACACACATCATAAAGGCGACGACGTACATTCACGTAGATGCGGTTGCCGGCGGCCGTGCAGCATCGACGTCGTCGTCGTCGTCGTCCTCGTCGACCGGGAAGAACGTGTACGACAGCGTGATGCGCTTGACGTCGTTCATGCGGCGATCGTCGACGAGGTCCGGGTCCAGGAAGAAGAAGACGGGCAGTTCGATCTCCTCGTGGGGCCGCAGGCGCTGCTCCTCGAAGCAGAAGCACTGACACGTGGGACAATATATGGCCATCCGGGTCTGTGGGGTCACACGCGGCACGTTACCTGGATCTTGTTGAAGTACAGGCCGGCCTTCATCGGCGTCACGTTATACGACGACACGCCCGCTGTCCACGGAACGTCACGACGACGACGACGACGGAAGCGGAACGGCAGCAGCGCCGAACGTACTGATGGCACGGTCGGTCAGGTTGGTCGCCTTGTAGAACGCCAGAGCCGTCTCCCCGACCTGGACCTGCATTCTGCACGGGGGGCGTTGGGAACGGACGCACACACACACACACACGAGATCGGCGCGTACCTCTGCTGGCAGGGCACGAACTTCCAGCGCATGTTGGCGCCCAGGTCAGAATTGAACTCGACCGTGACGAACCGGGCCGGTTTCTCCTTCCTGTCCGCCAGCTTCCTGATCTTGGATTCGACGCGTTCCTGGACGGTGCCGCCGAACCCGGTCGCCTGGCAGAACGCCCTGTACAGCGGCACGGACGCGTACGACAGGCCGAGCTGGGAGCGCGCGCACCACCGTTCGGGCACAGACAACCAATGGGGAACGCGCGACGACGTACCGTGCCAAGGGCCATGGCCGCCGCGTACATCGCCGTGGAGCGGCGACGCGCGCTCCCCGTCATATCGTCCTCGTCGACGTCGACTGCGGCGGGGGCGGACCTGTCGGAGCGACGACGACGAAGACGTCCGCTGACCCAAAAGACGTGCGTCCGCACCCGCCCAACGGACACGAACGCCGATGCGTCTCAGCGAAGACGTACCTCAAACCGGCCAACAACCTGCCCGCAGCTGTACGTCAATGGCGCGCGCTTCTAGGCGGCGGTCTCGACATCGTCACCGACCTTTCCGGGCTTCGGCCCTATCTTGGGACCGCCGAACCGAACGCTGGCGCTAGTCCCCTGGACGGCAACGGCATCGGTACATACGATAGCTCTTGCTTGCGGGAGGGGGAGGGGGCGTCAGCGTGAACCTGCGTACCGGTCGGCAACATCTGGGGCGGGTCGCCGTCGGTGTGCTCGTTGCGTTCCGCAATAGTGCGCCGCCCGCAGCATCATATGGCGCGCGTCAATGCCCAACAACGTAATACAGTACCCGAACAGGACGCGGAAATCGTCTAGTGGCAGGACCCCAGCTTGTGGCGCTGTTAACCTCGGTTCGATTCCGAGTTTCCGCATCTGACGTTTTGGTCCGTTTTGTCCTTTGTATTGTCCTTTGTAGAAGAACTGGCCTATGTCTCCAGATGCGGGTTCGAGCCGCTTGTACAAATTGTCCTTGGTCTTTACCAACAAGTTGTTCGAGCCGCTTGTACAAATTGTCCTTGGTCTTACCCACACAAGTGCTCGTTGCAACACGGCCCGGTGCAGCAGGTGTTGCTGATACCGCGCGCACATCGCGAATGCTCACGGATTAGATTTCAGCGTCTCGACGCTTTCGAACTTAAACTGATGTATCACTACGCGTTCACGGGGTATGACGCGTACAAACGCTCGCGTCGACATGTACGTACGCTGCACGTTCGCGTCAATGGTGACGATACATCAGGTTGAGTTCGAATCATCGAGACTCAGGGTAGTTCCTCCGATGAGATGCGCGACGCCATGCCGCTGACGGCTCCCCATGTGATACATACAGCACATGAACGTGGGTTGATCCGGCTTCCAGTGAAAGTACCGCAACACACATACGATACCGACGCTACGATTACTGGATTGGCTTGGCATGAGCTGATGATGCTTTCGTGACTGGCGATTGAGGCCGTGCAGCAACTCGGCTTCCGCGACCGGGTGCCGTGGCTGCAGGCTGTCTCGAGATAACCGAAAGTGACAGCCAATGCCAGGTCTACTCGAATTTTACGACGAGTCGACGTTAGTTAGTTCCGTATATAAAACTCGGCGCGATCCCGTTGGCGTTTCTCCATGTGGCCGGGGTCCCGATATCACGAACGCGGCGAGCATCCAGGAAATACCCACCAGAATTGCATAGTCTCCCATAGCAAATGGATACGGCCAGCACGTCCACTGTTTGGCAGAGTTGCGACTTGGTTGTGGTATCGATGGTGGAACCGGGCATCAACCGTGGCGCGGAAATCGTCTAGTGGCAGGACCCCAGCTTGTGGCGCTGTTAACCTCGGTTCGATTCCGAGTTTCCGCAGGTGAAGTTTTGTTTTTCGCGCGGGCTGCAAGCACCCACAGTCCACAAGCGTCGTGCAGTCGCGCGAACGTGCTGCCACGAGTCCACGACTGTGCCCAAAGGCAAACCGACATGTACGTCAGCCGGAGATCGGACAAGGTAAATACACTGGAAATGGTGTCGTGTAGCACGATCATTGGCGCGCGAATCCCGCACGGACGCGGAAATCGTCTAGTGGCAGGACCCCAGCTTGTGGCGCTGTTAACCTCGGTTCGATTCCGAGTTTCCGCATTTTGTCCTTTTGCAACGGACTGATCCCGCGATCTGATGGGCTCCGGACGTTGAAAGTTCGACCCTCAGCCAGTATTCACATATTTGTTTGTCATCGCAGACATGTAATGATACGCGCCGTTCCACCAGTGCGCCGCCTATTGACGGTTGAATCGGGAGGCATATTACAGTGCCCGGGCAACAGATGTTCGACGCTACGAAGCGACGCAGCCCGCAGAGTACGGGATGGGACACGCTTTGCTACCTGCAGTGTGTCGCCCATTCGCTCGGTACTGAATCAGGATATAATTTCGACAATTGGTTTGCCCGAATAGGTTAGGTGAGGTGGTCGCCTCTAGTTGCCAGGCTCTGAGCGGTGCTGAAGATTCGGAAGACACGCTGGGCGGTGGCCGCGTCTGGCATCTTGGGGACCTGGACGGTGCGCGAGTACGTATGCAGGAGAATATCGTTGTCTTGAATGTCGACCGTCAGCTGCCCCCAGGGGACCTCCTCGACCAGGTCGGGATTCATCAGGTTCGACAGGTCGACGATCAGTATGGACGTATCCAGGAACACGAACAGGCGACGCCCGACGACGACGTGATCGAGGTAGGCGCTACGGGCGTACCGTCCCTGCTCGACGGTGCGAAGGATCCTGCGGACGGCGGCGTGCTTGGCGTTGTAATCGCGAACGGCCCGTTCGTACCCGTAGAACATACGCGAGTTGCGAACCTGCTGTCGGCGACGACTCGGCACGTTCGCCGTGTTTCGGACGCCCTGAGACACGGACGAGACGGCGTCCAGGACGCCCGTCAGCGGCTTCGTCACCAGGCCGATCGTCCCGTATGCAACCCCTGAACAGGACCGTCAGTGGGAACCACAACGGGCGAACGTGGCAACGTCGAACCCTTGAAGAAGCCGCCAACGCCACTCGTGGTTGCTCCTTTCAGCGGATCCATGAAGACGCCCGAGATGCCGTCGGCGATCCCAGTGGCCAGGTTGCGTGTCCCGTAGACAAGGCCTTCCAGAACGTCGTCCGGGTTCTCACGGGCACGGGCCTGCGCTCGCCTCGACCGATACTCTTCGTTCGTGCCGATGGCGGCGACACCGCTGCCCAGGTTGCCGGAGATGCCGGCCAGCGAGTTGCCCACGCCGTACAGCGACTGGTTCAGCAACGACTGCGAGCCCTTCTTCAGGCCCTGGCCGAATCCGAGCAGGTTGCCTTCGACGAGGCCTTCCATGGGGTCGTTGAAGAAGTCGGACAGGCCGCTGCCGAGGTTGTGCAGCAGGCCGATCGGATTGCCGAGAACGGAGACGGAGCCGAGGATCAGGAACACGCGATCCATGACGCTGGCGTGATAGTGGGCGGCCAGATGGCTGAGCAGGACGTCGAACGTCACGAACACGTTCTTCATCAGCTTCCCCTCCAGGCGGATGGGCGCGTCGTCGACGTTCTTGAACGCCGTCCCGAACCGGTTGCCGCCGCTCGACGACGAGGACGCGAAGCTGAACCGGATGTGGATCGGGGCCAGCTCCAGCGTGTTGAAGTACATCAGGGAGCCAGCAGCGCCGCGAATCTCGCTCAGCTCCTCCGTTCGATGCAGGCGCTGGAGCCTCAGAACGACGGCCAGGGCCGTTTCGTCCGGTTCCCGCGCCGTGACGGTGATCGCCCCGGCGGAAGCGGTGGCCTCGTCCATGTCCCAAGTCTTCAGCTGCGTCGAGCGCGTTGCGAAATCCGAAACAAGAGACAGGAAGTCCTCGTCGACGTCAACGATGGTCTCCTGGACCAGGACGCCGAAATATTTCAGGAAGCGGATCGAGGCACGATCCAGAAGGATACAGGAACGAACCAGTATGTGGGGTGGGCGTGCCGCCGTGCTGGACGTCGACGATGTCGACTGCTTCAGCGTGGCAGGCGACACCGCAACCGGGAACCGGTACGGCGCCTCGCCGTCGTCCAAGTTATCGAGCTGGGCGCTGACGACTTGCAATTCAAGATGGCACTCCGCTGCAGTCTTCTGCACGAAGAACTCCATCCCGTCCATCGTCAGCAGGGCGATTTCGGCCGGCCGATCGTCGATGACGCTGACGCAGATGCGAGGGACAATGAGCATGAAGTCCAGGTCAACGAATCGTTGTTCGAACTGGTGCCGCCGCCGATACTGTTGCTGTCGGGCCTCGGTCATGTCCTGCAGTTGCAGGACCTTGGCTTGCCGTCTCGTGACCATCCGAACGCGCAGCATCGCAGTCGGTGGCCCAACACACGTGTCGAGCCCTAGATCGTCCATTTCGACCGTGCCGAACCAGACATCGGTGCGAAGTTCCAGACGAAGCGGGCGCGGTGCCGCCAAGCAGTCCCAGGCAAACGGTACGGACGCGCCGGGCTCCACAAAGATCAACGGCCCAGGCGTAAACGGCGAGACTAGATGCTGGCGGAAAACAACGCCATACGACGACTGATTCTGGATGACATAAGGCGGGCGAGCCGGGTCCCGCTTGGCGATGAATGCGAATATGGTCGCACGAACAGCCTGAATGTGCAAATCGAACAGGTCTGCAGTGGGGAGGTTCGCGGAGGGGACCGCCTGGTGCGACGACTGCGAGCCCGATGCTCTTCTATCGGACGGGACGACCTTCAGCACCGCTTCGGAGACCTCGTGAATGTAGAAATACCCGGACCAGTACACTAAATCTGTGGAAATCGATACCAAACGCTGTGTAGCGTTGGATGGCGCCCAGATCAGAGGTTCGCAAGTGTGAGGTGCCACGGCAAGAAGAGAGGCAGGGGACGACGGCTGAGCAACGTAGACGGTCTCGTTCGTGTTGTTCGCCACAACGTGACGAGGAACGAACTGGGCCAACTTCGACAATCGGAACGGCGCGGGGCCGACATCGAATTGCACACCGAGGTCGATGCGGCGCCCGGTCGGGTCAATCACATGGATGGCGCCATCATCAACGGAAGCAGTCAGGTTGAACGGCGGCGACCACTGAGACGAACCGTTCGCTCGGACGACAAGGTCGCAGACGCGGCCCGGTAATAGGCCGAACACGCAGAGGGGGAGCGTAGACGGAGCCGTTCGACGTCGGAACCATCGTCGTCGACGGGCCAGGTCAAGCGACGTGCATTGCCGATGTGGCGTCTTCAACAGATCCGCCCGCCCGACAGCATACACCCAGCCTTCGGCATCGTTCAGGGACGACTCCTTGTCGCAATTCCAGTCAGCGTCCAGCCAGGTCCACTTCTGGAAGCTATCAGGCAGGTGGGCGCGATCGTCGTCCTTGCGCAGCGGAAAACGGATGGCGACATCCGACCAAGGCAGATCTTGCGCAGGCATCCACCTCGACGTCGGTGACGTCCGAACCTGATTCTCGTAGACTTCAGCAACCAACGGCAAAGCGACTTGTGCAGGAATGCGGTGTGGTGCCGTGTCCGGCGAGCTAACCCAGCCGAATTCCAGGCCGAAACCGGTCGAGTCAGCGAGGATGAACGATGCGCTGATGGAGACAACGACGCGCGCGGCAGGCCCTGATGACCTCGATATTGCGGTGGAGCCGGATAGACAGTCTATCCGAGCGCGCATTGGCGACCCAGTTACGTCCGTCAGGATAACGTGTTCTTCGCAGGTCTCTTTCCAGGAGGTTGAATCAGTCGACCCACTAGCAAGGTACGCCGGAGCGGCGTCATCAGGACTGCCAGCGCCGGGACAGATTCGAACCCAGCGAAGCGGCTGGAAGTGATCAACCGTGATCGCGATGAATGGGTCACGTGATGAATCAAAATCGCAGAAATGGGCGATACTTCCAGGCTGGACACTGCCGGCGGAGACGACGCCACCCTCACGGTACTTGATTGCATACGACAAACGCTTGCCAAGCAGGTTCTCGAATACGAATGGGGAGAGGAGTGTGATAGTTGCACCTCGCAGCGGATTGTGATATCTTTCGAAGTAGCCATGCACGAAGAGACGGAAGCGCCCAGCAGGACCGCAAACGAGTTCGTCAGTATGGGTCTTGTTTTCGGCAGATGCAAGAGACGAAACAGAAAGCGGTTTCCGGCTCCAACTTTGGTCGTCTGAGAGAGGTCGAACGAAGAAGTGTTCGCAATGAAGATGACGTAAAGGAACGGGAAGCGATTGCCCAGGGCGTATCGGTCCGAAACGGTTTGATGACAGAATCTCGTTCGCGCCGACGCCGCCTTGATCGCAGGCAACCACGTCAACGTCTACGTTCAGCTTGTTCACGATGACGATGGGAGACCTCAATAGTAGAGATTTGAACCCGTTACGAAGACGGCATTCGCTAATTAGATAAATGGGGCGCGAAGAAGGTGTTGTGGTCGATGAACCACGTTTCGATGGCCGCAGCGCGAATCGGGATATGCCGACGCGATCGAACTTGACTTGGAAAATCGGCTGATATGGACCACTGACTTGAAGGGTAAGTGACCACGAAACACGTGCGGACGAATGCAGCAATTCCTGTGGAATGATTTCAACAGGCGCCTCGCAGCCGTCGGCAACCGTGCCCCGAATGGAAGAGTCAGTGTCAAGCCAGAACTCAACAGTGCCGCCGGTCTCATTTCGAACGAAGTACGGAGCGAAGACGGATATGGCGTCGTTACCAGGCACCATCGACGGACGTTGTCGTTGTTGCTGCCATAATTGCCAGGTACCAAGCAGAGTTTCGATCACAGCCGAGCTCACATTAATGTTAAGGAATTCATCCGTATTGGAAGCTGAAGCAACCTCGACTGCTATTGCGGTTGTAACATGACGGTTCGGATCAGTTGACGTTCGACGCTGCGACGAAACGCTGCCTTTGCGGCCGACACTAGATGTACGACGCCTTGATGTGGCAGAGCCACTGCGCATCAGGGACTTGCTACCTGTCTCGGAACTTGCCGGCGCAGGTTGGGTCGCAGGCGCAGCAAGCATGTGCTGCATATTGACCTCAAACGCGCATGGTTCTAGGACAGGCTCCCAAGTCGTTATAGATGGATTGAAAGCATAAACAGACACAGCCAACGAGGCCAGCGCACGTACGTGAGTGGCACCCCCAGAGACAAGAAGTTTGAAAGGAGTCGTGCGTGCAGATAGCAGCGGCATATAACGCTGACGGCAATCGTTCACAGCGATGCATTTGACTTGATCGAAAGAGACGTTTGCTGCATACGTCACGGGCGCGACGTTGTTGAGGACAACGTCCGAACCGCGAACGTCAACGGTGTCGACACCCGACTTGATTTCGTCATCAGTGGCAACCTCTGATATAGACGAAGTCGAGTCCAGGGAGGAGCGCGCAGAGGATATCCTCGAAGCGGTAACGGAAGAACGACCTCGAGAAGCGGCTCGAGTTATGGACGCGATCACATGGCCAAGCAGACAAAAGTCCTCGTAGCTTACAACGAGTGAAACGGGATCGAATTGCACGCGAAGGTCTCGAGACCGAAGAGCCGGACCGGTATCTCGTGCAATATTCGCACGTGTAAAGATGTCGTTCAAGTGCAATGCGAAATTTGTCGGTTCAAGCATGGGCAGGCGCGTTGTCTTCTGCTGAAGAGACAGCGAAGGTTCTTGACCAATGAACGATTCGATCCCAGACAGAAGTAGCTTTGTATCGCGTTGCCCGCCACTCTCATCTTCGGACACTTCATCTGAAATCGTGAACGAGAAACTGCTTCGAGTGACAATCAAGCGCGAATCGGTTCGTACGATATCTTCGACGAAAACGATACGGGACTCCGACACGCTGATGACAAACCGTGTCGACGACGAAGGCGCTGCTGGTTGAGCAGATACTTGGGAACCAGAAGCACGGGCGCCATTTGTGGCCGGAGAATAAACGCTTTCCGAAGAGTCGAAGAAACGCACCAAATCAAATGCAAGCTGAGGAAGAAAGAATATGGATGGGTGCAGAATTGTTAAACTGGTGGTCGTACTGTCCATGTCGAAATTGACAACCGAACTCGTAGCGTCGTCAGCTGTTGTGGTTAGCATTTTCCGAAACGCAGCATGCGATAAGCGAGATCTCGAATCCTGAATTTCAATCGATCGCATGGTAAGCTTCAGGTGAAATGACGAATCCCGATTATACGAAAACCGCGTTTCCCCGATCACCAACGTTGCAAGCGAGGCATCGTTGAATTTGTCGAGCGAGGAGAGACGAGACGTGGCGCCAACGCAACGCAGACAAATGTTACTAACTTCAAGTAAAATCGTCATGGGACGTGAAGGTGCGTCCTGTTGCTCAAACGCATAGGACACAGGGACGGTTGTCGAGACGGATTCGACAATACGAGGAACCTCCATAGAGAGGTCGTCATCGAAGACAGTCGACATGGAGCTGAAGTTGTGTGCGAATACGGCTAAAATGAGAAGATACTGATCGTGTGAAAGTGAGCACTCGATCGAGGGTATGGAGCACTGAACTGTCATTCGACTGTTGTCCACTGGGATACAAATATCCACATGAAAGTCCACAGATCCGATCTCAAGTTCGTCGTCTAATACGACGGAACGAATGTTCATACGCTGGACAGCGACATTGAATTTTTCAGGAGACGAAGAAGAAAACGAGAGTGCACTCGCGTTTGCCAGCAGGAAGTCGCGCGAGCCAGCAATAACGGGGACGACGACGGTCGGAGACTCGGCGTCCACAGTGATTGCAACGGCAACTGAGACGACGTCTGCAGTCTTGGCAACAGCATGGCTAAGCACAGCGCCGAGGACTCCCGCAGTCAGGTAATCCACAGCCTCCAGAATTGTTTGTTGCAGATAGACCAAACGCAATGGCGCCAGAGTAATCGTCAGCGAACTGTTGCCCAGAGAATCAACCGTCCCGTAGCAAACGCTGAGAGCAGGACGTGACGAATCAGGTTGCGAAAGGTCCAGAATGGGAATTGGCGAAGAGGCACGACGAGTGACTCGGGCAGAGAGACTTGATAGGGACACCGTCGTGCCCAGCTGAGCATCACATGATTCCATTTTGATTGCCAAGTTATCAAGCTGAGCTTGGAACAGTGCGATTCCTTTGCGCTCCTTGTTGAACGTCACAACGACACGGCGCAGCTGCGACGTTAACTGGAACTTCGATGATGCGCTGTCGTTGGATGCGTTTGGCACGGGAACGGGGACTTCAGATCGATGGGAAGGCGAAGACACGGCCTCCGTTGAATCGGCTTCCAGGATTTGCATAACTGTCGACACTGTATCAGGGTTCCACTGGATATAAAGGCTCGAAAACGAGATATCCAAGTGGGTTCCTTCGGCGCCGACATCGCGAACAATGCGAATCAAATCGTTCGAGTTGTCGCCATCGCTGATGTCAGACCGCGCAAGGTCAGCGAAAGCATCGCCGGACGGCTGCAGTAGATCGCGAATGTGCAAACTTCGTAGCCGAGCAATCTGTTTGGTCTCAGTTTTCGCGTGATGCATCTCGAAGGAAAATTCGGACGCAAGAATATTGACGATTGGGAGGGATGTGGACATTTGCCGAAACATGACGTCAACCCCAGCCACGTTGACAGTACAGTCAAACGCGTAGTCGTCGTCACCGGCTACAGAAGCAATTGCATCAGACTGACCGCCCTGGGCAACTGGCAACGAATAGTAGAAATCCATCCAAGATGACAATAACGAAACAGATCGACGAACAAACGACTTGTACAGGACGAGGCGCAACACGTGTCCTGACGAAACACATAGTTCCTGGCGTCCAGGAAGCATGGGCATCACGAGTTGAAGAGACAGTGGCCATGGCTCAATCACTTCGTTCCAGGCGCCGCCTACATAGTGCTGAATGATGACAGTGCTGCTAGCCGAAATGCGGTTCGTATTGCTCTGCTGATCGGCTACTTTCCTAAATGCGAGGTTGGACAGGCGGGCATCAAGCAGATGTTTCTTTGAATGTTCATCCAAGAACAGAAGAATAATGTCATCAATGTTGACGGCAAGGTCACCCTTTGTCGTAGGGGTCCCAACGGCAGGGTCAGGGCCGGCAGAAACGGGAATAACGTTAGGCTTATAATTCTCCAGAAAGCAAAACAGAATGTTGGAGAATAGCCTCGCGATTTCAACGGAGATGTGCAACCGAACAGGCTGCAGGCGCACTGTCGTCGTCCCGTCAGCGCTAAACACGACATTGACGTTGAACGGAGACATGACAGAGTTGTCTCCGTCTTTAGAGACGATAGGGCGGTCCGCAGTGCACGAAAACATTTGCAATCCCAGCACATCAATCGACGTAGACACATACGACGGGCCTTCATAGAGTACCTCAAGGACGAAATCGCAAGAAGTCGCAATGGCGCGCGAATCGCTTGCTTTGAGATCTTCCAGGAACACCATACGACTTTGTTCGATGCGGATGACGGTGGAGGAACTCGATGTGGTCGACGGGTCCTCTTGAAGCACTGCATGGTCGGCAGTAACAGAAGGGGCAATTCCGTCCAAGGAGAAGAATGATCCCAGATCGTACAAAAACGAAGAAACGGCATAGCCACAAGGGCTATGAAGCACAACAGATAGAGTCGTCGGTTCAGATGCACTCCTCGGCTGGACCCACTCAACGGCGACATGTGAAACTGCAGTCTTAGCTTCGTCGATTTGCACGCTGTCATCTGTCTTGGCAGCGCTGAAATCCCCGATGAGAGTCCGAAAAGGGGAATCGCATGACGCCACGCGTTCATCCTCCATTGTGACGGTGCTCAGCGAAACGCCAAACTCCATGTGCCGCGGAGGAACCGAGAGAAATCGGATGCAGATGTCTCGGGCAGAAAGAAGCGCTAGTCGGCTCCCTGAATCGGAAACCCAGTCCACAGAGCACCCAGCTAGCAGCAGGAATCGAACTTCCGGGACGTCAAACTTGACGTTGAGTCGAGATCCGAGAACGTTTACGTCATCGTAAGAAAAGGCGACGATGCTCTTCGCATTGGAAATAACCGCAGCAGGAGCAGCAATATTGCTATAGAAGATTTGCATTGCAAGTAGGTAGGTTTCCTTTGCGAGGGTGACTTCAAGGTTGCTTAGTTGGCCCCGTACGAAAATGTCGTAGTCCACAGGTTTGCAAGGCATGTCAACGGTGACATGAAGATCGGCGTGACTGATGACATGTCGGCTGTCACCTTTGCAAACGCTCATGTTAGTGGCATTAACGAAGATGGATAGATCACCAGCACATGTCCCGGGAGAGGAGCGAACAGCAATTTGTCCCAAGTCTATCTCGAGACGCTTTGCGGAAGCTGACGCATGCGTGGGAACCATGACCAAAGGACGGGAAATGTCGAGCTCAAGAAGCAAGTATTTCGATGCGGGGGTTTCATCACGCGAGGTTGGACGCAGAGCATCGGTCGCGTTCGCCACAGTCTGGGCTAGAAACGTACCAAGAATCCCTTGGAACAGATAGTCAACAAGTTCCATTGTGGGTTGATGCAGATAAACTGCCCGAACCGACGCAACTGACAATGCGAACCTGGTGCTATGCTCCCGTGCCGGAATGACATCGGGACCGAATATATCGGCCTCAAAATGCAGTAACTGATGGTCGCGGTCTTGCTCAACAGCATCCCGCAAGCCCAACAGAGTCAGGTCACCGTTCTCCGGGAGTGGCATCGCGAGATCAAAAGACCCCAGATCGCCAACAACAGATGTCCATTCTCTTCGAAACACGACCTCGGCAACCAAGTCCGACACGAGAGCAACGGCGACAACGCGATCACGAGTCTCCTTATTCAGCGACAGTCGCACACGACGAAGCGTAACTTCAATAACGAGGGAGCGCGAGTCAAATGGAGCGACGACAAGGTCGGCGACCTTTGGTGACGTTGCAGAAGTATCAGGAACAAGAGAAAGAGGCACGTCCGAAACGTCATCGTACTGTCCAACGACATCCGTTTCTGGCAGGCGAGCAACTGCAGCAATTGTTGCAATGGTGTCAGCATTCCAGTTGACCGACAAGTCGTTCAGGCTGACATGGACATGCTGCGTCACGCCTTGAAACAGTGGCGATGTTCGAGGGAACCTGTCAATCTGTATGTTGATCAGGTCCACCTGGTTGCCACCTGACGACGACGACGCCAGCTCCGAGAAACGCGGCGATGTAGATGAAAGCAAGTCGGTTATACAAAGTGACGTCAAGTGAGCCTCAGAATGAGAGCAAACGTGGGCATGATAGAACGACACGGAAAGCCCGACGGCATCAAGTTGGGCAACGCGCTGAACCGTGTTGCTGAGTTCAATCGTGATATGTTCGATGGAGAAAGCGCAATCAACGAGATGTCTTGAATCGTGCGACTCGGCAGCTGCCGCTTCGGCAGCTGCAGCGTCAGCAGTGAGCTGATAGAGCGACACGTTCACTGATCCAGTATCGACGGGAGCAGTTGTAGCTGCTACGTCCTGCTGCTTAGCAGTTATTGAAGACAAGAGGCGAGACAACACGAGCAGATTCGGACCTGCTACGTGCAGAACCAATTTTGGAATAGAGCCGTTAACGACAAGTTTCGTCAGAGTCGTCGATTGACGGTCAATGCAGGTGAATAGCCCAAGCAGGCAACTAGTCCTGTCGAACAGCCGATAAACAGGAGGAGGATGGCCGTCGGCAGCTCCAGAGCTCTGGGCGCTTTCGCATAAAGACAGCGAAGCACCATGCACATCAAGCATAAAGGCATCATAGGCTGATCGAGGTTCGGGAGGCTTGCCGAAAAGACACTCGTCGGCAATATTGGCCAGACCTCGAAGACTGATCACATTACATGACACCAAATCGGCGATTAACATAGAAGGCGATTCCTGGCGAACGTCAGCGGGAATGAAAAGAATCGGATGCTCCACGCTGATGTTCAGGTCGATGCGCCGATGGTTCGTCAGAGCCGTCAGCAATTCCGACTGCCGCTGTTCAGACCACGACAGGGCAGCGCCTCGCAGATGGGACAAAGCGTCATGGGGACGGAAGAACTTGAAAACGTTCTGCACCCAGAAGTGGTTATAAACTAGTTGCACGGGACGAAGGCGAAGTTTGAAAATAATGTCGGCATCGGAGTCAACAGGGTCACTTTCAACGCTGAGTCGAAGGAACGGAAGTTCGGATCCAGTGCCAGATGCCCCGTCAGTTGGTTTGTGAGTCAGCAGCTTGGGGAAGCATGTCTCAAGCGTGTCTTCATCGTAAAGGGTGGCCGATTCCACAGCCAGCGTCAATCGAGTGCCTTGGAACAATTCAATCTTGGCCGTCCCGTCGAACTCGAATCTGGTCATTGGCGAACCTCGGCGAATCAGGACAACAGCGGCACGAACAACCTCAATGTCGAAGACGGTGTAGACATAGTCGGGACGCAACGTGAACTCCAGCGCGACTTCGTTAAAATCGATGGTCTTGTAGAGCTCTCGCCTTTGTGCCTCGGTCAACCGAATTTCGTCAGCCGATGCCGTCGCCTCCGGTGCCGACGACGACGACGCGCCACCGAAGACAGCACCCCACCAACCACCACCGGCGGCAGCCTGATTCGCGGTTGCCAGTTCCTCAGTCATCTTCTTGCTGCGCTTCGCCTCTTCCGATAGATCCGTTTCAGCGAAGGACCTGAAGAACAGGATGTCGTCCAAATCTAGCGCTTCTTCCAGCTCAGCAAGACGAGCCACTCCTTCGTCGTCCAGGGGCGGATGCCACGGAACGTTCCGCTTCCGTTTGAACAGCTCGACATACTCGCGTCGTCTTTGACAGTGCCGGCTGATGGAAGCCCAGGAAAACCACCGCCGATGTCGGGTGCCGTTCAAATGAATGATGCATCGTCCGGCATACTGCCACCACGCGAGAGCCCCGCCAGGTGCAAACACATCCTTGTCAGGATGCAAATCGCGTAGCCCAGCGAACCGAGTCTCGATTTCCGTCCGCGCCTGGATCGCCGTGAAGTTATCCATCAAGCATGTCAGGTCGCTGTACTGCTCGTCGTGCAAGGTCAGCGTTATCGAACGAACTTGCAGTTCTGCCAAGCACGACGTCATCAGGTACACCCGCATGACACGTTATCGATGACCTACCGAAACGGTAATGCGGAGCAGTCTGCTCAAAGTAGCGGCTGTTAAGCGTCAGGTGCAGCGTTGCGGATAACGGTTCGAGAATGAACACATGGCGAATGTCAGATGGGCGCGTCTGCCCATCAGCGAGCGCGATATGACTGGTCGACGACGACATTGACTGCCGCGCGAGTGCTTTCCGATCCAGCCCGTCAATGGACGCCTGCATGAACGCAAAGACAGCGTCATCGGAGCTGTCGTGCCACAGTACGACGTCATTTGAATCCCAGTAGACGGCGGCGTTCCTCATCGACAGCAACTTGTACGTGTTCACCGCAGTCGCCAACGTCGACACGAAACATTCCTCGAAATTCGCATCCGTCGTCAATGCCGTGAATTCCTGGACAATGACGCCGGCAGCGAACTTCCTGCCCGGGAGCGTCTCGGCGTCCTCGTAACGGACATGCACGTCGCGAACGACGATCTGCAGGTTGGCGATAATTTTCGACAGTAACGATTGGCCAAAGCTCTCCTGACGCCTCGCTTCCTCCGCGTTGTTCTCCTCCCAGTGACGAAGCGCACGGAGCTGCTCGGCGGCCAGCAATTGCTGTTGTTTGCGTTCGGATACGAGACGCAGGGCGGCGTCACGATCGAACTGAGCGCCGTGAGCGGGCCGAGCGAGTACATGCAACCCTTCCAGCGTGATCTTCACTGGGGAGCTGCCCAGCGATGCCCATGGCACTTTGACGTGCAGGCGACGCAGGCGCCCAAGGCGGACATTGATCGGAAGTTTCAATCGGGTCAGGCAGGACGGGCGCAGGGCGACGTTGTCGAGGACGATCTCGCCGGACCACACGCCGACCTGGATGGAATCTTTGGGCAGGTCGACGTACTCGCCGAGGCGATCCAGGATCAGGCGCTCCAGGACGCCCTCGAGCATCGCGACGTTGACTACCGCTCAGCGGCCGACCACCCCACCGACTGACGTCATGAAAGGTCTGACCGTGCCGACCACGCCGAGTCCCAAAAATAACAGCCGCAGCACTGCGGTCGACAGGAGGCGGAGGGGGAGGGAGGGGGCGACGACGACGGCCGTATTCAGTCCATCACAGAAAATATTGATCACAAAGTACCGTCCTGCAATGCTCCTGGTGAAACGTTTCCAGGTTCGCGCCCCGTGGAATGTTCTGCGGCGCCGTGCCAAGGCTCAGTGTAACGGGTAACGCGGGGCGTTGCAGCTGCACAGGGCGTCATTTGGTTAACTGTCGGGCGGGGACAGTTTGTGCGCGGCGAACGGATGGCGACGACGACGGCGGCGGCGGCGGCGGCGGCGGCACGCGGGCCGGCGTCGTCGCTGTCGGACGTGGACACGATCATGGAGCCGGACGTGCTGTCCCGGCTGAAGGCGTTCATCAGCACGGGGCCGGGGAGCCAGTCGGAACGCGTCAAGGAGGCCATCCGCCTGCTGTCCACCTCGTATAAGGGCCGGGCGCAGATGTGCAACCTGCTGATCCGATGGATAGTCGACATCATGGGCGAACCGGAAGAGGTCCCGCCCGGTGTCGTTGCGCCCCATGCGTGTGGCAATATCTCAGTAACGTCGTCGAAATAGGATATGCAGGGCCTCGTCATGGATCACCTCAAGGAAATGGCCGTTCAGCAATTCGACGTCACGAAAGCTGACTCGATTTTCAGTGCACCGACGAAGGTAGTAGTCCATCATTGTAGTTGCGCCGTCCTGGTTCTTATGTCTTCAATAGGGCGAGCCAGAATGGCTGACGTGCATGATTCGGGATCCGTCATGGAGGTCTGTGCTGTACCGGCTGTCACAGGACCACCCGAATTGCCTCCTGCTCAATTTCGCCATCAAAAAGATCGGCGAGGACGGCCATGGCAGTGAACTGGCGGTCAGCGCCAGGTCTGGCGATGTCAAGCTGTCCGTCTTCATGAACGTGCTCAGTGAGGCACTCACCCAAATCGTGTGCCTCACTGATCGAGAGTCGTTCCAGCGCTCGCTCTTCGAGCTGCAGCGCCTGTGCTGTCAGACACAATAGTACGTTCTCATGTGCACTCGGTACCTGACTCCGAGGTGACAATCGCACACAGCACGTATTTGCTGGCACAGTTCGTGCTGACAGCCTTGTCTCGGCATCCTCGAACGGGGTTTGTCTGGAGGCACCTGCACCAGTCCGTGTCCAGTTACGCGGTGCAGCATCATGGGGAACGCATTCGGTCTCTCGACCTGCTTCTTACGCAAGCACCGAGATATCCTGGTATGCTCCGATCGTGTCGCCATCGACGCAAGGACTAACAAAGCGTTCGCCTCCAGAAATCTTCAAAGCGGTCAGCGCCGTACAGCGAGGAAGTCGTTTGACGACCACCGACATCAAGCATATTTATGAGTTGTTCTCCGGGAACAACCCGCCGCCGATATCCCTGCTATGCACGTCGTACATCATCCAGCCCATAATCGATGCCTTGTTCGATTATACGCGACCGCCATTGGGCCCCGTCCACAAGCAGTACTACGTTTCACTGCTGGCATACGCGTCATGTGTCCGCGATAATCGTGCTTGGTTCGCGTCGCAGCCTACTCAGGCGCCCGTTGACGAAACGCTCGGTACGAATGGTTTGCTGTGTATATATGCGAATCGTTGGTGTTGACGTGACGCGCAGTTGACAAGTCTCGTATGTCGTCCACGATTGCGGCGCTGAACGAAGTGTCGTCCATTTGCCAGAGCAAAGAGTTTGGCTTTCACCTAGCGGAAAACGAACAGACTCTGCGTCAGCATCTGACGCTCCCTATCTGCTCGACCGCCATCGTCCAATGGATTCGGCTGTCACTGCTGTCCCCCGCGTACTATTCAACAACGTACCAATCCGTGTGCACACCGGTCTTTTTCAGGCTACTCGGATACATTTCGTCTCTGCACGCCCTCCAGCGACCGATGGTCTTCGATCTGCTGTGCTCCGCGTTCCATCTGAAAACGGACCTGGACGACCTCGCCGTCATCAAGTTCCGCAAGCTCATTCTACAAGTTCTTATCCACCTTGGTACGCGCGACGGTTTCAGCCCATCCTTCCAATGCGCACTTACGCTTCCTGCCAGTGCACTATGGCATGCTCGTCGAGGTGACGCGTATGGTCGCCGACAACGTCCCACGAATGGACCACAGCCTCGTCCGGTTCTTCGTTGTGCAGATCCTACAGACGACCGGGCCGCCCTATTCGGCGACGTTCGCGCATTGCATCTTTGACATCGTGTCCATGCCGGACGCCACGTTAGCCATCAAGAACGACCCGGAAAGCGTCGTCAACGTCGGCGGGTTTGCGCGGGACGTCTCCTCCATGGGCATCGCCGACCTCAAAGAGCACTGCGACAACTGGGTCGCGTTCGCATCGAACTCTTAGCCGTCGGCTGCCTACGTCCGGCACGTACATACACACACTGGGCACCGCCTCGTCGTTCTAACGGGCCATGCTGGTTCAAGCCTGTTCAGCCGCGTGACGTTGTGACGGGCTGAACTTCGGGACTGAAGGTAGGGAGCTCGGTGTAGCGACCCGCACCAGGTGGACCCACACGGACGATGAGCAGCGCGACGCCGCCGCCTTCAGGTCCACTGATTCTGCTGTCGGGTCCACCAGGCGCCGGTAAGACCACGATCACGCCGATGCTCGCCGCGTCGTCGCGGTCCGCGTCGGTGATCACGATCGAGGGCGACCGGTTCTGGGCGTTCGCCGTCAGGGACCCGCGGCCGTTCAAGCCCCAGTTCCGTACGCTCACCTCATCAATCGCCGGCGCCGCTGTACCCTTCGCGAAAGACGGCTGCGAAGTCATTGTGGATTTCGTCGTCCCGCCATGGTGCCTGAAGGCGTTCACGGCGCGCGCCTGGACACACGACGTCGACGTGCACTACGTTGTGGTGTGGCCACCCGTGGACACATGTGCACGAAGGGCGCAGGAGCGATCAGTGAACCCGGTCGCCTACGACGAACGCGTTCGAACGTTCTACGATAGGTTCGGCGGTGAGTGCCCATCCAGGCACCGGATGGCCATCGCCGATGTCCACCGTTCCGCTGCATCGATTGCTGCCGAGATACGATCGGGAATCGATTCCGGTGCGTTCCTGCTGCCCCGTGACACTTCCTGACGGGATCGACGACAGCGGGTCGACGGGCCCGAATATCCGCCGGGCGCTGCAGGGTCAGGAGTACAACGACGCAGTCGGAACAGACCAGTGTCTTTCAGGCAGACGATCCGGAATCGCGACGCAGCGCCGCATCGATCGTCATGAACAAACCCAGAGCGTGCTCGGGTGCGGGTACAGGGCGGTGCGAAGCGTCGCGCAGGTAGCCCGCTGTGCCGTCCAGGGCCTCGCTGCGAGCACGGGGTCCCATTCGTCGCCGTCCATCACAGGCTGGGTCCCCTGGTAGAGGTTGACGTCCGCCAGCAGACCGGCAGGCTGGTGACGCCGCTGGGCGTTGTCGTATAGTTCAATGTGGACCCGGTCGACAACGACGATTCCAGCGCTGGCGCACCAGGTTCCTATAAAGCTCCTCGATGCAATCAGCGCCCGTGACGCACTCCACACATTCGCCCAAAACGTCCGCGGAAGGGGTGGGAACGTCCTGTCAGCTGTTCACGAGTCGCAACGTGTCGAGACGGAGGGGGCTATGGCACCGTGTATATACGATGGTACACACACATACAACATTGTTATACGTCACCGATCTCGGCGATCTCCGCGTCGGACAGCTTCAGGTCGCGGTCCAGCGTCTGGCAGTTGCGGGCGGCGTACAGCAGGCGCTCGCGCAGGACGGCCGCCGACGAGTACCGGGGCAGGGCGATGCTGAAGAAGCAGGTGTGCGTCTGCGGCAGCTGCCCGTCGGCGGCGTGCTGCAGGCCCTCGCCGCCCGGCATCGGCTGGATCTTGAACTTGGTCGTGAACTGGTCGGCGCGCACCGGCAGGCGCGTGCGCGCCCAGGCGAACCGCGCGAACTCGCCCTTCTCGTCGGGCGTCATCTCGGACAGCACCTGCCAGAAGTAGACGACGTGGGCGTCGTCCGGCGACACGCCGCCCTCGTAGACGGTCACCGACCGCAGCAGGTCGACGCTGAAGTCGGCGCGCCCGCAGACGATCGCCTCGACCTCGTCCACGGTCAGCAGCTCGAACGTGGCCAGCGGGACGATGGCGGCGAACCCGTCGCGGATCGCCCCGATCTGCGCGTCCGCCTCGTGCAGGCGGCACTGCTCGGCGAGGCGCGCCCAGTCGCCCCGGTTCTCCTTCGTGACGCGCACCTGCCGGCCGAACGGGACCAGGTCGACGGTCGTGCGCCCGTCGCCCAGCGTGCACTCGAACGTCAGGTCGTCGTCGTCGTCCAGGGCGTCGTCGTTCAGGAGGGCGTCGTCGAGCCGGTCGGCGAACTGGGCGTCGACCTCGCGCAGGTGGGCCCGCGTCGGCTCGAGGCCGACGAGCGCCGCCCAGACCAGGGCGGGCAGGCGCAGGTCCAGGTGGATCTTGTTGCGCACGGCGATGCCGACCAGGTGGCCCATCAGGCGGAACAGGTCGGGGCGGGCGCAGGCCGGCGCCGGCACGTACCGGTCGCGGCCCGCCCCGCCCTGCGCGTCGCGCGCGTTCGCCGTCGCCACCAGCAGCGGGAGCAGCGCCGGCGACTGGAGCTCGGCGACGAACTCGTTGAAGCACTCGCGGTACGGGCCGCCGTTGTCGGTGACGCCCTCGCCGACGAACTTCACCTTGAACGTGCGCTCCTGGCCGTCGTCCAGCATGCGGACGAACCCGCGGCGCAGGTCGCGAACGGGCATGACGCCCAGCTGCGTCGCCGCCTGCCCGAACAGGCTCGACGCCAGGCGCTCCGCCTCGCTGGGCGACGAGGCGCGCGCCGCCGCCAGGTGCCGGTTCAGCGTGATCTGGCGCAGGTCGGGCGGGTCCTCGTACGGGTCCTCGCTCGGCTTCGTGTACGTCGCCGTCTGGTGCAGGACGTCCGCCAGCGCCTGCGCCTTCAGGCGCGTCACGACGACCGGGCGCAGGCGCCGCACCAGGGCGCCCAGCGACATGGACAGGCGCGGGCCGGACGGCGCCGCCCCCTGCACCGCCAGGTACGGCAGCACCTGCGACACGAGCAGGTTGAACGTGCGCACCAGGGCGAACCGGGCGCAGGCGCCCACGTCGTCGTCGTCGACGCCGGCCGCCGCCGCCACCTCGTCGTACAGCAGCGACAGCGGGTCGACGCCGAGGCGGTCGGCGGCGTCGTTGCAGGCGCGGACCAGGCGCGCGTCGTCGTCGTCGAGCGCGCGCCGCCCCCCGTGCTCGACGAACTCGCGCAGCGTCCACCGGGCGGCGGCGGCCCGCGCATCACCATCACCGTCGTCGTCGTCGACGATCGGCGCCGACCGGACGAGGCTGTCGACGGGCACCAGGTCCGGGTCGGCGTCGCCGTCGCCGCTGACAACGGCGACCGGGCGCCCGTCGTCGTCGCCGGTCGCCACCCCGACCAGGACGCCGGCGACGGCGCCGTCCTGCAGGCGGCGCACGCGGCGTCGCAGGACGAGGCCGACCCGGCGGCAGGCGGCGCGCGACACGTCGGCGCGGACGACGCCGCCGCCGCCGCCCGTCGCCAGCAGGCGGTGGTCGGACGGCACCCAGGACCGCCAGAACGCGTACGCCAGGTCGAAGAAGTGGCTGGCGCAGGCGGGGCTGGACGACGACGAGGGCGACAGCAGGCGCCGGGCGAACCGGGTCGCTGTGGCGATGCGCCGGGCGACGCGGGCGGCCTGTGTCGTCATTGTCGTCGTCGTCGCCAATGACGACGCATGCGGCGTCTGGCGGACGCGCCGGGCCGTGCCGAACGAGACGGCGTCGTGGCGGTGGTAGAAGGAGACGGCGGGGAACAGCTTGGCGGCGGGGGCGACGGGCAGGTCGTCGAAGGCGACGCCGAGGTCGTTGCCGTTCAGCGCGTACGACAGCGTGCGGTGGTCCAGGTCGAGGACGACGCCGACGACGTCGCCCTGCGCCATCTGGTCGCCGTACTTGGCCCCGCCCTTGACCTTGTTGCGCCCGTGGTACCGGGAGCGGTCGCTGACGAACAGGCCGAAGCCGTGCGCGTCCCCGCCCACGTACGTGTCCGGGTTGGCCGACGCCGTCCCCACGCCGATGAAGATGTACCCCTTGGACATGCGGTCCAGGCAGATGTCCCAGCGGTGCACGCCGGACGCGTACCCGCGGTTGGCCAGCAGCGTGCGCCACTTGTCGCTGCCGGCGTCGAACGTGGCCGTCAGCGCGCAGTGGGACAGGCGGACGCGGGCGCGGCCGGACGCGCGCGCGTTATGCGCATCCCAGCGCAGCGCCGGGTACGTCAGCAGCGTGACCGGGTCGGACGCGCGCCCGTGCGTCAGGTCGCGCACCCGAAACTCGTACGCCGTCAGCTCGTCCAGCGCCTGGGCGCGGAAGGCGCGCGCCCCCCCTCGGTACACCTCGTGGAACGCGGGCGGCACGTCCGTCGCATCCGACGTCGTCGTCGCCGCCGGGCGCATGTCCAGGGCGAACTCGGCGGAGGCGGGCCCGTCCCAGAACAGCTCGATGGCGTCCGTCGTGATCTCCTCGGGCGTCGGCGCCGGCTGCCCGCCACCGCCGCCGCAGGAGGACGACGACGGGTCTGCAAGGCGGCGTTCGGCGTCGTCGACGGCGCCGAGCAGGGCGAGCATGGCGGCCAGGTACCGCGACTTGATCAGGCGGTCCTCCTCGCCGGCCATGCGCTGCTCCGTTTGCCGACGGACGGCGGACGCCCTGACGGCGGCGACGAACGCCTGCAGCGTGTCGCGGTCGTCGTCGCCGATGCGGTAGGCGAGCGCGGTCAGCAGGTCGGCGATGCATTCGCGCAGCGGCAGGTTCGACGAGCGCAGGCAGTGCGCCAGGCGGCGGACGACGGGCGCCACGTCGCTGGGCAGGTCGACCAGGTCGCGCACCATCCACATGGCCAGCTCGACGCGCGGCTTCGACAGGGCGTCGGCGTCGGTGAGGGACAGGTCCCGGTGGCCCCAGACGCACCCGCTCCAGTCGGGCGTGGCCGCCATCTCCAGGTGCCGAAGGCACTCCTCCAGGACGAGGTCCTGCGCCGCCGGCCCCTGCGTCTGGACCAGCAGCGCCAGCTGTCGGAGCAGGCGCCGCTCCTGGACGGGCAGGGCGCCCAGGTTGCGGAACGCGACCAGCTTGATGAACCGCAGCGTCACGTGCGGGTCCTGGCGGCAGACGGCGGCCAGCTGCGACGACGCCCGGTCGGAATGGACGAGGGCGTCGACGACGGCGTCCCGGGCGAAGATCACGCCGAGCGCGTCGTCCATCTCGCGAACGGAACGCAGCTCGTCCGGATAGACCAGATCGGGGGCGTCGTCGTCCAGGCCGACGGCGGGCGGCCCTGAGGACGACCCGCCCGGCGACGAGGCGGCGCCGACGCCCTTCCCGGGCGACACGAACTGGCCGGGCACGTTCAGGAAGGAAGTGATCGGGAGCGACGACGACGACCCCTCCGGGAAGAAGCGCTCCACGAACGGGTCGGTGGCCGTCTCCTTCGTCGAATGGTCCTCGACGAGGGACGCGTCCACGGGAGGGAGCCCGTCCAGGCACGTTGCAATGTCGACGGCGGGCGCTTTCGGCGATTGGGAAGGGCGCCCGCGACGCACGTTCCCGCCTGCTCGTGGGGAGGCCAACGGCCGCGCAGCGATGACGGCCTCGGCCGCCCGTTTCTGCGCCTCCAGCGTTTCCAGGTTGACGAGCAGGAATTCGACGGCGGCGTTCTCGTCCCAGTTGCTGTTGGACAGCGCCAGGCGGCAGAACTCGCGGTCGAACCCCATGGCGGCGACATGGTCGACCTTCACCTCTTGCGCCCTCTGCTCGGCGGTCAGCGCCGGCGACGCCAGGGGCGACGGCAGGGCCGCCGTTGGCGACTCCACGACAGGCGGGTGATCCTCGTGCGGGTCCACGTCGACGCCGCCGACATTGTTGTGCACGGCTCGCCCGTAGCGCAGCCGGGCCCAGGCGAACTGGTGCTTGTACTCGAGCGCCATCCGATCCATGCGCGTCTCCAGACGCGTCGGCAACGACGCAACGTAGACGAGCTCGCCGAGCAAATCGGCGTCAAACGCAAACGACCCCGACGACGACGACTGCCGGATCATCAGACAGACGGCCTTGAGCAGCGATGAGGAAAGGCGCGAGCGAATGACGGCCCGTTCCGCCTCGACGATCGTTTCGGCATCACCACCGTCGGTGGACGTGACGACGGTCAGGCGGGGGCCCGATTTCGTCGGCGACGGCGACGCCGGCCCCTGTGGTGCGGTCCGGCGTTCGGCCAGGGCGAGTGTGAACAGCCGCAGCAGGACGTCGGAGAAGCGCTGGGCGGCACCGGCGGCGTTCATCTCGTCGACCAGGACCACGTTGCGAACGTTGACGATCCTGGACGAGTCCTCGCCGTCCACCAGGACGTGCATGGTCAGCGAGCGCGACCGGAACCAGGTGACGGCGCCGAGCACGCCGTCCGGCAGGCGAACCCGGGCGCCCAGGCGCATCATTGGGCAATGCCCACCGATGACCGCCAAGGCGCCAATCGCGTACGCCACCGCCGGGCTGTTCACCGCAATCGGTTCGCGTAGAAGGCCGGCAATGCCTTGCAGGGCCGTGCGAATCGCGTGCGACACGACAGCAGCCCAGGCGTCATCGGCGGAATCGAGAAGCGATCGCAGAAGTTGGATGGCCTCATCAGCAACGGCCATTCGGTGATGTTCGGTGCGCACGGGGGACGACGATGACGACGATGATGACGATGATCCGGCCGGTTCCCAGGTCCAGACAAGCGACGCGACGGCGTCCATGAGGAAGGCGACCAGGAACTCGGCAGACGTCAGCATCGAACCGTGTTCGATGCGATCCGACCCGCGACCATGCGGCGACTGTAACCGCTCGATGGGCAGTAGTGGGAGAAGGCGCCGCAGGAGGCGCAGGACACGGATGCGAACAGCGAGCGCGGCGCCGTCATGCTCGAGCAGCTCCAGGAGGCTGCCCACCCAGCGGCCGGAACCGGACAGCGATTTCGGGCCGATCGACCAGAGCAGCGACAGCAGCTGGCAGGACGCTCGGTCGGCGGGATCGCCTGACGGGCGCCCGCCTGCGAACGTTTCGCCCAGCTCCGAGTCGGACACCGCCCGCCGAATGAATGCGACCTGGGCGACGCGCCCCTCGAATCCGTGAACGTCGCTGTCCAGCGCCTTGCCAATGAAGAACGGCGACGACGACGACGACGACGACGGCTGTCGCGGCGACCCCTGCAGCGTTTTACGAGTCACAACCGGTTGCCCGGTGGCCTCTGGGGTAACCGTCAGCGTTGCCGCGCGCTTCTCCATCGAAAACACGACGTGCGTCCAGGCATGCATCGGCAACGATGCGGGGCTCTGCACGACCTCGTTGCCGGTCGACGTCGTCACGACGGCCTGCAGCTTGTGATCGTACCGGGACAGGCACAGCTTCGGGGCGAACACCTGCAGCGACCCGAAACGCACGAGCACCGTTTGCAGGACGGCGGACGATGCATCCGCTGTCGGCCCTGGGGCCGCGGCCGGCGACGCCACGGGCATGACCCAGAGCATGACTGAATAGTCGGACGACGGCACCGCATGCGTCGACGACGTGGCGATCGGCAGACGGTAGCCGAGTTGGTCGGATCGCACCGATACCGGCGTGGACAGCAGCAACGAGGAGCCACGAGGCAGAGCGCCGCCTTGGCCGCCACCTGTGTGGGCAGACGCCGACTGGCGGCGCGCCCGCTTCGGCGACTTGTCAATGGCCCGGCGCGTCTGAACACACGATTGCAATTCGTTGTGGATGGCGTCGAGAACGACGCCGATCCGTTTCGGCCCGCGAGCGAGTTGCGACGCGAGGACGCGGAAGACCGCCCAGGCGAGGGAGCGCAGCGGGCTCGGCGTCGTCAGCAGTGACTGAACGACCGTGAACGCGGACGACTGCCACATCAGGCCATGGTCGAGGCGGTGCAGGCGCTGGGCCAGAACGAGGAGCGCCGCCCGGCAGGTCTGGTCGTCGAGCCCTGTCGGGTGCGCTGCCGCGTTCGATAGCGTTTCCACAGCGATGTTCATGATCGCCAGAGCCTGCCGCTGGACTTGCACCGACGCGCGCCAACCACACCCGTCGACGCCTTGCAGAGGCGAACCGAACTGGAGGGCCCTCGGCAAACACACGAGAAGCTTGGCACGAATGCCCGAATGCTGGATGGTGGTCAGCAGACCGTACAGGTGCCGAAGGCCACAGCATCGTTGCAGGGCCCGCGTCTGGCGTCGACGCAGGGCGACGCGGATCGCCCCAACGGAAACCACCGTCGAATCGTTGAAGAAGCGACGCAGGTCGGCGAATGGCGAATCACGCTGCAATTTCTGCTTCATGGGTGTCGGCAGCGTTATGCGGAGCAGAGACCTCCAGCGCAGGGCGCTGACGATCAGGCCGCGCAGCCTTCGCCATTGCCGGCCTGTTTCGCACGGCTTGAGGGCGTCGCCGACAAAGACCTCGTCGTCGTACGCTTGCGCCGGAGGGAACGACGTCGGCCCTCTCGCGCCTCTCTTGTCCACATCGGTGTCCTCCTCGGCGTTGTCGACATCGATGACGTTGATCGGGATCTCGGTGGGGTCGGAACCTTGGCGGCCGTCGTCCTTCGCCCATGACTCGAGGACAGCGACAGGCGTGCCGGCAACGACCATCTCGTCGGGATCGTCGCCTTGCGCGGTCTCATGTAGGAACGCCGCTTCGTGATGCACATTCAGGTCGTCGACGTCCTCCTCCTCGTCGTCCTCCTCGTCGGGAACGAACAGGCCATGACGCAGGTCATCGGCAGGCGCCGGTGCCGTTGACAGCAACAGAGATGCCTTGGCCAGAACAGGGGCAACAGCGCTTTCATAGGTGAAGTGGTCATGGTCGTCGCCATCGTTGTCGGCCATGGCCTGCGTTTTCCGAAACATGATCTGCATGCGGATGCCTTGCGCTTCGCGCCAGACCTCGACGAGCTCGACGGGAACGCGAAGGTACGCGCCACCACGCCGCTCGGGGCCGCCCCGGTCAATGTTCTTCGACACGATCAGGCGGCTGTACGCGACCGCTTCCACGACCAGGCGCCGGTGGTGAACGATGGCGGCGAACGCGGCCCGGCACGCACGATCGAGCCACGGTTGTGGGGCGCCGACCCGCTCGGCCCGCATGGCGCCGTTGAGCCAGACCCAGAAACGGCCGCCTGGACCGCGCTCCTCCAGCAGGTCGTTGATGAACTCGGAGCAATCGCACGGCGTGATGACGTACGACGACAGAGCGTGCGGCGTCGAACGCGCCTTCTTGCAGCGTCCAACGTCGACGGCATCGTCCGTACCGTCGCCATGGCGCCGTGATTCGCCCATGCAGAACAGGGGGCTTTCCAACCATGGCCGCAGGTCGTCGTCGCCCTCGCGTTCCACGACCTGACAGGCGCCGTCGCCCGGGACGTCGCCGGCCGAGATCTGCCGGCAGAGGATGTCGATCAGGGCGTCGGCCACGATATGGATCAGAGCGTCGATCCCCTGGTCGGCGCGGGCCGATTCGTCCAACCCGGGAGTGGCATGGCACCGAGCGACGACGGCGACGTTGTCCAGTTCGGCGACGAGGCGCAGAAGAAACGGGAACAGCTTATCGGACAGGCCGAGCAGGGACAGGGACTGGACGAGAACGGGGACGATGGCGCCAACCAGCGACGAGCAGAGCGTCGATGAGATCGTTGCGGTGAGCGACTGCCGTGCGATTCGGCACAGTTGCAGAGCGGTCTCGAGGACGACTTGGGCGTAGTCGACGACGATGCCAACCGATAACTCGGTCTGCTCGGCAGCGACCCAGGCGATCAAGTGCGCCTGCAAGGCCGATAGGAACCGGAGCAGGGGCAGACAGGAGGAATCCAGCAGGGCCACGCGATTGACGAGAAGAAGGAGCAGGTCGAGCAATTGTCGCGTATCAGCACGCGCAGACGCTGACGACGACGATTGTTGCTGCGGAACCAGCAGGGCGGTCATCGAGCTATGGGCCATACGCTCCAGGACAGCGGGCCCGATCAGCTTCGCCACCGACGTCGTTCCGCAGATGCTGGTCTTGAGCAGGTCGATCTTGGCGTCATTGGACGGGTAGAACAGGTCCAGGCCGACTTGCAGCAATTCAACGACTTCGCTTCGGATGGCGTCGGCCCCAGACCATACCGCTGTGGGCGCGCGTGTTTCACCAGGTTGGTCGGCGTCGACGAGCCACAGCAGCAGACGGTTCAGCGTGTCCAGGGCGAACCGTGCAGCTGGGCGGTCCACACAGGACGACGTGGTGTCGCTGTTCGTGTGCAGGTCGAACCCGAGCGCCGCCACAGGTTGCTGGGCGAGGACCAACCGCCGAACGTTGCACCGGAGCAGCCGAAGCGAAGACCGCATAATGAATACAGGCACGGCGGTCTTCTGGCCCTGCGCCTCGTCCTGCATGTCGTTGTCGGTCAGAACGGCAGACAGCCTCGCTGACGCCTGGCGAATCAGGGCGACCAGGCGTTCGAAACACACGGGGCGCACGTCGATGCAGAACGGCACCGACGTGATCTCATCCTGGCGCAGCAGCGTCGCCGAGTAGCGTTGCTCCCGCGACAAGCGATCCAGTTGCATCAGGAGGATGGCGGCCACGTGCACAGGGTCGAACGCCTTATCGTCGGGCGCCGCAGATACGTCGGGCAACTCGCCACCGAACAGCTGAAGCAGCGCTTCGTGGTGCTTGTCGACGTGGTCAGCCCCAGCATCGGCGTTCTGGTCGGCGGACGCGTGCAGGGCGTCGTTGGCGTCCGGCGCGACCTTCTGGAGCGTGAACGGAAGCGGGACGCCGCCGGTGCCGACGATGGCCGGGTCGAGCGGATCCCCGGTGACGCCCAGCGAGTACTTGTCGCCGGCGAGAATCGTCCGAAGCGACGTGCCTGTCAGCGCCGCGATCGGCGCCGGCGTGTGCACGTACGACTCCTGGCCGTTGCCGAGCTGGAACTCGCTGGCGCCGCCCCAGGCCCAGGCCTGGCCGTCGGCGGTGATCGCCACCGAGTGATCGGCGCCCCCATCGACCCAGACGACCCGATGCCCATGGAGAGCGGCCACGCGTTTCGGCGCCTCCTGGCTGGTCGAGTTCCCATGGCCGAGCTTCCCGCTCAGGCCTTCGCCCCAGGAGAACAGGTCGCCGGACGACGTCACCGCCAGGGCGTGGTCCCACCCAGCAGAAACGACGACGACGTTGTGTTCGGCCAGGGCCTCCAGGCGCCTCGGGGTCGATTCCGGCTGGCACGTCCCGTGGCCGAGGACCGGACGCGACGCCTCGTAGCCGCTCCCCCACGAGTACGCCTCGCCGTTCATGGTCGCCGCCAGGCTGTGCTCCCAGCCGCAGGCGATCATCTTGACGCGCCGGTCGGCCAGCGCGTCGACAACGGTCGGGACGTTCGCGTCGTGCCGGTGGCCGAGCCCGAGCTGGCCCGACTCGTTCTTGCCCCAGGCGTAGACGACCAGGTCGTCGTCGATGGCCATGGAATGGTACGCGCCGCAGACGACGAACGCGACCTTGACGTGCTCCAGGGCGGCCACCGGGGCCGGCTCCGACAGCGACACCGACGACCGATGCCCGAGGCGCCCATTGTTGCCGTCGCCCATCGAGAACACGGCGCCGCCGTACGTCAGCAGCAGCGAATGCGACAGGCCGCACGCGATCGACAGGATCGGGATGCCGGCCACCTTCTCGATCTCCTTCGGCAGCGACTGGTGCGAGGCGCTGCCGTGCCCGAGGCGGCCGTTGTCGCCCTTGCCCCACGAGAGCGCGCGGTCGTTCATGTCGACGGCCAGCGCGTGGTTCGCGAACGTCGCCACCTGCCGCAGGTTCGTCGAGGAGAACGCGGAGACGCTGACGGGCGCGCCCTTCTTCACGGTCGACCCGATCCCGAGTCGGCCGTTCTCGCCGCGCCCCCAGGCGAACAGGTCGCCGCCGGGCAGACGAACAATACCGCGCTCGGCCGCAGCAGCCGACGACGCGGAGGACGCGTCGCCCAGCGAGGCGACGATCAGAGCGGATGACGAGCGCGGCGAGGCCGTCGACGCCAGCGGGCCCTTCGTTCGGGCGAGTTGCTGGAGGAACGGCACGACCTGGAGCTGGACCTGGTCGGCGGTCGTCAGGATCAGCTGCAGAACGGCGAGCAGGTCAGCGAGGGACGCGCGTGCGATCGCCAGCCCGAGCAGGGCCGAGATCGCCTGCGACCGGTCGTCCCTGGCGACGGCGACCGTGTCCGCGTTCGCCAGCATCGACATCAGGAACCGGGAGATCGCGTCGAGCACGCCGAGGTCGTCCGACGACGTCTTCGTCATCGGGGCCATCGACGACAGCAGCGGTAGCAGGACGTTCAGGATCGACGACGACACGGTCGGGTCGGCCGGGTCGGCCACGTCCATTGTCGCACACATCAACCGAACGCCAATCATGGCTTCGAACGGCAACGACGACGACGACGACGACGACGACGGCACTGCAACGGGCGGGTCGGACGATTTCGACGACGTCGACGATGACGGTGCCGCGCGATGCGGTTGACGATGATGGAGCTGGCCGATGGAGTCGGCGACGCGCCTGAGCAGTCGGGCTCGGAGCGCGGCTCTGGACCGGTCGGCGGCGGCGATGTCGTCGACGTTCGCCGATATGCGGCGGATCAGGCGGTCGACCAGATCGGCGACCTGGTCGCGGTCGGCCCGGTCGGCGCCGAGCATGGCCTCCTCGAGGCCGTCGTCGTCGTCCAGGTCGGCCTGGCGATCGGCGGCTGACGCCGGCGCCTGTTTGAGTTGCTGGGCGATGTAGTCGATGTCGAGGAACCGCGACAGGTCGACGTGCGTCCAGTCGACGGACGGGTCGGACAGCGACGACGACCGGGAGCGGGCGGCGACGCCGGCATTGCCCATTGGGGCGGGGCGGGCGGGCGGGCGGGCGGCGACGATCACAATCGAACCCCCGGGCGCAGCAGCCCACCACCGCGCGCGCGCGCCCTGCTCTCACCCAGTCAAAGTCTGTATGACGATTTGCGGCACTGACGATCCCGATCACAGCCGGGCGCGAGATCGACGGTTACATTTTATTGTTGTTCCGCCACAACCAGGGAGCCCGTTTCCTGATTTTGCGCCTTCCCTCCCCTCCCGTCGGGTCCTCCGTTCTCGGAGCCGCGTACGGCACCCCCGCGGGCACGACCCCCCGCTGGACGGAAGCTGCTTGCGGGTGACGTCCCCTGTTCCGACGTCGACGTCCTCAGAACCGCCCCACCCACGCGTCGAATCCTGCGCATTCCCAGAACAGCTCGCCATTGTGCCGCCCTCCCTGGCACCAGAGTCGTGGAAGCCGGGGCGGCGCCCATCGTGAGGTACCTACGTACGTACCGTCTAGAAGGCCCTGCAGGCCAGTGGCGGCTCGCAGGCGGTTTCAGACTTTCAGTCCCCCCGCCACTCAAGTCCCTATTTTTGTCGTCGCACCGCCCGCCACTGGCGACGATGGAGGAGACCAACGGCGACGTCGACGACATCGCGTCGCTGGTCGACGACGACGTTGACACGGCCGACGGCGATGTATCCGAGGGGTTCTTCGGGAAAGTCGACACGTGCCCGCGTCAAACGATCCATCGGCACGCGAGGCGGGCCCCCGGCAACGGCCGTCACGTCCGGCGGCGCCTCGCCGGCGAGGTCCTGTCCAGAATCAAGGTTCCCCCCGCGGCTGAGAATCGGCGCTCACCACAGCGCGCTCTGACACGCGCGCGCAGGACATTGCTCGAACAACGGGTCTACGCCGAGTAACCGCCGCGTCCGATGTCGACCTGGCGTGTAACGACGACGGTCAGGTACAGATGCACGTCTTGCTGCACTTGGTAGCGCTGGTGTCGCTAACGCGATGGCCAAGTTGACCCATTTGGGCCAAGAGGACCACACGGGCCCGATCGAGTACAAGTACATGCTGCTGGCGCCGTCCCCCGACCGCATCGAGAACCTGTGCACCCAGATGAACTTCCGGCTGTCGGAAGGTGCTGGCCAGGCCGTCTACGAGGTCGTCCTGCGCCCACGTTTGACTGCGTCGCTCGTGTCCTAACCGCAAGGTGACACAGATTGGCGTTCGCGACTGTGGCGATCCGGCTGGGTTGTCGGACGAGGACCTACGCGCGTCCATCAGGACGATCCAGACGATGGCCGAGATGATCTCCTGCGACTGTTTCATTGTCGGCGTGCATCGCGGGCGTCTGGGGAAGACCGCCCAGCTGTACGTGACGCGGACGTCGAGGCTGGACGTGCCTGCCGACGTCCGCATCTGCCTCAGCGGGCGATCCGGTTCCGGGAAGAGCACGCTGATTGGCGTGCTGTCGAGTGGAGCGCTCGACAACGGCGTTGGATCAGCGCGGACGAACGTGTTCCGTCACCAGCACGAGCTGGCGAACGGGCTGACGTCGTGCGTTAGCCGACAATTGATCGGATTCGACGCCGGCGGGGGCATCACGAACCATGACGCTCTCGTGCGAAGCCTGCCATCGGTTGTCGCAGCGTCGGCCAGACTCGTGACGCTCATCGACCTCGCTGGCCACAAGCGGCACTTGAAGACGGCGCTGTACGGGCTGGCGTCGCAAGTCCCCGACTACTGCTGCATTGTCATCGCGGCGCGGGACGCCATGGACGAGGGTTCCCCGTTGCCGGAGCACCTGGACATCAGCGTTCGCCTGCGGATTCCCGTCTTTATCATCGTCAGCAAAGCGGACCTCGTCGACGACGCCGTGCAGGTCGCCCAGCACCTGTCTGCACGAGTTGCCGTCAGGACTCAGGTCATCGAGACTGTCGTGACGCAGGACCTGGCCGACCGGTGCCTGGACCTGCGCCTGATTCCGATCCTTGTCATCAGTGGGAAGACAGGCGTTGGCCTGCCCACTCTGCGACGTTTCCTGAGGCTCCTGCGCAAGCCCCGCGTTTGGGAGAAACGGAGGGATGACAACCTGTTCGAGTTCCACTGCGATGAGGTCCACGATGTCGACCGGGTCGGCACCGTCGTATCCGGCGTCGTCCTGAACGGCGTCTTCGAGGTCGGTACTCGATGATGGGGCTCCCGTGTATCCGCGTGTGATTATTCGTGCCTGCAGGTCGGTCAAACGGTCAAGCTCGGCCCTGTGGAGAACGGCACGTACGTCGAAGTGATGGCGGAATCCATTCACGTACATCGGACGAACGTGCGGCGAGCCGTTGCAGGCCAGGCGGTCAGCGTTGCCTTGCGGGGCGTCAAACGGTCGCACGTTCGCAAGGGCATCGCCTTGATACATGTCGATCGCCCGCCGTCCGCATGCACAGAGTTCACTGCCGATGTGACAGCGCTGTCGCCATCGAACCCGTTCGCTGTCGGTGCACAGTGCGTCGTGCACGTGAGCACCGTCAGCCAGCTGTGCACCGTCGTTGCCGTTCACAACCAGAGCGTTGTATTCAGGTTCGCCCATAGAGCCGAGCACGTGTCGCAGGGCGCTCCGCTCATCTTCCGCGATGATCGCGTCCAAGGGTGCGGGTTCGTCACCGGCGTCAACGTCGTACCGTCTGGTGGCAGCCACTGTTGATAAGCCATCCCCAGTAACTATATACACCAATATCTATCGACGACGACTCGGGGAGGCTGGACAGAACCACAACGAACATTGTATACGTCGAAAGACCTGTCAGGACGCTTCAGTTGGTGGGTGCTGACACAAGGACAAAGGCGTTCGTTACATGAGGCGATGTTCGATAGGTCGTCGGGCGAAGACGTTATCGTTGAAGTTGCGAGGCCGTCATGTGCGATAGATCTGGTAACTGCCTGACGAGGTCGCCGACGGCCTCGATCGAGGACAGCGTGGCGTCGTCGTCAGTGGCGGGCGCCTCCGTCGGCGCTGCCGCCGAATCGGGCAGGACCCAGAGGCTGTTCGTCGTGGACAGCGTACCGACGGGCGACTCCAGGCTGAATTTCCGTCGCAGCGGCCGATACGGCTCGGTAGGCGCGTTCGTGATCCCAATCCCGGCGAAGACCAGCTCGCCCAGCCTGGATTGGTAGAAGATCGACGACGTCGTCAACGGCCGCAACCGTCCGTCGGGCGACAGCAACGCCGGCCTGTTTGTCCCATTGGGCGTAAACGGATACTGGCAATGGTACGCGCGCATCCTACCGATCCTTTTCCCACCCAGCAATCAGTTGGACGAGGGTCGCCCCCTGCTCGTCGTCTTCATCGTCGCCTATGACGCCAACGCAGTCACTGGGCAGGAATTCGCGTAATCTCTGTCATCAGGGGACATCAGTGTCGTCGCTGTCCCTGCAACGTCCACGCCATGGACCTTCTCGACGAGCTGCTCGAACTCGGGAGATTCCAGGCCGACCAGCGGATCGGGCGCGGGTTCCGCAGGCGCCGCCGACGGTTGCTCGAAAGCGCCCCAGTCGTCGTGGTCGTCGTCTCCATCGGCGGCAGGTACCGCGGCGGCGTCGTTGAAATCGCCCCAGTCGTCCTCGTCGTTGGCGGCCGGTGCCACGTGGCCCCTGTTATCGTTGGCCGGCGACGCGAAGTCGCCCCAGTCGTCGTCGTCCGGCGATTTCGCATCGCCTGACGCGCTTCCCGCCTTGCCGCCCGCCTTGACATCGTCGGCGACGGCCGCCGCCGACATTGAGATTCACGCGGCCCGACGTGCGGCGCCCCACGAAATATCTGAACTGGGGACCGATGACGGTCCGGCCGCAGTTCGGCGCTGGTCGTGCAATGCGGATCGGGGTCGACGAACGCCGACGGAATGGCGGCGGACAGCGGACGCGCGACTGGCGCCCTTCCGTTGAGAGTGCAGGGACCAACCAGCACGATACTCGTGAGGATGTCCGTGGCAGTTCACCCTTCACGAATATCGCGATGAGTCCCTGCTCTTACCGTCATGCCATTTGGGGTACGTACAGGTTGCTGGCGGCGCTCCAGCAAGGCGCCGAAGTGCTCCAGTTCGGGGTACGTACTGCGCAAACCCGCAGGTGCGCGCATTTTCGCGTAATTCCCGTCGGTGGACCACTGTGCGAACTGCAAGCGCCGCCGCAAGCGTCGCCGTGTCGAAGATGCGCCTGCAATCAATGACGTTGAGGCAGCTGAACGCCTGATGGATGCGAAGGCGAAGACCTAACAACCGACCCAGTTCTTCACGCGACCTGGCGAATGCTGTTCGTTATCTCGTTCAACAATTCCGTAAGTCAGACGGGATCGGTGCGAAGAAGGCACAGTACATGATGTACTGTAGCCTTCGGGCCGCTTACTATGCTGACTCGGAAGCGCGTCATGCAGCTGAGCATGGTTGACCTGTACCATTTCGTCAACATGAGATTTCTCCATCCGCATGAGGAGACGTTGGTACGTGTTGTTCCTGTAGCGCTTGAGGACCGTGCTGCTTTGACACATACAGCTGTCGCCCTTGTCGTCCAGGATAACCCCCGGGCGATATGTTGCCTTGGTAAGGGACAATCGGGCCGACGACGGGACCTTGTCAGCGTGGACCCAGCGTCGGGTAGAGAGGTCGTAGGACGAGTTCATAGGTTGATCTGCCATTCCTGACAAGCCATACGCGGCGGCTGTGCTTGTCTCGAACCAACACTCGAGAGTAAGACACCTCCACGAGGACTGTTCCTACATCTGCTGTCGATGGTGATCTTCAACGTTCGCGCCATCATCAACGATCTGTTCGGGGGCAAACTTCACGGTACACTAGACAAGCAAATTCGCGTATGGCTTGTCGGGAATGGCAGATCAACCTCTGAACTCGTCCTACGACTTCTCTACCCGACGCTGGGCCCACGCTGACAAGGTCCCGTCTTCGGTCCGCTTGTCCCTTACCAAGGAGCATCGCCCGGGGGTTATCCTGGACGACAAGGGCGACTGCTGCATGTGTCGAAGCAGCAAGGTCCTCCAGCTCTACAGGAACAACACGTAGCGGTAGAAATGACACTTCCATAGCAATGCATGAGATAGGGATGCCAGATGTCACTTGACGTCCGACTGGCACACGTACGCCAGCTCATGTGGCTCGTAATTCAGCAATTGTGAACACTCGCCTGAACGCCATTTCACCCAGCTTCGTCGCGAAATCACTGGGAACGCTGAGTGGTACCTGCTCGTTACGATCAACGCACACTGCGAACGCCTTTCCTGTTGGTGTATCGGCTCAGCCAGCCACGTGACGCGGATAACGATTGTAGGCGTTTCGCGGGTTTCTTGTCCAGATCGTCGCCAAAGTCTTTCAGCACCTGATCGCGAAAATCACGAGCTTTGCACTGTAGAACGTCTCCGGTGATGTTGACATTGGGCGCGTCGATCTCGACACGTACCTGCCAGGCATAGAGCAGCAACCCGTCGATCATGGAGTAATACGATTCCATTTCCGCCACCTTCCTTTCCATCCCACCCACTGACTTTTCGCACAGTCGCCGAATCTCGATTTTCACCTTCAACCATTTCGTGCCCCCTGGAACAAATTATGTGCTTAAACCGAGGTTTAACTCTGTACCGGCGGATGCGACAGTCGCCCCAGGAAGACATGCTTCACCATCGTAGTCGAGCGGTTGAATCGTGACCGATCTGGGCTGCACCGACGCTGGTGAATTTGCACAGCTGAAACGATACCTGCCTGAACATGTCTCCAGTCGTACTACTGTCGACAGGCACGTGTAACAGTACATGGTGTCCAGTCAGAACTGATGTTGTTTAAATTATATACAGAGGGGGCGCGTGTTTGTGTGTGGACGCGAGGGCACAGAACTGACATGGAGGGCAACGTATTAGGGAATGCACATGGGGCAGGGATCGGCGAGTGCCGCAGGATCCTTGTCGCAGAAATATAAGAATGTAGATACAGGGGGTGGGGAGACAGACAGCGACGACACGAGACCGCCCTGCCAGCGCTAGACCCGGTACGTCCGTACGACGTCCACGATTCGCTGTCTGCAGATCTGCAACGTCGTTCCTGTTAGACGCCATTGCGCGCACGATCGTTCACCGCTGCCTTACCGGGCATCGTTCGAGGTGGCTGGAGCATTCGACGCACGCGCACATGTGCCCACATTTGATAAGGACCGTGTTGATGACACGCTCGAAGCAGATGTTGCAGCGGTCGTTCTCCGGCGGGTCGGGTGTCGGGTCCTGCCCCGGCCGTGTTGCTGGCTGCGATTTGGGTGCTGACGACGTGGACGACGGCAGATGCTCCTCGAGCTTCGCCCGCAGCCTGTCGATCTCGGCCCGCAGAACGGCCGTCTCCTCCTCCTCCTCCTTCTGCTTCAGCGTCTGCATCGTCCTCGACGGCGTGAACGGGATCGGTTTGCGATCTTTGCGGACGCCATGCTCCCAGACCTCCATGAACGAGCACGACCCGGCCGCCGACGTGAACGTTCCTTGCCCGTGCTTCTTGCCCGTTTCCCATCGTCCCTGGAACACGTCGCCGTTGGCGTAGTAGTACGTCCCGTCACCGCACTGGTCGGCATGGACCCACCACCCTTCGTACTTGTCGCCGTTCGCCCACTCGTAGACGCCGTACCCGTGGCGCCTGTCGTCCTGGTATTCGCCGATGTGCCTGTCGCCGCACGCGAACGTCTTGATGCCCCGGCCATGCGCCTTGTCGTTCTCCCATTCGCCGTCGTATATGTCGCCGTTCGCCATGGTCTTCACGCCGTTCCCATGCATGCGGCCGTCCTTCCAGAATCCTTGGTACTTGTCGCCATTCGACCACGTGTACGTGCCGAACCCCTCGCGCTTGTCGAACGCGTACATGCCTTCGTGCAGGTCGCCGCAGGCAAACTTCTTCACGCCGCGCCCGTGCGCCTTGTCGTCCTTCCACTCGCCCTTGTACACGTCCCGGTTGGCCATGTACTTGACGCCGTGCCCGCACATCTTCCCTTCCTTCCACTGCCCTTTGTACACGTCGTTGTTCGTCCACCGGTACACGCCATACCCTTCCCGTTTGTCCATCTGGTACAGCCCGTCGTGGCGGTCGCCGTTGGCGAAGATCTTCACGCCGTAGCCGTGCGCCTTGTCCTCCAGCCATTCGCCGTCGTACATGTCGCCGTTCGCCATCGTCTTCTTCCCGTGGCCCGTCATCTTGCCGTGGGCCCAGTTGCCCTCATAGACGTCGCCGTTCGCCCATCGGAACACGCCGTAGCCGTGCATCTTCGACCCGAGCCATTCGCCTTCGTAGGAATCGCCGGTCGCCCACGTGTACACGCCCTTGTGCGACTGCCTCGGGGACGGCGCCGCGTTCTCGTCGTTGACGATGTGGCCGCTGGCGCTGTCCTTCCACTGGCCGCCCGAACGCGTCGCCTGCTTGTTGCCCTGGGCCATGCGTTTGTTGCGGTGTGGGACGGCATCGCCGCTGGCAGTTGTGGGCTTCGACGCCTCCATCAGCGACGACGAATGGGTGTGTTGGTGGTCGTGGGGGTGGAGGCCGTTGCCGACTGGCACCCGGTAACGCCAATGGTGGTCGTCCCGGTTTCCCTCCCTGTGGGCGGCGGCGGCCTGCGAAAACGACCGACGACGACGACGACGATCGTAGGCGGAACGGCTGGCGTTGTTCTCGTTTGTGTGTGACCGGCACGACGACAGACCCGGTGTGCTGTCACAAATGGGTGCAGCAGCAGCCGCACTGTCAATGTCGTTGTTCCCTGGGACTGCACGCCCGCGCCCAAGCTGCAATTCGCGTTGCTGCCCGACCGACCGTACGCAGGTCCAGACGGCCACACACGCACACACACACACCCCGGGCGAGCGAACGACAACGAGCGACGATCGGGTTGTCGACCACTTCCCTAAGTGCGAGGCCGCCCGCCACCGCCCCGCCAATCGGTCGCCGGGCGGGACGCCGCCGTTTTGCCCCGCCCGTCCCCCCTTCTGCGCCACTGGCGCCCGACTATGGGTTCGCACTGTCCCGGTTGCGCGTCGCCACTTGGGAACTGCATCTGAGTACATACAGTGCGGACAGCTGGCTATTTATGATGGGGCGAGCAACGGTGCGCTTCCAGAGACGCACCTGGCTGCTGCGTTGGCAGTGCCGTTTGGCGCAGAGCGTATATACGCTGGTGCACGATGGCGAGGATTGCCGGCGGTCCGTCCTCCCCAGTGTGTCTATACATAGACATGGCGGCCGGCGCGTGTAACGTCATTGGCGCAGGGCGATGCGGACGCGTTTCATGAAGACATGGTCGGCGCGGATGTGTAACCAGTGCTGGATGGCGATGTTCGTCAGGGCGGATTGCTGCGCGTCGGTGACGGATCCGGCCACGTGGCGCGCGATGGGCGCCGGCGCGACGTCCGGCTGCATGAGACGGTCGTAATCGCCGGGGTCCAGGTCCAGGTCGATGCCTTTGAATTGCAACCACCGCGCACACGCTTGCTCGATCTTGCCAATGATGATGAGCAGGGCGCACAAGTTGAACTGTGCTGGGACGCTGTCTGTACCAACATGGGCGTCAACATCGGGAACGGACGACATGGGTTCGCACGGGCGCAAACCGGGATCGTGGAATACGGCCCACTGCAGGACGCTGACGGCTTCCTGCTTCCGACGTAAACATAATAAAGCCAACGACTTGTTGATGTACGCGTTGACCTGGAAGTACGAAACCTTGAGCGTCAACTGATGAACAGGCAATCGGGTTCACATACCTTGACGGAGACGTGCTCAGGTGGCGTCGCCAGGTCAGCTGATATAGGGATTGTGTGAACAACAATGCCGTCACAATAACCGCCTAGCGGCGTTACCTGACTTGGCACGCTTGAGAGGAGGGTCTGTCGATGTATGCGACGCCGAGCACAATTCGAGAATGCGATCCAAACCCGCAATGCAGTCCTCGTAGTGGGATAACGCGAAATGCGCCTGACTCCTATACTCGAGCAACGGTACGTCGCTGGGAAACCTGTCTAGAAGACGCTGGGCACGATCTAAAGCGGACGCAGGGTCGTCGACGCATCGCAGCAGGAAATGGACGTACGATCTGGCGACGTCAACACTCTCAACGACCTGGACTGCGACGTTAGCAATACGCTGTCCCGCTGGAAGCTGGCGATTACGTTGGCGTGGCGTGAAAACAGTGTTGATCCAGCAACAATGTCGGCCGTCATTTCGTAGCACCGGCACGCACGTTCAATGAGGGTATCGCGAGATATCGAAATCGTTGATGCATCCTACAGCAGTTCCTTAGCTTGTTCATCCTCGTTCAGTGGCAATGGTGTCATCACCTGGAGAAGGGCCTCGTAAATTTGGCAAGCGGCTGGGAATTCCTTTGATCGCTCCAGCAGAACGGCAATGTTGAACGCGGCGTACGGCTCGACTTGAGGGTGTTGAATGGCGCGATGAAAGAAGGCCTGAGCGTCGATAATGGTGGAATTCTGCCCATGGCAGCACCCGATGAAGAAATATGCGAACGGACGCGTTCGGCGCCCGGCAGACGTGAAGTGGGCAACTGCGTCGTCGAATTCTCCAGAAGCGAACAGGCAGTACCCTGTGGAGATTCAGTGAACTTCAGTGAGTTTGACAGCACAGAAAAGGACGTGACCTCGAAGGAATGCACTATCGTTGCTATTGTCATCTATTACGTTGGCGAGCGTAGCGACAGCGGCCTGCGTGCCGTCATCAACACTGGATTCATCTTTCGGACGAAGGATTGTGCCGGAAACAGCAGCGAACACATTCCTCGACGATTCACGAGCATTGCACGGCGACTGCAATGCCCAGCACAGCGAAAGCACTGCCGAGCAGAGCGGTATTTCGTCGTCACAGTTCACCAAGCAAGCAGCGTACAATCGCAGCAACCGCGACTGGACCGGGAACTTGCCCTGACAGGAACGGTTCAGATAGTGAGAGTACTGCGGCATGTCGGTTTCCCAACCCCGCTGCATGCAGAACTGATGCGACCGGAGCGGTCCACATCGAAATCTCGGACGACGTCGACGATGGTTCCCAGTTGCGCTGCCGGCGACGCTCGGCAAAGCGGCCATGACACTGACATATGGGTCAGGAAGTCCACAGCAGCACACGCATCGTGAAGCGAGCAGAGAAGAACTCGCGCAACATCGAACTGTGCTTCGAGGAATTCAACGGTCGCCGATCCAGAATCCTTCTCCAAGTACCATGTGCCTATGGACAAATCCCGACGATTAGGCCCAGCGACGGTTCACGTTCCAGGCGATCTCTACCGAGGATGTGATCGCATTTTGAGATGACAAAGTGCACCATTTGCCGGACCTCGTCCCGGGTCTACATTGACGCGAATCAGTGCTGATGAGCGAGTCGTTAGATACGCCGGTCCCGACCAGCGACGACGCCAACCCCCGACTGATGTGACAGCACAGCGACCGTATCTGGACGAGCGGCGTCCCGGTCGCTGTCACAACCGCCCGCATCAGTGCGCCGACGTGCGACACTGCATCGGCGACCATGACGGCTCCCGAATGGATAGGTAGCCGGTCGGTCGGCTGCGACTGCCGGCGCAAAATTATTGCCGTCCAACGTCACGGGGGCCAGTGCAGCTGCACCCGGAAGCCGGGCGCCAGCTGCAGTGCTCGCAGACGCGGTTCAAGGTGACCTGAAGCGCACCTCCTGTCGTGATCTTCTGCTGGTTCCGTCGCGTGCAGTGTGATCCGGTACCCCTTGCCCGGACGAATGTGTCGCCTGGTTGCGCATCGCGCGTCACGGGCACCCGCGACTTGCAACGCCTGCATCGTCGTCACCAGCCACCCATGTCGCCATCACCGTTATCACGCCCGCCATTGATCATCTGCGTCGTCGTATTTTCCTCAAACGCTGCAGTACACTGACAAAGAATCTACAGGAGAGACGTTATCCGGTAGCAATGGCCACCTTCCCCACACCTTCCCGGTATTGTGGGGCGTCTGCAGTTGACGAATCGGCTGACAACGGCGCCCATCAGCGAATGTGTGCGCTCACATTATCGGAGGACGAAGTTGTTCGGCCTAGCGTTGACGTCAACTCATGGTGGGCAACCGCGTCCTGAATGAGAGTTCGCACATGCAGTATAAGCAGCTCCACCGTCAGCTGGCCCTGTTCTGAAAGCGGATTGGTGATTTCGAGTCGCTCATGATTCTCGATGAGCGAGCGCGCACCGAATTCTGTCCATCGATGATGCCGACACACTCATGGCTTTCATCGGTTTCAAGGTCATGCCGCCAGGCTCTCCCGTTGTTGTGCATCGTGACGATGCTGCCAAATTCTCACCGCGTTGGTCCAGTTCTGGACACAGGGCTCGGTTACACGATTCAGAATACGGCCCGCTCTGGTGCCTTGCAACATGTACGATCACTGACAGCCGACGACAGCTGATTGCAGAGTTCGGACCGTTCCAGGCACCCGTTGAGAGGATAGAAGTAATCCAGAACTGGACCAACGCGGTGAAAATTGACAGCATCGTCACGATGCAGAACAACCAGTTGGCTTGACGGCAGAATGGCGCGCGGACATGGACGTTTGCTCGACTCGCGACAACGTCACCAAGCCAAGGGCTCTGAGAAACATATCTGTACCAGCCCTTCTGTGCTCCGGAATTGATTGCACGTACCGGATCCAGATTACCGGCGGGAATGAGTTCCCGGCGGTAATCTGGGTAAGCTGAAAGTTATGACAGGCGCAAAGGCGGACAACAGCCATCCACGAAGTGCACAATTACAGTGCAGGACCCACAGTGGGCAGACCTGCGCTGGATGACAGGATGTGAATTTCGGCCCCTGTTGTCCCGGTGGGCCTGGCATCCAGCGCACAGTTTATTTTTTAATGTCTGCTGAATGCATATAGGAACCATCGGTGACATGCGTCGTGTTAATGTACAAACGACAGAACTGTCCCAGATGTCCCCCGATCATCTGGGTGTGACGTCGTCTTCCTGGCCGCGGACCGCACCCGATTCTAAACGGAACGTATCAGGAACAGTGGACCAGAACTTGGAAATTGCAAGTCGAGTTAGACCCGGCCAGCGCTCTCAGGAGAGGTCGGCCATTTCGAGGCCGAAAAGGGTGTGGCATCGGTTGATGAACGCTTCGGAACGTGCACGAGCTGCTTCGGTTTAACGTGAGGAAGGAAAACCTTTGAGCTGCTGAATCATATGCGGGCATGAGATTTGAGGGGGTCTTTCCTCGGGAAATCATTTTGCATAACGCTAGCGACTCTCTGTTCCTGACGTAATCCGGCTATATATGAAGGTAAAATGGTCCGTCGAGTAAACCGGCCCCGCAGGCTGCACAAATTGCAAGTCGCAACTCGGCAAGTTACTCGACAATGAAACAACCAGCCACGTCTGGCCACTCCGGGGCGATTCTTGGAGAGACGGTGCGAGACGCGCCGGTCGCAGTTACTCTCGCAGAGTCCCGCAGTCGGCCGTACGGGACAGGACCGCGCCCCGCAGTCCGTACGGGAGTAACGGGACAGGCCCGCGCCCCGCACCGTGCGGGGCGCGCACGTCATCATTCATTAGACAAACCCGGTGTTGCTGAGTTGGACGATGCAGGTGCTCCTGGGTATGTTGCTGTGTGCGCTGCTGCTGACGTTCCGGTCGGGCGTCCATCTTTCCGCTGCCGGAACTAACGACAACGACTGGGCGAACTTGTTCGACTTCGACAAGTTCGATGCCCGTCACCTTGTTGGCGCGGGTGGTGCAGCCATGGACCAACCGGGGTCTTCCGTTTATCGCACGGGCGACACCTGCCCAGACGACTACGTTAGCCAGCACGAGTTCGAGCATGGTAATGTGAATCTGATCAATTCGGAGATTCCTCCGACGAATCAGCCAGCATCGATTCACCACGTAAAGCCCAGCCAAGCAACGTCATCACACGGGCTTTCAGGAAATTACAACCCCAAGCAATGCCAGTACTGTCAGCGGACGTTTACAAGAGCCAACGTTCGCGGACAACACGAGATGAACAGGTGCATCTTGCGAGGGCTTCCTGGCGCAATAGCGATCCGCTCAGCAGACGGGAGCCCCGCCGTACAATGCCGGACTTGCGGGCAGGAGTTTAAAAAGCAGAATTTATTTCGGCTTCACCAGGATGCGAATGGACACTGTCGTCTTCGCGAACAACCAGGCGTGGGTGACGATTCCTTGCCGCAATGCCCGATCTGTTTCGCGACGTCTTTCGACACGTTTGGCTTCGTGCTGCACGCACACACCTGTCTCGCTCGAGTACAGATCCCTGGCGCTGAACTGTTGCAGACACGTGAGACGTTTGTCCTAAGATGCCAATCCTGCAAGAAGCCGTTTCTAACGGAGGACGGATTTCAGGATCACCTGAATCGCTGTCGATGGCGTACACGTGCCCAGCGTCCTTAGCACCCATGTGACATCAATACATGTTCTACATCGTTGACAGTGCAGCGCGCCGGGTGAGAGCGCGGCCGGTGGCGAACGTAGATTCGATCAGAATCTACCGCCAGTGTGCCTATCGGTCGTACCGCTCAAGCACGCGGCCCAGGTTCCTCTACGTTTCTGGACGGCGAACTTTGTCGGTAATAACGATGGTCAGCAACGTCGTGGTCGTCTGGGCGTCATAAGACGCCGGCCACTATTACGAGTTCGATCTGGAGACGAAGTTGCACGATGCCGCCCCACACCCACATTGTCATATTACGTGCAATAATATCGGTGCGACGTCAGCACCTGTCAATACACAGCTGCTGACTACCTACATAGGTTGACGACCTCCTGCCTGTGGGTCAGTTCGTGGGTATCCCGGGGATCCATGTCAGACAACGATCGACGGAGCCAACGGGTGCTCGTATTCGACACCGTATGTATAATAGTTTAGAGCTGACTGAACAATACAATGTTATCCAAACGGCACGGCCGGGGCGCTACTCGTCGCGGGATCGCGGCTGCTGCGGATCGTTCGCGTTGGCGTCGCTCGGTTTCGGTCTGTTCAGGTTCGGCGAAGCTCTTGTCGGGCGACAATAGCTTTTGCTTGATCAGCGATGGAGATTGTTTCTGTTATGCGCTGCTCGGCACGTTCGATTCGGTCTTCACGACGAGCTTGCCCCACGTCCACAATTCGTGGGTTGCACCAGAGCGCGTCAATCACGACGTTCAGGTCGTATGCAAATGGCAACAGTCAGCCGATATATACAAGGCCACCTGTCTCGCACCGACCCAGGAAGCCGTCCCGGGACGATGCGGATGAAGAACGAACTGCAGCGGTGGTTCTCCCACCTGAAATGTCAGGGGAGCAGAGCTCCGATCGCGTGACGTTCGCACGTGGTTCAAGGTCCACGGGTCGCGATGAGGGCACGTGACTTCATGGGTGTAACTTCAACCTCGGTTACGGCGCACGCGCCTGAACGACCCAGCGGGCCAGCAGTGAGCGCCATCTGCGAATGGCAGTCCTTCAGACGACGTATTCTATTAATTCGTCGACCGTCATGTCTTATGGAGGTGTTTCCCGGCCAGTGGCCTGACATTCATTTCGACCCGGGTCTGACCCGTTGGCCTCAGGACTCGACCCGGGTCAGACCCGTTGGCCTCAGCACTCGACCCGGGTCAGACCACGTTGGCCTCAGGACTCGACTCGGGTCAGACCCGACTCGGCAGGTCCCTGACCCGCCCGACCCGGGTCGACCCGTTGACATTAGGTACTGTCCGCGCTCCGCAGTCCGTACGGGACAGGACCGCGCCCCGCAGTCCGCACGGGACAGGACCGCGCCCCGCAGTCCGCACGGGACAGGACCGCGCCCCGCACGTCATCACTCATTAGACAAACCCGGTTTTTCTGAGTTGGACGATGCAGGTGCTCCTGGGTATGTTGCTGTGTGCGCTGCTGCCGACGTTCCGGTCGGGCGTCCTTCTTTCCGCTGCCGGTGACGACGACTGGGCGAACTGGTTCGACTTCGACAAATTCGTTGCCCATCACGATGTTGGCGCGGGTGGTGCAGCCATGGACCAACCGGGGTCTTCCGTTTATCGCACGGGCGACACCTGCCCAGACGATTACGTTAGCCAGCACGATTTGGAGCATGGCAATGTGAATCTGATCACTTCGGAGATTCCTCCGACGAATCAGCCAGCATCGAATCACCACGTAACGCCCCGCCAAGCAACGTCATCACACGGGCTTTCAGGAAATTACAACCCCAAGCAATGCCAGTACTGTCAGCGGACGTTTGCAAGTACCTTCTATTGCCGAGAACACGAGATGAACAGTTGCATCTTGCGAGGGCTTCCTGGCGCAATAGCGATCCGCTCAGCAGGCGGGGCGCGCCCCGCCGTACAATGCCGGACTTGCAGGCGGGAGTTTACAAAACAACATGAATTTCGGCTTCACCAGGATGCAAATGAACAGTGTCGTCCTCGCGAACAACCACGAAGGGTTGAGTCCTTGCCGCCATGCCCGGTCTGTGGTGCGACGTCTTTCGACTTGTTTGGCTTCCCGCTCCACACACGCAGCTGTATCGCGCGAGTACAGATCCCTGGCGCTGAACTGTTGCAGACACGTGAGACTTTTGTCCTAAAATGCCAATCTTGCGAGAGGCCGTTTCTATCGGAGGTCGGATTTCAGAAACACCGGAATCGCTGTCGAGGAAGTACACGTGCCCAGTGCCCTTAGCACCCATGTGACATCAATACATGTTCGACTTGACACCATCACTATGTACATCGATGACAGTACAGTCCACCGGGTGAGAGCGCGGACGGTGGCGAACGTAGATTCGATCAGTATCTATAATGTACCGTCAGAGTCAGTGTGCCTATCGGTCGTACCGTTCAAGCACGCGGCCCAGGTTCCTCTACGTTTCTGGACGGCGAACTTTGTCGGTAATAACGATGGTCAGCAACGTCGTGGTCGTCTGGGCGTCATAAGACGCCGGTCACGATTACGAGTTCGATCTGGAGACGAAGTTGCACGATGCAGCCCCACGCGCACACTGTCGTATTACGTGCAATCGGTGCGACGTCAGCACCTGTCAATACACAGCTGCTGACTACCTACATAGGTTGACGACCTCCTGCCTGTGGGTCAGTTCGTGGGTATCCCGGGGATCCATGTCAGACAACGATCGACGGAGCCAACGGGTGCTCGTATTCGACACCGTATGTATAATAGTTTAGAGCTGACTGAACAATACAATGTTATCCAAACGGCACGGCCGGGGCGCTACTCGTCGCGGGATCGCGGCTGCTGCGGATCGTTCGCGTTGGCGTCGCTCGGTTTCGGTCTGTTCAGGTTCGGCGAGGCTCTTGTCGGATGACAATATCTTCTGCTTGATCAGCGATCGAGATTGTTTCAGTTATGCGCTGCTCGGCACGTGCGATTCGATCTTCTCGACGAGCTTGCCCCACGTCCACAATTCGTATTTGCACCAGAGCGCATCAATCACGATGTTCAGGTCGTATGCAAATGGCAACCGTCAGCCGATATATACAAGGCCGCCTGTCTCGCACCGACCCAGGAAGCCGTCCCGGGACGATGCGAATGACATGACCTACACAGCCTGAAGCGGCCTGCTAGCTGCAAGCTGTGTGGAACGTGGTCTATATAACGCGATCACCTCGAGAGTGAGCCGGATGTAGGCCATAGGGTCACAGCGGGGAGTAGGATCGCGGCTAGCTGCGGGTGGAGCCACCTCAGGTCTACCTAGGTGGTCACGTGGTGATTGACACGACGATGATGAACTCGAGCTCGCCAATGTGCAGGTACTCGGCTACCCATCGAACGAGTAATAGACGTTCGTTACAACTGTGTCATGAAGCGCCTGGAATCTGCATTTATTGGCAAACTTTCGAGGGTGTGGAGTCGACAGTAGAACCGGCTGATATATCATCTAAGAGAAGTCCCGGCTTAGCGAACTGAGATTCTCATGCAAAGGGGCAAACCTCCAATTCTCACAGCCAGCTGGCTGTCACCAGAAAGTAAAAGTTACGAGACGTGATCTGGCTGCCGATGCATGCGCGCATGTCAACGATCGATCTCACATGACTGACATGAGCCTGATCTCCAGAAAGCAGCTGGGTCGCGATCTCGAGGCGGCGGACCAGACCCTCGACGGTTCTGGCATCGTAGGACCACACAAGATCCGCTGGTATCCGCCCGTTCACGTCCCTTAACGTCGGGATCCCGGCCGGCCAGTGCCCCGTAACAGCAACTCGGCGGCCGCTAAATTATTGTGCTGACCTTGAGCAGCCACCTGCAGTGGCGTGCAGAGCATGAAGGCATTGATAACAATTACACGAGGCGCATTCAGCAAGGCCTCGCGGAACCATTAACCATAGCGGAATCGTTGACGAACCCAACATGGGGGCGTGTGCAACGGTGTTACCGCTGATAACGGCGCGTTCACGTCGATCGATCCCGGGCCTGTTCAGGAGCAGCGTTTTCAACGTACGGAAGTCAGTCGTACCACGACTGCACGATTCGCGGGCTGTCACGTGGTCTCCAGAAATGCCCTGTCCCGAACCCCAGGCGGTGAGACGTTTCGTGGACCTGCCGGGCCGACAAAGACCCCTCCGACCAGCGGTCAGCTATAATACGTGGGTGAAGTCGCACCGAATTCCCGAGCAGGTTCCCACGAGCGTCCCGTGGTCCGGTTTTACCCTCCCAGTCCAGCAGATACTGCAACTGGCGTCGTCAGTAGAATCGGGAATCCAGGATGTCCGCGACAGTGGTGACACGCAGACAACCCTGTCCGCTGTCGCAGATCCCGCAGTCCGTAGTACGGACGGACTGCGGGGCGTCAAGCCCACACAAGTCAGGCAAACCCGCTGTTGCCGAGTTGGACCATGCAGGTGCTCCTGGGTATTACGCTGTGCGCGCTGCTGTTGACGTTGCGGTCGGGCGTCCTTGTTTTCGCTGGCGAAGACGACGACGTCGATGCCTGGGGCTCCATCGATTCCTACTTCGACTACGACGCGTACGACGACGCCCATCGTCCTGCGGCGGTTGGTGCCGCCATAGGCCAAGCCGCGTCATCCGCTCCCCACACGGAGGACACCTGCTCCGACCCCAACCCCAGCTCCGCAGCTGATCATCCTGTTGGCGCGGATGGCCCAACGTGGGGACAATCTGATCCTTTCGATGCCCGCACGCTCGACCGATTTCCAGGCGACGACAGGGTGGGTCTCGGTAATCCCCATCAAGCAAGTTCGTCATCCTCGCTGTCAGGAAACGACAATCCCTTGCAATGCCAGTATTGCGGGGAAAGGTTCTGCGATCCTTACAATCGCGTGGCACACGAGAGCTGTAGCTGTTTAGCGAGTGAACGAATCCCTGGCACGACATTGGCTTTCAGTACAGCAGGACGGATCGTCTTACAATGCCAGTACTGCACGCAGGAGTTCCGAAGCAGAGTAGGTTTTCGCCGACACCAGGCTGCGAATCCTGGGAGCCATACAGGGTCGACATCAAGCGCTCGGACGTCAGGAGTGCAAGCTGGGTGCAAGCAGTGCCAGCATTGTCGGAAAATGTTCTGCACTTCGTCGTACCGCAGGAAACACGAGGTTTCCTGTGCGCCGCTGGAAGGAAACTTCTGCAGTATCTGCCATATTTGCCGACCGCCCTCAATGCCTGGAAACGACATGCCCCGCCACCTTCGCGATGTCCACCACTTGAACGCCGAACAAGTTCAAGAGTACTACCGTTCGGCCAGCCAAACTTGGCTTTCGACTCAACGTACCAGCACGCCTTGATATGGTTTTCGAGACCTAATCACAATATAGTTTGCCTCTAGATCGTTGTGTGCATCCATGGGCACCGGGTAGCGAATGCGTCATCGTTTACCCGACCGGACAGAGTATGCACCGTGGGCGTTGGCTCCGTCCACGAGGTGTGGTAGCGAATGACGTTCGGATGAGGACGCAGTGATGCCATTAGGATAACCTTGGTCAGGGATTCTTGACGGCGGGAACCATGAGGCGGAAGAAGGACGACATTCACGCGGTAAGACGAGTGGCCAAAGGGATTCACAGAAGCCCTGACCCGCGTGTAAGTGCAGCGCGGGGAAGCAATGACGGTTCGCCAGACGAGAATATTGTAGACGTGATAAGCACCGGGGGACGATCGCACACGGTTGACGCCGGCCTAGATTCGCTGGATCCGAAGACGTCGTCATCGAGACCGTACGTCGACGTCGGTCTGGCAAGAATTGAGGAGCGGCCCCCGCCTCGCCAACACAGTGCCCAGCGGGGCACGGCCGAAACATCGTTGCCGAAACTAGCAACGACGTTCGGTGCTGGATCGCTCCAGCACAACGACTCGACGAGTGCAGGAAAGAGGCGCATATATAGGAAGACAGTTAGTGAGAATGACTCGACAGTGCATAGTTGCCGCCGAAGCGCCTGGCGAACGCAGCAAGCAGCAACCTCTGCGATTCCTCGTCAGATACGACCTCCAAAGCATCGCGCATGTGGTCGACTATGTAGTTGTGCACGTCGAATAGGACGGCTGGCGGGACGTCTGCCGACGTTGCGAGTGACAGCAACCGTCGTAGACTGGTCCCGTGCTTGTGCAAGTCTGACCCCGATCCAGTCGACACGTATCGGAAAGCCTGTCGGTGGCCGTCAAACAACGAACCGACGACGGCAGCGACACACGTAGGCGCACCGTAAGCAGTCCCTGATCAGGGTCACCGGACAGCTTGGACAGGATGGCGCCGACAACGTCGTCGTGCCAGCCCAGACGGGAAAGCATGTCCAGGCCGAGTTGAAGGAGGGGCGGGTGCAAGCTGGCGCCCAGAAGGCACAGGCGATGCGCCAGCACGGGTGAGTCAGGAAAGATGTGGAACCTGCAGGTGCGAGCGAGCGTCAGCCGCCGGGTCGCACGTCGTTCCCTGATGCTACACTCACTGCACAAACTGCTGTAATCGACCAAGGCGCCGCCCTTTCAGCATGGTGTCAACGGTGAGCATGACGAGCTCGGCAGTGGGCGCGACGTGATGCGTTAACAGGCAGTGCACGTACTCGACGCATACGGCCTCCAGATGCCTCGGCGACACAACCTGCGGCGGCGCACACATGTCAGCATTGGTCCAATCCTGCATCGATCCGATACGCACCGACAGAACCTGTCGTAAGGCGGCAGCAACATCCGCTTGAGCAACACGGGTGCCCGACGGCAACGGCACTGGGTCGTCGTCGGCCCCGTTCAACAGGGCGCAGGTCGACAGCAGCGACAGGCATCGCGATAGGGCGGCGGTCAATCGCTCCTGTTGGACAACCGCAGACAGCAGGCGGAGCAGGTCGGCCTCGCTGTGACGGCGACGTTGCAGGAACGCCATCAGACAGCCGGCGTCAGACATACCGCGGCTGTCGGCGATCGCCGCCAGATTCAATTGCAGGCGACGCACGCTGCCGTCCGGGAGCGACACGTGATCGGGCGGCAGCGCCCGTCCAGGCGACAGGTCCGCCTGCATGGGCAGCGGGGCGACCACCGGCGCCGTTGCCGACCGCGTGTCGAACAGCATCGGGACGCGCGGGTGCTCGGAGCTCAGAACGGCAACGACGTTGTCGATGACGTAGACGGTGAACGTGGCCGCTGACGTCGCGAACAGGTCGAACGTGTTCGTCTGCCGCATGGTGCTGCCCTCGATGGCGCACACGTGAAGCTTCCCGGCGGCCTGGTCGACGAGCAGCAACGTCGGCGCCGCGTACAGGTCGACCAGGTGGACCTGGCCGGCCAGCTGGTGCGGCGGGACGTCGGCGACGACGCCAAACTCGAACCGGCAGACCTTCTTCGGCGGCCCCTGGCGCCCGATGGACCACAAGTGGAACCGATTGCGCGGGTCGATCGACATCAGCAGCCGGTGCGACGCCAGGAACGCGCCGGCGACCGCCGGGCGCGTCTGAGCGCGCACCAGCTTCAGCGCCGAGTGTCCGGCGTCGACCTGGACAGCGTCATGTGCAGGCCGACCGAAACGCCCAACCGAACGTACCGCGAAGAAGCAGACGGCGGCGGTCGTGACGACGGCCAGGTCGGCGAGGTCGGTGTCGACCCAGTGCAGACCGAGGCACCGATGCCTGCTGCCGTCGACGGCGTGCCTGGCGACGACCGCGTCGGCGTCGTGAACGACGAGGACGTTGTCGCCGGTCAGCACCGCCCAGAGCCGTCCGTCGCGGCTGCGCTGCGCCAGCCGGACGTCGTCGTCGACGTCCAGCGCGAGGCGCACGCCCGACGACGAGCGCTCGTCGTCCCAGATGGCCAGCAGGCCGTCGATGACGGACACGACCTGGCGCGACCAGTCGTCGACGCCGACGTACCGCGGCGGTCGCCCGGACGGGACGCACGACGTCAGCGACAGGTGCGACACCATCGATCGGGAACGGCGCCGCGCGCGAATGCAAAACGGGCCCCGATCAGGCGTCGTCGTCGACCGCATCTGCCGTCTGCAGTAGGGGACACACCTGCATGCGTTCCCGTAGGGACGCGCCGATCGCCATCACAACGTTCAGTATGCGCGCGCGGACTCGTCTGCGAGTGTTCGTCGTCACCTGAAGAACGGCTGTATCGAGAACGATTGCCGGTACCGTGACGGACGCCCATCAACGGCAATCATGGGCGTTGACGACGTCGCGGAACGCACGACTCGTAGTACGTACGCGTTCCGATCCCTGGTAGCAATGCCACGAGCGATGAATCGCCGTCGCCACACTTGCCGCGATACCGACTGGTCATTATCACAGGGCGGTCAGGACGAGCGTGCAGGTTTGAGGGAGGCAGAAAGATATGACGGAGTTGTTCTATATGACGGGTGTCAGACTGTCGACGGGCTCGTCACGACCGAGCCCACTGCCACAGCCTCCTCATAAAGCTGGTGCGTTCTGCCGGCGGGGGAGTGAGGAGCGACACGATCTCAGACAGGCGACGCTTCTCCTCAATGTTTGTGGGGTCGTACAACTGCGCAACGTCCGCTGCTGTTCGACCGCGTTTGTCTCTTAACGTCAGGTCGATCCGGCCGGGTGCTTTTAAAATCAGCTTGATAACGTCCACGTCGTGCTTCTCGGCAGCCCTGTGCAGCGCAGTCATGCGGACGGCGTCGCCAGCATTGACATCAACGCCGGGCGCGTTCAGCAGAGCTTCAATGAGCCACAGTCGTCGTTCCATAACCAAAGACATGTGCAACGGCGTCCGTCCGCGGGAATCGCGCGCGTTCACATCGATTCCGGCGCTCATCAGCAGCCGTTTAACGGTCCGTTCGTCAATCAGGCCGTATTGCGCTGCGAGAACGGCCAGCTGCAGAGGCGTCGTCCCGTCTACATCACGCGAGTTGACGTCGATTCCGGGTGCACTCAACAGCAGCTCCACAGTATCGTGATGGATGCGCGCCGGTCGCCTCATCTCATGTGTGACGCGCACAGAGCACAGGGCGACGTGCAACGGTGTCGCCCGCCTCATCAGCTCTCGCGCATTCACATTAACGCCGGGGGCATTCAGTAGCAAAGCGACCTTGACGCGCCGAGCTAGCTTGACAGCCCAGTGCAGGGGCGTGAGCCCGGACGCGTCCTGCACGTTGACATCGACCTCGGGAAGGCTCAGCAGGAATCTCATCGTCTCCGGATTGCCGTGTCGTGTGACCCAGTGCAGCACGTTCGTCAAATTCGACCATTGCCCACCTTTAACGTAGCGTTCGGCGCCGTCCTGTGCGACAAGTGCATAGCGGATCTGATCCACAGCTCCCTTCTCGGTGTCGGTTCGCGCGATGGCACACATTCGAGCAATGCCCATAATCGAGTTGAGGGCGGCAGCCGGCGCGACGTTGCGACATAATCCCAGGAAATCTTGAGAGACGCGGCAGCGACCAGAAACGGACGCATATCGAGGTCATACGAAGCCGCCAGCACCCTGCAGAATCTGTCGATATCCATCCGAAGAAGCCTGTCCTTGATCCATGCGTCAGTGTGGGCGATCTATGATGAGCAATAGCGGCCTTCAGCAGTAGACCTATACAGGAGCTGATGCCGGCCATATATACATACATCACCCACTGCTGTTTCGCTCATGAAATCCACGAGCAGGTGTAATTCGTGACTGGCGGCCTCGGGGACGGGGACTGAGAAAAGACGTAGCACTTTGCCTGTTCGAGCAAGAAGACGTCGGCGCAGCACACCTGAGTGGGCGACGGCCGCCGACCAGGGAACATCAATGTCAATGAAATCGCTGGAGCGTAAGCTGACATCGATAATGGGCGTCCCGGAGACGAACCCGAACACGGCAAGGCCGCACAGCAGACCCACACGAACGGGATCGATTGCCCTCATTGGATCGATCGGCACCGGATGCCTACGGTAGGACGCTGAGTTTGCTTGTTTCGCCCAAAATAGAAATGGGGGCTGCCCCGACAGTCAAAGAGCCAGTGACAAGCGCCACTGGCGACCTGACTGGACAGGACAGGACAGGGCGACTGCGCGGGACTTGGGCTCTTACGCAGTGCGCCGCGGAGTCTGCTCGCCAGAGGCGCTTGACTCTCGGGCAAACGGCTCTTGACACTCGGGTCAGCCTCGGATTTGTCCCTTGAACACTTGTTGTTTTGCACATCCGGTGATTTTTGGTGTCCGATTCCGCGCTTTCGTGCAGCTACAGGCAATCTCTGACCCGGACAAACGGTTGCAGGATGGGCAGTCGACGCGGTGGTTATAGACCTATGTAGAGCGGGACGCAAGCCAGTCCCAGCGAGCAAGTCGAGTAAAGCTCTTCCTCAATAAAGCCGAGGCAGCCGTCCATCACTGCATTACTTCCGGCGTCGGCCATCCGACACAGCTGTCGACGTGGTCCACGGCCAATCGCAACGCGGTGTTGCAGCAGGTTACCAGGTATATCATCGCGGCACACTTCTTGCCGACGGCACCGTAGTGATCACGCGTGTCGCTTGTCGCTGGGTACATTCGTGTGCACGTTGCGCCGTAACTCGGGGCTGCTCCGCCGAAAAGCCGGCCGTTGGGGCTGCAGCCTGATGAGTGATGAGTGATGACTGATAACTGGTCCGGAAATAGACCCGCACTGTGCGGCGGCGCCGCACGGCACCAGGCCGGGCGCTGCCATTGCTGTTGTCGGGTGCGTCGCCGGGAGAGCTGCGATCGTTGGCGATGAACGCCGATCCCGTTGTCAAGTGAGTCGCACGCTGCGGAGCATGAACATTTCTGATTCTTTGTGCAGGATCGGGTTCAGTTCGGCCAGCGAGATCGACGCGGATGACGACCCGTTCGATGAGTGTGGGTTTGTGGATCCGTTTTCGATTATTTCCTGTTTGCTCATAATGTGCAGTCCAATCGAGAATCAGGAAACGACATTCTACGGGGGCACTGGTCAATGTCCCTTTAAACGTCCGGTTTCTGTTGTTCCTAAATCGGAATGCGACGTAGGTCCCGTCATCGGTTATGTTCGATGCCGTCAACGCGCCTACTGGACAGCTGGTGCTGAACGATGGAACGGTCATGCTGGGTATTTCGTTCGGTGCGGACGTCAGCATTGCTGGCGAAGTGGTATGCAATGCATTGGTGCTGCACTACCGGCGTTGCGCGCTCTAATACGCTTCAGGTCTTCACAACCGGTATGGTTGGATACCCTGAAACGCTGACGGACCTGTCCTACAAAGGGCAGATCTTGGTGTTGACATACCCGTTGGTCGGGAACTACGGCGTGCCGAGCGAAGACGTCCTCGACGACTGGGGCTTGCCAAAATTCTTCGAATCGGACTCCATTAGTATCGCTGCGCTTATCGTCACTTGCTATTCGCACGAGTACTCGCACTGGAACGCGTCGAGCTCGTTAAGCGCATGGCTGAAGAAGCACAACGTTCCAGCGATTTGCGGTGTCGACACGCGAGCCCTTACGAAACGCCTTCGCGACCAAGGTACAATACCATGCTTGCAGGTAAACATCTTGCCTGATAGCGTCGCAGGTTCGATGCTCGGGAAAGTTGTTATCAATGGCAGCGACGTCGAGTTCCATGATCCTAATCAGCGTAACCTGATTGCCGAGGTCCCCCTTGCCAAGTTCTGTATCGAAGGGAGCTGACAGTCGAATGACAGGTGTCTCGGAAAGTGCCGCAAGTGTTTGGCAATGGGCCTACGAGGATCGTCGCCGTCGATCTTGGCATCAAGAACAACATCATCAGGTGCCTGGCGACTCCTGATGTCACGCTGACCGTTGTCCCGTGGGATTACGATTACACCGACAAAGACTACGACGGGATCTTCCTGTCGAATGGTCCCGGCGACCCAACGATGGCAGGCGCGACGATTGAAGTGCTGAAGAAGGCTCTGAAGGGCGACACGCCGATCTTTGGAATATGCATGGGCCATCAGGTGCTGGCCCTGGCTGCTGGTGCGCGTACGTACAAAATGAGATTCGGGAACCGGGGTATGAACCAGCCCGTCATCGACCTGAGAACAACGCGTTGCTATATCACGCCGCAGAACCACGGTTTCGCCGTCGATGACGAGAGTCTACCGCCCGGCGAGTTTGTGCCCCTGTTCAGGAACGCCAACGACAACAGCAACGAAGGGTTGATTCACCGGTACAAACCGTTCATGAGCGTCCAATTTCACCCTGAAGCCTGTGGTGGCCCCGATGACACAAACTTTCTGTTCGACATGTTTCTGGCCCGCGTCAAGGTTAACGCTGAGGCATGAACAACTCATTTGATAGGTCAACTCACAGGGTGTCTCCGTTCAGGATAATCGGTCCCACATAACGACTGTCAACGTGAATCCAACGGAAGATCCCATTCGGAAGGTTCTCTTGCTTGGGTCAGGTGGCCTGTCAATTGGCCAGGCAGGTAGGCGGCTGTACTGGCTTCCTATGAAGACGTGCATTTACCTGTTTTCCGCAGGCGAATTCGACTACAGCGGATCTCAGGCGATCAAAGCCCTGAAGGAGCACCGCGTCACCATCGTGCTGATCAATCCGAACATTGCGACAATCCAGACGACGCAGGGCATGGCCGATAAAGTCTACTTCCTGCCTGTGACGCCGGAGTTCGTGTCGGAGATCATCCAGAAGGAACGACCTGATGGACTCCTCCTGCAATTTGGCGGCCAAACGGCGCTGAACTGTGGATTGGCCCTTGAAGAGCGGGGAATCCTCAAGAAGTTCAATGTTCGGGTCCTGGGAACGAGGTAATTCTATCGTTTCCCCCCGTCTATTTGCATTGTTAACTGTAAAATCAGCTGCGACACCATTCGAGCCAGTGAAGATCGGCAGCTGTTCGCTGAGAAGCTGGCGGAGATCAACGAGAGCGTACGTTCGCCTGAGAGCTCAGTGTGATGCCGGCGTCAATTTGTTCCAGGTGGCACCATCGGGCACTAGCAGCACTGTCGAGGGAGCACTGAGAATCGCTGAACGTCTAGGATACCCGGTTCTGGTTCGCGCGGCGTTCGCGCTGGGCGGCCTTGGGTCTGGATTTGCTGATAATGCGGACATGCTTACTTCCATCGTTAAACAGGTTTGGGTCCGTATCTCAGGTTGGATTGTCTGGAGTCTTACGATTTCTGTGCAGGCTTTGGCAAACTCGCCACAGGTCATTGTGGACAAATCTCTGCGCGGTTGGAAGGAGATCGAGTACGAGATCGTTCGCGATCGCCAGGACAACTGCATTGCGGTGTGCAACATGGAGAACTTTGATCCGCTTGGCATCCATACCGGGGACTCCATTGTTGTTGCCCCATCGCAGACACTGTCGAATTCCGAGTTCTTCAAACTACGAGACGTAAGGATCCGGCAATTATCGTGTAAGCTGGTTTACGATTGGGGTTTAGGTTTCCTTGAAACTCGTGAGACACATGAAGATCATCGGGGAGTGCAACGTCCAGTTCGCTCTGGATCCTCATTCCGAGAAGTACTGCATTATCGAAATGAACCCGCGGTTGAGTCGAAGCAGTGCTCTGGCGTCCAAGGCAACGGGTCGGCCATTGCTGTTCTGGGATGTTTCAGTTGCTTACTCGTTTGCATAGGGTACCCTCTGGCGTACGTCGCTGCACATCTTGCAATGGGAATGACCTTACCGCAAGTCAAGAATTCGGTCACGAAGAAGACGACAGCTTGTTTCGAACCTAGGCAAGAAGCGCTATTTGGCATGCTGCTCGCGCCAATACTAAATTCTGCAATGGTCGCAGTCTGGATTACATTGTTGTTAAGATGCCAAGGTGGTCGGTTTGTCATAGCGACGTTCTCCAAGCCCTGACGTTCGCTGTTAGATGGGATTTGCGCAAGTTCTGGCGCGTCTCGAATCACCTGGGGAGCAGTATGAAGAGTGTAGGCGAAATCATGGCAATCGGACGTAGTTTCGAAGAGGCTTTCCAAAAGGGTTCGCTATGAGTCCTGTCAGGGTCAGATTGACGACTGACCACTTTCAGGCGTCCGAATGGTGGACGGAGAGCTCGATGGGTTTGGGGACTCGGTAGGCGATGTGGAGACGTTGACTAGAGACGAACTGGACAATGCGCTTCGCAACCCGGACGATCGTCGGCTCCTGTATCTCGCAGCAGCGCTCAGAAGAGGTATGCTCTTCGTCGCCTGCGTCGTCTCGTTCGCTCATCATCTTCAGGGTACACTGTGGAACGTATTCATGAGCTAACGTTCATCGATCAGTTCTTCCTTTGCAAGCTGCGAAACATCATCCAGATCGATATGACGTTGAGCGCATCGCCTTCCTTGTGGTCGGTGTCGCCATCGCGACTTCTGGAGGCCAAACGTGTAGGTCTGTTGTCAGTTCGTCGTGCTCTGCACTGACGATTGTGCCTCCAGGCTGGATTTGGCGACCAACAGATTGGCCGTTGCTGTCGCGTTACCGAACCTGAGGTTCGCAAGTACCGCCAACAGTCCGGCGTCCTGCCCTACGTCAAGCAAATCGACACGCTGGCGGCCGAGTTCCCTGCGGTCACCAATTACCTGTACATGACGTACAATGCCGTCGAGCACGACGTGGCGTTCACGACTCGTGGCGTCATCGTTCTTGGCTGCGGCGCCTACCGTATCGGCAGCAGCTGTGAATTCGATTGGTGTGCCGTGTCCTGCCTGCGCACGCTTCGTTCCCTGGATGTCATGTCCGTCATGATCAACTATAACCCGTTCGTGCGAACCCTGTATGAGATCCGATACGTTCTCTGATGTCGTTGCATCCCAGGGAGACAGTCAGCACTGACTACGGTGGGCCCTGACCCGTTGCCTCACGTGTGCCAAGGTACCCTAGAATAACAACTTTGTTACAGATGAGTGCGACCGCCTTTACTTTGAAGAACTGTCGTTCGAACGTGTCGTCGACATTTACGAGGTTGGTTGGCTCAAGTCGTTGCCGTCACCCACTAAGCGTCGTGTATGGTACAGTGTGAGATGGGCATGGGCGTTGTCGTGTCTGTTGGCGGCCAGATTCCGAACTGTCTCGCTCTGCCTTTACATCGATACGGGGTGCGGATTCTCGGAACGCACCCGAACTCGATTGACAGCGCCGAGGACCGCCACAAGTTCAGCGAATTGCTGGACAGTCTGGGCGTTGACCAACCGGAATGGCAAGAACTGACTACGGTACGTACAAATATCTCCTGGCGTGCTGAATGCCAACTTGCCGCCTGACCATCGCCCATCGTTAGATTCCTGATGCCCTTAAGTTCGCTGCGAAGGTCGGATATCCTTGCCTTGTTCGTCCCAGTTACGTGTTATCCGGCGCCGCCATGAACGTCGCCTTTACGGATGCCGACTTGGAGGTTAGGGTCTCCATTACTGTTCGCTTCCCGTTGGCTCAGTTGTTCGGTAGGACTTCTTAACGCAAGCGTGCAATGTATCCACCATGGCGCCCGTGGTGATGACGAAGTTCATCGAGAATGCTAAAGAGATCGAGTTCGACGCCGTCGCCCACAAGGGCGTCGTCGTTAACTATGCGATCTCGGAGCACGTTGAAAACGCTGGCGTTCACAGTGGTGATGCCACGTTGATCCTGCCGGCCCAGAAGCTGTACATGGAGACGATTCGGTTGGTGAAGCGGGCCGCGCGCCGCATTGCTGCTGCCCTGAACATCACCGGGCCGTTCAACATCCAGTTCCTGAGTCGCGACAATGAAATCAAGGTCATCGAATGCAACCTGAGGGCGTCACGATCGTTCCCGTTCGTTTCGAAGACGTTCAACGTGAACTTCATCGAGCTCAGCACGAAGGCCATGGTCGGGAAACCCGTTAAACCCCAGACCATCGACCTGTCCGATATACCATTCGTCTGCTGCAAGGTTGCTATTCGCTTCAGCCTGTATTCGGTAGACGCTAACGGCGTGCTATAGGCGCCCATGTTCTCATTTACGCGTCTGGCTGGAGCCGATCCAGCGTTACGCGTCGAAATGGCGTCGACTGGAGAGGTCTGCCCTTTGGTCGGCATGTCGATGCGATTGACGAACACTGTCGCGTCAGGTGGCGTGCTTTGGTTCGGATCGTTACGAAGCGTTTCTGAAGGCGGTGCTGTCCACCGGGTTCCGATTGCCGAAGCGGAACATCTTGTTCTCGGCCGCGTCCGTGTCGGCCCGACTGGAATTTCTGGAGTCTGCCCGTGAATTGCAACGCATGGGGTTCTCTCTGTACGCGACTCATGGGACGGCCGCGTTCCTCGAGGAGAACGATGTCAACGCCGTCGTCGTGCACAAGCTTAGCTCGGGGCAGCACCCGGACGTCATTGACAAGATTAAGGCTGGTGAGATCGACCTGGTGATCAACATCCCCGATTCCAAGAATCGACAGCAGGTATGCTTGTTCCTGGGTGGTGTTCATCGGTCGTGCTGAGGGCCACCCGAATCAGATGACCGATGGCTATCACATTCGTAGAACGTCGGTCGACTTCTCCGTGGGCCTCATCACCAACATCAAGTGTGCCGTGCTTCTTGTTGGCGCTTTGATTCGAGTAGGCATCGTGATGAGGAACCCCGCTGACATGCCTCTGACCTATAATAGGTTAAGAGATTCAACCTGAAGTCGTGGTGCGACTACCTACGCGATGGCCGAGGCGGGATCTGATTCTCGCACCCCTGCTCACCATTGTTCTCCACATATACGATGTTTGTGACACCATCCGAACTATGAAACATCGCCACTAGCGACAGACCACCGGTCGGCCTGAACGTGCATAAGGTTTGCTATATTCCATATTAGCGGGACAGGTGCAGATCGGAAGGCTACCAATAGTCGCCACAGGAGCACTGGCCGTTGCGGAAGAAGTGGTGCCGGCTGGCATCGCGCGTGAAGATGTCGCGTTTGTACAGGGCAGAGATGCGCTTCGACGTTTCGTGGCAGTCGGGGCACACCCTGAGGTTCTTCGTCAGGCGGATCGGCTCGTGAGCTGCCAGATGAAGCAGGCCATAGGCGATGGCGAGCACCTCGCTGTGCAGCGACAGCGAGCGTCGCGCTTCCTGCGCCGACGAGAACCGACTTGCGACGAGCTGCGACGTGTCAGGAGCGTACCCATGCACATCCAGGTGCCGCACCAGCTCCGCATGCTTCTCCTTCAGCGCCGCATCCTTGAAGTACTTCTCGTCCTCGGATACGAACGCGACCAGCCCCGACGTTGGCAGGTACAGCGACGTCTTCGCGGGCGTCTTGCTTAACCCCAGGCGGTGCATCTCCTCGCGCAACCGAACGCTGTCGTCGTTGCGGCGCGCGCTCCCGTAGATGACGGCCATCAGCGAGTACGCGGACGCCACGTGCCGCTGCGACGCGTTCGGGATCGCTTGTATCCTCGCGAACGCGCGTTCGGCCCTGACGACGTCGTCGTGTTTCCGGCAGGCGCTCAGCAGCGTTAACCAGGCGATGATGTCGTCCCCGGCCGTCTCCGTTGCGATGCGCTCCGCCTCGTCCAGGTTGCCGACCCTGCCGTGCAGATCGATCAGGCAGGTCATGTGGGCCCCGTCAACCGGGAACGATCCCCGCCGCTGGAACTCGTCGACGATCGCGTTCGCCTGGTCCAGGTCGCCGACGTGGCTGCACCCAGCGAGCAGCGACGCCAGCGTCGGCGGTGTCGGTTCCAGCCCAGCGCGCTTCAGCTTGTCGTACGTCTGCCGCGCGTTCGCCAGCATGCCATGGTGGCTGTACGCGGCGATCATGGCGTTGAACGGGGTGACGCCCGGCGTCGACACGAGACATCGTCGCCGGAACACGTTCTCGGCGGCGTGCAGGTCGCTGCAATGCGCGAAGGCGGACACGAACGCGCTGACGACAAAGTCGTTGCGCAGCACGTCGTTCGGCAGGTTCGTCGCGTGCTCGTACAGGACCTGGACGGCGGCGAGGTCCGAGGCGCGACCGCAGGCGGCGACGAGGAGGCTGAGGACGGGCGTGTCGACGGGAAGGCCCCGGGCGACCATCTTCCGGACCAGGTCCAGGGCGTCGCTGATGCGGTCGAGCTTCGCCAGGACGGAGAGGATCTTGGTGTACAGGAACGCGGACGGCTGCATGCCGGTGGTGTCGATGGCGTCCAGGGCGCGCATGGCGGCGTCGATGCGCTCCTGGGCCAGCAGCGGTTTGATGAGGTTGGAGAACGGGCGCTGGTCGGCGGGCGGGCAAAGGCGTTTCAGGCGGAGGAGGTCGAACAGGCGTTCGGCGGTGTCGGCCGACTGACGACTGAACATGGCCTCGGCGCAGCAGGCGGCGAAGATGGACAGCAGCTTCGTGTCGATGGCGACGAGGTCGTTGTCGGCGATGTCGGCGACGAGGAACAGGGCGGACGCCGGGCGCTTGGCGACTCGGCAGATGTTGGCGATGCCGAAGATGACGTTGTAGGTGCGCGGGCCGCACCGGGCGTACGCGTCCAGGGCGTCGTCGAGCAGGACGGGTTCCGCGCTCTGACACGCGGCCAGGAACGAGCAGAACATGGCGTCGCTGATGTAGATGCCGCGAGCCTCGGCGGCGCGCATGACGTCGACGGCCCCGCCGGGGTCGTACCGTTTGCAGAACGCCATCATCGTCGTGTAGAACCGGAAATCGGCGTCGATGCGCTCGTCGAGCACGCGACGGAACACGACCCAGGCGTGGTGCGGGTCCGTCTCGGCCTGCAGGGCGCGCACCGCCGCGACCGCCGACGGCCGCCCCATGAACGATTCGAAGGAGCGCGAGATCGCCGGGTCCCGCTCGCGCCGCACGACGTGGCCCGCCGCCCGCCCAGCAGCAGCAGCAGCAGCAGCAGCAGACGACACCCACCGCGGGCCATGTTGCAGTCGACCAATGACGCAGCGAGCTGCAGCCATTTATGCGCCGGGCCAGTCAGTGCCTGAGCTGCACAGCACGTGCAACTGCCGCCGCTCGCGCGTCAGTCACGGAGTTCCCCCGGGGGGCACTGGGAGCTGCACGCACTCTCCGTTGAGCTGCAGGGTGGGGGCGCGCGCGACGGGGCTCCGCACCACTACACAGGCGGCCACGCTGCTGTTTACTCGGGAAGGATCTGTCCTGCGGAGCGGAGCAGGTCGTCGATGATGCCGACGGCGTCGTCGAGGTGGGTTTTGATGGCTTTGCGGTCGACCGTCACGGCGCGGGGGCGACGATCGGACCGGGCGTTCTCCTTGTCGGACTCGATGGCGGACAGCAGGTCGTGGCCCTGGAAACGCGCCCCGATCCGGTCCAGCGTTGCGCGGGCGTCGTCCAGGTCGTTGTCGTCGGCGCGAACCTCGTCCTCGATGTGATCCAGACGGCGTCGCAGGGCGTCCAGACGGTTCTGTTCGAGTTGCCCGTGAATCTACGAACAGGGCTCAGTGTGTCGCCATGCTGGGATCACGTTCGCCCAGTAGGGTCTCACTGATTCGGCATCGGCCCCGCAGAGGTTCAGATCGGCGCGAAGGCGCTCGGCGCGCTGCAGGACTTGATCGAGGCGGCCCTCGAACTGGCCAATGTTGTCGCGCAGTGCGCGCACCTGCGAGAACCGCGATTCCGCTGCGGAGTATCAGATTGGTTACCCGCGCACATACGGAACCGCAAACGTGGCGACTGACGAAGTTGCGAGATCGCATCGGCGTCGTCCTTCGAGAGCACCATATCGGTGACGGCGAAGGCGCAGCCGACGCCCGGATCGGCGCCGCTAACCAGGTCGGCTTCGACGACCAGCGACGGCTCCTCGTGGATGTCCTGGACCGACAGGAACTTCATCGACGGCGCCCCGCTGTCTAGCAGGGCGGATGGCGGCAACGCCGGCGACGACGTCGTCTGCGTCCAGGCCAGGCCATCGCCTTGCAAGGCGGCCGGGTTCAGAATCGCCAGCAGCCCGGTTCGGAATCCGGTGATCCGGCTCGGATCGCCGCCTTCCGGGACCGGGAATGCCGACCGGACCTCGTCCAGGTGCGCGTGCATCTTCGCCTCAAGCAACTCAGCGTCAATCGCACTTAGAATTCGGCCCTGCACACACTCAATGAGTACAACAATGCCATGGGGGGCGCCCGTATTCCCAGACTCACGTCCGATCGTTTCAAAGCCGCCAGCGAAGGTCCCGGTCGTGGTGTGGGCAGACGCCGAAACGTCTTCGGGATGCCCGGGCGACACAGCTGTACATGGTGGAGGTCGTCCGCGTTCCGCTCAGGTCGGTGGTCGCCTGTCGGGACCTCGCCTCGATCTTCGCCGAGCAGCCATTCGCTAAGTTGGACCGAGAACGGCACAGGCTCGGGTGCTATGGACTCCACATCCGCCTCGGTTTCGTCGTTCACGTTCGTAGACGCAGTTGCCTCATCGTCGTCCGCATCGTGCCCGTCGCCATCGTCAGCGACAGAGGCGTCTTCACTGTGCTCGGAGCTAATAGCCATCTCGGCAGGGCACACGACATGCTCCTCTTGCTCTGTGCCTGCTGCAGACGGTTCCCGCTCAGGTTCCTCACCCAACACATAGTCTTGCACAACCGGCTCCTGGGGCGATGCGGGTTCCTGCGCGACATCGGGAACCAGGACGGTTTCGTTTTCTTCCGTCATGGTCGTCACGTCCGCACATCGTACCCAGACGTCGGCAGGAAGCCTGCGGACGTCTGTATCAGCGGTCTGCACTGAAGAAGCAGATGTTCGAACTGGAACGGGCGGCTTCTGGAAGGTCGTCAACGGCTCCACACTGCGGCCGGCGACGGCGCTTCGGACGAGCCGAGGTATCTTCAGGGGCGATGCGGCGCGGTGAGTTCGCTTCGGGACCAGCGGCTGGAACAGGCGCGCAGGACGCGCCTGCTTCAGGGGCGGGACCGCCATCATGCGACGCGGTTTCGGATCAGCGTTCACCCTCACGAGAGGGCCCGGTTCCGCAACGTGGCCTCGCCTCGTCGCCATCGAAGGCCAGATGGAGTTACACACGCTGTTGCCGCCGCTTGGCGTCGTCGTGCGCATTCCAGACCGGAACGTTGACCAGATGCACGATCGTGGCGTCGCGTCCCGGTTGCCGTCAACGGCAACGAAACGGGGATCGACGTCGTCCTTCACTTCTTCGTGTTCCACTTCAGCGACAGCACGCGGCACCGGTTCCGGTTGCTGCCGTTGTTTCGGCGTCGTCGCCGTCGCCTTCAGCAGGGCGAGGAGGTGACGGGGCGACAGCTGCGGGCCCAGCATCTTCACGACGTCGTCGCGGGACAGCATCGTCCCCATCTCGTTCAGCAGGTGCACGTCGATGTCTTCCGGGCGCGTCACCGCAGCAGGCGGCGTTTGCGTCGCCGGAGCCGCTGCCGGAGCCGCCGCCGGAGCAACCACCGCCGGCTCCGGCGGGGAACTTTGGACTGTCGAGGCAGCACTCCTTACCGTCGACATCGGTGTCGCGGTCGAATCCGACGTCGTCCTTGCTGTGCCCGTCGTCGTCGTTAACGTGGTGATCGACGACAGTGGACTCTTTCGTGACGACGATGACGACGACGACAATGACGATGGGCGATTGGCGGCGGTGGTCTTCGCGACCGTGACGTCGAGGCGGGGTACGGGTGGCGCCGGTTTCGGAGCGTCCACGACGATCGTCAGCGGCTTCGCTGGCGGGAGCGATACGGGCCGTCCCGTTTCCGCCGCCCATTGCCGCGGCAGGTCGACGGTTATCCAGCGAATCGCATTCGAGAGCGCGTCCGCCATCGGCGCCGTCGTCGTCGTCGCCGCCGCGAATTCCTGGCAGACGCGATCGACTTCGCCGGCGTCGTCGGCGAACCATGGCCCTGGCGGTGACGTGTCGCGCTCCACAGTGACAGCGGGGAGGCGCGCGACAGCAACGTCGAACGCTGCCCGGTGCCGGGCGACAATGCGGGCCGGGTCCAGGAACCGGGCCACGTTCCTGGCGGTCGCCACCGACGGGTCTGCGTTCATCCCGGCGATCACCCGGTCCTGCAACGCCGACTCGGGCAACGTCGGCAACACCGACGCCAATCGCATCAGGCGTAACGCGCTGGACACCGGATCGTCGGTGTCGTGCAGACAGTGCCACGCCCAGACGCATTGCTGCCAGGCGTCGACGTTCTCCGCTGTCAGCACCACCCGGCACCGTTGCAGAAGCGCACGAACGGGCGCGGGCGCCGCGCGCCCAATCGCGCCCCTACACAGGTCCAACCATTCCCTGCAGGCGCGGCCGGCGACGTCCTCGCGCTTCGTGTGTCGTCCGAGGTCGATCACGGCGCCGACGTCCTGGCTCGCGATAACGGCGTCGGCGTACTTGACGACGACGTCGTCGTCGGCGCCGAACGCCGTCAACGCGACCGCCACCGCCACCATCGGGATCGTGCGACGCGTAACCGCGATCGCGTCTCGGTACCGACGCAGGCGAAGTAGGTCCCTGAGGCACAGGTCGCGCGTCCATCGCTCCACGACGAGCGCCTGGCGACGCAGGCGTACACCTGGCCCCGGGAACGGCCCGGGCACCGTCACGAACTCGTCGTCGTTGTCGTGCGCGACCATGACCGCGGTCAGGACGCTCGCCAAGTCGTCCCTGATGGCGTCCGGCGACGCTTGCGACAGGGACACGGCCCCGGTCATGTCCTGGCGGTACAGGGCGAGTCGGAACCGGGCACGAACATCCCCGGTTTGCTGCAGGGCGCGATCGCACCCTTCGAGGTCGCCCTCCAGGAACAGACGTTCAGCGACCCGGCCGTCCACATCGTCGTCGTGGATGAAGTCGCCGATGTGCCGAACAATGGCCATCGCCACTCTGCGACAATCGGCGTCCGGCCCCGTCAGCCGTCGCCAGCAGGCGGACAACATCGGCGGGCAATGCAGGGCGTGATCGACCTGCAACGCCCGGTCGTCGTCGCATTCCACGACGAGGCGATCTCGCCTGTCGGCTGCCGACGTCCGGAACGACGCCATCGAGACGTACCCGGCGATTTCGTTCCGGTAATGGACGGCGACGGCGTCGTCGACCGCGTTCAGGGCGACGAACGCGTCCAGATGGCGGCCGGCGTCGATCAACGCCCCGATGAGCGAGCTGGCGTGTTGTACCAGCGCGTGGAGATCGGACGGGAGGTCGGCGAGCAGGGCAAACAGTGCCTCGAGCGGGTCGGCGGGTCGGCGCCGGTCCCAGACCGCGTCGCCGACGCCGAATGCGACAATGGCGGTGCCGTTCGACACGACAAGTTCCGGTTTCGACGGGTGACCCGCCAGCGACGGTTTCGCGTTCGGCGGTCCGGTCGGGAACGTGACCGGGAGGAACGTGGTCGGGTCGGCACGGCTCGGCATCGGCCCAGCGCCGACGCAGACGAGCGCGACGGGGCCTGACCGCCCGACGAACGCGATGTCCAACGACGCCGACAGGAGGCAGACGAGGCTGGCGTTGACGTCGACCCAGGTCAGGTCGACGATGTCGAGGTCGCTGTGGCTGGGGAACGACCCGATCCCGATCGCGACGGACACGATCGACCCGGTCGGCATCGCCACGAAATGCAGGGCGGCGTCCCGAGCGTTGCGGTGGTTGACAACCAGAGCGAGGACGGCCCCGTGACGGTCCCATTCGTGCAGAAGGGGCAATCGTGCCCCGCTGTCGACCGCGACGTCAACGTCGGCGGACAGCAACGGCGCCCTGCTCCGCATCGACACGATACTGCCCTGCCGACGACGGAGCGTGTCGCAGGTCTCCTCGTCAGGAGCGGACGGCCCCGACACGTACGCCATGTTCAGCGGGATCAGCAGGCGGCGAACGCGCACGGAACCGTCCACGATGGTGCATTGCGTTGCCAGGCAGGTCGTCCCGAGAATCGGGTCCCGGTCGACGAAGTGGAAGCGGATCGGCGACCCGACGCGGAAGTCGTGGTCGACCTGAACCCACCGGGCGCGACCTTCCAGATCGATCAGCATCGCGCCACCAGGTGCGATCCGGGCCCGCGTTTGGCACAGCCACAACCCTTCGCCCTTCGTGTGAAGCACGATGGAACGCGCGTCGTCCGATATCCCGATTCGATCGTAGCCTGCGAGGGGGGGAGACGTCGCCTCAGTGAGCGCTCTTGCTCTGGAGGTGACATTTCCAGGTACCCAGCCGGACGGGAGGTGGCGGGATGGCGAAGACGGACGAGGCTCGTTTGGCGCGTTGCTTGCTGAACACGGCGGTGGTGACAGGCGGTGCTGGCACCGTGTCGCATTCGCCGCTGAACACGCTCCAGATCAGGAGGTCGCCGTTACCGAGCGCCGCGACAACGAAATTCCCTGGCCGCATGCTGGGTTGGAACGCTCTGCGGTTTCAGACGCGGATAGGATGGCGATTACCGGAGCGGCTGCTGGCAGCGATCGCGAACCGGCACCCGAACTGGCGTTCGAAGAAGTTTCGAGGGCAGCGCCCGTTGGCGTAGAGAGGCGCGAGTCGAGTTGCATCCGGGACGTCGTCGATCAGGACCATGGACGGGTTGTCGAGCGTGTCGCTGGAGGTGGCGCCCGGTGCCGTATCGACCTGTACGCCGCAAGGCGATGAGAGGGCGGACATTCCCAGACGAGCGGATGGAGTCGAGCCACGTACGTAGCGGACAGTGGACCATGGTTTCGTCCTAGGGATTGTGGCAACCAGGCCGACATCTACGCGCACGGTACCTCCGCTGGGCATTGGTTGTTTGAACGCAATCAGCGGCGTCCGACACGTGCCATGGCAGCTGGGCCTTCGACACGATCGCTCTGACCGTGCTTGTGACTGACAGCGGGGACGACGAACACAATGGACGTACAGACGTGTGGACATGACCAGCTTAACGTTGCAGGTCATACACGGCACCTTCCAACGACCTACGCTTGTCATCAACACCAGAATGAGTGGGAAGAGAGTGCACGTCCGCAGTGGCCCGCCCTATGTAGGTCACTGCCACGTACGGGTGCAAGTTGTCAATATCCGTTTTACCCGGCCTTCCAGAAGTTTGAGGAATATCACTGAACGTACAGCTTAATTAGCGAGAGGTCCCTGACGTCCAGTGGTACGACCAGCGCAGTGTTGTCGAGAACACAACCGATCTCTAACGTTGACAACACGATAAGGATGACAACAAATAGGCTGCGTGTGTGAACCTAAGAGGTCACGACAGCGTTGTCGTGACGTCTGCGGCATCCGGCGAGGAGAATGGGCCTGCACACACCTGCGCGCGCTCCTCGCTGAAGACTTGCTAGCTCGCTGGTTCAGACAATATAACTCCCTGATCGCAAGATATGCACGAGACGCTGGTAGAACGTGCGGGGCGTCGTCCTCACCTGAAATTGTCGCCACACCCCCTGCAGCAGCAGGTGTGGCTTGCGTTGCACAGCCCAAGGACGGTCTTGAACGGGATGATGAGGTGTTAAACGATGCGATCTCTTCTGCCATAGAGGTGTAGTGTACGAACGCTCGAGACCCGTAATGTTCCCCCATGTACTTGTCGCGTGTTGATCATCAAGGACCGCCCAGCTATAAATCTAACAATTATCCAGCCCTGTTGCGCAACAGGACGAGGCAAGTTGTATTGTTCAAAGTTCAGGGAAAGAACCCGGTCACGCTGGTATATGAGACGCAGTCCAAGTTAGCTCGAACGGTAGCTAGTACTGTTGATGAACTTGTCCGCGGCCAAACGGTGGTCATCGCGTAAGTGGCCGAGAAGGTCGTTCCCATCCATATGCGTTACGGGCAAACGGCAAACAGGGCGCATCATCTCGACAGAAGGAGCAGATCCAGAGGCGCGTTTGACGCTTAGATGACCTTTCGACAGTCATAAAAGAGTCAATATTGCTGTGACGGAACAGTCAACGGAGAGTCGTTCTTCGTCATCGAAGCGTCCAACCGGTCATTGTGACAGGCAAGAAAACTTGACTGTTGGATGACCCTTCTGGGTTTCTAGTGCGGAACCTCCTAACAGGTCACGCGGGCAAGCGCGCCTGCTGTCAACGGGAGGTGGGAGCCGGATCGTCTCTCTGCAATCCGTTGGCGTCGCCAATGGCATTGATAAAGGATGGAAAGACCACGGTCGTCGTCGGTCTGCTCATTAACGTTGCACTAATGGCCGTCAAATTTGCTCTGTATCTGGTATCGCATGTTAGCCTGTTCTTCTCTGACACAGTCGATTCGTTTGTGGACATGTTCGTCATCCTCCTGATCATTGTCTTCCTGCGTTTTAAGTTGGAACCCAAGCTTACGTACCTACAGATGGACATGATGCTCTTCAGCCAATGGAGTGCCATCATCATATTTCGAATCGTCATCATGCTTGACCAGGTCTCTGACATCCTCGACCCCGCGCCTCGTGTCCAGCCAATAGCCATCATCACCGTCTCATGCATCGTAATCGTTCTCGGTATCATACTCGCGATTATGTTCGTCGACGAAGACAATGTCATCAAATTCTTCATCACCGACCAAGAGAAAGCGGAGCGGAAGTCCCGGAAGCAATTACAACAGGGCAACGTTAAGAACGAGAAGCCCTGGATAATGACACCGATATTCGCAGAAGCGTTGGACAATTTGGCAACGACGACGGTCTCGCTCATTGTTGGTCTACTGCTGTACTTTGATATCGTCGTCGACTACCTGTACATCATTGACGACGTTTCTAATATCGTCATCAGCGCTGCCCTGCTGATCGTATCGTGCCGAAGCATGTGGAAACTGTCGGAGAAGTACCAGGGCAAGTCGTACTACACCACTCTATTCTGACACCGGACCACGTATCACCTTCGAATAAGTACAAGTACTGATCAACTCGTAGTCCCCAGAGGCAGGCTTTGACGGATTACACCTCCGACCTGGCCTTCTTATTGGCCTGCATTGCGGTCGCGTTACTCCGGTCGTGATTCAAATACTCGAGGCCATTCGCCGACAAATGGGTTTAGGTGCTGAATAGTGACGTTTCTCTACCGTCGCCTGATGCACAGACCCAGGATACCAGACGAGCGATGCGCGCATGGCGCTGAGCATCGCAGCACGCACGTTAGGCATCTGGTTGCGCCCGATTCCCAGCAAACCCCTCGCGTCATCGCCACGTTGATGAATCGACCTGCTACGAGGCTGCCGTTGGGAGTAGCAGCATGATCGTTCCAGCATTCCCATTCGACAAGCACTCGCAACACTCGGGTGGACATCTTCGTCCTTAAGCGCATTATCGATCCATTCCTCAGCGCGTTCAACATCATATTCGTGACGATTGACATGGCGCTGGCTGCTGGATAGTCATTTTCCGTGCACGGTAACGACCGCCTTGAAAACAATGACGAGCAAACTACGACCAGGACGACCCCTGTAGCGACCGAGCCCTGTAGCGACCCAAGCCGCTTCAGGGGCCGTAGTTCTGTTCGTTATCGTTTTCAAGGCGTTCCTTACCGTGCACCGGAAATGGCTGTCCAGCAGCCAGCGCCATGTCAATCGTCACAAATATGATCCTGAACGCGCTGAGCTACTTTCCCTGGCTGAGCTGTCTTCGTAACCCTGTGGACCCGTCAGCAATCATCCAGCCGTGCACCAGACGTCAATCCTGGAACTGGCGGGAAGGCATCCCGGCCTGGCAGTGCTTATCACCTTTCGGGCCATACGGAACGATCGGACGTAGATGTCGGTAGCATGCGCGCCAGAATGAGGTCATATGCGAGGTCGGTCTCGCAACCTGGACGACTCCATCCCAAGTTTCTGACCCCAACCCGGCCAGTTTGCGAATGACAGTCCGCGGTGCCGGGGCATCCACGTCGCCCCCGATGTAGAGAAGCTTAGGGGGTTTATTTGCGTTTCGCGCTTTTCAGGCAGGCGCCTCGGTCTCGGGTCCCCCGGCCTGGCAGTGCCGGCCTACCACCTTGGTGCTGGGATCTAGTACAGTGACCCGCAATGTTCACCCATGTACGTATCGCGTGTCTGATCATCAAGGACCGCCCATGTACGATAAATCTAAAAGTTGTCCTACTCCCTGTTGGCAACAGAACGAGGCAAGTTGTATTGTTCAAAGTTCTGGGAATGAACCGGCCGGTCACGCTGGTATTTGGCACGCAGACGTCCATGTTAGCTCGAACGGAAGTAGTACTGTTGATCAACTTCTTCAGCGGTCAAACGGTGGTCATCGCGTAAGTGGATACGAAGGTCGTTCGCATTCATATGGGTCACGGGCAAACGGCAAATAGGGCACATCATCTCGACAGAAAGAGCAGAAGGTTGCTGATTTAAGTCAGGAGTTTCAAAGACCAGTGGGTCCTGGCAGACAAGGTATTGAAAACTTGTGCCCATGGCAGTGACGGCCGGGCGCTGCGAAATAGCACACCCTGGACACTCACTCAGGTGTCCCCGGAGACCGGCTTTCGATGCAAACACCATGTGGCACGACTGGCATTGATAACCGAGGCGGTTAAGTTTAAGAGATTCGCAGCGCTTCTCGTGTCCTCTACGTTTTGCGGGATTGACGAGCATTATTTGACAATGCCGGCATTGGTTGCCATGGATCACTGCTGACGGAGCGCACCCGGTGCCGCACTCTGGATTCGATGCCTGGTGCTGGCGAAATCCGTATCTGCTTCTGAATCCGTGTCTACAAGCTAGGCATTGTACGGCTAGGCGCCCTGCTTCGATGACCAATTTTGTGCCAGGGATTGGTTCACTCGCTATACAGCTGTGCGTCTCGTGTGACACGCGACTGTGGCGAGTGGAGAATGTTGTCCCGCAATACTGGCACTGCAAAGAATTGACGTTTCCAGAAAGCGGGGACAACGAAGTTGCTTGATGGCCATTACCGAGATCCACCCTGTCGTCGCTGGGGCATAGGCCGAGCGTGCGGGCATCGGAAGGACCAGATTGGCCACACGGGCCATCCGCGCCAGGATGATCAGCGGCGTAGCTGAAGTTGGGGTCGGGGCGGGGGTCGTCCATGCGGGGAAAGGAAGACGCGGGTTGGTCCAATATGGCGGCACCACCTGCGCCAGCAAGATTATGGGCGTCGAACGCGTCGAAGTCGAAGAAGGTAACGGCCTCGGCCCAGGCGTCGTCGTCGTCGTGTTCGCAAGCGGCAACGAGGACGCCCGACCGGAACGTTAACAGCAGCGCACACAGCGACAATTTCAGGAGGACCATGGCTGAACTCGGCAATTGCGCGTAGAGATGGCAGCGGGTCGACCCGACCCGAGTCGACCCGGGTCGACCCGACCCGACCCGACTCACCCGTTGGGGTTCCCAGTCGACCCGGGTCAGACCCGCCGCGCCCGCCCATGACCCGGGTCGACCCGGGTCGACCCGGGTCCTGGACCTGCAGATGGTATAGCGGACTTGGGGGTGGCAGACACTGATCTCGACTCTCGGCCCTCGGGTGCCGGGACTTGCTGATGGCCGGCCCGCCGTCCCTGGCCGCAGATTGAGCTTCGAGCACCTTCATGTTGTGTTAACGTACACTCGTCGTCGAGTTTACTTGGCACTAGAGTATTCGCAAGAATGCCAAGATTGCAAGTCACTCAGTCGCAGACGGCGCCACTGCAAATTCCGAATCTTCATCGTTGGATGCGACGACAGCGATAAACAGCCTGCGAACTTTGCTAAAGTCGAAGGAAAAGCACTCAGACCACCTAGAGAAGTGAATCTTCCAGCGAGTCCTTCGAGAACGAACTGCAGCGGTGGTTCTCCCACCGGAAATGTCAGGAGAGCAAAGCTCCCGTGACGTTCGCACGTGGTTCAAGGTTAGTTAGCAACTGTTTCCACGGGTCGCGATGAGGGCACGTGACTTCATGGGCTTCAACCTCGGTTACGCCGCACGCGCCTGTGCGACCGGCCAGCGGACCAGCAGCGAGTGCCATATGCGAATTACAGTCCTTCAGACGTCGTATTCTATTAAACCGTCGACCGTCATGTCTTATGGAGGTGTTTCCCGGCCAGTGGCTTGACATTCATTCCGACCCGGGTCGACCCGGGTCTGACCCGGGTCTGACCCGGGTCCGACCCGTTGGCCTCAGGACTCGACCCGGGTCAGACCCGACTCGGCTGTTCACCGACGTCGAGTGGTACAGTGCTGGAGCGGTTTGACACGACGATTTCTGGGTTCGACGGGCGACAAGCGCAACAACGGGTTAGAAATTGTCGGTCTAGTCGCGAACGTGACATTGAGATGGACAAGATCGTCTCAGCGGTTGCGTACGTCGAGTCCTCCTGGCCAGATCTTGCAATCGCATCGCATTTCGTAGCTGGCACTGGGCGCCCACGCGTATTGTGTCCAGTCGACGAAGTACCACACCCGTATCTGCAGGTCCAGGCCTCGAAGCGCCCGCATGCCAGCTACTCTGCGGGACGCCAGCAGTACGCGTTGGCGTCGCATTCGTCGCCGAACATGCATGCTTCCGACCAGTAGATCGAAGCTACCTAGCTACCGTCACCAGCGAATTCCCTGACAGCTCTGTAATTAACTGCCCTGAAAGCCGGTGCACGAAGATGTTTCGAGTACAACGCCAGTTGGCGTAGAGAGGCGCAAATCGACTTGCATCATCAGGACCATGGACTGGTGGTCGAGCGTTTCACTGCAAGTGGCTGTCGGTGCCGTGTCCGCCCGACGGATGTCGTCCTCATCAGGTACCAGGTGCATCGCACGGCGCAACACATGAGTGACCATTCGTTTGCGATTGACAAATGGGTTCCTGCCCCTGTCCAGCTCATTTCCAGACATAGGCTCTACCGTGTGCCACTGTGTGCCTTGGCACATTTCCCACCAGGCGCGTCGGTTCGGAAAGCGTTCACCGTCGAACCACGACGATAATGCCATCAGCGCAACGAGGCGTGTGTGGCAGGACGTCCTCTTGCTGTCGTGGCGTCAGCGGCACTTGGCGAAAACAGTACGTGTTCTGCACGCATCGAACGGTCTTCGCCGAAAATCTGATACCTCGCTGGTTCAGACAATTCATGATCGCGCCATGATATGCACGAGACGATGTCGAGCGTGCTGCGGCGCGCCATCATCGCCTGAACTTGCAGTGTCGCCCCTGCGGCGCTGAAGAACGTCAACGTCCGAAGAAAGGGTACACACCGATTCCGACTGAGCGTACGTTACGCCTACCCAGCTGGGAAAGCGTTCAACGAGGCTTCCTGTGTACGTCTCTCCATCCAAACTAACCTGCACCATTTGCGTTCGGCAATGCTAAAGGCCTCAGATTGTTGCCTACAGCGAGGAGTCATTTGGTAACCAATCCACGATCGATGTCTATAGAGAAGGCGTGTGATCTGCTGGTATACAAGCAGTATTCTAGTGAGCCTTATGGCTCGCTAATGGTTTACCATTTGCACCCGCCCCTTATCAGTCCAGGAATATTGTCCTTCGTGACGTCCATCGTGTACACCGCGTCGGGTGGACGTACAGGCGCCCGTCGCTGGACATGTCTCTGCGCACCTTCAGGCTCAGCTCCTGCAATCGGATCGGCGCGTGCCTACTGCATTTAGAAGTCAAAGCACCATGGCCATAGCCGCTGGCACAGACGTTGACGCGCCCGCGCGCCAACGTATATTTCCCGTGTACAGAACGTAGGCAGTGCAACACCTCTCGTGTGATACGGCTGAAATTACCCCACGATACTTCATTCAGAAAGGTGGCGACGCCCGAACTGACATTGGCGCACGCCACACCAGATTCGGTCGACATTCTGAGCTCGTCTTGGCGCACAACGGTGAATAGAGTTTGACACGCTACAGGTGGCGCTGGCAACCCTCTAGGGCTGAGGAGACGATGAGGCCGGGACCCAGGGCGCCGGTAGGCGCTTTGCAGCAAGGGCGCCCCAGTCCATTTGACTGAACATCCGGTGCCGTCGAATGTCGTCGGCCCCGAACCGCTTCTTCGGCGATTTCTGCAGAAGACCTCGCAGCAGGCTGGCGGCCGTCGACGACACCGTTATTGGAATGTCGACCTGTGTCCTTGGATCCGCCATGCGCTTGGCGAAGTCCTCGGCGGATTCCGTCTTCGCGTCGAAGACAAACGGCGCCCTGCCGACCAGCATCTCGTAGAGCAGAACGCCGAGCGACCAGTACTCGGACGGGTACCCGTACCCACCCCCGAATTCCTCCTGGATCTCATCGCACAGCGCCTCCGGCGCCAGGCACTGCATCGTCCCACACTTCATGGCGCATAGCGCACCCGGTGCGAGTCTGGTCGCACAGCCGAAATCCACGAGGCGGATGTACCCCTGTTAATACGTGGGCGCGTCAGTACCACGTGTTCTGCGTGCACTCGGCGCCGTGCGTAACGAACCTTCGCGTCCAGGACAATGTTCTCCGATTTGATGTCGCGGTAGATGATGGATTTCTTCGTGTGCAGGTAGTCCAGGGCGAGCACGAGCTGCCCGATGTAGAACACGGCGTCCTGCTCCGGCATGGGCGCTCGACCGCGCTCGTACATCAGCGTCCACAGGTCCTGACCAGGCACTGAACATTCTAATCAGCGCTCCCGGTGTTGACCTGAAACGGTGCCCGTACCGTATTCCATGCCGAGAAACATGGACCGCGGGCCGCTGAACACGTATCGAAGCTCGACAATGAACGGGTGCGATACGTCCTCCATCAACGTCGCCTCCTGCAGCACCATTCGACGAAGTCGGTTCAGTCGTCCAGGGACGGCTTCGATCTCCTTCCTGTTTGGGCTGTTCGTGTCGGATGACACACATCGATGGAGGCGGACGTACAATGCAACGAAGGTGTACGTGGCCCTGTGTCTCGCAAGGTACACCTTGCCGAATGACCCACTACCAATCAGGCGAATTCTTCGGAAATCCGCCAGGGTGCAACCCAGGTCCAGCGGGTGACGACGTTGTTCCGCTGAAGGTTTAGTGGTCTGGGTTGGTGTCGCAACGGGTGCCACCTGGGGAATGGGACCCTTCGCAGGCGGCGGTGATTTCGAGGATCGCTTGCGAAGCCAGTCTTTGAGCCTAGCGCCGAGGCCGGGTTTACGAGCGGCGACGTTTCTTCGGCGTGCGTCGTCCTCCAGACGGTCGTATCCGGGTAGAATTCGTGCCTACGTTGGGTCAGCGCCGGTTCGTGATGGTGACGCGACGCCTACCATGGCGGCGGATGGCGCCAGGCGAGGATCCGTCTGTGCTCGTCGCCTCTGCCTGACCGTGTAGCATAGCTGACGATTCACCCACTGGGCCACAATATCTTCCTCCAACTGAATCAGTCACAGAGGCCAGCCCGCAGTTGGCATCCAGTCGACAATGGTACGATCAGATCGGCAAGCCTCCACAGCTCTCGATCAGCGGCATTTGAATCTGGCAAATCGTACAGGAACTATCTGAACGCCGATACGGCGAAGAGGTCGATATAATGTTAGCGAGGCACGCAACCCGATCCTGTATTCACAAGGGTGAACGCATGGATGGCAGTGCCGACCCTACGGATGGATAGCCGCCCGCAACTGGCTGATGCGGAACAACGTCTGTCTTCGCGGACACCGTGGCGGACTCCGTGACAGGCCCAACATTGGTCACACCGGTCACGCCGCCGTAGCATGACTTAGGTCGACGCTACTGTAAGGGGCGATGGGCATCATGTCTGATGTGCGGCGTGTGCGCCGTCAGCAGCATTCCCTGCTGAACCGGTTGCGATCCTGTGCGTCCGACGCCGATTTCGTGTCGGAATTTCACGCGGGGCACCTCAGTGGCCTGACGGTGTTCGCCAACCTGCGCCAGGGGCAATGGTACACGCCGCCAGATGCGATGACATGTCACTTCAAATCCAGCGATGGGCACTGTGGTGCATGGAAGTTCAACCCACGTCGGGTTAACGTGCACCTTGTCGCCGAAGCTATTCGCGGAGGCGGGCTGATCATCGTGGACTCTACACGGAAAGGCAAACGCGTCCCTGACAGCTTCTCGAGAACAATTCCCATCTGGGCGACTGTTCTGAATCGCATCGCGCAACGGTACATTGCATATCTTTGTCGTTTGCTAGTTTGGACGTCCTTAACGAGTCGCGTAGGCGGACTGGCCGGGAATTCGATACTGGCCTGCATATGCACGGCTCTGTTTCTGAACGGGAGAAGGTCCTGGTCGAGGATCACATTGAGGAGTTCATATCTGTGGTCGTCAACAGCTGCTGCGACCTGTCGGTTCTCGACCTGCTCACACGGCCGCTTCGTTGCATTTGGGTCGACCGATCTTCTGTATGGACAGATGTTCAGCATCGCGCGTTCAGCGAACGTTACCTGGCCGTTATCTGTGTCCGTACGTCAATTCCTGATCCGTGCAACTGAGCTGAGTGTCACGTGCTCATAGCTGACAACAAGTTTCTGCGAGAGTGAGGTGGCCCAACATGATCGTCAAGGTTGGCATTATATCCAAGGTGTGGTCTCGCCATAATGAGCCTTTGCTTGCTCAGTAACGTTGAACAGGTGCGGGGGATGACCACGAGAACTGGTCAGGCAAGCTGACACCTTCCACGTTTGCGCGTCATCGTGGCTGGATCCTGTCCGCCGATTCCGATGAAGAATGCTTGCGACGGATTGATGCTCTTGCCACTGAGGGCAATGGTCGTTCACTTGCCGGTACCAGCCTGGTGTCGATCGGTTCGACCGAGATCACCATTCGTCTCCATGTCGCGTTGTCGGTATTACCCACCGACGGCGCGACGGTGTTCATCTCAACGGGTGCTCTTTCGGATCCAGACGTCAGGTAATCGGCTAGCAACAAACCAAAGCTGGTCGTTGCTGAAGCGGTTGACATGGCAGACCGGACGTGTACGCTGTACACGTTTCTGACGTGAAAGGACGCCGCCCGTCCCTTGAGACTGCCCTGGGTGGCATTCTGGACTTTTGCCTGCAATGGCCGACCGTTACCATCGCGTCTGATCGTGATGCTGTCCTCCCTGGGTGCGTTGCTGTTGCTATCCTGTCCCGTTACTTCACCGGGCTGGGTGACGAACTAAAGCGCGGCGCTCGTGGCGATGGTCCAGCACTCTCCAAGGAGCGCATCCGGCGTCATATCGAGTACGTGCAGAGGTTCATTCCCGGGTGGAACCCGCCTCGATTCCTCGTCCAGCAACTGAATCGATTCTTCCTCGGGGATCCTGCTTTTCGTCACTGACAAGAGGACAGCGTTCCTCCCATCGGCATATTCGTCACACGTTGTGTCATCGTGACGGGCGCCTTGCGTCAGAAGCTTCCGGATACATGGCGACGAACAGAATCGCTGCAGACGCCCCTATCGTCTTCACGAACTCCCTCCCCAACGGCGGACCGATTTGCTCTCTACACCCATGAAGAATTTCGCCAGAACTATTAGTAGATATATCGATGGCCATGCAACAGTTCTGTGTAGGATGTTGGCAAGTACGGAGAGTGCATAGAACGGGACGGAACGAAATGTGGTCGCGAATGACTTGTCGAGACGGCGTTGTAGCAGAAACCTGTCAGGTTGAAGGCAATACGCGGCGCTAACGACGGTTCAGTCGCTTCGGCACCCTAAATATGATTCAGGGAAGTTCGTCAAAGGTCAACTCTGCGGCCAGTCCTTTGGCTGATCAATGTAACGTCCTTTGCATGTCATCATCCGTCACTGAACGTCGATATAAAGTATCCACATGGCCAGAAAACAGTCATTTACAAAGACGATCAGCTGCTGGGAACGTAATCCGGGAAACAGTCCTCGAATCTGAGCTTGCCGTGCTTGTTCTGCTGGTGAATCTGCAAATCGCCCAGTTTGGTCGTGCACATGAAGACTTGGAGGCAGATCTATAAACAGTGTGACGCATCTCTAACTGGTGGATGCATAATTCGTTGGACCTTGCATTTGATGTTCATCATCTTGGCCTTGTCTGCGAGCTGGCTGGAGCCACCCTTCTTGGCTTTTGCCTAACGATACGTCGTGAGAACGTGAACGAGCGGAACCATGCAACCCCATCATACAGCTTTTTCCTGGTTCCTTTGCCTCGACATCATTGTCTTGTTCGCATCTACACGGTCATGCCCAATGAGATTCACCGATTAGGGCGTCGCCACAGGACGTCTTACTTCCACCACCCATGGCGTCAATCGTAGGGCGCGGTTTGTCGCACTCGAGATCGCCACCGTTACGTCCGGAAGGATTGCCAGTTGCCACGGAGTCCGCCGCGGAGTCCGTGACGTCGTCGCGTCAGATCCTGGACGTCATCAGCACCATGATTCGCCGGAATGCACGCCTGCGCCGCGAATATATGTACAGGAAGAGCCTCGAAGGCAAGGAGCGTGCTCTATACGAGAGGAAGAAGCAGGTCAGGAAAGCGCTAGAGGAGGGCACACGCATTCCTACGGAACTGCGCGGCGAGGAGGCCGACCTTCGTGCCGATCTGCAATTCGACGACGCTCTCACGGAAGGTTGTTGTCTCTTGCTGGATCAACACGTGCTCATCTGCTTATCAATTTGTTGTAGCCCCTGCGTCGAGTATTGATGACGAATACCGTCACGCGGGAATTCGTGACCCGAAGGTTCTCGTGACGACGTCGCGGAACCCTTCGTCTCGGTTAACGCAATTCGCCAGCGAGATGCGATTAATGTTCCCGAACGCGCAGCGTATCAATCGTGGTGCCACGGTCGTAAAAGAGCTGGTTGACGCGTGTCGCTCTAATGATGTCACCGACCTGGTGATCGTCCACGAGCATCGCGGTGAGCCGGATGGCCTAATCATATCGCATATGCCGTATGGGCCAACGGCCTACTTCAACATGACCGGATGCGTCCTGCGACACGACATCAAGGACGCGAACCTGGGCACCATGTCAGAGGCGTATCCTCACCTGATCTTCGACCGGTTCGACACGCCGCTCGGCAAGCGTGTGCAGACCATCTTGAAGTACCTGTTCCCTGTACCCAAGCCGGACACCAAACGTGTCCTGTCGTTCGTCAACCGGAACGATTTCATTTCATTCCGACACCATGTCTACGAACGCCCACACGGCAAGGACGTCGAACTCAGGGAGGTTGGCCCCAGGTTCGAGCTACGCCTCTACCAGATCAAACTCGGAACGGTCGATATGAAAGAGGCCGAAGACGAATGGGTTCTGCGCCCGTACATGACCACCGCACACAAACGCAAAGCAATTGGATAGTCTGCCGAATACACATCTCACATCTGCGTAATTGTACATTCGTCTATCAGTGGCGACGCAGGTGGAACACGTCGTTAGCGAGCTTGTTCGAGCATGCAGCGATCATGCAACGCCAGTTCAGGTCGTACGGGACGTCATCGTGAAGGTCACAAACGGCACCGTCTGCTTCAGTGATGATGAGAGCCGATGCCGCTTGATCCCAGGCACAGAGTCCATCCTCGAAATACACGCCAGAGAAGCCATTGGCGACTTGGACCAAGTTCATCGTCCCGATTTCTTCAGATCAGAGACGCGCGAAACTCGTAAGGGCGTTGGATTGCCCTGGCCGAATTGGACAAAGGCGCCTTGGCCTTTGACTGCCCAAACGAGTTTGTCCTGTGCAGGAGTGGCGACAACGATAAGCAATGGAACGCCGTCTTCGACCAACCCGACGCTGACGCCGAAATCGACAGGCCGTGCATGAAGTTCGTCATACTGTCGATGGCATCCACAACCTAAACGCGTCCAACGCGGCACTTCATCGTAATCGGTCGAGGCAATCGGGACGGCTTTCTCCAACTAGCGAGTCATCCGGGTAATGATTCTGGGTGACATCGCGTATGGCATTCTCGTTCAGCAAGTCCCATTCGGTGGCGAGGTTATCCGATGCGGCCAGCTTCAGCTTCACATCTTGGACGTGTCGGCACCCTTGCAAGACAGTGTCACTTGCCACGCGAAACGGCACTGATGGCGACAGTCAGCCGATCATCAAGATCGTCCGCAATTGTTTGTGGCCACGAAACAATACTGATAACGGAGAAGGCGGCAATCGCCCTACCGGTATTGGACAAGGGCCCCATCACAAAATGGTTGACCAAGAGACTCGCTATGGCCACTGGTCACCCGGTGACTCGCAATATGGCAATGCGAAACAAACTACGGGTCGTGATCGCGCCCTCCAAATAGGAGACAGCGCGGCGGCACACGGCTATAACCGGGCACGTAGCAAGCATGGGATAACAGCCGAGCTCGCAACCTCGCACATACCTGTACCGTCGTCCGTCCTGACACCACCGGCTGCCAAACGAACATCGCTTGATGCTGTTTTTAGATTACGAACAGCTGGCAGGACCACAAACTCCGCTGATCACTGGTGGCGCAACGTCGTCATTACGCCCAGATGCTGCCCAGGCTGCAGTTGCTCTTCGTGCTGCTCTGGACGATAGGTTTGTGCACGTGCGATGACGTGAAGGAATCATTAACGGGAGCATTGATCCGGGCAACCTACAACGGCAATCTGCAAGCGGTAGCAGACTTGCTGAAGCGCGGAGCGCCTGCGAACGGCAAAGACAATGCGGCGGTGATCTTGGCGTGCACGGCAGGGCACAAGGGCATTGTCGCACTACTTGTTGAGCATGGAGCCGACATAAGGGTTCATGATGACGAATGTCTGGTCCGGGCCGCGGGCGCACCGTCCCTCGACCTGGTCAAGTACCTCGTCGAAACATTACGAGTGCCTGTCTCCGCCCAGTGCGACGATCCGCTTATCGCCGCCACGGCCGGATCCCGCAGCCATATCGTCGAATATCTTCTTGACAATCGGGCCAACCCGGATGCGCGTAACGGCCTACCCTTGCGTATTGCGAGCAGGTTCAAGCTGGCGCCTGTCTCCACATTACTCCTGAAGGCTGGCGCGACCCTGAACGAACACATCCTGGCCGAAGCTGTCGAAACCAACGATATTCCCTTGGTCCGCCTTGCGCTTCAACATGGCGTGTTCGGTGGCGCTCTAGATGGGTCCCTTATGGTTGAAGCGTACCACTTGAACCATGACATCGTCTTGAATATGCTCGTCGAGAATGTGGCACCAACCGACGCCTGGGGACTGCCGGGTTTCCTGGAAAATGTCGGGCACCCTGATCCAGTCGTCCTAGTCCGGATTCTGAAGCACGACAAAGTCTCGAGAGGCGGCGTGATCCGAGCCATGGAATGGGCGGTTTTGCTGCAGAACCTCGAACTGCTTCGTGTGGTTCTGGACAACATCAACGACAATTTTCGATGCGATATCGCGCGTGACATCGCGCTCCTTAATGTCGATAACGTATTAGACGGGGGCACTAACGATGACGTATCCGCTGTTCTCCGTCATCACCTTCTGTTGCCTGTGGTCAAGACAGCTTGCACGAGTACCGGCGACCTGACGGATGTCATCACAGCAGTGGCCGCCTTCGAATCAAGGCGAGCTTCTGCTGAGCACGTCCTCGCAACGGCACAAAAGGCGGCCAGTTTGCAACAGGTCGACCGCAACATTGACAGTCAGAGCTCCAGTAGCATCGGGGACGTACTCGCCAATATTCGGAAGCCGGATGCGATCCAAGACTTGACAGTGGTCCATAGAGAACCAGCAATACGAACGGAATGCCATTGTTCTGATCCGCTTTCACCTGTCAAACGAAGCCAAATTGTACATGCGAATCCACCCTCTGACGCATCCCCACCTGCTGACCATCTCGATTCCCTATCACCGGTTGTACTGATGGGAGGTACCGACCATGAAGAGAAATTACCGGATCCCTGGAGAAAAACGACCCGGTCGCGTCGCTGGAAACCGTATCCACCGAACGATTTATTACGATCCAGATGCTTATGTCAGGGGACACCTGTGTCGCCTAGTGCCTCCATACCTGAAAAGGGCGTCCAGAGCAGAGATCCGCGACGACGTCGCGAAAAGAATAACATACGGCCGTCTGTCTGATTCGTTTACTGGTCGGCAAAGGCTGCACGATGTACAGTGCATCAAATACAGCGAATCCCCTTTGAATAACGATTAACTGTTTGTAACTGGCAACTGATAACGGCGCGATAAACCAGATGATGAGTGATCATCATGCAAGCTCGGACAATCTTATCGTGGTGCTTTGGTGGCACCCGCTGGATGTCTATCAAGTTCTCAATCTGCCAGCATTTCGGTGAACATGTTTGAGTAAATGCCACAGACGCGGTAGTGCATGGCTCTCAGCTACCGCGTTAACAATTCCAGCGACCCTATCTGCGATATCATCCCGCCGATCGAATACGAGCACATCGGCCACCAAATCCACCTGGGACAGAAAGACTGGTTCCCTGACGTCCCGATGCGCTTCGATATCTGGGCCCACGCCCACTGGAACTACGTCAAGAACCTCATCGTCCCTGATTCGGTCAAGCGCGGAGCAACAGATGCTGGTGCTGACTTTCGTTCATGCGGCAGCGACGAAACTCGATGACACCGCGTTAAGGATTGCCTCTGGTGTTTGAGTTTCGACGTCGACGCCGACGTACGTTTTCGACGTCATGATGCTTGTGTTCAACGGCTATTTGTTGCGTGTTGGGGATTACAGAAGGGACTTATATGGCCTGTATTAACGTGGAAACAGCGATTAGCTCACTGATCCGGTAGTTGGAGCAGCGTTTGGCTGCTCCAGCAAATGATTCCACCTATAACGTTATAAGGCAGGGGGTATGGTCACAGCGGGGCCGAAGCTAGCGGGTGCCTTCGTGACTTCGGCGATGTGGCGTGTCCGTGCTCGTATTGGGTGTTGCCGGAGGCTGCAGGGACGCTGATGCACTCAGCACGACATGGAGGATACTGTGGCGATCATCCCGGCTTGGACCAGAAACACGACTACCTGTTCACGTCATGATGTCACTAGACTCATGAACTGCGTCGTTCCACGTCTGCTGAATCGCTACAACACGTCCAGTGACCGCGTGAACACCATGAACAGGCCTCCCCGGATCCAGCGTCGATCCACGCCTCCCGACCAAGTGCAAACGTCTTGCAAGAGCGGATTCAAACGACGCGCTCAGCTCAGCCCGTGCTCGACGAGCCATCTCACGAAATCCCCTCGCCGCATCGTTAAAGGCAAGCTGTTGCATCGGAAGCCCCCGCATCGCGGCGTCATTTGTACGCTCGACAAAGATATTCCTGGAAGAATCCACACAGGAATCTGACCGTCTCGCATCAACGTGGAACCGGGTGGACGAACCACGCCTTGCGCCTGCAATTGCGGCTGCGACCTTACTCTGCTCCCGCTCGCCATCTCTATGTACGATCCCCGCCTTGCGATCCAAATATAAGATCGCGCTCTGGCATATTCTATTCCTGGGTGGGGCGGTTGTCGGGGCCCCAAATTCCCACGATGGCCCCAGTCCGTCTGACTGGGCACTGTGGGCAGCGCACGGAGTCCGTGAGCCCAATCTAGCGCCCAAACGGCCCGGGGTTGCAGCGATGAAGCCATTGCGTTAATTGTCGTTTGCTGGCAACGATGACGTTCCAGCTGAACGGTTGTGCACTTCTGCTGGCCGTGGTCGCATCGACGCTCCTGGTTATCGATGCATGTGGTGGGGTTGCGCCCGATACCGCGTGTGACGATAATCGAGCTGACCCCAACGTTACCGCGTCTGACGATGGTGCTGGCCCCAGTACCGCGCGTAGCGATGAAGTTGACCCGAGCGTCCCCCGTCAGCCTGCACGTCCCCGCATGAAGATCGCATCCTATATGGATCTTCCCCCTGGCGTGTGTCACTATGCCCAGGACGACCTATATCTATGCCTGGAACATCCGAACGGCCATGGTTTTTTCAAAGACCTGTGGAACTCGGTCGATCGCATACTCGGTCGAGATCCTGAATGGGTCCGCGAGATACATGAGCGTCGCCGACCGGATCCGACACCGACTGCTCGTTATGAACCTGAATTGGTAACTGGCTATAAGCCGTCACCCTACGCCCGTAGTGGTGAGTCGTTTCTTTCGCGCCTGCCGGTGGTTGGCACCTTGCTGCAACGGCCCCCTGAGGTCCTGAGGTGCGCCCACTGCTTGTTCTCGTGTGCGACCCCGCAGTGTTTTCGCAGACACATAATAAGGAGCCACCCCGACAAGATAAACGACGCCAAAGCTTGCCAGCCCATCGCCTCCCGTACGTAGACTTCGCGTTTCGTCCATGCGTCGTTTTCCGGTTTGCTAAAGTGCCCAGAATAAATCCCACCCCACGTTTCCCCAACACTAGCCGGATTGGCAGCCACAACCAGAGGCCTATTGTCGAGTAGAAATACGATATGTACGCTTTGTAGTTGAGCGATTCAGAGCTACCTGGCTATGCAGGGCCGGATTGGCGGAGACTAAGCTGCGACTCGAACAGGGACGCCACGGGCGGGACCTCGCCCACGTACTCCAGGACGTCCAGCACGCTGTCGTTCACGAACCGCATAGGCGAACCCTGAACGCCGACGATGATTGGCAACGCAAATGCAGACTGGGACCCTAGAGAATCATATTGATAACGGACAATGTCAACCCAGGACGACGCGCCAGACGTACCTTTTCCTGCTGGCCAGACGTCGTACTTTCGTTTGCGATGGCCTTGATCGTGGACGCAATTCCATATCGTCAACCATCGGCCGTGATTCGGGTAGGCGATCAGCTTGCCGCCGTTGCCCGTCCATTTCCCACCGCGAACCTGCGAGAATGTACTGTCATCGTCACGATTCAAACACAAGGACGCGCGCATGACGAGCCTGTTCGTGCAGCGTCGCGTATGGCAAGCCACCGTGCATGTCGAGGGTCTGGCCAGGGTACGCGTCCGAGTCGCGAATAACAGTGCCGGCCGACGAGAAACCGACCCCGAACCCATGCAGGTGGTTGGCATGATCCGCCAGGCGCTGCATGAGGACACCGTACGACCCCATCGCGATGATGCCGAGATGCGCTCGCTTGCCGGTGAAGGCGACATCTTCGACGGTCACCGCGATGGACTTGTCGATCGTGATGCCTTCGTTGCAGTTGACGATGTCGATGCGACGCAACCAGGAATCTCTAACGCCTTGCACCTGGACCGCCGCCCACCCGCTATCGTGCAGGTCGCTGGCGTGATGGATAAACTCCTCGCTGACACTGTCCCATCGTCCCGTGATCGTCAGGTCCTCTAGTCCGATCTCTCGATCGACCGACATCGCTCGCAACACGAAAGGGCACGCGTCAACGTTGGCGTCGACGTGCAACGGCTCCTGGAACCACACAGTGCCAGTCGTTGCGTCCACTGCCAAACATGTCAACGACGCGATCATTGGCACGAGACGAAGCCTTACGATCCGCGATCGTATGCAATTCGTATACGCGCATGCCCTGCGTGACCAAACGTGTCCACGAGGGGGAGATCGTCAGCGGGTAGACGTGGGCAGCCGCGAGAACGGGTGACTGGCACGTTAGTGCCACAGTCTGTCCGACATGCAGACGGCGAGCGTTGTCGACCGATACGTTGAAGGTTTCCCGACGGGACGAACGGGTTACGCTCGCCAGGTGCCTGTGGTCGCTGGCCTTGCTGGACCCGACCCTGATGGCATAGGTCCGGTTGACCTGCATTGCACGCATGAGCGCTCGCCCAGGCGCCTTTGCGTATTGTCCGAACAGAAACGTATACCTTATGATGCTGGATGACGATGTTCGTCAGGTTACGGGCCACGCCACGTAGGACGCAATGGGACCCGTGCAGCACAAGTTCTGGCAGGGTTCCTCGATCTGCATTCGACGATACCGTATACCGACCAACGTTCAGCTGGATGACCCCTCCCGCATCGGACCGTGCGCAGGCGTCGATGGCGCTCTGAATGCCCGCTGCATCATCGACGTCGTCGTCAGCAACGGCCCCGTAGTCGGCCACGTTGAAAACGGGCCTGCCCGCAATCGGCGTGCTCGGTATGGGCCGATCGCTATACCGGTACCCGGCGTACGAATAGTCCGGCAGGGTCGCCTCCAGAGGCGGGGCGCGCTGCCTGGATTCGTAGAACTCGTCCCAAACCCGTTGCCCGCGCAACGGTCGGGCCACGCTCGCCGCAACGAGACACAGCAGGAGCACCCGAGCGGCCGACGTGGACATTATGTGTGACACACGGGCCTCGGTCGCGCGAATCGCACACATGTGCCCATCACATCCACCAGCGCAGCGACGCACTCCCCGTTGACACAATGCCCGTGACAACTCATGAATCACGAGGCGTCACGATCAGCAGCTCCCCGCGGTTTTTGTCGTCTGCAGTCTCTGGCGTTACGTGACGCGTGGCGCAGTGCAATACACCGCGCGCGGACGTCCGTGCCGACTGCCGCGGGGGGCAAGTCCGTGGCGCGGCTGGCGCCGGGAAAGGCCGTGGGCGGCGGCGTCAATTCGGTCGATCGCGATGGCGTCGACGCGCGTCGAATTCAAGGTCGGGCCGGCGGCGGCGTCGTCGTCGACGGCGGCGCGGCCGGCGGTGCCGATCGCCGCGTTCGCCGGTGCGGCGTCGGATGTGGGGCCGCCGCCGGAGCCGACCGTCGTGAAGGCGATCCCGATGCCGGCGCTGGCCGATGGGGTCACGACGGATACGCCGATCCTGCTGCGGAACCGGGTGGCCGGCGTGTCCGACGCGGTCGGCGACGACGAGAAGTACCGGGTGGATGTCGCGCAGAGGCCGACGAGCGCCTCGCTGACCGATTACGAACGCGTGCCCGTCGACCAGTTCGGCGAGGCGCTGCTCCGCGGGATGGGCTGGTCGGAAGGGTGCCCGATCGGCCTGACGAACGCCGCCGTCATCCAGCCGACAGAGTATATCCGTCGCGGCGACCTGCTCGGCCTGGGTGCTGACCCGTCCATTCAGGCCCTGAACCTGCCCTCGATGACGAACAAGAAACGCGCGCGCGCCCGCCCCGAACAACAATTCGACCCGGTCGACGGGCGCGTCCGCCACGTCAAGGGCATCGACGAGCGGCTCGCCACAGCCGCCGACCTGGCCGTCGCCGTCGGCAGCGACGTCGTCATTACGTCCGGGGCGCACCAGGGCCAGACCGGCATCGTCACGATGCTGTCGTCGACGACGGCGACCGTGCGCCTCGACGTCAGCGAGAGCATCGTTCAGGTCCGCCCCGAGGACGTTCGTCGGGCGACGGGTCGCGACCGCGAGCAGCAAGAACGGCCGGCGGCGGCCATGAAGCGCCCGCGCGAGATCCGCTGGGTCGTGCCCGGCCTGCGCCTGCGCGTCGTCGACAAGCGCCACCGGATGTACAACCGGAAGGGGCGCGTCCTGGACGTGCCGACGGCGACGTCGTTCACGATGGTGGTGGACGACGGCAACGTGCTCGTCGAGGACCTGTCCGAGCGCGACGTCGAGACGCTCGTCCCGGAGGCGCAGGGCGCCTTCCCGATGATGGTCGTCGCCGGGCGCCATCGCGGGCGCACCGGGCGCCTCCTGGAACGCAGGACCGACAAGGATTACGCGCGCGTCCGCCTCGACGCGACCGATGCGCTCGCCTGCGACGACGTCAAGGTCAAGCTGGACTACGTGAGCGAGTTCGTCCCGGACGATGGCAAATGAACCGTCGCCCGCTGCTGCTGGTTATTTATACACGACGTCGTCAGTCGATGTGGTAGTCGTCCTCGTTCAGGTACTGCCGATGGTACTGCAGGTCGCGACACCGTTTCTCGCATTGCCGGACGGCGCTCCTCTGCGACAGGGCGGAGCGGACGCCGAGCAGGAGGACGCCGGCGACGACGACCAGCACGACGATCGCCGTCAGCTGCGATGCGACCGTGCTGCCTGGGTCCATACCTGCAGCAAGGCGTCCTCGTCGTCTGTGACCGCTTGGCGCGAAGCGGGCTGCGACAGCGACGTTCGCCGCCCGCCAGGATGCAACATGTCGTCGACGACGGCCCGCTGCCAGCCGGCGTCGACGTCGGCGTCGTCCGCGACATTCTGCACGACGCCGACGCGCTCGAGCGCGACGCGACGCTGGTCGACGTGCTCGACGCGTACGAACGGGTGCTGCCGGGGCGCGGCATCGCGATCGGCACCGACCTGACCTACTACGAGGCGCTCCTGACCCTGCACCTGCGCCCCGAGCGCGGATGGCACGCCAAGTTGCAATCGTTGCTCGACGACGGGCGCCATGCGGCGCGCTCGACGGCGCAGCGCCGCGCCGAATGCGATACGGGCGCAGCTGCCACGTCGGAGGCGCCGGCTCCGGAGCCCGCAGCGGCAGCAGCAGCAGCAGCGCACGAGTTGTACGACGACGGGTTCCCGGCCGGGCAGGACAGCGCGGACGAGCCGGAGAGGGTCGAGCAGTACATCGCGAGGATGGAGCTCTCCGTCAAGGTCGACGTGTTCGCCGCCTGGAAACGGTATATGCGACGCGCCGTTGCATCGGGCGTGCATCTGAGGAGAGCGCGCGCGCGCGTGCCCGGTTAGACATACAGCTGAGAACCGGTCCTCATCTGTCGCCAAACGGGCCGTGCTCGTCAAGGCGGACGCGTTTCGCGAGGAGCATGCGTTGCAGGCGTGCGTTCAGCGCTGGCGCATGCGAACGACGCGTAAGCTCGCGGCGGTGGTACACGTGCGCGCTGATCTCACTGCCTGTGGCCAGGTTCCGCTGCAATGCGGCACGCAGCGGCAGCGTTGACGCGTGCCCAGCGCCTGCTGTACGCGAGGAAATTGTGTGGCCGGCTCCTGTCTGCGATCCAGCAGCGAAAGCGCATCCGGAACCTGCAGGTCGTCGTCACCAGCCGCAGCGTCACGTGTCGCATCAGGCATGCCGTCTCCAGCTGGGCGCGTTTCGTTCGTGATGGTCGCCGGCGCCGGATGGCGCAGATGGTGAGGCAAGCCGTTGTCGCCCGCTTAGTAAGACTGACGTGTGTCGCGATGCAGGACGCGTTGCGGTTGGCCCGGGTTCGCGCGCTGTGGACCGCCTGGCGGGACGCAGCATGGCACCACGTTGACGTTCGTCGATGCCGCCTGCGATGCGCGCTGCAGCGATGGGCACAGTGGCGAAACCGTCGCCGACCTGGTCTGCACCCGCGCCTCGTGCCCTGCCTGCTGACCTGGATCGAAGCGTCCACCGGCGTCGACCTGTGTCGCGCCGTTCACCACGGGTACCTTGGCCATTCCGCGCTCAGCGACCGCGTTCACCCTGGGCGTACAGGTGCGCCGAGACGGCGCTGGCAAGGATGAACGGCGCCGCGCCGATCCGTTGGCGCAAAGGGTCCCACAGGGTCGTCTGCCAGCAGATCGTGCTCGTCATGCGCCCGCGCCTCGTCGAATGCGTCACCGCCTGGCGCACCTGGACGCGCCGCTGCCGCGGCGTTAAGCGCGCCGCCCTGGCCCGCTGGCGCGCCGCCCTGTCACGCGTCCTCGACCTGCAACGCGCCGCCGACAACGTCGTCGACAACCTCGTCCGACGACGCGCGACTCGCGTAAGCCTCTGCGGTGTGGTTTTTAATGATTGACGGTGACCGGACGCCCCCAGGCCTGGCGCCGGCTCTGCGCGTACCAGCGCGCCTGTCGAGCGCTGCTCCCCCGGTACGACGAGATCCGGCGGCGCGCGCTCGGCGCACGTCACCTGCGCGCCTGGCGGCAACGCTGCCAGGCGATCGCGATGTCGCGCGCCTCGGCACGCTCGTCCCGGTTCCGGCAGTGGCGGGCGCGGTACGCGCGCCGTCGCCTGCACCAGGGGCGGAACCGGCATGCGCACCAGCAGGCCGGTCGCGCGCGTCGACAACGCGCCTGGACGACCTGGCGCGCCGCGTGCCAGGCGGTGCGACGCGTGCGCCAGGGGCGGGCCGTCGCCGATCGGTTCCGCCTCCGGCGCCTGCTCCGACGCTGGTGCGACGCGCGGCACTGTTCCTGTCGCGTGAGCGCCGACCTCGCCGCAGCTGCCGCACGGCACGCTCGGCACCGTCGCCTGCTGGCGTTCACCGAATGGCGGCGCGTGACGCTCGCGACGCAACGGCACCGCCGGATGGTGCACGTCGTCGAGCGGCACGCGTGCCGGCGTGCGATCCGCGCGCTTCGTCGTCATGTCGACGCGCGGGCCCGCGAGCGCCAGGCGGTGCAGGCCGCGGCTCGGCATCGACGCGTCGCGCGCTGTCGTGCCGGCGTGCGCGCCCTGCGCGTCCACGTGCGCGAGCGCCGCACCGCTCGGCAGGTCGACGAGCGCGCTCGCCGGATCCACGTGTCGCACCGGTGGAACGACTGGCGCGCGTACGTGCGCGGACGCGCCCTGCGACGCGTCGCCGAGCGGCACGTGCTCCAGCGATGGGTGCGGCGGTTCCGGGGGGCGGTGCGCGCGCAGGCGACCCTGGACGCCGGCGTCGTGGCCGACTTCCAACGGGACGGCGCTCGCCGGAGACGCCATCACGTCGTGCGGTGCTGGATCGCGTCGCTGACGCTGCGGGTCGCGATTCGCCGCCTGCGATGCGCGTCGACGCTGGCGCTGTCGGTGCGGAGGATCCGCGCGTCCTGGTGCGCCTGGCGCCGGACGTTCCTGGCCCGGCGGGAGCGGGACGAGCACGCGCGACGTGTCGCTGCTTGTCTGCTGACCCACCGGAAGCGGCGGTTGCTGGCGGCCTGGTTCGTCCTTGGCGACAGGCGCCGGCACGCACGGCACGTCGAGGGCGAGGTCCGCTCGCGCTCCACGCTACGCACCCTGCACCGCGCCTGGCACGTCTGGCGCGACGCGCAGGCGTACCGACTGTCTGCGGCTGCCAAGCACGACGTCCTTCTCCGTTCCTACCGGGTTGGTTTCGCTCGGCGCGTGCTCCATCGCTGGCGCGTTTGGTGCCGCGCGCGTTCGTGCCGAGCGCGGTGCGCTGCCACAACGCTTCGCCGTGCCGCCCGCGTGTGGGTGCGCGCTGCTCGTGCACGACGACGTGCCCGACAGGCCGCACAGCAGTTCCGGGCCCGCGTCAACCGGGTGCACATGCGCCGGGCGTTCACGCGCATCCTGGCCGTGTCGACGTCGCTCCTGTCCCGACAGGTCGCCCTGCTTCGGTGCGCCGACCTGCACGAACGAGCCGCGCTCCGGTGCGACCTCCGCGTCTGGCTCGCGAACGCGCGCCTCGTCGCTGTCGGCGTCGCCGTCGAGCGCGATCACGCCGAACGCACCCGACGGCGCGTCCTGGACGCGTGGCACGACGAGCTCGGTCAGCGCCGGCAACGCTGTCGCGTCGTGCAACGGTCCGTCCTGCGTTGCTGGGCGGCGCACGCCCGGTGCCGGCGCGCGGTCCACGCCCTGCAGGTGCGGGCGATGCGGAACCGCGCGGGGCGCACGCGCCACTGCGTCTGGGCGACCTGGACGCGGCGTTGCGCCGACGCCCGCCAGGCCGACCGCCTCCAGCGCCACCTTCGCCGACGGCGCACGCTGTCGGCATGGCGGTCCCGCCTGGCCGCCGTCCTCCAGCAGCAACGCCTCGCTGAACGCACCTACGCGCTGACGCTGTACCGGCGCGGGTTCGCGCGAATGCGCGCCCGGGTCGTCCTTGTGGGCGCGTTTCGCGCGCGCCAACGCCTCCGCGTCCTGCGCCGGTGGCGGATGGCGCGCGTCGAACGCGTCGCCGACCGTCACCTGCGTCGCGACGCGTGGCGACAGTGGCGCCAGGCGCATCGCGTCGCGTTGCAGAACGTGCACCGGCGCCGCGCCGCGCGCCGCGCCGCCTGGGGTGCCTGGCGTCACGCGCTGGGCATTCGCCGGCGCGTGCGCGCGTTCCGCCTGCAACGCGCGATCCGGTCCTGGCGCCGCTACTGCCTGGCGCATCGCGACCTGGTCCGGGTGCGGTTGCTGGCGACCCGGGTGCGGTCGCGGCGCGCCATCGCGTTCTGGATGCGGGCGGCGGCACGTCAGCGCCGGTCGTCGGCGATCGCGGACCGGATCCGGAAGTGGGTCCTGCTTCGGCGCTGGCACCGGTACCTCGCCCGGCGTCGCCGTCTCGTCCAATGTCGCCGAGCGGCGACGCTGCGTCGTTGGCGCCGGCGAACCCGGACGCGCCTGCGTTTGAGGCAGTGCGCGCGCGTTCTTCGTGCCGCCAAGGTGTTCAACGCCTGGTCGGCCTGGGCGCGGCACCGCCAAGATTTGGCGAACGCAATGGCGCGGGTCACCCGCGGGCGCGTGCGACCCGCCTGGGCGGTCTGGCGGGCGCAGTACGAGCAACGGGCGCGCGCCGACAGGCTGGGCGCGCGACTCGGCGCGTTGCGGGTGCGTCGTGTGCAGAAGGCCGCCTGGACGTCGTGGGTCACGCTGGTGAAGGAGCGCCGTCGCGAACGGCACCTGGACGCCGTTGCCGAGTACGGCACCGTTCGACTGCGCCTGGTGCGTGGCTACACCGCGCTGCTGGGCGCGTACCGGTCGGCATGCCGGGTGCGGGCGTTCGCTGCGGCACGGCAGCGCCGTCGCCAACGTGCCGCGTTCGTGGTCTGGCGCGCCGCGTACGCCCGGCAGTGCGTTCGGCACCAGCAGGAGGCATCAGCGGTCCACTTCGGGCGGTTGTGCCTGTTCCGGCGCGTACGCGCCGCGCTCCGCCTCTGCCAACTGGGCAGCCTGTTCCAGCGCCGGCACGAATTGGCGATATCGCGGCACGCCTGGCGGGCCTGGCAACGGTCGCTGCAGGCGGTTCGCCGCGTGGCATTGCACCGGCGGCGTCGCCTCCAGTCCTCGTTAGCGAACGCCGTCGGCGCGTTCCGCGACAACGCGCGCCGGCGTCGCCGATGCCGTTCCGAGCTAGCCCGGATGACGCAGCAATTCGCGACCCGGTGCCCATGGATGCACAACGCGTTCGCGTGCGTCACCACACCGCTGACCGTCGCGTTCCGCGCCTGGCTCGTCGTTGTCCTGCAGCGGCGCCGTCTCGATCGCCTCCTGGAGCAGTACAGGAACAGTGGACCCAGGTGCGTCGCCGCGCCCGCCTCGCACCTCCCACCATGTTGTAACACATCCGGGCAGGTGGCACCACCTCACACGCCGGGTCCTGTCCGCCTGGACTCAGGCGTTCGTGGACCGACGGTACCGGGTGCGATTCGCGGCGCTGCACACAGGTGACCATTCGTTTGTCGGGGCCAATGGGTGCCACCCGTTCTCAATGGCAGGTGCAGGGTCTGCGATTCGCCACTGGGTGCGCTGGTACAGGTCCCGCCAGGCGCGCCGGTCGTGCAAGCGTTTAGCGTTCGGTCACTACGATAGCGTCGTCAGGGCGCGGTGCTGGCGCGTGTGGCAGGACGCGCTCCTGCTATCGTGGCGTCTGTCGCACTTGGCGAGGAGTGTGACCCGCGCACATGAGCGCTCCTCGCTGAAGACCTGCTTCCTGCGCTGGTTCAGACAATTCCTGATCGCAAGACATGCACGAGACGCTGTCGAGCGCGCGGCGCGTCATCACCGCCTCACCTTGCAGCGGGGCGCGTTCAAGGCGTTGCAGGCGAAGTGGCTGTTCAGCAAGCGTCGCGCCGAGTACGTTGTCATGCGGGCGCGTCGTCTGGACCTGCTACTACAGGCATGGTGCTTCGACGCCTGGATGCAGTATGGACGCGCCCAGCGACAGCTACGCGACGCGATCCGATTGCAGGAGCTGAGCCTGATGGTGCGCAAGGACGTGTTCAGCGCCTGGCGCCTGTACGTCCGACGGATACGATGGACGCGCGAGCGTCTCGAAGGGCAATCCTGGACTGACGAGGGGCAACCACCACCGGGTGAACGTGCTCGCCGACCGATTGTATCATAAAGCGGTACGTTGACCACGTTAGGCGGAGGCGTAGTTTGACGAGAGGGAAGGGGGTCGGCGTTCGGAGTTCATTCGTTACCTGCGTCGCCGTTCATAGATATGGTTGGTGCAGCGCCTCCCATTGCGATCTCGTCGTCCGGTGGGTGGCCTCAGGTGCAGCCCTTTCAGGACGAGGTGGCGCGCCTAGTCGCCGAGGCAGTCAATGGGCCCGAGTTCCCGGACCTTCTCCTCGATCTGGTGCACGCCTTTGCCAACGCAATCGACGCTGGTCTGCCATGGAATTCGGAGGCGGCTCGCGACGCTTTTGACGCAGACCATAGCTGGCGTGACGACCTGCCGTCAACCATCAACTGGTACCCGCTACGCGGGAGGTTCGGTTCATTCGAGATCGTGTCGCGCTCCATCACCATCGACAACTCCATGGCTTCCACTGCGATCCTGGTAGAAGACAAGCACGCTCTGGACTGTTTGACTGGCCTGCTCTTCATCAAGGCGCTGCACGAGATTGGCCACTCGCTGACCAGGTACTGCCTGCGCCTGCTGCGGCAGATCTACCCGGTCGGGACTCGCGGACGGAATCGCATCCCGACACGACACACCCCGGTCAAGGTCGGCACGATGAAGATTGGAAACAAGAGAGTTGGGGATGCCGGCAACGGAATCGAAGAGCTCCTGTCGAATGGAATGCGCGTGACCTATCGACAGGACGCTGTCAGTGGCCGCCTAGAGTACCTGACGCTTGTTGACGGGCCTGGGCGGCGTGGATATCAGGTGCCGGACGCGTGCATTGACCGTGTTCGAATGCGACCGGACCTGTTCTATTCGACCTTTACCGCCATGCTGGGCAACCACGATCAGCTGAACGGAATTCCAGAGAATATCATGGCGAACTGTGTCGTTAAGAACGCGCACGGGGCGGCTTGGGACCCCGTGCCCAAGAACATTAAGCATTAGGGTGAATCGGGTAACCGCAAATACACCCGACACTGCCTCAAGCGCATCCTACTGGCGGAGCGCTTCGCGCCGGCTATGCACATGACGTCGGCCCCGACCAGGTCGCTGGGGATGCTTGCGAAGTTCTGTGCCCGATAGCAATCTGCACGTGGACGATAAAACGAAACACGACACCTGTGGAGGTTACGCTACGTGCGCCCGTGTGGCAACCCATACGTTCAACGCTGCAGTGCACTTCCACAGGACATGCACGTTATGCCAACCGGATATGCAGTATGAACACGCCAACCCGACTCGGTTTTCTGATCCCGATTGTGCATGCGACCCGCGCCCACAGCACAACGTGGACGGCAGCATTGAGGAGGAGCATTTTTATGTTACCCAGGCCTAAGTTGAGAACACTGCATATAGGCGACGGCCGTCGAAAGCCTTGTCCTGGATGTTACGACGTGCGATCATCCTGAACAGAACAGCGGGGGGTATCCATGCCACGTTACAGAATGGTCACAGAAGCTGGCCGCGCGTCCTTCCTAGTCAGTGATCAACGGCGACAACATTTCAATACGAATCCGTGCGGAGGTTGCTTTGTCTCACAACGGGGGAGATACTACCGGCCAAGATCAAGATATCGTACTCGCATTGGATCCAACACGCCACCGCTAGTCGTTCGTCATGTCCTTGTCGCTCAGCGCGACCGATGATACCGCTGCCCCGGATCGTCTCAGCGCCGAACCCATTTGGGAAGGATACCTTATGAAGCAGGTGCGGTCGGTCCCCGCCGTGAACGTCGCAACGGTGTCCTCATTCCACGTAGGGCGGTGCTCGCGGTGGGTTCAAGAACTGGAAGAAGCGCTGGTTCCGCTTAGACGCCGAGAACCTGTGCTACTACAAGGAGCGACCGCGAGCGCCGACCGACGCCAAATCCAACGATGCCGACACGTCGAGCAGCATTGCCGAACCCGCCGTCCTGGGCGTCCTCCCGATTCGCAACGCGACCATCGTCGACCTGCGTAGGACGGCAGGGAACCACCTCCGGCCCGCGGCCATTGATAAATGCTTCCACAGAGGGCGCCGACGATGTCGCCGTGAAGGCGGTCGAACTGCCACCGGCGTGGGACGTCGGCGCGACCGCCTGCCATGACTGCAAGAAGGAGTTCAGCGGTAGCGTTCGCCGCCGGTTCTGCCGGGCGTGCGGCCTGGCGCACTGTTCGCCGTGCTCGCCGCGGTCCGTGTTGCAGTCGCGGATCGGGTTCGCCGAGCCGGTCCGCGTCTGCAACTCGTGCTTCAACGGCATCACGTCCGCCGGCGGCTTCAAGAACGCCGATGGCGGCAGCCGGCTCGACGACGGCATCATCATCGTCCAGACCGAGCAGAAGAAGAGCAAAGGTGGCGCGTCTCGGCGTCCTGCGTTTCGGGGGCCGTTGACGAACGCGTTGCAGGGTTCGAGTGGCGGTCGAAGAAGCACCTGTTCATACTGAATTCGGCCGAGCTGCAGATGTACCTGCAGGCGGAGACGAGCACGGTCAAGCTAGAGGTGATGACGGCGATCCGGAGCGTCGTCCTGTACCATCAGCGCAAGGCGCAACGGGCGACGACCGGGTCGGCCGTCACCGTCGCGGAACCGGAATCCAGCAACAACCGCCCGCATAAGCTCGACAGGCAGATGTCCGCCTCCAGCCAATGGAACATCGACTTCAAGGCCATCAAGATCCTCCATGAAATCGGGGAAGGGTACCGGATTCGGGTATGTCCCCTGACACGCATCGGCGTTCTAAGAACGTAACGCACAGGTCGACCGGGATGGTCTACAAAGGTCGCCTGTGGGGGACCGATGTCGCCGTGAAAACGATCAGGAACGCCACCATGGCGGATGACCTTCAGAAAGAGGTGGCCATCTTAAGCCAGTTGCGGCACCCGAACGTTGTCCTTTACATTGGGGCGTGCCTGGAGAAGCCGAACGTCGCCGTTGTCACCGAATGGTGCGATCGAGGGTCGCTCTTCGACCTGCTCTACGACGATTCCCCGGGCTGCTGCAACCTCGACTTCCAATCGATCATCACGATCGCTATCGGGATAGCGCAGGGCATGAACTACCTGCACAGCCTGAACCAGAAGATCATCCACCGCGACCTGAAGTCGCACAACATCCTCATCGATTCGCATTTCACGCCCAAGGTCGCCGACTTTGGCCTGTCCAAGGTCAAAGAGCCGACGCGCCTGGGCGACAACATCGACCCGCAGATCGTCACCGAATCGCTGGCGATCGGCCACCAGAAAGCGCTGCGAGCGCACGCCGCCGCCAAGAAGAAGGCGGCAGAGGATTCGAAAGAGGCCCAGAGCGAGGTCGGCGCGATATGCGATTCGCCTGCGCGTTGGCACTGACACCACAGCAGGTCCCTGGTGGCACGGCGGAATGGATGGCCCCCGAGGTGATGGAAGGGGCCCCGTACAACCAATCCGTCGACGTGTACTCGTACGGGATCGTACTGTCAGAGTAGGACGCATGCGGGCGCGCGCGACGAAACACGAACCGGGGCTGACCGCCCCATGATCGTGCACAGGTTGCTGTCGCGACGGTTGCCGTTCCGCGACAAGTACACGATAACGGGCTACGCCGACGTCGTCGAGGCCGTGCTCGACGACGGCGCCACGCCGACGATCCCGGAATGGTGTGGCGCCAAGATGCAGAAGCTCGTCGCCGACTGCCTCAGCAGGAACGCGGAGGCGCGCCCGACCTTCAACGAGATCATCCTTCGCCTGCGCAGGTTGGGCGGCGCGTCGTCCCGCCCGCCCGCCTAATCGTGATGATGACGCGCCTGGCAGTTTCTACCCGCTGGACCCGGCCGACGTGTTCCAGAAGTTCGACATCCCCCGGCTGCTGTCCATGCTGGACAGCCCGGATCGTACCGAACAGTTCCGAGCCGTTCGCGAGCTATCAGGTGACGCGGACGCACACGGTGCTGCCAGGAACGCTGACCTAACGACCACCTGGGCAGACATGGCCGTCGACCTGACCGACCTCTGCCACGTGTGCGGGCACACGCCGCTGAAGTACGCGCAGATGGGCGAGGCGACCGTCGTCAAGTTCGTCGCCCGCCTGACGACAATGTTGCTGTCCCCGCATGCCGACATCGTCAGTGCGATCCGCTGTCGCGTCGTCGCTGTGCAACTGACCGGGGGCGACCCTGAAGATCCAGCATGCGATGCTGGCGCTGCGTGCCATGATCGACGAGAGCGAGGCGGCGCTGCGCCCGACGCTCTTCGGCGCCATTCGGGAGTCGGGCGGCGTCCAGCGGATCGCGCTGCACCTGAAGTCGGACAAGGAGGACATGGCGAACGCGGCCGCGCTGCTGCTGTCTCGTATCATCGCTGACCCCGGCACGGTCGACAACCCGGCGACGCTGATGGGCCTGTCCCCCGAGGTCATGGCCGAACTGCTGGCCATTGCCAAACAGGAGGTGGGGCCGGCAACCCGTTCGCGCGTAGTAAAGCAGACGACTGACGCAACCGGCCGTGTTCAGGTATCGACGCTGAAGAAGAAGATCGAGGGCAACGAGGGGTCGCTGTCCAGGAAAGTGGAACTGTCGACCTGGATATCGAACCGGCTGCGCCAGGCCGAGTTCGGCCTGAGCGACGCGCAGACGGCGCTGGCGTCGATTGCAACGCCGAGAACCATCATCGCCAACGTGGCGTCCCCGTCACCCGTACGCGCGCGCGCGCTTGGCGTTCCAACCCGCGCTCCGCACCCTGACAACGTCCTAGGAGGGCGGCTCGTTCGAAGGCAAGGACCTGCCCGTTCAGCTGCGGGCCGAGATGGGCCGCGGCGCCCAGTGCTGGGGCTGGCTCGGGTTACTGGACCCGGCCGGCGAGCAGTGGATCGACGTCTACGCCGTGCTCCGCAACGCCACCATCTGCATCTTCGACAGCGAGGAGTCGCGACCGGAGACCATTCGGTGCGTTTGTTGCCTCGCTGGCTGGGTTCGCCGGCAGCGGGACCCCCGCGTCTAAACTGGACCGGGCACAGGTACATTATTCGGATCCGCCTCGGGAACGTGTCCGCCAAGTTTCGTGCCGGGCGGAAGCGCGGCCGGCACAACTGCCTGCAGATCGCCCTGTCCCAGGAGCTGCTGCCGGTGGCCGTCGACCCGAAGACGCCCCCGATCCGCCGCGTCTTCATCAACGTCGGGTCGCACGAGCGGTTCGCCTTCTGGGTCAGGCACATCAACGAGCACCTGGACATACCCGTCCCGCTGGACTTCGCGCCGGACGAGACCATGACCTAACTGAGCGTGGCTCGCCTCAGTCCCCCATATTACCACTGAAGCGAACGACACTGGAACGGGTGTGTAATTATTAGGCCAGGAGATGCAGCGTAACCGCAATGACGACCATCGGGACCCAGTTCGACTGCGGGCCACGGCTCGGCACGGCGTGAGACACCTGTTGCTCGCCTGCTGCCGGGGACGTCGTCTCCTCGGCCCCTGCTGCCGGGGACGTCGTCTCCTCGGCCCCTGCTGCCGGGGACGTCGTCTCCTCGGCCACTGCTGCCGTTGCCGCCCCCTTCCTCGGCTCCCAATCCGCGTCCTGCAGCGTGGCGTCCTTCTTCGAGAAACGGGAGATCGTGCTGGCCAGGTCGCCGTCGCTGGCCACATCAGCAGCGGTCCTGCCCTGTCGATCCTCCACGTCCACATCGGCGTCCAACGCCAGGAACTGCTCGACGACGACGCCGCGTCCATTGTTCGCCGCGTAGTGCAGGGCCGTCCATCCCATGTGGTCGCCGAACTCGATGAGGGCGCCCGCGTCCAGCAACGCGACCAGGACGTCGACATGACCGTGGCCGGCGGCCAGATGCAATGGCGTCTGCCCGCGCTCGTTGGTCGCATCGACCTGAGCACCCGCCGCCAGCAGCCGCTGTACGACGGGCACACAGTTGACGCGGGCGCTCTCGTGCAAGGCGGTGTACCCGTCGGGGTCGGCCCCGTCGATGGCACCGGCGGGGACCGCGTCCAGAAGCACGGCAGCGGCCTCGTCGTGGCACATCATCGCCGACAGGTGCAACGGCGACGCCGTGAACCCTCTCACGTACGTCGTTGCGGTGTCGCCATCCAGATCGGTGACGGTCAGCGTCGTGAACCCGACGGGCCATTCCGTCGTCGGCGAGCGCCTGCGCAGGATCAGGCGAAGCAGGTCGGGGGACTGCCGGTTCCAGATCGCTAATAGGAGGAGGGTGTCGAGGTCCCCGGCGCCGGCGTCCAGCAGGATGCCAACCACGTCCGCGTGACCGCGCCAAACGGCCAGATGGGCGGCCGTGTTCCCGTACACGCAGACGAGGTCGATGGAGGCGCGGGCGTCGACCAGGAGGGCGACGATGTCGGCGTGGCCGCCCGCGGCAGCGTAGTGCAGAGCGGTGTACCCGTGGCGGTCCTTGGCATCGAGGGCGGCGCCCTTGTCGATGAGGACGGCGCACGCGTCGACGTGACCGTTGCCGGCCGCGAAATGCAGCGGCGTGAGGTTATCGCTGTCGCGGTCGTTGATGTTGGCGCCGTTCCCAATCATCATCTCGATGGTCTCGACGCGTCCCAGCTCCGCCGCTAGGTGTAGGTGTAGGCCTCGCAGGTTGCGGGCGGGGATCGACTGCAACCTCTGCTCCTGCCTGTCGACCCGAGCGGCATGGTCGTCGTCCAGCACGGTGCCGACCGCGACGCTAATCACCAGCACGGACAGCCATAACGCCGACGCCTTCATCATCGTCATGGCGATCGGATACCAGATTGCGCTTCGTTACGCGCCTGGGGGGACGGGACAGGGCGCGCGCGCGTCCGCCACTGTGGCGGGCCGAGCGCCGACACAGCCGCAGGCGACGTCACCCGGTAACGTCGCCCGCCCGCGGAAATCATCGCCGCGTCGTTCAGGCGCAACCGTCGACAGTCGCAGCCGCCTGCAGTTGCGCGACTGGGCCGCGACAATTGCGCCAGTCGAGGCGCTGCACTGGGGCGCTGCAGTTCATTTTGCCCAATCCGCATCATGGCACGGTCCATACGTCATCGTCATGCAGCGGGCGCGGTCGGGGCGGTCGTCGTCGCAAGCCGCGCCACAACGAAGGCGACGGCGGCGGTGGCGGGCGGCGTTGCCGTGGCGTGGCGCCCGGCGCTGATATGCTTCGCGTCGGTGCTGGCGTTGTACATGGCGACGATGTCGCCGACGATCACGGGCGGCGATGCCGGCGAGCTGGCTGCGGCCGCATGCGGGTCGTCGGTGCCGCACCCGCCCGGGTACCCCACGTTCGTTGTCCTGTACGGCTCGGCGTTCAGGCTGTTGCAGAACGCCAAACCTGCATTGCTGTTCAATGCGTTGTCTTCTCTGATCAGCGCGTCTGCCGCTGCGATCCTTTTTATTGCCGTCCAACAGGCGTCCGGATCGACGGACTGGAAAGGGCCCATGACGGCCACCTTCATGTTCGCGTTTTCGCCGACGGTCTGGACGTATGCTACGCAAACGGAAGTCTTCCCGTTGAACAATTTCTTCCTTGCAGTGCTTCTCTTGGCCACCGTATGGCTGTCATCGGTAAGGGTGACCGTTGATGACGACGTGGTCCCTTGCTGACTGTGTACCACTATTGCGTTACAGGATCCGAGCCCGCGAAACGTTGTGCTATGCGCTTTCGTGTGTGGACTAGCGTCCACGAACCAACACACGATTGTTTTATATATTCTTCCGACTGCGCTGGCATTTATTTGCCTGGAGCGTCGTCTTCGGTGGCCACTCACGCTAACGAGCATTGCGGCCGCGTTCCTTCTTGGCCTACTGCCGTATGCCTTTCTGGTTGCGGCGGCTGGGAGATATCGCTCATGGGGTGACACAAGCAGCCTGGCTGGAGTGATGACGCACGTTTTCAGGGAGGAGGTAAAGTCATGCCTATGTAGCGTTCCTGACGTGTTCTGATCAGTTTCGGCAGTATGGCACGTTTCGCCTTGCAAATGAAAACGTTGACGCTGGAGTTCCATTCCTGGCCCGCCTCACGTTTTACTTTAGCGACTTGCTGACGCAGTCGTCTTTGGTGGCGCTGCCGCTGGCACTGTACTGCATCCTTGTCGATAGGCGGCGCCTGATTCGGATCGTGGTTGCGGCGTTTGCGTTTTACGTCGTCTTATTTACCATGTTGAACAACATGGCCGTTCAGTCTCCGCTTCTTCTGGGCGTTCAGCAACGATTCTTCATGCAGCCGTTTGCCCTGGTTTGTTTCCTTGTCGGCGTTGGAATTCACCATATTCGCAATCGAAACGTATTATCGCCGTTCCTCGTGGACAACTTGATAGTTGCTTTCCTCCTTGCGCACGTCGGTCGTCCGTTCCTGCAGCAGATTGCAATTCGCACCGCTCCTGCCGTCGTCGACATCCATGCGCGATCCGCCCTGACAAGCATGCCTGAGGGCAGCATTGTTCTGGCCACCGGGGACCTCATCGTTCACCCAATGCTCTACCTACAAGCCTGTGAACGCGTTCGCCCCGACGTGCGCGTCATCGCTGTTCCAAACATGATCTCCACCTGGTTTGTTGAACAGCAGTCGCGGTACTTCCCTGGGGTCGTGTTCCCCGGTCTGTATATGCATGGCGGCTTCCCGGGAGGATTTACTGCACGGGATTTCCTTGACAGTAACGTTGACCGGGCCCCTGTGTTTACCTGTGGAGGATTGCCACCGGCCCCTGGCGAGGACCAAAGCGCACTGAAGCGCGATTTCCTGGCATGGCCGATCGGCATTTGCTCTCGGATACTGCGTCCAACAGAGAAGCCGGCGAATTTGACAGCATATTTGGGGACGGCTCTGAGCCTGCTCGATGTCGCACTATTTGGCATGGGATCCTCACAACTGTACGATGCCACCTCCTGGGAGTACGATGCGTTCAGACATGTTTGGCTACGTCGTGCACTGCTGTTTGAACACGCGTACAACATCATCTTCCCAAACTATCTCGAGGAATCGTTGTTGCGGATTGCTGCTGACCTCGCCGACCGCATCGTCGACGGATGGCGCGCGAAGGAACGCTTTGCCAGACCCGATTCCAACTTCTGGAAACAGGCAGCCGACGTGTACGGGCACCTTAGCGTGATACAACGCCATCCGTACGAAGATCGAATGTTCGTAATGTTTGAGTCTGCCCTAGATGCGGACCCGAACGACCACGTCATCGCCGAGGTCGTTCGAGGTCGGCACAACCCGTACCGTAATCGGTAAAGGTAATGTTCAAATAAACGTGCCTCGTCATAGCTGCCATTGTGCGATGAACCGAAGTTGCCCAAGCGGTCGTGCCTCAATAGACATTCACGCCACAGACGAAAGTAAACATCCCTATGCTAGCAAGCCCTGGCGTCGGGGTGCCTGGCTGTCCGGCCACGACGTCCTTCCTGCTTGCGTCGTGATGACGTAATTCTGCCTGCGTCGCTGGACTTCATGGACGAGCTCAGCGACGCCGAGCGCGAAACGGTGATCGCGGTCGCGCGCGCAGCGTTCGCCGGGGAACAGACGCGCAGACACTGTATTCGACCAAATTGCTCCATTGTCAGGTTCGGGCCCCCCTGAACGTGTGTTCCCAAGTCAGGCCCTCACAGGATCATCAGTTTGATTAAGGAGCCAGCGAATGCGAGAACGCAATGGGTCTGAACGTCGTTCTTCCCCGGCAACAGCCAACCCCGAAGGTCTCGATTGACGATACCCCAGCCGCGACGACAACAAAGCCCATTACTCTCGATCTCAAATAATTGGACAGACCCGGTTTGCCGGTCAGGCGCCAGCTGGTGCGTGGTGGCGTTTCAGCCCGAAGAAGTCGAGCTGCCGCCCAAGCTCCAAGATCAGATGTGTCTTGGCGAATGGAAGCAGTAGTGGGCCCGATACTTCCAAGAGGTGGCGGTGACGCGCATCGACGCTTCCGTATAGCTGATGACAATCGCGTAAAGCTGCCGCAGCTTCTGCGGCGCGGTGTCCCGCTTCTGCGGGGTCCGGCCGCTGCGCGGACAGCGTAGCGGATTGCGCCACGGACACCGTGACGGACCCCGGATTCCACTAATGGCGGGCGTTCGTAAATCTGATGACGGCAAGGTCTCGACTAAGAAATCGAAGAAGTCGTCCAAGACGTCTGAACATGACCCGTCGCTGACGAACGGAACCAGCTTGACGGCGACGAAACCGTCGAAGGAAAAATCGCGCAAGTCGGAGTCCGACTCTGACAAGAAGGCGAAGAAGAAGAAGCGGTCGCGCGAGAACGACGACGAATCCAAGGCTGTTGACGCGGACGCGCCAAAGAAGAAGACGAAGAAGGAGAAGAGCGCACCCAAAGAAGACGCCGGTGATGCTGTTCCGGAGAACGCCGTCTCCCGGTTCCGGATCAGTCCGGCCAACGTGAAGACGCTGGCTGCCCAGGGCATCACGTGTACGTCGCCCCATTGCCCTGCATGACTGCCGCTTATTCCTCGCCCTCTTAGCGCTGTTCCCTATCCAAACGAACACGTTCGACATCATTTACGACGGTAACGACATCATCGCGCGCGTATGTCCCTGAAGTTCCTTGCGTGCTTTCACAATCGCTTATGGTTGTGTTTCAGGCCAAGACGGGGTCAGGAAAGACGCTTGCCTTCGCGTTGCCTGTCGTGGAGCGAATCCTGGCGAACGATGACGGGGGTAGGCGCCGTCCGGGCCGCGGTCCCCAAGTCCTGGTCGTTGCACCGACACGCGAACTCGCCAAGCAGGTCGCCACCGTTTTCGAATCCGTCGGCCAGGGCCTGCAGACCCTCACCGTCTACGGCGGTGCACCGTACCAGCCACAAGAGAACGCCATGCGACGCGGCATTGACGTCCTGGTCGGAACGCCCGGCCGGATCAATGACTTTCTCAACAAGCGCCAGTTCCTGCGATTCGACAACCTCGACTACGTCATCCTCGACGAGGCCGATGAGATGCTCAACGACGGCTTCGCCAAGGACATTGAAGCGATCCTGTCGGCCATCGGCGATCGCCCCACCCAGAAGCTGCTCTTCTCGGCCACCATCCCCGACTGTAAGTCGGGTCCCATTCGCCGTACCGTCTAGGGTTCTGATCAATCGCCGTCCCCCAGGGGTGGAGAAGGTCGCCAAGAAGTACCTGTCGCCGGACAAGGTCGTCGTCGACCTGATCCAGGCGAAGATCTCGACGAACCCGGACATCACGCATTACCAGATGCCGGTCTACTGGACCGAGAAGCACAAGGTCATCGGCGACTGCGTTCGCCTGTATGCCAAGGACGGGCGCACGATCGTCTTCGCGCCGACGAAGAAGGAGTGCAACGAGATGGTGGTCGACACGCGTTTCGCCCTCGAAGCGCAGGTCCTCCATGGCGACATCTCGCAGGCGCAGCGCGAATCGACGCTGAAAGGGTTCCGCGACGGCAAGTTTAAGGTGCTGGTCGCCACCGACGTCGCCGCTCGCGGCCTGGACATCACCGGCGTCGACCTGGTCGTCCAGTCGGAGCCGCCGCCCGACCACGAGACGTACGTGCACCGGTCAGGGCGCACGGGGCGGGCCGGCGCCAAGGGCATCTCGATCACGCTGTACACGCCCAGGCACGTGTTCTGGCTGCAGCAGATCACCAGGAAGGCCAGGGTCGACTTCAAGATCCTCGGGTGCCCGCAGCAATCCGACCTGATCGGGGCGGCCGTCGGCGCGTCCGTCGAGGCCGCCCGCGCCGTCCTGCAGTCGAAGCACACGATCCATCGCGACTGGCGCGCCGCCGCCCGCGACCTGGTCTCCGCGTTCGACAACGACGCGGAGAAGGTCGTCGCCGCCTGCCTCATGGCCGCCAACGGCGGGGTCACCGCCAGCGGTTCCATGCCGTCGTCGCTGCTGACCGGCCAGTCGCAGTACGTGACGGTGTCGGTGACGTCGCAGCGCGGGCGTGTCTTCGGCTCCGGACAAATCTTCAACCAGTTGCGGCAGCACTTTGACGCCTCCGTCGTCGACGCCGTCAAGAACATGCGCATGCGCGCCGACCAGGCCGGCGCCGTCTGCGACCTGCCCGTCGAGTGCTACGCCGAGGTGGCGGCCCTGCCGGAATCCACCGGCATCGCCCTGGCCACCACCCTGCCCGATATCGTCGAGAAGGCCGACATGCCGCCGCCGGCCCGGGGTGGTGCCGGACGGTACAGCCGGGGATCCGGCGGCCAGTCCAACGGGAACGGCCGGTACGGGCAGCGGAATCAGTGGAACGGTCGCCGATGATTTCGATCCCAGTACAATACATTGTCAGAGCTTGTCCCGAAACTGGATACACAACCTATACGTTGCTACGACAGGACCAGCAACACGACGTGGCGTTAGTGGGTAGACAGGTAGTATGTATGGATTGCAGTGACGACGTGTTTGAGGAATTTAGAGACGGCGACCGCGACGGCCACCCTTGGCGCGGGTGCTGTCGGTCGGGATCGGCGTGACATCCTCAAGGCGGCCGATCTTCATGCCGTTACGGGCCAGGGCGCGCAGCGCGGACTGTGCGCCCGGGCCGGGCGTCTTCGTGCGGTTGCCACCCGTGGCGCGAAGCTTGATATGCAGGGCGGTGATACCGCGCTCCTTGCACTTGGCGGCGACGTCCTGGGCGGCAAGCATGGCGGCGTACGGCGACGCCTCGTCACGGTCGGCCTTGACCTTCATGCCGCCCGTAATGCGGATGATGGTCTCCTTGCCCGACAAGTCGGTCACGTGGACGAACGTGTCGTTGAACGACGCATAGATGTGCGCCACGCCGAAGATCTCCTCGCCATCGCGCTTCGTCGGGCCGTAGTAGACGGCCTCTTCCTCCCGCTTCGACATGATTGCGGCACTGACCACGACGGGTCCGCCGCGGACTCCGTAGCTCCGCAGCGTATACGTCCTGCGCCCTAATATAAGTCTGCGTCCCCCGCAGTCGTTGTTGCCCCGCAACCACAACGTCCTATCGACACCTATGGCGGTATAGAATAATGCACGGCGATCACGACGGTCGCTTCGGTTTCGTCGGCAAACGATCGCGGTCGATGCTGTCGATGATCTCCTCCAGCGACGCGTACCGTCTGCCCTGGATGAAGACGACGCCGTCGTCGGCGTCGTCCTTCGCGCGGCGTTCTGCTTCGAGCTGCTTGACGCGATCGCGAATGGCGCCCTCGTTGTCGTCGTTCTGCTGCATTTCCTGACGCGTCGGCGGGTGGTCGCGATCGCCACGCAACCATCGGCTCCATGGCGCCGGGATCGACCTCGGGTCCGGCAACCGGGACGCGTAGTCGACCATGCGTTTGCCGCCCTCGACAAAGTACTCGTTGCCGGCGCCGTCGACGCCGACGCGTTCGCGCCTGAGGAACAGCCGGGCGGACGCCTGCCGGAACCGTCGCCACCACATGATCGGACTCCGGCCCAGGCGGCCGCGCGACCTGCCATTTCTCAACCCCATCTCTTTATACAGCCGCCGACACGGCGTCCTTCCGCCGCTCGAGGAGCTGGTACGGGCGGAACGTCGTGAAGCGCGTCGGGACGCCGGGAAGAGCGAACGCGCGTGCCATGAAATTCGAGTGCTCAGCGTCCAGGAAGGGCGCGCTGTAGCGCACGTGCCAGTCGGGCTGGGCGCTGTAGTGGGGCTCGTTCTGGTGCTCGAGGTCGAGGTCGACGATGTAGTCGCAGGCGGACGCGCTGACGTACCGGCTGGGTTCCTCGCGGTTGTCCTCGTTCATCTCGGTGGGGATGATCCACGTGCCATTGGCGGACCGTTCGAACGGCTTCGGCAGGAGGCCTGTAAACCCAGACCGAAGGAACAGCAGGTGGGAGTCGGCGGTTGGCAGGAAGAAACTCGACGGGAAGCGGTACCACTCCTTGCCAACGCAGACGCGCGCTGGGACGCCGGCGGGAACACGCCGGTAGACATTGAAGGGCGCCGAGTAGTTTCTCCACATCGAGACTGTCCTGGACAGGGACAGGACGGCGAACGCGATCAGGACGAGCGACCGCATGCGACGGCGGACGCGGGACAGGGTGACGGCGGCCGCAACGGCGATCAGCGGATATACGGGATACAGAAAGCGTTCCTCCTTGTGCGCCAGGCTGCTGAAGACGAGGACGAACGCGGCCACCGGCGTCAGGAACCGAAGCGACGAACGCACCTTCCGTGAAACGAGGCTGGAGGGAACAGCGGCAAGCGCAGCGAACAGGGCGACGTTGAAGTTCAACGCCAGGTTGCGGAGCAGGAAATGCCATGGCTCGACGCCGTACAGGTTCGCGCCGTGCGACGTGAACACATTGTACCGAACGATGTTGGCCACAGCGACAAACGCCGTCCGGTAGTAGTAGAGATCGACGGCCACCGATGGGACGACGCAGGCGATCGCCGTCAGGATGGCAGCGCGCAGGGCGACGAAGAGGCGGCCGCGTGCGACCATGTCGATCGCCATCGGAATCGCGGCGAGCACGACGAACGGCCATCCAATCAGGCCGGCCACGCCCATGAAGAAGACGGCAGCGGCCGTCCGGGACGACATCCACGCCGCCACTGATAGGGTGACGGCGTACATCGCGAACGACTGGGGAAGGTAGGCCGACGAGGCCGCCAGGATCCCGGGGCTGAGAGCCATGACCACAGCGGACAGGACGGCGACGGTGCGACCGAATCGTCTGGCGACGGCCCCGACGAGGACCGTCTGCGAGAAGGCGCCGATCAGCGCCAGGGCGGCGCGGACGCCGAAGAAGACGACGACGCGGTCGCGGGACGGGATCGCGAGCGCGATCAGCGCGTGCAGGGCAATGTAGGCGTACGAACGCAGGCCGTACGCCGGCGAGTACTCCCAGGTTTGCAGGCCGGACCCATACAGGACGTAATGCGTCGGCTCCCAGTAGTTGAACACCTCGTCGCAGTCGCCGATCGGCAGCACGAGCGCGCCGGCGACCATGCACGTCGCCAGCGCGGGGAACACGCCCGCCCATAACCCGCTTCCCGACAGGCCTGCGTCCGCGTGCCGCTCCCGACGCGACTCCTTCGCGTCCGCCGCATCTGGATCGGCCGTCGGCGCCGGCCCCCGCCGACGCTGACGGATCGTCGGCGCCATATTCGCCCGCCGAACGGGTCGATTGGGCAAAATGGGCGACAACAACAGGCTGCAGACGTTCGTCGCCCTGCCCTGCCCTGCTCACGAACGGCCGCAATTCAGCGGGTGCACGTCCCCAGCCGGTTCGAAAATACGACGCGCGCAGCAGCACTGTGTCTGCGTTACTGCCGCAGTATCGCCGGGTGCAGTTCTTGGCAGTTCGTACAGCGCGACGGAGCAGACGCACCACCAGCCGATGCGTGTTGGCCGGCGGGCTCACGCGTTTGATTCGTCGGAAACCGTCGACCCTACCGAGCACAGTCGTTCCCGGTCGGACGTCCCAAGTCGCTGCAGTATCAAGAGCAGCATCTGCAGTATCAGGGGCATCTACCTACTGCATTGTGTCCATCATTTTCCTGACAACTGCGGTAGAGACGGCCGTACATCGCGGAGGCGCACTGGTGACGGGCGTTGGAATAGTGGAGACGGGTTGCACATGCAAGTTTGTGCTAGCCTGAGAGAGGAGCTCGGATTGTGCAGCGGTCGCCACAATTGCGCGGCGGACGGGTCAGTTCGGAGCATCGGAGTCGACAGAGGGGCGCCACTGAATGCTGCCGCTCTGCCGTTCTCGGGGCACGCGGGCCTGCGCCACCATGCGCGCCTGCTCGGCAGTGGCGAGCGTCCATGTAGACGCAATGGGCGGTTCTGTTTGTGACGTCGTCGTTTGATGTCAGAGCGTGCAGGCGAAGGTTGTCCGCGGGGTGAAGGTTCCCCGAAGCGACGGCGTGGTGTCGACGACAGGGTTCCGGATAGGCGAGCTTCCTCGTGAGTATGTGAATATGCGGCACCCAGACGATTTCGTAATCGTGGGGGAATTCCACCCGGAGACGTGGGTCGTCGACACGTATCGTGGTCCTCGAGCCGTCGGCCGCCTGGCGTGGAAGATCGACGATAAGTTCCTGCCGGTGACGTTCCTGCTCTGTACGGGCGCTCCCAGTGCATTGTACTTCAGCGACGAAGCGCTGGTCTGTTTCGCAGGCAACGGTCTGCTTAACAGCGACGGCGACGGACTCGGGTACGTTCCCGTTCGGCATCGCGACCCGATGCTGCGCGTTGCAACAACGTACCGCGCACCCGTCGCCACGTCTCCGCCGTCGCATGCGCCCGTGAACATCGTCGGCCTCGACCTGCTCGTCAAGATGGGCTTCATCATGATGCGCAATGGGCGCGTCGAATTCCGATATTCCGATGGCATCTTGTAACGTATTCTATGTATATATATAGACGGTCGTCATGTATTCCTCGCTGGGCCCACTGTCCTGAACCAAAGCGCCTGCAGAAGGGGAACTGTACGGTAGGTAGCTGCACTGCAGACAGTCGACTGCGACGTGTGCAGTCGCGGGGCAGCGCCGGGCGCGGTCATTCGGGGAATTGTTGCGCGTGCAGTTCGTACGCGGAGGGGCGGGGATGCCGGGCGACGACGCCACGTCGGCGATCTCCGAGCACGACCGGCGGCTGTTCGCGTTCAACCGCGACGCCGAGGAGAGGATCGACCGCGACCTGCGGGCGGCGACGCCGGCGCAGCCGTTCACGTCGTGCCGCATCGCGGCGCTGGCCACGATGAAGATGGTGTCGATCGTTGGGCGCCCGCGTCCCGGTTCGGCCCCTTACCGTGTGACGTCGTCTAGATGCAGCACGCGCTCGAGGGCGTCGAAACGGGCGTGAAACGCGGATCGAAACCGCTCGAGATTATGGGGTTGCTCCTTGGCAAGTGCGACGGATCGTCAATCGTTGGTAGGCCTATCGTCACGTCCAACGTTATGCAGCTCGACTGACGTTGGGTCTAGTGACGGACTGTTTCGCATTGCCTGTGGAAGGAACCGAGTCGCGTGTCGTGGCCGATGACGAGAGCGTCATGGCGCACATGGTGAAGCTCAGCGAACAGTTGCAGAAGACGCGCAATGAGCGGTTCATCGGGTGGTACCACAGTCACCCGTTCGACGTCGAAGCCCACTCGCATTGCTTTCTTTCAGCGACCGACGTTTCCACTCAATGGCAAACCGCCGTTACGTCATGTACGAACACCTGACATGGTCTAACCATTCTGTTTTAGGTCATGGCAGCACACGCTGACACCGAAATGGGTGGCCATCGTTGTCGACCCATTACGTTCGCTAGCAAAGCAACGCCCTGAGCTGGGAGTGTTCCGTTGCTATCCCCCCACGTACAAGCCAGCGGAGAACCTATGCCCTGATGGGGCCCTTTGCGATGATGATCAAGGCAGGCAGATCCGCTGGGGCAAGCTGTATCATAGGTCAGGTCCCCGACAAAATCAGCGCTACGTTTCTGAAATCAGCGCTGGTGTTAGGTACTACGAACTGAAAGTCGAGAACGTGCTCAGCTCGACAGGCGCCAAGATCCTTGACGTACTGTCCCGGAAGCATTTGTGGATGAAGGTTCTTCTTGTCGTTAGTGAGGTCTGCTTGCGTTTCTTAATGTCCTTGCAGGTGCTTTCGTCGTCATCAATAATGGACCCTGAGAACCGACAGCGTTTCCCGGATCGTATTGCTGTAATCAACGCAAAGCTGGAGTCAGTCGATCTGCAGACGATTGCGGGCCGACCGCGTAAGGGCAAATCGTCATCGAAAGATCATACGGGGCACCTGGTGCAGGCCGTCGAATCAGCGTACGAACATCCGGCTCCAGCACGCTGTGGTTGCTGAGATGAGGGCAGATCTGAATTGTCGTTCGAGCATTGTCATGGACATTGCTCCCAGATCATGAAGGCGCTGCTCTTCAACCGGCACCGAAGCGACAATGATGACCCATGCTGTGTCGACAGCGGCGGGTGCTTGCAACCGTTCTATCACGAGTAAATGATTACAAGGCATCTATTGACTGTTCATGACGCGTGTAGACGGTGACGATGCGACGCAGAAACGACCAACTCTTAAGGCTTCCACAGTTTAACAGTGCTGTCGGAGGAGAACGTCGCCAGCGTGTTGACGAATGGGTGATGGACCACACCGAGGACGTCGGCGTTGTGCGCCTTGATGACTTTGGCGACATCGCCGGATTGCATATCGAACATGTAGAGAATCGAGTCAGCTCCACATGCGTACAGATAACGGCCGCGACCGCTGACGCAGGCGTTCACGAACTGGCTGTCAATGCCCGTCTTCCCATGCGTCAGCGTTCGGATGGTATCGCCCGACGTCGCGTTGAGTATCAGGATTTCGTTAGATCGCGTGACGACGACAAGCTGGTCGTGTACGCCGGTCATCCAGAGCAGTTGCAGTACGGGGACATCAATGGCTGACTGCGGGTACGGCTTCCAGGTGGCAATCACGTCGGTGGACCTAGCGTCGAACACGAGAACGCACCCATCGCTGCTGCCACTGTACACGCGCGAACAGTCCTCGCTGAACGTCACCGAGTTCACGAACGAGCGATGCCCTCGAAACTCTTTCAGCGTCCGCCCTGATCGCAGGCCGTGTACCCTCACCGAACCATCATACGAGCCAGTCAGAACCTGGCCAGCCATCAACAGTCAGCGAGGCGAATGCGAAACAATCGAGGACTCCAAACCTGAGTGGAATCGCGAGAGAACTGAAGCGAGGTGACCCCTTTGACATGAGCGGCAGGGAATCGTTTGACGCAGGCGCCAGTTCGAACGCGCCAGACCTTCACCTGGCCGTCCTTGCTTCCCGTTGCCAGCAGGTCGCCATCGCGGGCGAAATCCATGCACAGGACAGCATCGTCATGCATCATGAAATGCTCATCAGCCTGGAACTTCAAGTCCTTTCGCAGGCGCCCGGTCTCGCTGTCGTAGACCTCGACGAACCCGTCGGCGCTGCCGACGACGAGGAACGCGCCGTCGCGACTGAACGCCACACATTCGGCGTGGTTCATCTTCCCGAGCTTGATGACGCGATCGTTCCTGATGACCAGCTGATCGGCGGCCGCCTGCGCCGCCGACTGTGCGGCGCCACGAAACAGGTCCACCTGCGACGCTCCCCCAGACAGCATGCCCTGGTGTTGCTGCCACTGAGGAGGAGGTATCAGAACGCGGCGCGATGTGCATTCTGTTACAGGCAAACCTTCAGAGCCTGCATTAGCAGGGAGAGTAGACGGGAGGGTGGCACGACGCACAGCTCCCGCTGTAAGGCGGACGCTATAGACGCGCGCCTGGATTCGCGGGATTCGCCACCTGGATACAGGTCCGATGGGTTCGGGTCGGCAACAATCCGTTCCAGACGACGATAACGGGTTGCCTCAGATGCTCTCAGAGACAGGAGCGCAGGGGCATTGGACAACAGCGCACGGGCGGTGTCGGCGTCACCGAGCTCGGCGAGTTCAACGACGATCTGTTCGTAGAGGTCATGCGCGGCAGGTGCCGGCAGGGTTGCGGGGATCAGGTCGAGCGCCTGATCCCATCGCCCATGCTGGACGTGGCCAACGATCTGCTTGACGTTATCAACGGCGTTCAGCGCGACTTGCGACTCGCGCTCCAGGCAGGCCTGCGTCGCAGTCAGCCTGTTCTCCTTGAGGAACTGCAGGATCAGGCGTATGACACTGTTGGAGTAAACTCAGCACAGATGCGGTGCCGCGTAGCGCAAGCACAGGGCGTACTCGCTCGATCCGATCTCCACGTTCATCGTCCGCGTTTGCAGTCGCGGACTGCGTAAGTACCGGTGACGCCGCCGGTACCACCAGGCCTGCGGCGTCCTCTGGAGCGATTCGATGCGCTATTCGAGAGACAGAGTAAACAACAACAACAGGTAGTAGCGTTCATTGAGAATCCGGCCGGTAGGTCTTCCCAGTCTGGACGGTCAGTTTCTTGACGGTGACGACCTGGACGACATCGTTGACCAGGGCGGTCCTGTGCAGCTGAACGGACGTCACCCTCTCTTCAATAGCACTCGTTGTCTGCGCCACCGAGTCCGACAGGCCAACCGCAGCCGCGGTCACCGTCAGCAGCAGAGGCAGCCAGGTTGCCGATGCGCTTTTCGTCATCGTCGACCCTCCACACGAATGTCGACCATCGACCGAATTGGTGCGTGACCATTTGTGGTGCCTACCCTGAAACGGAGGCTACGCCATGAACGAACAGGAACAGTTGTAGCCGCCGGCCGTACAGTGAGCGTGCAGCAACAGCGGACTGCAGTTTGCGCAAAGGCGGCAGCAAAAAAGTGAGTCCGGCGGGTGCACCTTTTTTTGCGAGTGAACGGCGACCTGCATTCGGGGGCCTGGGGACACGCAGCGCCAGTTGTCGGAACGGGTGCACTTGGACCGGGCCAGCGTTCCTGTATGGGTGGGCCCGTCGCCCGCTGACCGACGGACCATGCTGGGCGATGCGCTGGCGGTCGTGGCGACCCTGCTCCTGCTCGTTTTCGGCTTCATCTACGTGCTCCTGCCCAGGTCCGCCTTGTGGGTCCGTTGCCAGTCGTCGCTTCTGACGTTCCGCCAGGCTCCTGACGACGTTCCTCAATGGCGTATCCAGGGATGTTGGTGCATTTCATGTCGCGGTTTCGCTTCGCAGTCAGATACGTATTCGTCTGATCGCCGAACGCCTGGTCTGCATCGACTTCAACAACGTCATCATTGACGTTACGAAGCGGTCGATAGCGTACGACGATATCCGAGCGAATGACGACGTCGCACATGCCGACACCGACCCGCACGCTCGATCTGCCACAGCTCTGCATGAACTGATCGCCGGCATCGTCTGCGTTCGCCTGCTCAGTGTCGCTGTCGTTGTCCACCATGGGTCGAGCTCTGCGACTATCGACGTCGCCGCGTTCTCCATCATGGGCGCCCCGCAGACACGGTCGGTATGGCGTGCGTTCCTCCTGGCCAGTGGCGCTAGGGTCGACCTCCGTCGTGGGATCGAATCCGGTCTGGCTGTCAACGCCGACACGATCGGGTTGGAACTCGATGTTGATCTAGCATCACGATCACGGGAGCCGTCTCGCGTTGGCGTCCACCTCTCCGGGGTCGGCTGTCGAGCATCGTTCGACCGCGTCGCTCTGATCGAATCAGCGATCAATGAGCTGCGACCAGATCGTCCCTCAACCGCTTTGTTCGCCAAGCCCTCTGCGTCGAGGGGACCGCAGTTAATGCCAAAGTTTCGAATCCATGCGGGGTCGTTCAGTGTCGACATCGGCGATGTTGCCGACAGCAATGTCGCTAACCGGCTGCGTCTGTGCTGGGAGAGATTCGACGTTCGCCTGGACGCACAAGAGGTCGTATTGCCTGGGGAGCCCGTTCCTGTTCGCTGCATTGCGACAGGCGTCTCGATAAGCAACACGTATCTGGAAATCGTCGGGTCGCAGCGGTTCCTGTCGCTTTCGACCGCAACCGCTGAATGGGGCCATCCGATTGACGGTAGTGTACTGCCAGCATGCGATGACGGTCGTATCTCCCTGTCTGGATTGACACTGTGCATTGCCCCGGATCGGGGACTTCTTGCTTGGGTCGTTGCCGCGCTTGCCAGGAAGCCTGCGACGGCCGTTGGGGCTCCATCACCCCGACAACCAGATCGTTCCCTATTCATGAGGCCCCTTCGCCTGAAGCTGACTGCCATCGGCAGTGTTATCGACGTCGTCGACGCATTCAGGTCGTCGATCGGGCGCTGTGTCCTCGATGTCGACAACGTTGTCGTGTTCGACGGGACCACATCGCGGCAAATTGAGTGCCGAATCACTTCTGTTCGGAGCGCGCTTACAACGCCGCGTTCCGGTAATCTACTGATCGACGTCGCTTGCCGTGGGGATCCTAACGCGATCATGCTTCTGGACGATTGTCGGGTCGTGGCCAAGTTCGCGTCTAACCCGGCCCTACATCGCACTGCTGTCGTTACCCTTAACCGACTCTCGGCCCATGTCCCTGATCAGCTTCTCGATCGCCTTGTGGAGTTGCGCCATGATTTCGCTCCTCTCGTGAATGCGACTCCGTCTGGTCCTCAGACCCGGCCTGCAACTTGGAAAACGTCTGCATCTGTAACGTTGGCCGACGTCGACCTTGTCGCGTCAACGTTCGATTCGTCAGCGGATCTCCTCCGTTCGGTGACGTCAGCGGTCAACTCCTGTCAAGTCAGACTCGACAATGGGATAGCGGACGTTGCAATCGATGATATCGATGTGCATTCGTTTGCAACGCTATCGCACGACGTGAACGAGTTCGCCTATTCGAGATCGCGGGCGTGCCCGGATGACCGCATCAGGGCCATCGGTTTCTCTTTTCGGACCGATAACCCCAAAGTTCGCGTTCGCCACCTTGACCTTTCATGGTCGATTCCGTTCCACACGTCGATAATGGTTCTTCAACGGGAACTCGTGTCCCGTTTGTCGAAGCTAACGCAGACATCTAAAACGAACGCGGCTTCGTCTGGGCCTCGTCCCCTATCAGTGGTGTTTGAGCAGATTTCGCTGCTGGCGCAGTTCAACAACACTACCGCCATTGCCCTCGATGCCGATGAGTTCACCGCCGAACGGTCCGTTGATCGTGATGACGGTTCAGATTCGGTTGAGGTGACCACCAAGCCTGGTGTCGTTGCCGTCAACGGATACGAGCTATTGACATTCGATTCGTCGCGCTTGTCACGGCTTTCGACGACGTCGTCAGAACTCCCCGACTACGATGCTGAGTTCTCAAACCTCACGATGACGGTTGCAGATCGTCTCGCGCTCGGGCGTGTCATTGAAGTCATCCGGCGGAAATGGAAGGCGCTCAAGAAGTGGTCCCGTTCCGCTGCGCGTGAAACGCGAGGACCAGCAGGCCTGGATTTCCGTTGCATGTGCTTGAAGGCCGACGTCTTCGAGATCGCGTTCGAAGAGAACCAGTTCGAACGGTTGTACTCGATGAGGAGATGGATTGCGCTTGAGACGAGTGGCCGTCGTGCTCATCGCAAGCTCGTCGAGCGGTTCCTCGGGCATCGCCACCAAGGAGCGGGTGTTGCTCGAGATTCGTCCCGTAGCGCGTCCCATCATCGCCTTTCAAGGTCGGCGGTGTCGCGGTCGCGTTCACGGTCTCGCTCGCCAGGACGACCTCCTTTCGACCTTCTGGATTCGATAATCCAGGAGAGGATGAACCCGGATCCACTCGACGACCCGTTTGTGGATCGTTTCGACCAGCTGAAATTCCTGTCTGGTGAACCTTCTGTAACGACGCTAGGATGCATTAAGACAAGTCGGTGTACCATTGCATTGGACAATTGCTGGACGTTTAAACCGATCTGTGCCAGACAATTTCTGCTTCACTTTGTCGCCCGATGACTCGGTCTCCAGTTTGCAAGAGATTGCTGCCAAGTTGGCTTCTCTGGATTCCGCAACAACCCAGCCCTTCTCAGTGAGCTGCCGTCTGCCATTGTCTTCTTGTTCGTCGACTGAATGGCCTCCATAGGTGTCGGATATCGAGAATTCGTTCGCCGATTTGTGGGCAAGGTGATCTCGTTTTGACTGGGTTTCACTGGCAAGTTTAACAATGTGCTCGTAGGACTATTCGGTTTTCGACGACGGATCTAGCGGTTCTGCTAAGAGATTACCCGATTCCACTGATGTGTGCCAAGCGGTTTTCTTTGAAAGGATTGCTGATTGTCGCGTGCCTGTCGAGCCCCCAATTGTTCACCCTGCCGCGATTGGTGTTCGTCCCTCTAAGCGGCAACGGGCGCACGTTCGTGCCTGTTGACCTTCCTGGAGGTAGCTCCATTCCGAACAAGGCCTACGTCAACTGGCGTATCGACTGCGTTGGATTTGAACTCAGCTATGGCGTTTGCCAGCGTGGTGCGATTAGCGCCCTGAGCAAGGCTGTCGCCAAGGTATCATCGCGAATGCCTACACACGGGAACACATTCTTATGCCTCGCCAGCTAACGGACACCGGATCTGGACCATCATCTAACGTCGGAGGAGCACTCGCTTGGTGGGACAACTTGCGTTACAAGATCCATGGACGAATTCGCTTCAACGCGACAAGATCATCGTTTCGTCTACTGTCGTCTGCGTCTCCGTACGATGTCGAGTATGTCGAATTGCACGCCGACCAAGTCTCAATTGTCAGCGTGAAACGCCGATTCTCATGCGATTTCAAGGACCTACAAGTTGATCTGGTCGATGGGGGCGGCACCTCCTCAACCGCCGACGAGCCAGATGGTTTGATCCGTCCAGGGCTGCTGCTTGCAGCGCCCCGGCTTCACGCCATCGTCATTCTTCGGTGGCAATGCCGTTCTGCAGATTCCTCTCAGCATTACGTCCACCACTCGCACTGGGATACGCCGGGATACGAGTTTTCCTCCTTGACGGATCGTGATTTGTTCGATGGATTCCGTGCAACCGCCGTCTCTTTCAAAGTGCATATCGATGCGACCCCGGAACGCCCTGCTGACGGGTCTGCTGCCAGCGATTGGATAATCGGGCCTTTCATTGCGTTCTGGTTCAACAACCTACCATGGTTCCGTGCTATCAACACGCTCTTTTCCTACCCTCCCATTGTTGTGAAAGTGCAACCAAAGACTATCTTGCCGAATGGTCGCGTACGGTCTGCTGTCGCATCGGAAGCAGCGTTTTCCAGTTTGTTCAAGAAGTTGAACCTTCAGGTTCGTGATAACTCGTCTGATGTCGACCTGTCTAATCGCCGCTATGCAGATCACTCTCGAGTCCACGATCATGGAGCTGATCGCCTTGCCACGTTCGTACCAGTCGTCGTCAGACAACGACATATTAGGGGCGCAGGGTTTCGTCCAGGTCTGCTTCCCACCGCGGGTTGGCCCTGGCGGTATGAGTTTTGACATGGCAGCTATAGACCTTCCAGCTCCTGGCAGAGCTGAACGTGGAGCCCAAATCGCCACGTGGGTCAGATGGAGATGCCACGCAGTCAACAGGGACGAGGTCAGTTGCTCTATCTGAAACCGTTTGGACTTGCTCTGAGTCACGACAGACTGTGGAAGTGGTCTCGGCAAGCCGTTTCTGTCGCATATCCGGCAATCGAGTTGCTGGTGCCAGTTGTCGTTTCATCTGGCGACCCCGAGTCCGCCGTCGAGGAACGACTTGCACACCCGATGTCCCAAACGCCTTTCGCTACCGGTACGGTATTAAGTATTACCTTACGTATGACATTCCGGTTGAACGTATACCGTTACAGGCGAGGGGGAAACCGGCCCAGCTTTCTTCGTCTCAGCGGACTCATTGGAGTATACATCCCCGTCGGCCCGAGGACGTAGTCCACCTCCTTCCGTTACTGCTCTTCAGCCCGGGCATTCGTCTCTGGTGTCGCCTGCGTGGTCTGAACCTCCCCCTAGCATGACTACGTCACCCAAGGTCCCTGTAAACGAGGCCGAGCCGCCAGCGACTGCTCCAACAGTTGCCGCCGATGATCGACACAGCGTCCGACAGTTCCTCCTGGAGCATTTCGGCGATGCAGAAATGTCTTGTCTTGTATCAGATGAAAGTGTGATCCATTTGGAAAACGGTAATACGACGCCTGCGCTGCTAGAGACTGCTTTGACACTGACAGTTGGATGACACTTCAGTTGTTGAGGACAGTGAATTTGACACCGAGTTCACGTTCGGGGACTTCCAAGAGCCGCCCATTCAGCATGACCCTGGCAATCACGAACACTACGTGCTTCTTTCCGGAGCCCGAATCCTATGGAACAACACGATTCGGTCCTCGTTCAACTCGTGGTGGACGTACATGTCGTCGTTCGGCCATACGAGGCATGACGATGACATCGTTGCGGAATCAATGCCTCCCGACGCTGAAGACGATGACGATGCCGAGAAATCGTCAAAGAGCGGCATCCGGCACTATGCAACGTGGTCTGGGTCCAATCCAACGGAGAGACTCACTGATGGCTCCGATATGGTGATTTTGTCGCTTGTACACCCGATGTCTATTTATTGTACCCTGCTTAGACCGTCGCGACCCTTCCTCCTAAGCGGTTATCTAGTCCACAGCGCGTGACATCGTTTGAAATGTTTAGGCAACTGGATCTTCGTGGCAACAAGGTCTCGTAGGCCACATAGCAATTAGGCATCGTTTCTGATGAAGGCCTTGTTGCAGAGCCCCGGAGAGACGGCGTCTGTCAACCCCCCAGCTGCTGACGTTGTTCCCGACACTGCGCCTGAAGTCGTGCACACTCGGTTTGTCATGCGCCTGGAGAAGCCACAGATCATATTGCAGAGCCTGGAAGTCGGATGCTCTGTCGTCGTATCTGCCCATGAGGCGAAGGTCGACGTCATCGCATATCCGTTCACGTTCCCGCAGGTTCAAGACGCCCCTTCCCCACTTTCTCCTGTCGACGAGCAACAGTCTCCGCCTACAGACGCGAGATTTGTTCTCAACCGGAAGCTGTCCTCGTACTTTGCAAGGAAGAAGGTCGCGTCGAGGAATACGTCTCCTGCCGTCCTGACTCCTCGTCATGGGACTCCTGCTGCCCTTCACGTGGACATTGCCCCGACGCCAGACTTCCTGTACTTCAAGAAGACTATTCGCTCTCGACTGGACCACGCCCAACTTCATGTTCTTGCAAGCGACGTTGACGTCGACGCAAACGCGTTGGAATGGATACCGCTTGGTAGTTAGCTCGTCGTTGCGCGCATTCGTGGCTGACAGCCTGTACTGCTCCAGACCAGTTCCCAAAGATCACTTCCGGCGACAGGCAGAATCATAACGATTCCGATGACGAGGAGACACTAACTGCCGACGAGTACAGGTTTGTGCCCGCCTCCGTCACCAGACTTCCTCATGGTATAATGCGCGTATCACGTAGGGAGCAGTACTTCAAGTCCAACGGGATCTTCCAGCAGATCACCAGGCCGACATCGCTTGTGTTCGACTATTCGTACGATGTTAACATGGACACAAAGGACCCAATCGCGCTGACGTACCAGTTCCTGCATCGCGCGACGGCTGGTGAAGTGCCGCATAATACGAACGAGGAGCTCGTCGACGACGAGGATTCCGCAACGGCCTCCAAGTTCAACTTCGGCGCTGATTCCACGTTCAGCGCGGCGAAACTCCCCATGCTCTCGAGCGCCTCGCATTTCTACATCCACAACGTCCACCTTGTTATGGATTCGGTCCAGTACAAAGTGCTCATTGGCGTCATCGACAAGCTCGTCCTTTCGCCTGTCCAGCGGGTCTGGGCGGAAGCTCGGCGCGTCGAGGCTCGTCGGAAAACGCAGATCGCCGGAATGCCCTCCAACGCAATCCACGAACTCCAGATCGCGAAGGTGATCTCTGAAGCATTATTGGCAGGCCTGTACCAAGTACTGTATTCGTTGCGCCTCTGCTTCCCTGCGCTGGTTAAACGTTTCGCGCAGGACATGTCCGCTGGGTTTCGCCGCTGCATCTCATACGAAGTTCGTCGTGCAACCTGGACAATGATAACCAAGAGCCCGGATGTGTTCCTGCACGTGCAATTGTCGTCGCTGAAGGGCCTTCATCGGTAACGCATGGCGGTGGGTTGTCCACGAGCGCGCCCGACTGACGGGTGTCCTTCAAGGTACGGATTCGGGGAAGGGCGAGACCTGGAGGTCGGCGTCAAGGAGTTTCGCGTCCGTAATCTGGCCCCGAACGCGCCCTGGCCGGACGTGCTCGTCCCGCATTCGCGATGGGAAATGGCGAAAGACAGTCTGGAGCTCATGGTTCGTGTGCGTGCCCAGGTGATCGGTATGTGCAGAGTTACCCGCGCGCCAGGCCCAGCATTCATGCATGATCGTGTAGGGTTCCCTGCGAACGTCTCCAAGAAACTCGTCGACGTGACGACCTGGGACCACTTCGAGGTCAAGGTAGGCCGCCGTCCGAGTTGACCGGTCTGGCCCGTTGCACTCACGCCGCGGTCAGGTGTTCCCCCTGATCATCAAGGTGCACGCCCAGCACTACGCCTGGATGCGGGATTACTTCTTCCCCAGCGCCGACCCGGCTGTCAAGCGTGCCGGCGCCGACCCGAAGTCGCTGCTCGCCAAGGACTTCAACGTCGACGACAGTGTCTCCAGCACCCCGGGCCCTTCGGTCGCTTCCAGCTATAGCAGCGCCCAACAGAAGGCCGTCATGCGCCCGAGGCGCCCTGCCATGATCCTGCACAGCGCACGAAACGGCGGCCCACGAGGCAAAGACCTATCCAGGCACTCGACGGAAGCATCGGTCTTCGATTTCAGGCAGCCTCCGTCGAACGATCCCGCGTCGTCGGCAGCGCTGGGACAGGACCCGTCTCCGGCCCAGCCTGTGACGCAGAACTATTTCAAGTACCTGCACATTGGCGAGCTCGAGTTCTTCATCTCGTTCCGGGGCAGTTTCTTCGACCTGGGTCGGTGCGATACGCGTGGCTTGGTTGGATGTCGCTGACGGTTGCCGTTTGCAGACGACCTGAACGTCGTGATCGACGCGTTCTCGTGCAACCACGAGCTGTGGACGTGGGACAAGCTCGTCGGCAAGATCGAATCGCACGTGCAGAGCAGCGTGCTGAAGCAGTCGCGGTCGCTGATCAAGCAGAAGTTCTCGTCGTCCGTCAAGAGCCTCGCCGAGAAGGAGCACAAGATGCGCGATCGGTTCACGGCCAAGTTCGGCCTGAACAGGCCGAAGCCGAGCGATGCCAGCGGGAACGATCCGCAGCAGCAGCCGCCGCGGTCCAGCAACGAGTAGCGCTCCGGCCGTTCCGTCTATCTACCATTGTATTCTGCAGCCAGCTCTAACCTATTACGGTGCCCGGTCTATGGACTATAGTTTATCAGTAAACGGGGCGCTCGGTCGGGCAACCGATCTTCCCAGACGCAACGCTCGGATTCTGGTGATACCTGCAGCAAACCCCTGGCAGCATGGCACAGATTCGCGTCGTCCACTTCTGAGCCACGACTTGATGTGTCGAGCTTGAATCGGAAATGCCAGCGCCTGGACCACCTACCAGGATCTTGGGATGGGATGGACACCAACGCCGCCGTGCCAGATTCTGCCCTGTACATGGCTAAGAACGTTGCCCTTCGGCGTGGCTGGTGGTCGGCAGCGGACTGATCTGGTTTTCAGGCCAGCCGTTCAGAGCATTGTCGGTCAGGGCGTCTCCGTCGACGTCCAGGTACTGGTGATTCTCGGATCAGTTGGACGCCGTACAGTACAACCTTATGCCTTGTGGGCGTAGTCGACGCCCTCGCGGCAGCTGAGCTTCACGGTTCATCGACGATCGCCGCGTAGCGGTTGTACGCTTCGCGCAGCGTCTGGATCGACGTCGAATCCAGCTACCGGTAGGTTGGTCGCCTGCGGTAGGATGCACCCATCGATGGTCGTAGCGCTCGTAACGTTCTTCGTGCGATGTATTACTGGTTTGTCGAAATAAAGTTCTCAATGTCCGTCATCCCTTGGTACGGGTTCTGGCCTGCGGCATGGGTGCTCAGGGATACCCGAACGAGGTGGCCAGGCTCTCAAAGGCGCAGGACACGGTCTTGGAGGCGCTGTTTGGCTGTGTCGTTCCTGCATTTGAGCACGACGGCGACCATCGCAGCAATCCCGCCGAGCAGGACCGCGGCAGCCGGAGGTGCACAATCCCGTGCAGCGACGACGAACATCGTTCTCATTGTTGTATCCGTTGCAGTCCTGCTGGGCGGGATGGCGGCAATGGTCGCGGTCATCCTCAAGTGCAAGAACGACAAAGCGAAACAACGCCTCCAAGAACATGACCTGCGCCTTCACGAGCGTGACCACCTCGTCCGGGTATACCTGAGCGCCCATGCCGCTGGCCAGAATCCGTACGACGTGATGAGGGACCTTGAGAACTTTATTTCCAGTCATGAGTAATACATCGGAGAACGTTACAGGCGCTACGACCATCGACGGGTGCATCCTACCACAGGCGACCAACCTAGCTGGAGTCGACGTCGATCCAGACGCTGCGTGAAGGCGTACAACCGCCACACGACAATCGTCGATGACCCGTGAAGCTCGGCTGCCGCGAGGGCGTCGACTACGCCCACAAGGCGTAGGGTTGTACTGGACGGCGTCCATCTGATCCGAGATCACCGAGAATCGCCAGTACCTGGACGGCGACAGAAATGACGGTGGGCGCCGCGACGGCGCAGGTCCCCGTCGGGCAGGCGCCCAAGAGGCCAGGACCCTAAATAGGGGCCCGATTGAGCAACAGGGCTCCCGTTAGGTGACAGGGCTATGGGAGGGCGTCGTGACGGCGCTGGTCGCCAGTTGACAGGCGTCCATGACAACACACAAAGGGTGGCCCGATTGCACCACAGGGGTCTCCAAACCAGAGTCGTTGATCGTGTGGACCTGTATTCGACAACCCCGGAGCCCTTCGAGGGTAGGTTCTTGAGCATCATCACATACCCGTCGCCGCAGGTGCTGCTAGACGAACGGGCGCCATCCCTGCCATGAGCGGCCGAGCAAGGCGGGATCGGACGCGTGTTCCAGGAGGCACGCCACCTGGTCGTCGACACTCAACGGGTCGGCACCGTAGTCGGGGCGCCCTCCTGCCCCAGTAATCAGGTCCTTCATTCGACCAGCGTACCTCGACGTCGCATGCTTCGTCCTGGCGAACTCCCCCAGCATCACCTGGACGGACGACCGCCCCTCCAGCTTCGACCGGGCCGTCGCGATACGACTACTGGCGGCTAGACTTGCCGATCCGGACGACGCGACCGCTTGGGGGGATGTCGCGCCCCCATCGTGTTCGAATCGGAGGTCCTCGGCCTGCCAGTCGACATGCGGCTCGCGAACGAACACGGACATCACGCTGACCAGATGCGAACGGTGTGCCCGGAACGCCTACCAGCCACACCTGAACCTGTGGATGACATTCCGCGATGCGTTCTGGCCTTACCCGAAGTGCATGCGCCATCGTCTGGTGCATCAAGGCGTACGACAGGTGCAGCGGGTACATTGCCGACTGGAACATGGGCGTGAACCGTATCGGCACCAGTTCGGGAACGGCCAGGTCGAGGCCGGCACCAAACGCAACGCCGAAATCGATCTGCACGATGCGGCCGGTCCTCTCGCCAACAAGGAAGTTATCCTGAGGGGCCGCGCACGTCAGGCATACCGATCGACACGTTGACAGGAGGTGGTCGACCTACCAGGTGTCGGTCCCCGATTCCAACGATGTAGCTGGCGATGCTGCCGACGGCAAACGATGTCACCAGTGCCGTGCGAATCGTCAGGAACGCTTCCGGGGAGTTGCACAGCGAGGTCGCAATACGCGAGAGCAGATCCCGAGGTATCCCCGAATGCGTGTTGTGAAACGCGGCGACAACGTCGTCGTCGGGGAGGCCGGACTCGAACAGGTCCATGTACGTCTGTAGCAGCGGCGTCGGTTTCTTGGACTTTCGCCGCGTGCGCTCCGACAATGCGGTCAGCGCCTTCGAGTAGGCATCCGAGCAATCGTGCAGAACCTTCTGACCAACCCGGTTCTCCACGACGGATCCCAGAGGCATCTAGTTGGGCCGTCAGCACCTATTCATTGACCTGACCGTTCAACTGACCGTGTCGGGTATCCATTCGATGAGGCCCAGGGATCTGGTCATGGGGATCACCGAGTACGTCCCAATCGCGAGATTGCGTCGAGCGCACGCAGGGTCGCTGTCTAGACTGGCATTCATCTCTCGGAAGAGAAGCTGGATACGTTCGTCCAGACGAAGGTCCTCGCCGCATTTGACAAGCCACGCGTACGCACGCTCGTCGCTGCCGAAGATGACGGCACGAACGGGACGACGAATGGAATGCATCACGTGCACAGAAGAGTCAAAGCTCACAACCCGCACGTGCTCATCAGCATTGGGCCGGCTTCGCCCGTCATACTGGCCCGGCATCTCAACGTAACTGTCGAGCACGTGTCAGAATAACGCTTCTCCAGAACGCATCGGTGAACATACTCGTTGGTAGCGGAAAAACTCTCACTGAAACTGGCCAAGAATGGACTGAAGCTTCGCAGGGGCAGGTAACCATCAGGCAGGTCCCCCACCTTCATCGATGATAGGATCGTCGCACACTTCAGGTCAAAGTCTTTCGACGTCATGTCTTGCAGCGACTGCCCGTCTTCACCGAAAGCGGTGACGAGTGCCTTCTCGTACTTCTCCAGGAACGTTCTGGCAATGTCTGGCACACCGACGCCTCTGGAACGAAGCCATTTTGACGAGAACAGGCGGTACAGCCTGAGCGCCGAGTCATAAGATCCATGGCGCACCAGCAGACAAGCAGCCTGCACGAAATCCTTGAACTGCAACTCTGGGAATGTTACGCGCGAGAGCTCATCGACGACTCGACGAGTCATTGGCAGATCGATCAGGCCTCCAAGGCGCTGCAAAGCAAGGCTATCGGCGTGACGTTCATCTTGGGACGCGACTTCGAGTGGATAAATTAAGGCGTGGGGATAATCCTTCGCGATTCGCTCGAGGATGTCCATAACGGCATCCGAATCGTCAACGGCAACCTGTGATATTAGCTGCGCCCGCCAGTACAAGAACATCCACGACGGAACGGCAGCGCATTGACGTCGAAAGTTGTCAATAGCCCCAGACTTTGACGATATCTCAAACGCTGCCGGGAACGCGCCAAAGGCTTTAACGGAACCAAGTTTCATCGCCTCGAGGATCATTGATGCAACAGCATCCGACGACGACTCGTCGTCCAGGAAGCAATTCGCGAGCGTCACGAGGCAATCGGCAATCTTGATAGCATTGGCACCCCCGTTTCGCGGTCGTCGAACGAGCTCCAATGCGCTGTGCATGAACTGCCGCGCCGTAGCAACATCGTCCAGCGACAGGAGGCCCGAAGCAACAATGCGCAGTGCCTCCAGCTGATCAAGTAGGTTCGAAAAGGACCGTCGGCCAAGTTGCATCAGGGCAAACCGGGTCGGATCCGATTGTGAAGGCGACGTCAAGGCACGGGTCACCTCCAAGAATTCAATTCGACTAAAGGGTACGAAACGTTAGGAAAGAGCCGCATTCGTTTCAGACAGCGTTTTGTACAGACCTGTCATCAGGACGCACTTGACGGCTGATATCGAGGAAGTGCATTGATAACTCAGCATTGCCAGCAGCAATGCAGAGCTGGGCCGCATCCGCGCCAAGATTGAACACAAACTCCTGACCTGATGCATCGTTTGTCAGGAACTGCATGCGATTGTGGACGATTTCGTCCAGCAGCATAGACTCAGAAGGATCGATTGACGCTGGGAACCGTTGGCCTACAAAGCAACACTGAGGATACCATTATATCCAAGTCAAAAGCCTGACCCCATAGGCGACGAAGTTTGTCGGCATCGAAATGGCCATTGGAGACGTCAAGCCATTCTTTGACTTCAGCGCACACCTGCAATTTGCGCAATAGGACTGCCCTGGCCGTCATGGCCACTGGAGGCAACGAGCACCAATCGGAAAGGATCTGGCCGATCGAGTTGCTGAACAGCAACCTCACCACAGCGGTATCCCCAAGCTCAACGAAGGCAGACATCAAGTCAAAGGCAACAGAAGGAAGAGTGTCAATCCTATAGATTCCCGATAAGTCATCCGAATGCCCAGCAACGGTACAGACGTACTTTGAGAGTGAAAGCTGTGCAAACTCTGATAATGCGTGCCGCTCTCCAGGAAGGTGCCGAGTACAGTGTAAGAAATTCGTGATAAATCGACTTCGAACACTGGGGTCTGCGAAGTACGGCACATCGGGTAGCCACAAATCGGAAGGGTCCCGGCCAGCATGCTCAAAGGCAAGCGACGCATCGTGCAGATCTTCCCACGCACCAAGGTGGGCTTGAGCATCAAGTTGTATATCTTCACATAACTGGACCTCAAGATCCGTCAAGGCATCAGCCTCGTCGCTTGAAAACAGTTTGTCCACGTGCGATAACGCATCTGCAAACCTACCGGCAAGCACAGCCGCCAACGCATGATGCGATTCGGCATTAGCAACGAGGGTATTCGCAAGCCCATTGACCATGTCGGAATCGCGCAAGGTGCCGTATAACGCAAGGAGACCAGCGCGAAGTTCAAGAGACGCATCGAGATCTGGCATGTCGCCCACAATACGCGTCGTCTTAGCATAACCACCAGAAAGACGGCCGCGCTTTGTCGCGCGGACATCATCCGAAGCGCTAGGCACTGGAGCAGTAAGCTGATGCTCTAGGAAGAGAATGCCGCTCTCGACACACGTTGTTCGTTGTGCGAGTCGGCAGATGCTTTGCGAGTCCACAGCATCAAGTGGTGGAACGCATCCCTGACACGCTAGAAGGATCGTCGAGACAAATACCGACGAAGGAGCTGACGCCATCGCTGGCATACGCTGAAGGATCCGTCCTAATTGCAGGCGTACCGAATCCTGTTCCGGGATAGACGCCGCGGTAACAATGGCTTGGAACAGAATGATAAACAGCTGCCGCGATATGGACTGATCAGACGCTAAAGCACGGAGTGGAACGATAAGGTCACTGAGAGGGCTGAGGCAAGAACATGTTAATGTAGTGCGCCACGTGACAACCTGTCCGAACAATCTTACAACTGAATATCAGGAAACTCCCCATCGCGGTACGTTCGAAGGATTGTGACGCTATTTTGACGCAAGCTCTTCAACTTCTCCTGAACGGCACTCGCCTCTCTTGACTTGCGGTCATATGCCTGGATAGCCGCGCTCTGAATCCGTCTGGCCTCGCGCTTACCAAATCGTTGTCTACGCCGATACAGAGGAGCGGCAGGGGCTTCTGACGAATCAGCAGATAATCCGACACCGGTCGCAGCACCCAGAGTGTAGCCCGCAATGAGAGAAGGCCCTGACGGAAGAAGTGGGGAAACGCTGCGAGCTACTAGGGTCGGAGTGAAGAGAGGTCGAGGCCCACGTTTGGAAGCACTGTAGAACTTGTCGCTGACCGACTGCGAAAACATTGGCAAGCTCGAGGAATCAGTCGCAGGAAGCCAGGATCCGTCTAGTTGCAGAGTTGAGAAGCTGGCACTGTCATCCAGAGGAAATTCGGACACGGACGAAGAATACTGAAGGGAGAGTTCACAGGGCTGGAGCAACGAGCTAACAGCGAATCCCAGCCAAAGTTTAGAAGATCCCGAGTCCTCGACGTCTGCCAGTTCGAGTAGAGTAGCCAGCCTGAGAGGTGGCTCAGGAGGCAGTCCCGAATTTGGCGAAATCCAGAAAGATGCAGCAATGGAGCGCACTTCATCGGATTCGTCAGAGGCGAATATGATAAGCGCACGACGCATCATTAACGAAAGCTGCTCGCTGCATTCGACCATTTCAAGGACAGATACAACAGCCTTGCAGAGACTGGAGCGGCACTCCAAATCAGGATGATGAACATACCTGGACAGACGTTTCAGTGTGACAGCGTTGGAGATCTCGTCCCCACTTACTGCTTAATAAGAGGCCAGACACTGTTTGACATGTCGTCGGATGTCATACGCGGAATGATAAAGCGAACGAGATCAATAACTATTCGATCGACATCGACCGACTGTTGCAGAACGGCATCACGAATAACCGGAAGAACTTTCGCCACAGGTTCCTATAGCAATGAGTTAGTTCAAAGTTCGAACATGAATATGTCAAGTTCTCCCGACAGTGAGCTCTTTTGCAGAGTCACATATCAGTTTCAGAGCAGCCAGCTGCATTTGTCCGCGAGCTGATCTTGCCCAGCCAGTACACTTGGCAAATGTCATGTCATCTAGCTTGTTGACGAAGCCGGGGTACTGCTGCATGATCCCCCGAACAATCGATATGGCTCGCACGAACTGGTTCTGGTTTATGGCCGTGGTGGTCTCAACAACGACATCCTGCATGAATTCGGTCTGGGCTTGATCCATTTGACCGTGGTCCAGTGACCGAAGAGTGTGGCCAATCAGCTGGGCAGCGTTCGAGAACACGCTCTTAGAACTCGCAGAAAGGCACGTTTGAATATCATGCATAGTGTCGCGCGACAAATGCGGGTCCCATCCGACTTCGTACGGAATCTGCAACAATTGCAACCCGCAGGACACCGAACGTGATCCAACGTTGCCGAACCCGTCCTCCGTTGCATTGCTATCGATGCTCCCTTTGATCAGCGCATGAGCTGCGGCGGTGTTAAAACGGACACGAAGACCGCCCGATGCCCATTTCTTCGACAACAGACGAATCATTGAAATGTTGTGGCGCAATTTGGCTTCCGGTTGGAGCGAACGCGAATCCAAGGAGCCACTCCCGATGTCGTCGGCAACCAAAACCAAGTATGAAAGGAAATGGGTAGCACTTTCGATGTTCTTTCCAGACGGGACATATTCTGCGAAATCGTCCAGGAACAAGCTTGCCACATCCCGCCTGATAGAAGAGTCAGGAAAACATCGGGATATTGATAGAACATCGTTACAGGAGATAATGAAATCCAACACCACCGATCTTGTCTCCCGCCGTCACCAATTCGACAACTGGGGTAAACCAGATATCGGCAAAAGGCTCAAACGGTGCTGGACAGTTGAGAATCACCTTGAGAATGAATAGGCGCGTCTGCATCATACGTCAGAGCATGCAACTCATACTGAAACTGTGTCGACTACCTGCACCAGGCATGTAACGTCTGAAAGGGTTTGGCACAAACATCGCATCCAGTCGGGTGGGTTGTCGGGCGGCTTCCCTTTGAACTGAGTCGCCAGCCAAGTGACCTGAATGCACATTATTTACCATGTCGTGGACAGATGAGCTCAGCCGTACCAGCTTAATGACCGTAGGCATGGCATCCAATGAATTAATTGGATCAAGCTCAAGAACAGGAGCCGCTGCCAATGATTCCGAATCGTCGGCGTCAACATCATCTTGTTCATCGGCGGCTGTTTCGTTTTCAGACATGAAGAGAATGCCATCGATAGACGCAAACTGTTGACTAAGAGATGAAGACGAAAGTACAGAATTGCGAACTGGATCGGCCAATGCTTGCCCGCTGCGTGCGCCATTACTTCCTTTCCGCAACGATGACATGGCGAAATCGGTTTCAATTCGGAACACAGGCTTCCAGTCGGAATCCACAACCCCACTCAACTTCGCCTTGTCCAAGCAGAGCTGGACGAAAAAGCGCTCCTGAGGCATTTGGATTGCGATCATGGTCTCGACTTGTAAGGTAAATGCGGCAGCCCGGATTGGTCGACCAGCAGGCGTTGTACAAAGAGAGAACGAATCGGAGCACGTTTTAACGAGTTGCTGGACCTGAGTAAGTCCTAGCTTGGGAACGAGTGTCTTAACGGCTTCGGCATCCGGTAGACGTTTGACAACCGTTGACAGGACCTTGAACGCCATTTGTGCTCCAAGCATATCAGATCGAGCATTGGCGATCATGCCCCATATGCTTTGCGCATGAGCAGCAATTACGCTTTCAATCGGCAGAACACTAGCAAGAGGGCAAACAATGCATTCAGCTAAGAATACTCGGGCGTTAATTGCAGACGACGGGGCCGAATCAGTGGAGGGAGACAATAACAATGCTACTGAGCGATCAAGCCAATGCATGCCTTCGCTCCGAGCTAACGATACCCTTGCGACATCGGCAGTAATGGCTTCAACCGTGCTCGAAATTGAATTTCGAACCCGCATGTTGTTGCCATCACGCCTTCGCAATATAATCAGCATGGATTCGAAGAGTTCGAATCGGCGGGTGTACTGCAGCACTTCGAGAAGCCTGGTAAGGCAAACAGAAACTGTGGAGTGCCGTTGAACTGAATCCCAGTGGAAGACTTCCTGCCACTGGCTCGTGCTGACCATGTCGTGAACAGCGGCACAAAGACGCAACTCAACTCCATCGGCAGGCCCGGAGAACCCAGGGCGAATAGCGCAGCGTAGCAGACCTGCGGCATCAACCTGAGCTGGGGACGAAGGTCCCTTCAAGCACCGCTCAATGAGCGTGCAGACAGGTTCGACCCACCGGGCGGTTCTGTCGCCAGAAAAGAAGACTGTTGACCAGGCGCCTATTCGACGAAGAATTCGAAGATGCGCGCGCGTTAACAATGAATTGCCGTCATTATCAAAGCGTGGTGATATTTCGGTCAACACAATGGCTAGAAACTGCCTGGGTTTGTCTTCAAACGGCTTGAACTGACGAACGGTTGCATCGACGATTGCGGAGACAGCGGTGTGTCCAGATCCTTCGTTAGCGCCATAAAGGCGCTTGATGAATGATGACACAGATGACATGTCTCGATTAACAAGATAGCGAGCAATTACTGTGGAAAACACTGCTTGAAACTGTTCGCCACAAGTCAGAGTCGACGATGACGACAAAGGTTTGTTGTCGGTCAACAAAGCAACCAAGTCAACGTCAGACAGCCCGATAAGAAGAGCAAGATTCATGACAGAGCGAGCCTCTTCGAATTGACTTGAAAGTAGAACCATCGAGGCCAGCTCGTGAGCAAGCCGCTGGTAAGGGAAGTCAGATGCGATTTCGAATCCAGCTGCGAAGCAGAACATATACCTTGGCAATGGCCCTTTGAGTTTGCAAACGTCCTGCTTCCATGAGACACGAAATAAATTCGGTACGACGTCGCGACTGGAGCAGGGCTCGAGCGCTCAGTGATTGTAAGTGCAAACTGGTCTCAAGTATCGACGAAAAGGGTCCTGGTTTCGAGGTGATAAAGGAAGAGATGATCGATTTACATTCTTTGGAAGAAGGAAGATCGCCAGCAAGAGCATCGACGCAAACCTTAGGAAAAGTATCGTCTTGGAAGAGACAGTTGAACCCAAACAATTCACCGTGGTTAGAGTGCAAGATATTTAGAAGGTGCAACAGATCCAACAACATCGTGCCCGTTAGTTCCTTGTCTTTCATCTCACGAATCTGTCCAAGAAACCAGGTGACCGAGTGGACGAGCTTTACACTGAGACGCGGAATGATGTCGTTTCCAGGAATCACACGACTGATCCACGCGTATACATGGAGCGTGCGTGCCAAGGATTGGAGGTTATTGTCAATGTTCTGTTCGGCATCCAGTGCATCGTCGATCAATGAGACAGACCCAGAAACGTACGGCATGCATGCAGCAAAGGTCGACATGCAAAGATCCCTGAACGATCGCTCATTCCGCTGGACGATTTCGGTTATTAACCATGACAGAAACGAGTGGAGATCTTTGAAACCAACGTCGACTCCATCATCGATGTGCCGACGATTAGAAAGCAACTGCACCTTTGAGTGCTTCGGATCAGTTATTGCTCTTAAGTACTGGTCAATAGCACGGCGGGCGACGTCGACGCAGACGCGATGAAGAGGCAGAGGATCGCGAACGGCAGATTCCGCGACACTGAGTAACAAGCACCCAAGGATTTGCAGCAGGTATCGCACCACCAGATCGTCATGTTCTCGCAGGTCGCGACCCAAATGTGCAAGCGCCAGACACGCTCCCAACCGCTGATTTCGTTTAGGGCGCCGTGAAAGGCGGAGAAGAAGATGGACAACGGAATCTAGGCTGACAGGAGAATCTTCACTGGTAGCCTTCGAAGGGTTCTGAAGAGGCCATCGGCAAAACTCGCGAAGACACATCGAGCAGAGATCGCGAAGAGCGCTATCCTTGTCAGCCAGCCCGTCAACCATAGCATCGACAAAGCATATGGCCTCCCGTTGCTCGTAACGGCTGTTCTGAGAAAACCATCGGCACAGTTGAAAGGCCAATGCCCGAAAAATTCGCGAAACAACAGGATCAGCATCAACAGCGAGGCGAAGAACATTCGGGAAAATGTGGCGGTATAAGCGGTAGAAAGGTGTGGCCTTGCGCTGATCGACGTCTCGCAAGCGTTGTCGAGGATCGCGGGCATTGTCAGCGATACATTTACCAATAACAGCATGAAGCATCTCTGCTGCAGCGATCTTCAGCCTGCGATTCGGCGACTTCTGTGCCACGCTGCAAATATATGGAAGAAGCGAATCGAGGTACACCGGCAATGGGGTGGGTGGGAGCGGAAACGTAACTCGAACTCGTGACGCTTGTGAATCCCATGCAAACTGGTCGCTCACTTCGGTTGACAATGAACTGTAGACTCTCAAAAGTTCAGGCGGATCGAACCCAAGCCTCCCGATGAATAGAAGTGCACGTTTCCGCACGGCCACCGATTCAACATTGGACGATTCATCGGATGATTGAAGATAACTGAACATAACTGGTAGGAATGGCCGCATCGCATCACGTAGGCAATGGAAGTTGAGATGATCGCCATCAATCCAGGACGTTAACGAATCCAGGGCTAGGTCACCAAACTTTGAGAGACTTAGGCCAATCTGCAGGCACTGTGATATGGCCGGTTCCAACGACGCCAACGATACTAAGCAGTCCAGGGTCAGGAACACACCAATATGAGCACCACTCGCAGGTTACCTAACGCATGCGGGATCCCCAACAGGAATTCCAAATACGAAAACAGCAATTCTTGCTCTAGAACAGCGATTCGTGCAGTGGCAAGAGGGACAAAGTCCTTCAATAGCTCTGCAAGGCGTCTGGGCTGCGACACAGTCTTCGTTTCGGACACAAACCATCCTAGCAAGGGCTAAGACCCGACTGGGCGACCATTCAATACAAAATTACCTGCGGCGCTACAGATGGATACAACAATTCGCATCAGCTTGATCAGCCCTGATATGTCCGGATGTTCGTGAAGGAGGTCGGCTAGCAATTCCGCAAACGGCAACGCAAACGTTCCGAACTGGTGCGGGTCGGTAGCGGGAAGGACACGCTGGCAGAGCTCGACCTGTCACGTAGGAAAGGCTGTTCAAAACAACACTTGATGTCCTTAGAAACATTGGCATACCATATTCAAGAATATCTGGAAATCCGCTGGATTTTCCGGCGCAGAGGGTTCTCCGAAGTTCCCAACGACGAAGTTGAGGTTCAGCGACGAAATAACCTGGCATGTCCTTAGTTGCAATTCATAATTTCCGGCACAGGTATTGACGTCACTTGTTGGACAGACGCGATAAACATCCCAAATATCGCATTCGATGCTGATGCATAACGCTTATCGGTGACAAGGGCGATCCACACTTCCGCATAATCTTCGTATTCCTGTCGGGGTTTCTCAACGTCTAACGCCCCGCTGACGGAAATCATCACATCACGGAGGACAGCCTGTCGCGGGACGTCAACGCCATGGTAACGGATTGCCACAATGCGACCTGACAGGAGTGAACGTCTTCAGAAAAGCATCCCCACGTTCCTCTAAAACGTTCGCCAGTTCCAGAATTGCTTGCTGGGTCTCGCCACGGGACTTGCTTCGCATCGCAGGCACTGACTTGAAGAAACCGCCTGAAACGATTGTGTCCGACTGAGGTTGTTCGGAAGATGTACAACGAGTGAACCGGTACCTATTAGTTTCTGTAGCGATTCAATGATGGAATCGTCCATCGTAACAATATACTTCATCATCTTAGCGATGGACGAAAGATATACAGGGAGTTGGCTTGAGGGATAAGAGTGCTCGTTCTTGGATTCTTGCTCATCAGAGAGCATTCGGTCGCACCAGTCGATAAAGATCGCCGCGTTCTTCTCCAAGTCACCGATATCACCCATCGCCGAGCAGGCAGGAGCGAAGTGACCTAGAGACAAATCGTCAGAAGAGGAACAGAACTTAGCCGCTTATAGATACCAGTTGACCGAATTGCAGCAGAAACCAGACGCCTGTCACCTTGTCGCGTGGGCATCATTGAGGAAAGCGTAGTGACCACAGTCTGAGTGCATGCGCGTTACATAAAGGCCGGCACACAAGCGTGTTGACAAACCGAATAGACTGGGCGGACCAGCTTGACATCGTTTACGCTGATGACGATCAACTCGGCCAGCTTAATCAAACGGTCAGGTTCACAAAAGCAGTGCAATCTCATCGGAACACGTACGTCCTGAACCACGTTTTCGAGAGCTCTCGTCGCAGACTTGGACACGTCATCATTACCCGACGTAATCCAGTGGGACAGTTGAGCCAACAGTTTCGGTGTGTCTTTGCAAATTAGCGGTCGAAAGAGCTTCGCGTGCCCACCCAGTAAACCGCACGCAGCATGCAGAATAGCATATCTCGTGTGGGCGCGGTACGATAGAATAGAAATGATGACCTGACCGCACAACGTCAGCACATTGAAAACAACAAGTAATGAACCGTTAACAGCAGGACCCGGTAGATTCGCGAATATGATTTCTGGGACTCTGTACGAAGCCCAAGTTCGAACTGATCAGAAAAGGTATCCAGGAAATCATTCAGCCCAATGAGCGCTCCCTCGACGACAACGTTGCTGGGATCAGCAACACAGGCTGCGAGCTTTCCAGCTACAGAATGGGCAGTGCTCTGGGCGAGGACGGGGTATTTCTTGCACAACGTCGAAAGCACCTCCAGGACCGCCTTCTTCACTAACGGTGAACTAATCATTAACGTATCGCATTCGAGATAGCCAGTGGTCTCACAGACATCTATCAGCGGAGAGTTTCGTCCAGGCACGCAGCTCAAAGATAAGCTCTTGCAGCAGCTGATCAACCTGAATAACCTGCGCTTCGTCGGGGTTGCTGTCTTCCAGCAGTTTCTTCATCACGTCGAAAGCGGCCAGGCGTGGCAGGCTCTGCTGCTCGGCACGAATGGCAATGCGAGCGGATTCCTATTATACCACGTCGTCATCGCGTACTAAATGGTACCGCACGTGGGCATTACTGCAATTCCACCAATAAACGGTTTTACGGCGTCTGGTCCATACGTGTCGATCAAAGTCAGGATCAGGGCGAATATGTCCTTGCGAAGTTCAACCATCGGTTTCTCAGGTCGCTCCCTGACCAGGTCCATCGCAATAAGAAGTGATTCGCTTCCAGACAGCAAATCCTTCAACCCCAGTTCTGCCATACGGAATCAACGACAACGTTCGTCGCGACGTTCACAATTCAAGGACCGATCTCATTGTCCCGGAACGCCTTCGCATTCGCCTCGACGGCAATGAACGACGCCTCAATCAGCTCCACGGCACGATCCCTGCAGGCCTGCAATAGAACGTGCAGAGCGTGACGAACGGCAACGGCGGCGCTCTTCGACGCCACCGCTGGCGGCATGACGGTCCCGGCAGCAACGATTGCCGACGCTGCACTCACGCACTCATGCAGCTCTCCGGCCCCCTTTTTTCCCCAAACTGTTTCGGCTTCTCTGACGTCCTATTCGAGAGGTAGTGGACACGGCGCATGACCACCGGGGAGGGGGCAGTTCTAGATAAGTATAAGTTCTGCCTTTGTTAAACGAAAACGACACGAAGAGCCGCGCTGCGACTGCAAAGTTGTTCTCCGGCGCAGTGCGGGACAAGACGGGAGGCGCGCAGCAAATCCGCATTGCGCCACGATCTGGCGGGTGATTCGAAGATGTCGCCGTCGGCGAGGTCGGTCATGTCTAGGGCCGAGCCCTGCAGATATACAGCCATATGCCCTAACATGGGGTGACGCGTTGCTGACGTCGGAGATGGGCAGTTTCCTGGCATTCGTCAAGCACAAACGGGACGCGTACGCCGCTCAGGTCGTTTGTTCCTCCCATCCTCCCGGTGCGGCGTACCTGCCGGACGGTGGATTCTCCAGAAATAGCCCGTGCGTGACATGCCGCGGCGCTCACCCTGCGCACGGCCAGGCCGCAGTCCGCAGACCTGAAACCATTATTGCAAACGACTTCCGGGTTGCCCTAGCGCTGCATCTGTACGACGTATGGTTGCCCACCGTGTTAATCCTGTGTTTAAGCTAACGATGCTGTTAGACAAATGTCAGCATCATCTGTGTCATCTAACGAGTCCAGAGTCGTGGAGATTGGAAATGAACCCACTGTAACGCCAGCTCCATCGACTGCCGCGGCGAGCAGTAGCACATGGAAAAATTCTTCGTCTGACGTGAACTGCTTTATTGCGAACGATGCAAGCCATGCGGCGCCATGGTTCTGTCTTCCATGTGCATCAAAGAACAAATCGCGAACCGCCGTCAGTAGTGTTTAATCTTGCCCTGATTGACGGATATCGATGGGGTGTACAGGTCACTGTGTTCGCTGACGAGGTGGCGACGGAAGTTAGACGTGCTCTTAACCTTCCAACGCTGCGATTTGTTCTTTGATGCACATGGAAGACAGAACCATGGCGCCGCATGGCTTGCATCGTTCGCAATAAAGCAGTTCACGTCAGACGAAGAATTTTTCCATGTGCTACTGCTCGCCGCGGCAGTCGATGGAGCTGGTGTTACAGTGGATTCATTTCCAATCTCCACGACTCTGGACTCGTTAGATGACACAGATGATGCTGACATTTGCCTAACAGCAACGTTAGCTTAAACACAGGATTAACACGGTGGGCAACCATACGTCGTACAGATGCAGCGCTAGGGCAACCCGGAAGTCGTTTGCAATAATGGTTTCAGGTCTGCGGACTGCGGCCAGGCCCGTGCGCAGTCGGGACAGGCGGTCTGTCGATACTCGATGTACCGCAAACTCCCACAAGTCCGCTACGGCATCTACAAGTCCGTGACCCGGGTCGACTGGGAACCCCCACGGATAAGTCGGGTCGGGTCGGGTCGACCCGCTGCCATCTCTGCCCACCACCCGTGAATGAAAATATCGCGCATTGCGCTCCGTTGCGTTTCATTGCGCTCCGTTGCGCACCATTGCGTTGCGTTGCGCTCCGTTGCGCTCCGTTGCGGTCCATTCATTCGCGTGAAAACACGAACGTTGCGCGCGCAACGAAGCGCGCCAAGGACAAGAGGTGCCTTGTTTCGGATGCCGTGACGGAGTGCGAGAAGCCCAGCTGTCGGGCTTGCCGGGCATTTCGTTTGCGAGCAGATTCGAAATGGTGTTCCAGCCGTTGATACATAAGGTCGATGTAGATCGTGCCAGTCGGTACAGTTGGTTCGATTGGTCTGTCTAGCATGCATTCGCGTAGCTGTATTACGAAAACCTTACTGCACTACGTAGCCGTCGACCGGGTTTCGGAGGGCTGTCATGCGCGCGGTCATCCTTACCTCGCGCATCAGATAGTCGCGACGCTGTATGGAAGGCGAGGCCCACCAGCGGCCGACGACGTATCGTGTCCATCTCCATTTCGTTGATCGAAGCGCCTCTTGGGCGACTGAAATCTGGGGTCTGTGTGTGGTAATCACTGTGCTGAATACGTTGTTCTGTTTAACACAGAGCAAACCAAGGAGAAAAAGCGCACAGTGATCAGTGTACAGATAAACCACACTCAGACCCCAGATTTCAGCCGCCCAAGAGACGCTGCGATCAACGCAATGGAGATGGACACGATAAGTCGTCGGCCGCTGGTGGGCCTCAAGCCTTCCATTCAGCGTCGCGACTATCTGATGCGCGAGGCAAGGATGACCGCATGACAGCCCTCCGAAACCTGGTCGACGGCTACGTAGGTGCAGTCAGTAAGGTTTTCGTAATACAGCTACGCCAATGCATGCTAGACAGACCAATCAAGTCGACTGTACCGACTGGCACGATCTACATCGACCTCATACTGCTTCCACTGGGCTTCGCACCGATCCGCAACTCGTGGGTACGTCGAGTTCTGACTAGACCGCTGCGCGCCGAGTCCCGCTAGTCGCGCGCCATGACGTCGGTCGCTGCGAGGGCGGTCGTTGCCCTGCTTTCGCTGTCCACCTGCGTCGCGTTCGGCGGCAGACGCGGTGCTCATCGTAACAGGAAGTAGGGCAACGCGGGCGTGCTGCCGGAGCAACGTTCCTGTAATCAGTGACGTATTTCCCAGGGTGATGCCGGCTGGGTCGAACCCGGATGTTCGCCATGCTGTCGCGCATCTGGAACAGGCTCGTATTGTGCTGTGCGAAGTCGCGATGCAGCTGGCGATCCCCGACGAGCGGCAAGCCTTGACGTCGTTCCCGGCCCGCGAATTGCACGACGTCGCTCAGGCATCCACCCGCATGCCATCGTTCTTCAGCGATTTCACTGTCGGCATGAGCGACCTATGCTGGATTATCGGGCAGTTTTACAAGGCACTGGATCCGTAAGATACATTCGCCAGACTGTGTGCGACTGATGATGACCGGACACGGAACCTCCTCGATCGCCAGTCGACGTTCAACAAACCTGTCCGGACCGTGCGACGTCTGGTTGATCTGCCCAGCACCATCAGCCGGGCGCGAGACGCGAATTCGTCGACACGTCTCCGTTGCGATTCTGGAACCGAACGGACGTTCAAGCGCAGGACGTGCTCCGCGCCGCCGATCCATAACGAAGGAATGCAGGATGCCTTGCGCGTTTGGAACGGCCTGTGGGTATCGGTGTTTCCCAGCATCATGCGCTATACCGAGACGCTTCGCGACTTCCACGTCCAGACGTTCTCACGTGCCGCGTCGGCTCGCGCTGAAACAGGGCCATGTCCAGACTGCAAGACGCGCACCGGACCGTCGATCACATCCCGCTACCTTGTTTGAAGGACCATCTGCGCCTGGTCTGGTTGATGGGCTGTCGACGAAATCGGAAGTTGACCCGCTAACAGCCATCGACGGTGTCGAATCTGTTATCCTGGGCGTCGAGACGCCTGTTGCTGACGATATTGCAGCCCAGGGTCCAATCGGCACGGGTCGCTCTCAAAACCTCAGTGCCACACTGTCGATAGAGCTGGACCAGTTCCTGGAACTCGTCCCGTGTCAACGGACCGAATACGCGCGCGACGCTTGAAACGCTCTGCTGAGGTTGACGTCCGCCGTCAGGAAGGTTTTCCCGGACGCGTCCGTTGTCACCACTGAATCGTTCGCGTACAACCTACACCTGTATTCGCCCTTCAGCGACCTGGACGTGATCGTGCTGCTTCCACATCTTCCCGCGGCGCTGGCCTCCCCATGGTCCACGAGCGTCTTCGCGATGAACGCGTCGTCGCCGACTCCACCTAGGTGCGCTCGGCAACGCCATTCCTTGTATGCGATTGACGAACCATCCCGTTGCGGTCGACCTTGCGTGGAACGTGGAGAGCGCCGCCAAGGTGAAACCGTTCATCGATGCGGCGCTGGACGCATTCCGCTTCTCCAGGCCTATCGTCTTGTATGTCAAGTATTACCTGCACGTCCAGGGCCTACGCGACCCGTTCCACGGTGGCAACGGATCGTACGTCCTCTCCATGCTGGTCATGCTTCATCTGCCGCAGGCAGGTTCCCGAGTCATGTCAACCTCATTTGCTGACAGCGTGTTCCGTACAGGTTAACTGGCAACGCCTGTTCAGAGTCAGTCGCCGCCTGTCTTCTGCGGTTCTTCGGCTTCTATGGGCATGAGTTCGACACCAGACAGCACTGCGTTTCGGAGGCGTCTGGCGGGCAGTTGGTCGCAAAGGTCCACCGTCCCATGCGGTCACTGCGTGCCGCACCGTCCTGACATGCTTGCGGCGGCCAGAATCAGCTGACTGACCTGCCGCCTGGGCCCGCCCTGTGCGTGCTGGACCCGTCCGGCAACAACCTGAACATCGCGCTGACCGCGTTCAATTTCCCCGTCGTCCGAGCGCGCTTCGAGGCAACGTTCCATGCGCTCCGGAGCGCCTCGCTGCCTCTCGCGACAATTATCTGAGTCCCATTCGCTCGTCGCGCTTTGCATCATCAAATGAATCCAGGACGTCGTCCCATGCTTCCCGGGATCACGCTACAATCATATATGTAGGCTCCGCAAAGCAAGCACGCAGTGCGACAGCGGCCGCCGCAGTGCCGCATGAGCTGCACTGCGCAGAGTTGCGGGGACGTACGAATCCCCGACCCGGCTGCGTGAGGCGGCTATTCCTGGCGCGTCCTGCGACTGGTCGCACGGCGAGGCACGAACGCCGCCGCCTGCTGCTGCGGGCCGTTGGGCGCAGTTCGAATCAATGGCGGGTGCTGCTGCGAGGATCGCTGTGGCCGCCCTGGCGGTCGTCGCCTGCCTGGCGCTCTGCAGCGACGGCGCTAAACGTAGCAAGCGCAGTGTGACGAACAAGTAGGTCGTACGTTGTGTGGATGCGCGCAATCGCGCCCTCTGACATATTGTCTGGTCCCAGGCGGGTGCCGTCCGCGTCCAACGCCGTCGTTCGTGATGCGGTTGTTCTGCTCGAGCAGGCGCGTATCATGCTGTGCGAAGCGGAGAAGCAACTGAATCTCCCAGGTCGGCGCCTGCCAATGACTTCCTTCCCGATGTCCAATCTGTACGCCGCTGCTGGGCAATTCCAACGTGTCCCCGAGTTGTTCACCGGGCTCACTATCATCGCGATCGAGCTACATTCCGTCGTGGTCGACCTGAGTAAGGCGCTGATGTCGCACGACAAGTTCGTGCGGATCTGCTCCGATGCCAATGTGGTGAAAGTCCTTGACGCCCGCCATAAGATCTTCGAAGAATCGGAACGTATGACCCGGGAGATTGTCGACCTGTCCAGGCGCATGAGCGCCACGCGCGATTCGCATTTCGCCGATGTCCCCCGGTTGCGATTCTGGAATTCGACCGACGTCCAGGCGCGTGATGTCCTCAACGCTGCCGACGAACTTCAACGTCAGATTGAGCACGACGAGGAGATGCTGGATACCGTCCGTCTTCGAAACGAGCTGTGGTCGATGGTGTTCCCGGGCATCTTGCGGTATACAGACTCGCTCTCCAAGCTTCTGGTCCACGTGTACTCGCGTTCCGCGTTGTGTCGCATGGAATGCGGCTCGAACTCCGACACCCTGGAATGGGCGAGCGCATTCATCTCCGGCTTGGAAGATATCCGAGACGCGCTGGAAACGCAGAACGGCCGGTGCAAATCGGCGGTCGATACCTTGGGTCGCGCCACCAGCAGACTCGACGAGGCGCACCGGACGATTGACCAAATCCGGTACCTGCTCGTGACGATCCCTGATGAGGAGACGCCCAAGAAGCAGAAGAAGAAGGTCCAGCAACCCGTGAATCATTCGCCTGTGTCGATATCGTCGGTCGACACGGCTGCTGTCACTGATGATGAAGGGCCGCTTGTTCACGAGGTTCCCTGTGAAGACCACGTGTCCGCTGAAACACGCTTACCTGTTCCCGAGGACGATGGTGATGGCGCTCCGTCCGCGTCGTCTCAACAGACCAGCAGGCGCCAGCGTCGTCGGCACGCCGCAAGAAGGCGCTCGCGAGCCGAAAAGGACGTGTCCTGCGCGCAGGCCACCGATGCTCCTTCTGACAAGCCCTCGTTGGAGTCACCACAGCAGGACCCTGTCCTAAACGTGTCGTCCCGATCGGAACCTGAAACTAAGCCTATCGATATGAAGGTTGAGTCGGCAATGTCAAGTCCCAGCGATCCAGAACCGGAACCCCAAACCAGCAGCGCCGTTGTCGACCCGGAGGTGTCAGTGGAGATGTCCCAGTCATCAGCGACGTCACGTCCAGGCGATCCAGAGCCGAAACCCGAAACCGCCATCGTCGACGTCGACTCGAAGGTGTCAGCGGAGCTATCCCAGTTCATGGCCATCGTCACGCGTAAACGTAACGAACATGCTGTCGCCGCCAACGACGCTTTCCGAACTTTGGCGTCCGTCATCAGGACGGTGTTTCCTGATGCGACCGTCGTCCCGACCGGGTCGTACGCCTATAAGTTGCACCTTTACACGCCGATCAGCGACCTGGACCTGGCCGTGTATCACCCGTCTATTCCGGCCACTCGGGGTCTTCCTCTTCTGCAAGAGTGCCTTCTGCGTGAACGTGTCGTCACGGCCGTCACCTACATTCGATCGGCGGCGCCGTTCCTGAAGGTGACAATGGCGAACCGTACGTTCCCTGTTGACATTGCCTGGAATGCGAAGAACGCCGCCAGGGTGGCATCCATGCTCGACACGGTGAAACAGAACTTCGCCTTCAGCGTTATCGTCCTGTACGTCAAGTATTACCTGCACTCGCTGGGGCTCAATTCCCCTTTCCATGGGGGAATCGGGTCCTATCTGCTCTACATGCTCGTCATTTTCCATCTGCAGGTAGGACGACGATCGTGCATCGGCGTTAATAGATGAAGCTGACACGTTGCGCGCTGCAGGCGAACCATGCCGTTTGCTCAGGATCGGCCGGCGCCTGCCTTCGCTGGTTCTTCGGGTTCTACGGGCGCGAATTCAACGCCGACAGATACTGCATTTCGGTGACAGGCGGCAGTGCGATCATTGACAAGGTTTGCTTGAGGACACTCTTCGTCCCGGTTCGTGTCACTGATTATTCGTCTACGCGCGCAGACCCGCCTGGAAGGCGTTCCTACGACCGGCCTATGCGTGTTGGACCCGTTCAACGACAACGTCAACATCGGCCTGACGGCATTCAATTTTCCGGTCATTCGCGCGCGCTTCCATGACCTGTTCGTGGCACTGTCGCGTTCCCAACCCGCATCGTTGCCGCTGCCGACGGCCTGACGTCGCAACGCTGACCGGGCCCGTTGACGATCAGAACCTACCCAAATACATGCCTTGCTTTACCACTAGGGGGATCATCGAAGTTCCGATCGTTGTCGTGCATGAGCCGACCGGAGCGGGTCGTAGTCGAGTTCCGGACGTTCGTGAGGCCAGAACCGTTGCCCGGACGTCGTCCACACCGACGCGACCGAGCTTGTACGCGCGCTGCGCGACGCCGTAGTTCGCAATCGCAGTGCAGGATCCGCGTCGCGACTCGCGGGATGATCGTGGCGTCAGCGGCACGGCGATCTGCGTCGGGGCGGGGGGCGCCCGCCAGGGCTCCAGGTTCAAAATCCAGACCTGGATTGGCAGCGGCTGGCGCGGCGGGCGTCCTAAAACGGCGCTCCTGCCAGAGCTGGTGGCAAACGGACAGCGTGGCGCGTCAAAGTCCGCAGGGCGCTGCCAGTGCGGCATGGGGGCGGGGCCACTGCGCGCTGCGCGCCCCGTGCCTGCCTGGCCCTGGGGTCGCCTATCGGCGCCGCCCATTACCGCAATCGGCGCGCGTGCTGCCACATCTCCGCCCGCATCATCATCATCGTCGTCCGTCATCCCGACGCGCGCGGCAGCAATGACGAACTGGGATGACTGCAACCCGAAGCGCATCCTGGGCGCCTCCAGCTGGGTCGGGCAGCGCGTCGAGATCATCTCGCAGAAGAACCGCGGCCAGGTCGGCATCATCAGTCGAAGGTACGGGTATCGGCGCACCGGTGCGCATGCGGGCACGCGCTGACTGGTGTTTGCAATACAGTGGGCATGGGTTCTACGCGGTCGAGCTGGAGAACGGGCAGGGCGTGCTGATGAAGCGGGCCGGCGAACTGGAACTGTGCGGCGGAGGACGCGACGAGGACGCCAAACTCTGGAAGGCGGCGACGATCCTGCTCTGCATCGCCGAGACAAACAAGCAGCGCCGCCAGAAGGCCGCCAAGAAGCGCGAAATGATGATGATGGCCGCCCAGCAACAAGCCAACGTATCGGCCATGGCCGCCTTCGCCTCGGCGTGCACATCCTCATGACCGTCACCCGCGACGGTTCGTGACTCCCCGCGAGTTTCACATCTCCTGCCGTTTCCCTTGCATTCATAATCACATTATTAGAACGATTATACATTATTGAATCGTTGCCGTGCGACACATTCGATCAGCTGCAGACCCGTGTTGTGCAAAAGAGGCGCGAACTGGATAGCGGGCTGGGAGCGACACCAAAAACCGTCCCGTCGTGCCCGGTCACGGTGACAGGGCGGCGTCCAGTGCCCTAAATATACAGCTCCGCAGTGCGCACGCGTCAGTCACGGACTGGGCGGGCGGATCGGTTGCAGACTGCGCAGCTGCTGGGGCGACGGACACGGTGTCGCGGCTCGTCGCTGGGTCATGGGATGTACCTCATCGACGCTGACGACAGTGGGGCCGACCGCCGAACCAGACGCCAAGCAGGGGCGCACGAAGGAAATTGTGGTGACGCGTAATCCTGCGGACGCTGTCGTTCCTCCGCCTAGCCAGCCAGAAGGAGCCACAACGCCGCAGTGCGTTGCGACACCGGTACGCTCGCGTTTGTCGATTAGTATGCTGTACCGCCCGTACTGTTCCTGCGGTTATTCTGTCTCCAAGGGCGATCGTTCTGGTGAATCTTACCGGATCTGCGCAGGCGGGCATGGATCCTGTTATCGACTTGGAGATGGCGTTGCGGCAAGTCTCCGATGACAAGGAGTTCCTGATGGAGTTGCTGAACGACATGGTCGCCGGGAAAGACAAACTGTTCGAGTCGATGAACGAGGCGATCCGGTGCAATGACCCCAAGGTTCGGCCGGGCGTTGACGCACCCTGCCCGTCTGCGACTTCTTACGGTTGCCTCTAGCAATTTCGAGTAGCGGGACACACCATTAAGGGTGCCGCTCTAAACTTGGGGCTGAAGGCGCTCGGCGCCCAAGCCAAATGCATTGAATTGTTCGGGGATGCCGTATTCGTCGGTGCGAACACTGAACCCGTATGCCAATCTCATAACGTGGGATATACGCGTGTCTGAATCGCAATACCGTAACAGTTCGCCGAGAAAAGCGTCCTGCTTGTCGCCCAGCTGGACACTGAGTATGATCGAGTACGGGATCTAATCGCGAGAGGCATCTGACGTTCGGTGTCGCTTCGAGTTTCCCGTTCGCCGCAGTCTCCTGTAATAGAATAATGGCGTTGCCTAACCGCATTCAACCGTGACGTAACCGCTGATAGATGGTCCTCGTTAGTGTATTGCGCGGGATCGATGGTACTGCCGCATGTATTCAGTTATCAAAGGCGGCCGACCGGCCCAGGTCGTGTCGGCGGAGGCCATGTCGCAGGCCGAGGGGCACACGACCAGTGGCCCGGACCTTCCCGACGAGAAGCCGGGCCCAGACGTCAACGAGGAGGGGGCGCACGACTCCGACTCGTTCGTCGACGAGCAGGTCGCCTCGAAACGGTGTCGTGCGTTATAGGCGGGGGTGCCTAACGCGAACACCCCATAGGTCGCGTACGATGATACTCCAGCCAACATTGCCATTAGCAAGACGTCCGACGAGGAAGGAGGCGAGGATAATCGCGCAAAGGCGAAGAAGATCGGATTGGGCGCCGCAGAAGGTACCATCAACCGTAACTCAAACAACGGCAGCGTCTTACTGCCGAGCGATGCAGACGCCGATAAAGATGCCGGGCATGCTGCTGCATCGCCCATCGAAGAGATGGTGACGTTCGCCGGCGAAGATCGCGACACGAATGAACGCCGGCAGGCCGCGTTCAGCTTCGCCCACTTCTCGACCGAGGAGGAGTCGCAGTTCGCCATCGTCAAGATGAAGCGGAATTACGGTCAGTGCCTGTTTCCGTCTGGCGTCGCGTGTGCACCATGTTCTAATCCGCTGTACAGGCATACACGCGGTCCTGAGCCTTCTGCATTCCGGCGATCACATCTGCCAGCGTTACGCGGCCCTGTGCCTGGGGAACATTGCCGCCCACCCCGAGCTGAGGAAGGACCTCGTCAAGAACAATATCCTGGAGCAGATGATCCCGATCGCGATCAGCAAGACGGACATCGACCTGGACACCCAAAGGCAGGTTTGCGAGCGTGAGACGACTGGCCCGGAGACCGCTGGGGGCGAGAGGCGGCTCTTGGGCCAGTCTTTCACAAGGACGCCCCGCCGCTGACTATGGACCGTCCAGATACGCGATCATGGCGGTTGCGAACCTCGCGGCCGAGTACGACACCCATAAGCTGCTGATGAAGCACCTGCCGTCGATCCTGGACCTGGTCGACTCGCCGGATCGCGACCTGCACGAGTGCGCCGTCCTGACCGTCCAGAACGTGTCGTCGAACAAGAAGCTGACCAAGAAGCTCAAGCTGATCATCGGTCCGCTCGTCAACATGATCGCCAACCCGCTGATGGACGTCGAATCCATCACACACGCCGTTTCCGCCCTACGAGGCCTCACCTCCGACGACAACCTGAAACTCGAGCTTCTCAGGCTGAACGCGCTGAAGGTACGCGCGACGCGTTGTCGCGGCAGCGTCCGGGCGCCTGACGCTAGCGCAGGAACTGGTGAACCTGGTCGACACGATCGACCGCGCCGAGTTGCTGGTGGAGATCGCGGCGACGATTTCCGGCATGGCGAACCTGATCGAGACGCACGCCGACATGCTGCAGCCGTCGGCGATCAACGCGATCATGGTGCTGGCGCTGATGGACCTGAACCCGCAGGTCCAGATGCATGCGGCCAACACGCTGGCGTCGCTGGCGTCGAACCCGGACTCGCACCCGAACATCGTGTACGCCAACGGGATCGACAACCTCGTGCACCTGTCGATGAACCGGGACCCGAAGGTGCGCCAGGGCGCCACGCGCGCCCTGGCGAACCTGTCGTCCAACCGCGCCTACCAAGGCGACATGATCCATGCCGGGTGCCTCGACGTCATCACGGCCGCCCTGCGGGACAACGACGACGCGTCCCTGTTCTTCTCGACGATCATGTGCGCCATCATCTCGGAGAACACGGATTACCACCCGTACATCTGCGTCAAGGCGATCCTCCAGCCGCTGGCGCTGCTGGTCCGTTGGTGTCGTCCTCCCCCGAGAGCACCACCGCTAACTGTGGCCCCCGCGTGTGTGTGTGTGTGTAGATTACGTCGGGCGACACGTCGCAGGCGGAGCTGATCCGGTACGCGATCCTGTCGCTGTCGAACCTGGCGGCGAACATCCACAGCCACGGGCTGATCATGGACGAGATCCAGATGCAGCTGACTGCGTTCTTCGAGCTGGCCAGCTCGAAGGACGCCGAGGTCCAGCGCTACTTCGCCATGCTGCTGTCGAACCTGGCGACCAACGAGACGCTACATGAGTTCCTGAGCAGCAGGGCCTGCTTCCAGGTACGGCTGCGTTTATCGTACGCGTAGCATGCTCAGGGTGTCGTGCGGCGCCAGGCGGTGCAGAACATACTCAATGCGGATTCGATGACGACGGTCCTGTCGGCGCTGTCGTTCATCTCGACAATGCTGCGGGACAACGCGACGCGCGAGTGCTTCGCGGGCGTGTCGCTGAAGCAGATCATCGACATTGCGGAGAAGTGGCCCGACGTGCCGTACCAGATCGCCGTCGCCAGCGTCCTCGGCAACGTCAGCAAGTCGACGAAGGTGGGCCGGACCCTTGTGTTCTGCTTCCCATCTGATAACGGGTGTCCGGTCCAGGTTCGCAACGAGTACAAATGGTACCGGTACCTGCGGCTCGTCGAGCACTTCCTCGAGCAGGAGTCGCTGGACGTGCAGCAGGAGGCCCTGCACATCCTCGTGAACCTGTGCGACAGCGAGGAGGTCCAGCGCAGCATGATCGGCATGCGCCTGCTCGAGTACACGATGAAGGCGGTCCGCAAAGGTGTGGCGGCGGCGCGCGATCAGCGCATCCGTCCTGAGTGTTCGGCCAGGAACCATGGAGGAGCAGAGCCTGGGCCTGCACATCCTGGCCCGGCTGTGCGCCGGCATCCCCGAGATCCTCGAGGACCTCAAGCGCAACCGCATCATCCAGATCGTCGCCCCGTTCGTGCGTTCACCCCACATCGCCTTCCGCAAGTACGCCTTCAATGGCCTCGGTTCGGCCCCGCCTCACCCTATCGTCCACCTGCCACCCGCTAACGACACCATACCATCTAGGATCGTTCGCCAGCCACGAACACATGCCTGTGGACCTGATGGACGTCAACCTCGTCAAGTCGTTCCTCAGCCTGGCTGAAGGCACGCAGGGCGATCTGGGTACCCTGTGCGCGTCCATTTCCGCTATCGTCGTAATGGCTGACCTATGTGTCGCCAGAGGAGCGCCGCGAATGCATGTACGCGCTGGCGAACGTGGCGTTTCATTTGGTCAACCATGAGCACCTGGGCGATGCGGGCCCGTTCATATTCCGGGGCCTGCCGGCGTTCGTCGAGACGGGCGACGTCGAGGTCCTGCAGCACGCGTCGCTCCTCATGTGCAACATCGTCGCTACCATGTACACGAACGCCATGTTCGCCGTCCAGGCCGTCATGGAGGTCTTCATTGCCGTCGCCAGGTGAACGTTGTCGTGTTCGTCATCGTGATATGCTCGTCCATGACTCCCGTTCAGGTGTCCTGATAAGACAGCCAAGATCCAGGCGCTGAGCGCCTTGTGCACGCTGGCCATGCACGAGCACAACATCAAGTACATGCTGCAGGCGGGCGTCACCGAGTTCGTCCTGAACGAAGGGCTCGAGTGGCGCAAACGTGACGTTTCCAGCACTCGACAGGCGTAGGCGCTGTTGAAACGCGCTCTCTGTGTCTGGGGTCTGACGTCCGTGCCCCCTCGTCAGGGCGACGCTCCTGTCCGGGCTGACAACGTACGACGTCTGCGTCAAGGAATTCGGCGAGGCGCGTGGCGTCCTCGTCCTGGTCAACATGCTGGACCATTCGGATGTCACGGTTAGCGACAGAGACCTACATTGGTAGGAATACGACTTATGACGCTATGACGCCTGCGGGTAGGTGCGACGACTCGTCACGCGAACGTTCGCCAACTTCTCGTACTACCCGCAGTACCGCCAGTACATCGTCCGGGACGGCGTATTCCCGCTGCTGAAGTGCCTGAACGATTCCGATCGGGAGATCCGCCACGCCGGTACCAATTAACGTCGTCGTCGTCGCCGCCACTCTGTGTGACCCGAATAACAGCGGCCTGGGCCATCGGCCACGTCCTTTCCTGGAAGGACGTGCAGCTGAAGATCGCGAGGGCCAGCGACGAGGACATCTACGCGCAGCTGATCGAATCCGCCGACGTCGACGTGCAGCTGGCGTGCGTCTGGGCGCTGGCGAACCTTCACCATGAGGTGCGCGTTTGTTCGTCCGACGCTGCACAGTGCGCGCCCCGTAACCCTCTGCGGCCAGGCAGCGCCGCTGGGCTCGAACAACAACGATATCCACCGGCTGGACAACCCGAGCGACGAGCTCCTGCAGAAGCTGTCCAAGACGGCGCTGTCGAAGCGGGTCGACTCGCGCATCTCCAAGTACGCCATCATCGCCATCTGCAATTACACATCGGTGGGGAACACGGGCGGGCGTTCGACGTTTGTGCTGGTTGCTAACGTCAGGGCGCCAGGTGCCGCGCTACCACTTCACGATCCTTCGGAACTGCGGCGAGGTGATCAAGCGCGTGTTCGAGCTGGCGATGCGTAACGACCCCGAGATACGGTACTGCCTGGCGCTGATGCTGGCGAACCTGTCCGGCAACCTGGAGAACCACGAGTTCATCGCCACCAACGTCGAGATGGGGCGCCTGTCCATCCTGGTCGGCTGCGACGACGAGGAGACGCAAGGGCACGCGATCGCCACCGTGTCCGGCCTGGCCATCTCGGAGCGCAACGCGAAGCGCATCGTCGAGAGCGGGTTGCTCATCCCGCAAATGTCCCGCGAATGCAATTCGCCACATGCCTCCGTTGTGGTACGCCCGCGGCTCCTCGTCAGACGACGCGGCTCGTCTGATGGTTTCGCAGCGGTCGGTGGCGGCGGCGTTCCTGAACCTTGCACAGCATGAGTGCATCCTGGAGACGCTTATTGAACAGGACCTGGTCGCCGGGCTCCTGTCGCTGCTGAAGAGTCCACAAGGTTCGTCCCGGTCGATGTACGTCCGTCTGTTCATGACGGTTTGCGCCTAGCCGACACACAACTTCCCGCGGCTCGAACGATGAACATCGCGATATCGGTGCCGTCCGGCGTACAGGCCCTGCTGAAACTCGACCTGAACGTCATCTCGAGAACGCTGTGGAACGCGGTCGCCAACGGGACCGAGAAGGTCGAACCACGTTCGTCGTGCGAGCTTCGCGTGGTGGCTCATGTGGGGTCCGTCTGTAGGTGTCAGCGCAAGTGATTCGCGTCCTGGCGCTATTGTCAACGACCGACGGTGCGGAGGCGGTCCTCGTCAACGAGCAAGGCATTGCGGGGCTGATCGCGTGCGCCAAGCTTCGTGCCAAAGCGTCCAAGTACGGCTGCGTCGTTCCGGTTGCTGGTTGTCGCGCTTCTGACGCCGCCCTAGCGACGACACCAACTGTGAATTCCATTCGGCGGTCATGATCAGGAAGCTGTGCTCGCTGAAGGACACCGTCCCGATGATGGTGCGCCTGGGCGCCATTGACGGTACGGGACCTGCGGTGAACGCCGTTCGCTGGCTGACCGCACACAGCGCTGCTCGCCCTGGGCGAATCGGTGACCGGCAGCCAGGGCGTCCAGGAGCTGGCGATCACGTCGCTGGAGGACCTGCTCGACCACACGTCCGGCCTGGACGTCGCGCTGAACCACCCGCAGGTGATCGACACGCTCATGAAGCTCCTCGTCTCCGATAAGGTGGCCATTTGGCACGTCCTTCGCCCCCCCTGGTCTGACGACTGAAGCTCACAGGCCGCCGTCCAGCGCCATGCGCTCGGGTGCATCGTCCGGCTGTCGTTCCACGAGGACTGGACGGTCCGGTTCCGGTCGCGCGGCGGCGTTAAGCTCGTCTACAAGAGCGCGCGGCACAAGGCGTACCCGATTCGCGCGTTCGCCGCCTGGACCATGTCCGTCCTGTCGTCCTACCGGTACGTCGAACGCTCGTCGTGTCACGTGCCGTAACCTAACACGCCGTCGGCCAGCGTGTTCTTCGAAGAGCTGAACTCGGAACGCTCGCTGAAGACGCTGCTGTACCTGGCGGACCACGACCCGGAAGACGCCCGGATCACGTTGCACGTCGCCGTCGTGCTCGGGAACCTGTCGCAGTACTCGGTGCTGGCGCCAGCGTCTCCCTGCCGGTTTGCAATTCGGTTGACAGGCGGCGGTGCAGGCCATGATCGCGGCCGCGTCCGTCGAGCAGGCGCAGCCGTTCAACCCGGAGACGTCGGGCATGGTGCCGCTTTTCGTCCGGTTCCTAACGTCGTCGAACCCGCTGATTGCATCGCTGGCGTTCATGGGTACCGTCGTTGTCGTCGTTCGTCGTCGGCATCCCCGTTGTTTCCCTGAACGAGTGTGCAGGCATGTCGGCGCCGTCGAAAACAGGGCCGGCCTTGATCTACATGCTTCGCGACGACGCGATGGACCTGCTCGCGAAACTGGGCGCCACCAGGGAGGAGCTCGTTCTGCGGATGCTGGCCATGGCGCTGAACGTCGGTCGCGTCCGCGTGCCCAGGGCGAAACGGTCTAACCGAGCGTCATGCAGTTGATATCGTCGAACGGGGCGAACTCGCCGTTCCTGAAGGGGCGCAACCTGACCGGGTTCGATGCGCTCTTCGGGTTCGCCAAGTTCGACAGCGTCGCCATTCGCTGGGCGGCGCTGAAAACCGTGAACAACATGATCACCGAGAAGTCGTTCAACGTCAAAGGGTACCGTTGCAGCCGTAAACGTTGCAACAAACCGCGTCCCGACGCGTTCGACGACAGGTTCGTGCTGAAGAAGGAGTACGTCGACACGCTCGTGGAGGTGGCCACGACGAACATCGACACGGATTTCGGGTTCAAGGCGCGCTTCATGGCGCTCGGCATCTTCGCCCAGCTGGCGTTCTATCAGGTGCGGGTCACACAGACTGTCCCGCGCTCCCCTTTGTCTGAAGCGACGCTCGATTCCAGGCGTACCACGACGTGCTTCTTCGTCCCGACATACTCCGCATCACGCTGGACACGTTGAAGGCCGCCCAGGTATACAGTGACCTGGCGTCCCGCGTGCGTCCGTCTGAGACCCGGTCGCAGAGGACGATCTCGAAGACGACCAGCGATCGACTGAACAAGGAGCAGGTTCACTCGCAATCGGTAGCGTATTCGCTAAACGCGAGAACGGGCCCCGCTTGGTTGACGTGCGGTTTGGGGGCAGAGTCAGGACGACCGCGACGATGACGACTCGGAGGCGAACACGGCCGGGTACTGCCCAGCAGAACGAACGGGCAACACGCCAGTGACGGGTGCTGTGCAGGGGCCATGGGGAGCTGGACCTGACGAAGGCGATGGTGTCCGACGATCCGGTCCTCAGCGTCCTGCTCGCCAGGGACCGGGACGCGGTCGCCGAGGCGAACGCCGCGTCGACGTTGGCGAACCTGGCCATGAACCCGTCCTGCTATCCAGGGCTGCTGACGTCGCAGGCGATCGAGATCCTGACGAACTTCGTCAACTGTTCGCTGTCGAACCCGGTGAACCAGAGCATGGCCGCGGAGACGCTCTGCAACCTGGTCTTCGCGCTCACGCCCACCATGATCAGGCAGTCGCAGTTCTTCAGCATGACGAACGTCGCCGACGTCATGGAGGCGCTGCTGAAGTACGGCAGCGGGCCGAACGCCATCCTGACCGAGCGCTACATGGCGGTGGCCCTGTGCCGCCTGACCTGCCATCCCGACTTCAAGGTCTTCTCCTACGACCGCCCGTTCTTCGAGTCGCGCTGCCTGCCCGCCATGCTGCGGTCGCCGGACGCGCTGACGCAGAAGTTCACGTTCCTCGCCCTGGTCAACATCGTCCTGAAGGCCGACAACCTCCGTACGTCGAACGTCGCCCAGGCGGGTTGCGGGGCGCGCTGCTGACGTCTGCGCCGCAGTCGAGCTGATGGAGAAGGAGAACTTCGTGTCGCTGCTGCTGGCGTACATTCAGGCGCGCGACCGGTCGACGAAATGGCTCTGCCTGAAGTCGCTGATGACGCTGCTGCAGTGCGGCCAGGTCCGGGACTGCACGCGCGCAATGATTGCGCGCGTGCGCCTGCTGACGCGCACCCGGGTGGCACAGGGCGCCAGGTACCTGTCGAAGGACGAGTACATCTCGACGCTGCTCGACCTGTGCTTCACGGACGACAAGCCGATCTTCACGTGCGTCGCCCACATCATCCACTCGTTCGTGAAGCAGGAAGGGTCCATTGCCCTGCGGGGCAAGTCGGACCACCTGATCCCCGCCCTGGCGCACCTGTCCACGTGCGCCGACGAAACCACGGGTGCGTGGTGCACGCGCCCGCTGCTTGGTGACGAGGCTCATGGTCGGACAGCGATGCTCGGATCGGAAACGCTGGGCATGTTCCTGGACTCTCGGGAGAGCATGGACATGCTGCTCGAGTGCTCCAGCGAAGGTTTCGGTGCTGTGCTGGCGCTGCTTCGTAGCCCGAAGGAGAAGCTGCGCGTCCAGTCGCTGTACTCTCTGGTCGGTGCCCCCTGGCCGTTGTTCCTTGCCGCCCCCGGCCAACGTTTGCCCAGGCGGCGATATCGCATAACCCAGAGTATGCGAACGAGATCGTGGTGCAAAAGGGGCTGAAGTTCGTCTGCGACCTGATCCTGGCCGACACGATCGGCGACGCCATGGACTGCGTCCACATTCTTCGGAACGTGGCGCGCAACGTCGCCAACCACCACGAGTTCGTCCAGTGCAACGGCATCGAGTGCCTCGACGTCCTGTCCAAACACAGGACCGTGGACGGCGACCAGAAGGTCGGCGTCGGCGCGCGTCTGTCGTGACGCGCGCCTTGACGTCGTCGATGCTCAGGTCCAGCAGCTCATATCGCAGGCGTTATCCGATATTGCCCACTACTTCGAGGAGTACCAGCTCGGTCCCGAGCGCCTGCGTATCCTTGTCACTGCCATGGTGCATCCGATCCGGTCAGCGAACCTTCGTCCAGCTGCGCCCCACCCTACTCCTAACACCGCAAATGTTCAGGGCTATCGATCAGGCTGGCGGGTCCAACATCGACGCGTCCATCGTCGAGCTGTCGATCTTCGCGCTCAACTCGCTCCTCGTCAACGACGACTGCAAATGGTTCGCTGCAGAGGCCGGCGTCGTGCACCCGCTGATGTACATCTACGAGACCACGCCCGATCAGCGCCTTCGTCGCGTGTCGCTGGCGCTGCTGCTCAGCCTGGTCGAGTGCACGCGCACGCAGGTCGCGTTCGCCAGGCAGGGCGGCGTCACGCTGCTTCGCGACATGGCGCTCAGCAAGGTGTGCTTCCTCGCGCTGCACATCCTGGCCGCTCTTGTTAAACGGCTGCACAGGACCTGGTCCTAAAGAAGAAGGCGTGCCGCGCGTTCTCCAAGATGTCCTCGAACGCGGCCGTGCAGACGCTGTTCGTCGAGTTCAAGATCCTGCCGATCCTCATGGTCATACGCAGCCATGCCGATCTCGAATGCCGCCGCCTGGCTCTGGACACGTTGCTGTCCGTCCTGGACAACGGTAACGCGTGTGTGCTCGACGCCCGCCTGCGACGGTCGATGAACGCGCGCCCGTAGACGAAGTGCAGGCGCACATCTCGAAGGACGACGAGGTCGTGAACACGGTGCTGGCGCTGTCCAAGTTCGGGATCAGCACCGAAGTGAAAGCGCGAGCGACGCGCATCCTCGTCTCGCTGGCGCAGCGTAAGCGCGCTGCGCTGTACTCGAAGAACAACGAACAGCATCGGCAGCGCGCGGCACGATCGCTGGCCAGGCCCAGCTTGACGGCACTTCAGTCGTCGTTCTCAACAGCCGCCGACGGCAACCGGTCGTACGTCCGCGAAACCAGGGAAGTCGCGTCTAACGTGTACGTGTACAGGTCGACGACGACGACGACGACGACGACGGCACTGTCTGACAGCGAACGGAATTCGACGGTGGAACTGTCGGGCGGTAACAATTCATCGTCGAATCATCTGGCAGTCATCACCGAGGACCGCTCTGCCGAATCCGCACCGGATGCTGCGTCGACCATGCCTGCTAACACAGTCGCCCTGACGACGTCCGCATCAGATCGTGATGATCATGCACTGGAGCGCCCAGCGGCAGCACCTGCCCATCCGTCGGCCGAGGACCTCACTGCCGACTCAGCACCCGATCCTGCTTGTCGCGAGACGCCCGTGCCTTCCAGTCCATCCGTTCCTGAGCGCCCATCGGAAGCGGCTGCCGCTCCTTCTGCCGCACCGTTACCGACAGAGCAACCAGCGACGTCTGAGCCTTCGTCGGGGCCCCTGCCTCCAGCACCGATGATGGTAGATGGCAGACTATCACCGGTGCCAGTTCCCGACGCTGTTATCGATGCGAAGGACGGCGGTACAGGTCCTGTGTTCGAACAACGCGCAACGGCATCGTCGACGGAATCACCAGACGCCGCTCCTGCTGTTGCTGCTCCAAGCACGACGACTGCGAGTGGTGAACCGGCTTCCGCACCGCCCGTCCTAGACATACCTGATGAGGAACCCGCCAACTTGGACGCAGGTTCCCTAGACCTGGGCCAGGCCTCCGGCGCGGCAAGCCCGCCCGATAAGGACCCAGCTGGCTCAGGGCCCTCTAACTAAGCCTTTCACACACCCTGCCGCGTAGCACTAGTAAACGAGTGGGTTTATGGTCGGGCTTGGCGGCGCACCCGCTTAGGGATAGTCGGGTGGACGGTGACGAACCTGCGAAGGTTATAGAGCCGACGGGGTGCACTGCGCGGCGCCATCCGCCTCGCCCGCATTGGACGCCGCTTCTGCTTCGGACGCGCCGGCATCCGGGGCCGTTGCCGCACCAGGATCGGGCCGAACACAGCCGTCGCCATCTCGCGCGATATCCACAACGTCGGGCTCGACGCTGTCAGTCGACGCGACCGTCGCAGACCTCGCTTCCCGATACTCGCCGCCGGCTTCGACATCGTTCGTTTCATGGATCGAACCGGGTTTTGCCCGACCTGTTGTTGTTGCCACTCCCGTCGGCTCGGCCCCCCAGCGGGCACTGATTAACGTCGACATTGATCCGCAATCCGGTCAGTGACGCTGGACGAACTTTAGGCCGCCGGAGCCGGTCCCGTCTGCAACGCGCCTCGAAGTTTGGGGCGATTTTCGCGGCGCGTTTTCGGCAGAGCGCGCCGCGTTTGATGATCCATCGGTTCGCACGGCCCGAAGCGGCGACGTCCGAGGGGGCGCGCGAGTCGCTGCGCCGGGCGGCGGACGTCAATGTCGGCGGTTGCGTGTCGAGTCGGCGGCGAGGTTGGGTGTGGCTGACGGTCGTCTTGCTCGGAAGGATGGCGATGGCATGCGCAAGGCAACCCTGACCGCCCTGGTCGTGATATGCGTCGTCGTGCTGGCGCTGGTGCTGTTCGTCTCGCTACAGCGGATGCCCATCGTATGCTGGGCGCGGTGCGTCGTCGCTGGTCGTCCTTTGACGCGTTCGCGACAGAAACCGGTTGCCAACGTGCGCACGGATTGGGTGGACCCGCGCATGGCCTCGAATGGCAGAGGGCTTCCTGAGGTCACCCATCGGACGTACTTCGACATTGAAATCGATGGCGAATACGTTGGACGCATCGTCATGGTATTCTCCCTAATTTCCACGTATGTGGCTGCTGCTCTGCTGACCGTCATCTGCAGGGCTTGTTCGGGAAGACCGTTCCCAAGACAGTTGAGAACTTTTTCGTCCTGTGCTCGGGCGAACGTGGCCCCAAGTTGCACTATACCGGGTACCGTGCCACGTGTCAACGACGAATCGCCACCGCCCTGCTGACGCGCGCCCTGTGCCAGGATGCAATTTCACCGCATCATTCCTGGGTTCATTGTCCAAGGCGGCGACATTGGTGGGGATATGGCGCTGCGATGTGCTAGGCGCCGCCTGATCGAGCGTTCGTTGTACAGTGAACCGAGACGGTACCGGGTCGATTAGCATTTTCGGCGGCGAGCAGTTCGACGACGAACAGGCTGGCCTTGAACTCAAGCACGACCGCCCGTACCTGCTGCAAATGGCCAACGCCGGTCTGTGGGGCCATTGCTGCAGCTCCCTGACGCGGACCGACGATCTTGTCACACAGGACCGAACACGAATGGCTGCCAGTTCTGTTTCATGCTGAATCCGGCGCCGCACCTCAACGGTAATGGCTGAACAGATTTGTCCCGCGATGTGCCTAAAGCCTCCTAGGTCACCACGTCATATTCGGAGAGGTTCTATCTGGGTTCGAGGTTGTCGACCAGATGTCGGTCCCTTCCGCAACGTTCCGTTGTGCCGATTTCTGACCACGTGCTCTCTATAGGGGCCTCGCTGGGGATCATCTCGAGAAGCCAACCAAGTCCGTCGTTGTCGTCGAAAGCGGCGTTGTTCAGCCATCCCCCGTTAAGCAATGAACCAACGCGTTGCTGGATCCGTCGCCGTTCCGTCTGAGCCTCACGCTCGTGAAGATGTGCAGCGACCTCCCAAATTACTGTTTGTGCTTTGCCCGCCGTCATCGCGTCGTCGTCGTCGTCGTCAGCTCCTGGGACGCACGACGTGCGGCAAGATGCTGAATTCGCCGGTGGTGGTCGTTGCGCGGGACTGGTGACCCGTTCTGTAGGCCCCGATGATCATGGTCATGACTCACGACAGGGTCGGCGTGACGTCCTGCCTACCTGCAAGTGATGCACGTTCCGTCAGTTCGATAACAATCTCGCGAATCTGAGGCAGGTATCATTGTCGCTGGCCATGTCGCTCGCCGCCCCGTGTGTGGTGGTGCTCCTTGCTATCGCTGCTGTCCAGCCTTCTGCAACACAATTCGCGCCGGCCACGCCCGGTACTGGGTCCGATTCGACACGACTGCCTGGGACGACGCTATCCACGCCTGTCGTGGGCTCCAGGAACTGGCGTGCTCCGTCGACCGATACTGGCAATAGTGGCACGCCGTCACCTCATCCGTTGTCGCTTCAGGACGACCTGTCGTCGGCGCCACCAGCGGTCCAGATCCTGCACGAGCGCGCCGCCGAGGAGCTGAGCGCGGACGACCAGGAGGCTCTCGCCGTGCTGGAGGCTCGCCAGTGGGCCGACCAGCACAGGCGGGACAGCATCCACAGCAACCTTCGCGGCCAGTTCCAGAACCTGGACACGACCTACGGCCGCCTGCAGACGAACGCCGCCGATACCGCCCAGCGTGCGTTCGACTCCAACGCCGACCACGCCTACCAGCTCAGCAACGACAACCTCGTCGCCGCACGTACCACGTAATCCCCTCCAATAAAGTACACGCCGCGTCCGTTGGCCTGTCTCCCATTGTCCAGGCAAACACGGCGTGTGTGTGTAGCGCGCCCTAATGTCCGCCGCGACGCGTACTTTATTGCAGCTCGCCCTAATCGTCGTGGCCGGCCCCCAAAAAGCGACGCAGGAAAGCGGCGGGGACTCCGCGGCATGCAGCTGCAGGTCGATGGCGTGCGACGGGCGATCGTCGCGCTGTCGTCGCCGTCCTCGCCGGACGACGTCAACGCCGCCAACGCGTTCCTGATGCGGTACACGGCGTCGTCGTCGGACGCGTTCGCCGTCTGCACGACGTTGCTGCTGGGCGGCGACGACGACGTCGTGGCGCAGGGCGCCGCCTACGTCCTCCATGCGGCGGTGCAGAGCCGTTCCGACGGGCTGTCGGTCAGCGATCGCCGGCAGCTGATCCAGGTCCTTCTGGGCGTTGTTCGCCGACGACGTGCGTCGTCGTCGAAGCAGTTCATCCAGAAGTTGTCGCAATCGATTGGGTGCCTGGCCGTTTCGGGGCCGCTGGACGACGCGACCTCCCTGCTGGACTCGCTGATGATGTCGCCCGACGACGTCACAATCGTGGCGTCGTTTCTGGAAGCAATGCCGTCGTCCAAGAAAGCGCATTCCCAGCGCCAGATGCTGAAGCACGCCGTTCTCGCCCGTCGCGATACGTTTCTGAACCTTCTTCGACATTCCCCGCCCCACGCCGCCATCGAATGCATCGCCCGGGCTCAGGTCTCCGATTGCAACCTTCTGTCAACGCTGTCGGCGCTGTCCAACGCGCAGGTTCTCGATCTCGTCATCTCGGCGTTGCCATCGTCAACCACGGCGGTCGAGATCCTGACGGACGCGATTCGAAACGAGGGCGTCTCCGAAACGTTGCGGGCGTTCGCGTCGTCGCGGCCGACGGTGGACCGCATTCACCTGGCGCTGAAGTCTGCCGCTGACGATCACGTCCGGCACGCCCTGGTCGTGCTGTGCTCGGCGATGCCCGCCGAAACGACGTCCGGCGCCTGGATCGACCTCGTCATGGGCATTACGCGCAGCATGACCGTTCGTGAAGCGGACGTCTGCAGCGATTTCTGGCTGGAACTGCTAACGCTGTCGCTGGATGACATCCCGGCGCCGTTCCACGCGGGCACTCTGGCGTCCGTCCTGGTCGTCCATATGCAACTCCGGGATGGGGACGAATGGGAGGAGCATCGAGCAGCGTTCCGGGACGGCCAGGCTGTCGACCTCTGCGTCAGCATGTACTACGCTCTCGGCGACGGTGCTGACGTCTTCTGTTGCGCGATGCGTTTCCTCCTCTGATGTACTGTCCGTTAGGGTTCCTGAACGACGAGGTCCTCAGGCGATTGCAGGCGCCAACGTCTTGGCACGAAGCGGAGGTCGCGTTCCACGTGCTGGAGTCGATCGCACCCGCCGTTACGGGCGGGTCCCCTATCCTGGCCGCGCTGCTGGACGTTTCAGTCGCGTACCTCGCCACCAGAGACGGTATAAATGCACACGCCATCGATAATGCGGCCGTGCATCTTATTCCAAGATCGCACAGTTCCGGTACTCGTGCGAGGCGCCGCGCGTGTCCTGTCCTCGTTTCCTGTCGCTCGTGCTCTTGAACCTGTTCTCACCGTGTTTCCAACGTCGAATGATGACGCCGCAGACGCTCTGTCTCTGGCCGCCTTTCGATGCGCGATGCGCCGGGCGCCCGATGGACCTTTGTCGCAGACTGTGCTCAGTGCGTTGCCCCCCTGCATTGTCCGAGGTTACCAGCCGTCTTCGTCGACCCTGTGCGCGTCCCATATCGCGAGCGCGACGGTCTCTCTACTGTGGCCGTCGTCCAGTTCGTCTCCCCACGATCTTCTCACCGCCGTAATCAACGAGCTTCACGCGGCCGCGCCTACTCACCCAAACGCGCTCTACATGTGGGCCTCGCTGTATCGCGTTTGCTGATCTGCCCGCTGACGCCACCGTCCCCTCAGGCTGGCGAGTATCGTGTCGCATGCCAGTGGCCGCTCCGGTGTCGAGTCATTGCTCCACGCCACGATTGTGCTCCTGCCTCGGTGCACCGCAGCGCCTGCTGCCCTCGCCGCTGTCGCGATCCCAGTCATCCGCTCGCTGGAAGCGTCTGACGTGTCGGCAGCGTCGTCGCTGATCGCCGTTCTGCAGCACGCTGCGCTGGAAGGATCAGTGGATTGCATGCGCGCGCTTGGCGTAGCGGCGTCCAATTTGCACAGCTGCCATCATCTGCTCGACAGTTTTGTCGGTCGCGTCCTGGACGCGTCCATTCGAAACGCCGACATGGCGTGCGCGTTTGTTGCATTCGGTGCCTCGCTGGGGACTCGGGATCACCGTTTCCTGCTGTTCGCTCTATCTGTGGTCAGTCCCGACCATTGCGACGATCGTGACTTGTCGGTAGCGGCTCTGGCCGTCTTCAACCACCTGCTGAACCGGTCCGCGTTATCCGAGGAACTGGCCGTCGCTCTCGCCCGACGCCTCCTCAACGGTATTGCACGCTGGGCCCCCAAACAACTATTAGGGAAGTACGCTGAAACGTTGTACTCCGCTATGAGGACAACCGGTGTTCGTGAAGACCTTATCGCTGAAGCGCTCTCGAACATACCTGCTCGATGTCCAACGGACGACGAAATTCGCCTCGTCGCTGCGTCGTTCCGCGCCTTGACGGACGGCGACGGCAACCGGCGACGGTTCGCCGCCATGGTTGACGATCTGGCTGTGTGCTGCCGCTCGGACGCGGTGTCATTCGATTCTCTCCTGGCCTACCAGTTATTGTCTTAATCGACCTGCACTGTATTAACTATTGTCGGTATTATAAAGTGTCCTCCCCCACGAGAGCAGAACGATTGTGAGCCTGGGCAAGTTTGGCCATGCAACCAACAGGGGCCCGAGGTGTTCGTGGACAATGGGATGACATGATCCTGCAGCGTCAGGATTTGCCAAGACGGGTCAAGCAATCCTCCCTTCCCGCCGCCACCACCATTCCGCTCCGGTTCGCCATGGCATGCGACTCAATGCAGCAAACCTCAATCCTTCGGCCCGTCTCGCGCTATTGGTCACCGAGCTGGCGTCCTCGGCGGTGCCTCAGTGCGCGCGATGCGGCACAGTCAGGCAACGTTCATAACGAAATCGAGGGCATCAGCCGGCACGTCCGCCCAGAGCGCTGCTAAGCGACCCGCTGGAGTACTGCATCTCGCCTTCATACACTATAGTCCATTCCGGCACCGTAATAGGTTAGAGCTGGCTGCAGAATACAATGGTAGATAGACGGAACGGCCGGGCGCTACTCGTTGTTGGACCGCGTCTGCTGCTGCTGTGGATCGTTCCCGCTGGCATCGCTCGGCTTCGGCCTGTTCAGGCCGAACTTGGCCGTGAACCGATCGCGCATCTTGTGCTCCTTCTCGGCGAGGCTCTTGACGGACGACGAGAACTTCTGCTTGATCAGCGACCGCGACTGCTTCAGCACGCTGCTCTGCACGTGCGATTCGATCTTGCCGACGAGCTTGTCCCACGTCCACAGCTCGTGGTTGCACGAGAACGCGTCGATCACGACGTTCAGGTCGTCTGCAAACGGCAACCGTCAGCGACATCCAACCAAGCCATGTGTGTCGCCGCGCCGACCCAGGTCGAAGAAACTGCCCCGGAACGAGATGAAGAACTCGAGCTCGCCAATGTGCAGGTACTTGAAATAGTTCTGCGTCACAGGCTGGGCCGGCGACGCGTCCTGCCCCAGCGCTGCCGACGACGCGGCATCGTTCGACGGCGCCTGCCTGAAATCAAAGACCGACGCATCCGTCGAGTGCCTGGATAGGTCTTTGCCTCGTGGGCCGCCGTTTCGCGCGCTGTGCAGGATCATGGCAGGGCGCCTCGGGCGCATGACGGCCTTCTGTTGGGCGCTGCTATAGCTGGAAGCGACCGAAGGGCCCGGGGTGCTCGAGACACTGTCGTCGACGTTGAAGTCCTTGGCGAGCAGCGACTTCGGGTCGGCGCCGGCACGCTTGACAGCCGGGTCGGCGCTGGGGAAGAAGTAATCCCGCATCCAGGCGTAGTGCTGGGCGTGCACCTTGATGATCAGGGGGAACACCAGGCCGCGGCGTGAGTGCAATGGGCCAGACTGGGCAACTCGGACGGCGGCCTATCTTGGTTTCTTGGAGACGTTCGCGGGGAACCCTACACGATCATGCATGAATGCCGGGCCTGGCGTGCGGGTAACTCTGCACATACCGATCACCTGGGCACGCACACGAACCATAAGCTCCAGACTGTCTTTCGCCATTTCCCATCGCGAATGCGGGGCGAGCACGTCCGGCCAGGGCGCATTCGGGGCCAGATTACGGACGCGAAACTCCTTGACGGTACCTTGAAGGACACCGTCAGTCGGGCGCGCTCGTGGACAACCCACCGCCAGGCGTTACCGATGAAGGCCCTCAACGACAATCTCGACATTGGGACGTACTCGGTGATCCCCGTGACCAGATCCCTGGGCCTTATCGAATGGATACCCGACACGGTCAGTTGAACGGTCAGGTCAATATATAGGTGCTGACGGCCCAACAAGATGCCTCTGGGATCCGTTGTGGAGAACCGGGTTGGTCAGAAGGGTCTGCACGATTGCTCGGATGCCTACTCGAAGGCGCTGACCGCAATGTCGGAGCGCACGCGGCGAAAGTCCAAGAAACCGACGCCGCTGCTACAGTCGTACAGGGACCTGTTCGAATCCGGCCTCCCCGACGATGACGTTGTCGCCGCGTTTCACAACACGCATTCGGGGATGCCTTGGGATCTGCCCTCGCGTATTGCGACCTCGCTGTGCAACTCGCCGGAAGCGTTCCTGACAATTCGCACGGCACTGGTGACATCGTTTGCCGTCGGCAGCATCGCCAGCTACATCGTTGGAATCGGGGACCGACACCTGGTAGGTCGACCACCTCCTGTCAACGTGTTGATCGGCATGCCTGACGTGCGCGGCCCCTCAGGATAACTTCCTTGTTGGCGAGAGGACCGGCCGCATCGTGCAGATCGACTTCGGCGTTGCGTTTGGTGCCGGCCTCGACCTGGCCGTTCCCGAACTGGTGCCGATCCGGTTCACGCCCATGTTCCATACCCGCTGCACCTGTCGTACGCCTTGATGCACCAGACGATGGCGCATGCACTTCAGGTAAGGCCATGACGCACCGCGGAACGTCATCCACAGGTTCAGGTGTGGTTGGTAGGCGTTCCGGGCACACCGTTCCCATCTGGTCAGCGTGATGTCCGTGTTCGCTCGCGAGCCGCATGTCGACTGGCAGGCCGAGGACCTCCGATTCGAACACGATGGGGGCGCGACATTCCCCCAAGCGGCCACGTCGTCCGGATCGGCAAGTCTAGCCGCCAGTAGTCGTATCGCGACGGCCCGGTCGAAGCTGGAGGGGCGGTCGTCCGTCCAGGTGATGCTGGGGGAGTTCGCCAGGACGAAGCATGCGACGTCGAGGTACGCTGGTCGAATGAAGGACCTGATTACTGGGGCTGGAGGGCGCCCCGACTACGGTGCCGACCCGTTGAGTGTCGACGACCAGGTGGCGTGCCTCCTGGAACACGCGTCCGATCCCGCCTTGCTCGGCCGCTCATGGCAGGGATGGCGCCCGTTCGTCTAGCATCACCTGCGGCGACGGGTATGTGATGCTCAAGTACGTACCGTCGAAGGGCTCCGGGGTTGTCGAATACAGGTCCACATGAACAACGACTCTGGTTTGGAGACCCCTGTGGTGCAATCGGGCCACCCTTTGTGTGTTTCCATGGACGCCTGTCAACTGGCGACCAGCGCCGTCACGACGCCCTCCCATAGCCCTGTCACCTAACGGCGACGGGGGAGCCTGTTGCTCAATCGGGCCCCTATTTAGGGTCCTGGCCTGTTGGGCGCCTGCCGACGGGGACCTGCGCCGCCGCGGCGCCCACCGTCATTTCTGTCGCCGTCCAGGTACTGGCGATTCTCGGTGATCTCGGATCAGTTGGACGCCGTCCAGTACAACCCTATGCCTTGTGGGCGTAGTCGACGTCCTCGCGGCAGCTGAGCTTCACGGTTCATCGACGATTGCCGTGTGGCGGTTGTACGCCTTCGCGCAGCGTCAGGATCGATGTCGAATCCAGCTAGGTTGGTCGCCTGCGGTAGGATGCACCCGTCGATGGTCGTAGCGCCTGTGAAGTTCTGCGATGTTTTACTCATTACTGGAAATAGAGTTTCTCAGATCCGTTATGACGTCGAAAGGATTCTGGCCAGCTGCGTGAGCGCTCAGGTAAACGCGGACGAGATGGTCACGCTCGTGAAGGCGCAGGTCACGCTCTTGTAGGCGTTCTTTGGCCAGGTCGTTCTTGCACTTGAGGATGACCGCGACCATTGCCGCCATCCCGCCGAGCAGGACTGCAACGGATACAACAATGAGAACGATGTTCATCGGTCGTCGCTGCACGGGATTGTGTACCTCCGTCTGCCGCGGTCCTGCTCGGCGGGATTGCTGCGATGGTCGCCGTCGTGCTCAAATGCAGGAAAGATACAGCCAAACAGCGCCTTCAAGAGCGTGACCTGCGCCTTCAAGAGCGTGGCGACCTCGTTCGGGTATCCCTGAGCGCCCATGCAGCAGGCCAGAACCCGTAAGAAGTGATGACGGACCTTGAGAACTGTATTTCGACGAACCAGTAATACATATGCCAGACTTTCGCCTAGTAGCTCCAGTATGCACGAAGAACGTTACAAGCGCTACGACCGTCGATGGGTGCATCCTATTGCAGGCGACCAACGTGGTTTCGACGTCGATCGTGACGCTGCGCGAAGCGTACAACCGCTACGCGCGATCTTCGATGACCGCGAAGTTCAGCATCCGCGGGGACGTCGGCTACACCCACATGGCATAAGGTAATTGTACTGGACGGTGTCCAAATGAACGAGATCTCCGAGAATCACCAGTACCTGGACGTCGACGGAGACGCCCTGACCGACGAGGCCCTGAACGGCTGGACTGAAAACCACATCAGCCCGCTGCCGACGACCAGCCACAGCCTACGCCTTCAGGCAGCACAATGCAAAGCGAATGCGCACGGCGGGACTCCTACTTCCCGTATCGTGCAACGAGATGGCAACCGATATCGTTGTCTGTAAAGGGGAACGTACAAATTTTGTAGTTTATGAGAAACGTTCAAATTTCACCCGCCCATGTACACGATTGTCACATCAAGGCGAATCTTGAGCAGGAAATCGGATTTACCGCAGGTCCCTGTCGTTGGTCCCCCATTGGTTTCCAACCCATCCCAAGAAGGGAGGCCCGGCGGCAGCGACCACAAACGAACGCACATCGAGGTATAATCAGCGGCCGTGAGCATCCGTAGAAGGTCCCAGGCGACCATGACAGGGGCCCCTTGGTGTTATAGATAGGTGGTCCAGGCGCTGGCATTCCCGATTCCAGCCCGACACATCCTGCCGTGGCTCGGAAGTGGGCAACGCGAATCTGTGCCATGCTGCCAGGGGTTTGCTGCAGGTATCACCAGAATCCGAGCGTTGCGGTTGGGAAGATCGGTTGCCCGACCGAGCGCCCCCTTTACTGATAAACCGTGGCGCGACCAAAGATCAGGGTAAACTCGGGGTAGTTTCGTTCAAATGCCCGCAATGTTTGCGTGTCTTTTTTGCGGGAGGTGGAAGTCGAATGGCTGGGCCTGGGAAGGAAACGGAATACAACGCGAACCTGTCATTTGCATTCGACGCGTGTCCCCGGCGAGGTGCCGATGTCGCTGCTCCGCGTGTTCACGGGACGGTCGTCGTCGGCGCCGTCGGGCGACTCTGGGGCGGACGCGCCTGCGGCGGACGCGGCGCCCGCCGACGACAACGCGCTGGGCGGCAGTATGTTCGCGGGTCTGGCGGTGAAAGCCCCAGCAGCGGCTGCTGATTCTGTCGGTTTCGACGACAGGCCGGCGGCGCCGTCCGCCTTCACGTTTCTGTCGTCGGTGGCTGACGAGCCCGTCGACCCGTCACCGACGTCGTCGTTCTCGTTTATCGGGGGTGTCCCTCCCGAGCCCGAACCAGCGCCGGCGAGCAGCGATGTGGATTTCTTCTCTGGATTATCAGTCCCGATTGGCAGTGTCGAACCGAGCCCAGCTTCTGAGCCGACTCCCGCTCCTCTGATAATATCGGAGGCGCCGGCTCCTGGGCCACCCACACAGCAGGAGACACTACTGTCTCCAAGCGTTCCTTCTCCGCCGATGGATTCGTATGAATCGCAGCTGAAGGCGTTGAATGACACCATTTCGAGGATTATGGTCGATCACTGGAAAGCCATGCAGGCGATCGACCACGACGAGGCCGCTGTTCGGGCGACGAAGCTCGATCTGCTGCAAAGGATCGCGGTTGCGAACAGCGATTTGGAGTCGCTTGTCGCTGCACAAGGCAAAGCTGTAGAAGATGAGGTCGGTCGCGATGCGCGAGATATTGTAGAATAGGTGCACTGATGGCGTTTGCAGGCGTACGACCAGGCTGATGAACTCGACACGAAGATCAAGGCGTCCAGGCGCGCAATTCGGGAATTGCAGACGGAGCTCGAACGCTGCGAAGAGAAGGACCCGTTAAGAAAGTCGGTGCGGTTCGAGGCAGTCTCGAAATGTACAGAGGCCGTGCTGGCGGTCGTCCACGATTTGACGAACCTGAAGGAGCAAAGCGGAAAAGAGGCTCGAGAATACGTCGAGAAAGCGCTGTCACTGATTACCGGCGACGAGGCACATCTAAACGAAGTCGGTGGTGTTTCGCAACGCTGTTTCCAATCTCACCCTGTACGCTTAGGAACGCGACCGTTTCGACCGGATCATGGATATTGTTGCCGTCGACCTTCAAAGGGTGCAAAGCGAGGTGGATCGAATAGAGGCCGTGATCCAAGAGAAAACGAAAGATGAACATGACGAGAGGGGGAAGCTCAATAACAAGATTAAGGTGTGCCTCAGTGTGGTGGCCAGCCATGCTTGTGTCTAACACGTTGTCACTACCAGAAATGTCACGAGGAGATCGAGGCCCTTCGTGCACAGATCGCTGCCAAGGAAACAGAAGTCGTTCGGCTTAAAGAATCACTAGCCGAGGCGGACCGGCAGATCAGCCAGGCGCGTTTCGCCTTTGACCGGCAACTCATGCGGTAGGTCGCCTCATTCAGTTGCTTCTTTAACTTGACCTGTCATTCGCCAGGCTCGAGAACCAGAAGTCTCGGATCGAGAAGGACAGGGCGGAGATTCTGGTTGACCAGGCAGAAGTCACGAATCGGCTGCATCGGCTGGAACGAGAAAAGGATCGGATATCACGAGTCGACTCAAGAAACGCTGATTTCGGTGCGTTGGATGCTACTGCTTTCGCATTGCGGAACCGTTCATATTCGACCACAGCTGCGACAATTGACGACAAGGTTCGGGCTCGAACCGCGATGGTGGAGCGGATGCGCGCCGACCAGATCTTGGAGCAACGTCGACTCCTAAAGGCGCAGGAGCTCGAGAAGGCGGTTGAATCTGCTAAACAGAATCTCGCCGATCAAGAGAGGCGAATGCACGTGATCACCCAGCAAAAGGTAGACCCTTTACAATTTTCCTGTGATCGCTGGCTACTCACCTGCCCTCGAAGGCCACGCTGGAAGCTTCAATGCTGACGCATGAGGGCCACATTGAGACGGCCAATAGTACTCTTCCCGGATTAGAAGAGGCGAAGAACAAGGCCGTGTCGTCACGAGACTTCAAGACCGCCGCACGAATCTCGAAGGAAATCAAATCGATGACCGCGCTCCGAGATGAATCTAGGGAGCTCATTGACAAGACGAGGTATAACCGTGAGACCGGCGCATATATCATCCGTTTCAGTTAACGTTCGTCTAGGCACGAAATTGACGCAATAGGCGAGCTGATCGCGGGTCACCACTCCCATCTGGAGGCGGCAAGAACCGAGTTTGCGGCCGCTGAGTTCAACGTCGAGAAGCACACGTTCGAGTGCATCCAGGATCGTCTGCAGTCGCTGGACGAGGCGCTCGATGCTGCCGAAGACGTCGAAGTCAACATGCTCCAGAAGGAGATCAACGAGTTGACCGATCGTGCCAGACAGCTTTCCGACAAGCACAACTGGCCGCTCCGCAAGAAACAGATATCTGCGAACCCATCGGGTCTGCCATCAAGCCGCGATAGCTCGCCAAGAAGCACAAGGTCACCGGCGCGGCGCCCTGTTTCGTCGACACGTTCACCGTCGCCTGTCGGTGCCGAGGTTCGCCCCGAACCTCATGGTTCCGAACACGATACTGCCGCCGACGAAGCGGATGCAATCCCAGCTGCCGATCGGCTTAGGCAGACGGTGGCTCTGATCCGCAACCTAGAGGAGCTACTTGAAGCGGTACGTAACCTGATCTCGCCAATGGGGTTCCCGGCTCATGTCGCTGCCGTGACAGTCGGTCCTTCGCGATGACTTTGATGAAGCAGCGCGCCTCCAGGAGCGCATAACGGCAGCGGAGCGCGATCGAAGCCGGCTGGAATCGCTCGCGCCCGCACGCCCATCCGGGGACGGCCGCGACGGCGAACAGAACGACGACGACGAAGAGACGCGCGTCTCCAAGGGCGTCGACTGGGCCGCCGCAAGCGACGAGCGCGCCGTCGCCGACGGCGCCCTTCAGGGCGAGGACGTTGCCGCGGACGAATAACAGCAGCCCGTCTGTATTATTGCCCAGGCGACTGGCGTACCGTTCACCGATCGCGACTGCAACAGGTTCCGGCGGGGCGGGGGGCGAGGCCGCGCCCCGGTCGGCAGCGCGCGGCCGTGCGACAGTGCGTTGCATCCGGTCAGGAACTCCGTGGCGCGCGCGTGACTGCGTGTGGCGGTCGTTCATTTGGCGTATTAATCGGGTGGCGTTCGCTTGCGACCATGGCCCGCACGAAGCAGACGGCGCGCAAGTCGACGGGTGGCAAGGCGCCCCGGAAGCAGCTGGCGACGAAGGCGGCGCGCAAGTCGGCGCCGACGGCCGGTGGCGTGAAGAAGCCGCATCGCTACCGCCCGGGGACGGTCGCGCTGCGTGAGATCCGCAAGTACCAGAAGAGCACAGAGCTTCTGATCCGCAAGCTGCCGTTCCAGCGCCTGGTTCGTGAGATCGCACAGGACTTCAAGTCCGACCTGCGTTTCCAGAGCTCGGCGATCCTGGCCCTGCAGGAGGCCGGCGAGGCGTACCTCGTCTCCCTGTTCGAGGACACGAACCTGTGCGCCATCCACGGCAAGCGCGTCACGATCATGCCCAAGGACATCCAGCTCGCGCGTCGCATCCGCGGCGAACGCGCCTAGGCACCTGTGGGCATCGTCGTCGTCACACACAAACACTATTTCATGTCGTCCTGCTGTTGATCCTGTTGTGCCCCCCTATTCTACAATAAAAGCACTTCAGCGCGTTTACGTTCGTTTGCATACGCGGCCGCCGCCGACACATATGCACAGGGCTATCCGCTAGCGTGTAATATGATGGACATCTCGCACTGCAGCGCCTGGAGCAGGCCAGGCGGTGAGGCGTCGCGTTGCGCGCGGCCTAGGAACCCGACGAGGGTGTCGCGCGGCAGCCCACGCCAATGGGACAGCAGGTCCCGTTCGGCGAACAACGAGACGACGCTCTCCGTCACCTTCGTCGGCAGACGTTCTTGGACCAGATCCAGCGAGACCTGCCGAGAGCATCTGCGGGGGACCGTTAGCAAACACACGTGGACCAATGGGCAACGCGGGGCGAACCTTAACACGTCGACAACGACGGCGCGCTCGGTGGACGCGTCCCACTGGCGCCAGACCGCATCGGCCAGCCATCGGACGTCGCCGGGTGCCGCCGCCGCCCGCTCCAGGCAGGCGACGACGACGTGCAGCATGGGCGCAACGGGATCGCCCGCCTCGATCCGGCGTCGGGCGGCCTCGATCATGGCGGCGCCGACGTCGGGCGCCCAGACCCTGCCGATGCAATTCCGGACGACGTGCAGGAGCTCGGCGTCCCTGTCGCCAGCGACACGCGCCGCCGTCAGCAGGAGGGACAGGACGGATTCAACGGGGAGATCGGCGCGAGACACGACGGATTCCAGCAGCAGGCACCGGGCCTGGCACCCAGGGAGGCATCTCGCCACGCAGCGAAGCAGGTCGTCGTCGACGTGTCGGACGCGAGCGACGAGCGCGACGACAGAATCGTGAAGCTCGCCGGGAACCTGGTCGATTGCGTTGAGGATCGCGGGAACGCACCCGCTGGGCAGGTGGTCGACCAGCAGCCGGGCGTTGGATGGCGACGACGCCTGGCAATGCGCCAGGAAGCAGTCGCCGAGCTGGGCACTGAATTGCGGGTCGTGGCGAAGAACGCTGAGCGCGTGCAGGCGGATCGGGCTGAGGAGGCGCGACGAGCAGGCCGCCCTGGACAGCGCGTCGCGAACGACGGAGAAGGACGGCGGCGGCAACTTCTCCATCACGGCGAGGAGGGTGTCCGGGTTGTCTGGGCACGATCGCGTGACGGTATCGACGAGGAACGCGACGACTTTGTCAGGGTCGTCGTACGTGGCGACAAGCAGGGCGAGATGCAGGTCGGACTGGAGGTGCCCCCGTACTGGGAACCTGGGGAGAACATGTCGCCGAAGCGAGGACGCGTCGTCGATGTTCGGGAGCAGCGTCAGGCAGTGAAGCGCTTCGCCGAGGTCAACACCGCTGCATTCGATGCAGCATTCGACGAGGACGTCGGCGAGGCTGCCGCACGACGGTCGGACCGCGACAGGTTCCTGTGCGGCACAGGACGGGAACACGTCGTCATCCAGTGACCCGTTGTGCAATACAGCAAGCGCGATCGGGTCGCAGGGCGCGGGCGCGTCCTGCGTCGGTCGCTGGCCATGCAACGACGCGAGCAGATTGCGAATGCAACGCAGAACCGGGCTGGCACGTTTCCGGTTCCCGTTCAGGACGTTCGTGTTGACGCGTTCGCCCAGGACGGCGACGAGGGCGTTGAGCAGGGGGACGTGGTCGGCGACAGGAATCCCGGTAGGGAGGACGTCAGTAACGGCGTCGATGACGGCTACAGCATCGATTCGAATCGGGATCGTCGGGTGCGTCAACGCGGCGATGCACAGCTGGATGAATTGCGGCAGGAACGGAGCGCATGCTGAGTGGAACTCGTGCCGGGAGAGCAGGTCCCGGACGAGAGGGACAATGGCGTTGCGAACGCTAGCGTCTTCATCGATGACAAGCCGGGCCACGTTGCGAAGGACGGAACATGCTAATGAGGGAGATGGGTGCGACCGTACGAATTCCCGAAGACCGAGTAGGCACTGACGACGCTGGGCGGGGCTGAAGTGCCGACTCTTGGCGAGCAGGTCAGCGGCGGTCTGCCCGCGGAGTGTAGCTGCCTGTGGATCCGCCTTGGACAATTGCGCAGGGACGGTGATACGTTGCGAACGAAACGTCGTGACCGTGTGGCCGGTGGTGAAATTCTTCCGCTTGCCGACCTTCTGCTTGCGCCGCACGAAGTCGGCGGTCGCCGGCTGCTTCGAGGATTTCGTTCGCACCATCCGGCACGCGAAGCAGCCACGGAGTCCGTGACGGACACCGTCACGCGCGACGACAGAAGATCGATCGCCACGTCAACCTGTCGTTCCAGGTCCTGTGCACAACGGACGACGCTGTGCCGTATCACGGCACTGACGATCGCGGTCAGCCGGTGGTGTTATTCGCGTGTCTGCGATTATGTTCGTCGTCGACCTTGTCCCCTGGTGTCTCGAGTCTGTTTCTCTCCTTTCCAGAAATGGTGATGCGTTCAGCGTCAGCGCGTTTGCCGCGATCGGCTGCCAAGCGTGCGAGTGACTACGTCGAGGCCAATGACGGGCGGTTAGACTTGAGAGTATCCTCTCGGGCGCCGAATAGCAAACCAGGTCCATGGTCTACAATGCCGTTTCTGCATCGCCTTCGGCCGCGAGGAGAAGGTGGGCGCCAAGCGCAAGCCTTCGAGCGATGTTCAGGGATGGATTCGCCCCTTCCGCTATGACAACATAGAGAATCACGTTGCCGGTCAGCATCCTCAGAAGTGGGCTGAGTACAACCTCCTTAACTCGGCTGCTGATCGTAATGCCTTCTTCGACGATGTCCCGGTCGCGTTCAAGAACTCTATTAAGGCGCACTTCCCTTCTTTATCTCTTGACGCTGAGCGTCAAATGGTGTTCGACGTTGCCGACAGTGATTCGGAGAGTGATGCGGAGGAGCTAGCATTCGGCAGTGAGGCTGAGCGCAATGCTGTACTTCGTCGACGTGCTAAAAAGACAGCTTTGGCGGAAGAACGAGCGGTAGCGTTATTTAAGCGCGTGGATGGCAATGGTGACGCCGACTATTCTTATTCAGTCACAATCCCAAGTCAAAAACCTCTGTATTCCAGCTTGCGGTACGATACGTGGCATGCGGCGCTTCCTTTCGATTGGCAGCCAACATACTGAGCTGCACGTATGATGTGCTGCACAATCCTCTTCTGCGGTCGTGCTCTCGCAATGATGTTGCCAACTTCATCAGGGTTGTTTATGCTGTCAATCTGCAGCGCATGGCACGCCATCTGCGACATGCCTGGGGATTTTCGATTGCTCTGGACTCTGCCACTCATCAGAGTACCTCCTATCTCGACTTGCGCTTCCGAATCTTCCTACCAGCCTTCCACAACATTGTGAATGTGCATGCGGCGAGTGACGACACCAGCAACGCGGCTGTGGAAGGCTGGTAGGAAGATTCGGAAGCGCAAGTCGAGATAGGAGGTACTCTGATGAGTGGCAGAGTCCAGAGCAATCGAAAATCCCCAGGCATGTCGCAGTTGGCGTGCCATGCGCTGCAGATTGACAGCATAAACAACCCTGATGAAGTTGGCAACATCATTGCGAGAGCACGACCGCAGAAGAGGATTGTGCAGCACATCATACGTGCATCTCAGTATGATGGTTGCCAATCGAAGGAAGCGCCGCATGCCACGTATCGTACCGTGTGGCTAGCTCAGAACCGAGTTGAAATGAGAATGAATCGTTTATCGATTGCTGGGGGGCTGACGCCCATGCACTCGTGCAGCTTCGGAACCTTCCGAGGAACACAACGTTCACGCAACCTTGGAACCTTCCGAACGTCTCTGAAATACCGCGAAGGTTCGACTCGAACCGTCCCAGAGTGGCCTGGAGGACTTGCAGACGAAATCACCTGTTCGAGTCTCCTCCTCAAGTTTCACCAGGCCAATTGACTTGAGATGCCTTTCAAATGTCATCCTGGCCGACGCCTTCGTCATGACGTCCGCCTGGTTGCCTTGGCTTGGAACATATGAGAGCTTGATCACGTACGGCTTGACGCACGAAGTGGTACTTGATATCAATATGTTTCGTTCTCCCCTTCAGGTCCATATCGTTGTAGGCCATCGCGATCGCACTTTGGTTGTCGATGTACACATCCAATGGACCTGAAGGGGAGAACGAAACATATTGATATCAAGTACCACTTCGTGCGTCAAGCCGTACGACAAAGATTGATCAAGCTCTCATGTGTTCCAAGCCAAGGCAACCAGGCGGACGTCATGCATCTTGTCCTTCAGGAGACTGATCTGCAGCTGGTCTGGCATATCGATGTCCTTCTCGAGGAACTGGATCATTAGAGACTCCCATCTGATTCGGAAATCCAGAGCCCCTTCCTTGCCTTGCTGCCTGATCCAACTGAGGGTCTTCGCCATGTCCCCTGCTTCTTCGTCATCAAATCTCGCGACCATGTGAGCCTTGACAGCATCATATGTCCAGGTGTTGCCTTTCTTGTGTACCAGTTTCTTGTGAGTCACGTAGACAATCCTTGCCTTGTCCAGGAACGCGTTGTCCAAGAACACGCTCCACTGCTGTCTCCCAACGTTCGACCTTTTCATCGTGTCCTCGAAGGAGTCGAACTAACCGGCGCATTGGTTCCGCTTGCCGGAGTACTTGGCGATTTCAGTTCTTAGGCCCAGGTCCTTAGGCTTGACCAGCTCCTGGGCCCTCTCTCTCGCGACCTGTAGCTCTCCTGAACCGCCTCCACGACCCCGATGTTCTGCCTCTAGAAGGAACGTCCTCCAATCCTGGTTCAAGCCCTCATCACCCGCTACGGTCGCCACCAGGACCTCCATGGTCATCGCATCCTTGTCGTCGATGCCCAACTTCCTCACCACCTTTGTCCAATTGGCCTTGCATGCCTTCAGGATGTTGACGCTGCGGATCACGGTCTTCAGCAGATCAATTACTCACGTCTCGGTGGTCAGGCCCTACAGGGTCTGTGATGTAGTCCTTCACAAACGATTCTCCGACTTTGTCGAGCATCATCCAAACGCTCTTCCTCGGTCCTTGCCCGACACCCGCTCCATGCTCGCCCGACATGGCCTAGAGACACTGGGACTCTTAATCACTCATAACCGAGTTGAAATGAGAATAAATCGTTTATCGATTGCTGGTGGGCTGACGCCCATGCACTCGTGCAGCTTCAGAACCTTCCGAGGAACACAACGTTTACGCGATCTTGGAACCTTCCGAACGTCTCTGAAATACCGCGAAGGTTCGACTCGAACCGTCCCAGAGTGGCCTGGAGGACTTGCCCACGAAATCACCTGTTCGAGTGCTTGTAGCCCGGGGCCCTATTTAGTTGGGCGGTGACACGTGACGACTTCCGAATCGCGATGTTCCTTTTGGAGGCACCTGGGGTCAATGTCAATGCCCCTGATGGGGACCAAAGGACAGCGTTACATAGAGTTGCGTTTGCTGGCCGCTCCAATATGTCGTCAAGGCGTTGGTAAGGGTTCCCGGGATCGACGTCAATGCGCGTGGCCGTTACTTGAACACGGTGTTGCAACTGGCCCACGTCATGGACATGTTCGTGTCGCCGCATTGCTGCGAAGTGCCGGTGCCCATGGTAGTGAGCTCGACACACCCTGAAACACAATATCGCCTGTGCCATTGTCGGCATCCTTCTCGTTTTAAGTTCCGTCTTCGTCATTGATGACCTGACTGGGTGCTCTAGGCCCTGAAGCTCGGCTTTCAATGCCGTAGGCAGTGCTGCGCTCTGTCGCGAACAGGTACTGTTCGTGGTAACGATCGCGCCTTCGTCGTCGTCTTTATCCATGACGTGACGCGGCGCGGGCGACACGGTCAGGAACTGGCCGTAGTAGGCGGGGACCGGGGCGTCGTCACAGTAGCATGAGCGAAGGCGCTTTGGAACGACGTTTTCCGCCACGCTTTGGTGTTTGACCAGAGTAGGCGGCAACTGGTGGTCCACAGGTGTTCCCAGGCAGTGTCAATCACGACCGTTCTGAAACGGTGTATATTGCTTTTGTCCCGATTCTATGTAGGTGGCGCAATGACCAGATGTCATACCGTCCGGTTGGTGAGCTTGAACCACGCTGCCACCGGTTGCATGCTCGCAGTTCGAACTTCGCGGAGTCCGGACTCCGGAGCGTCACCTCACGACCGCGAACTGCGCCAGGACTACAGGTACAGGGCAACAGGCCCGCGTGGACTTCCGGACTCCGGTGTCCGTCATTTCATTCTGCAACTCGAATTCCCCGCTGTCCAACGTCACTGTTCCAAGCAGTCGCTGACGTCGCGCAGCAATGGCCACCGGCAATCCTACCTGCTTCGCTTTATCGCCCCTGATCCTGCTCGTGCTGACCACCGGTCTCACCAATGCTTTCCAGCTCGTCTCCAAGAGTGACGAGCGCGTCCATGTTCCCAACCGAGCCGCCGCCGCGCATTCGGGAGTGATATCGCGTACGATGGAAGCTGGCCTTGATAATATATGCATTCCGCTCGATGTCGATATCGACGTGTTGCATCACGTTCGCGACTATATCATCACGTTCGGAGTGCAACAAGTATCTTTCCGTCAACGTTTGTCAACCCGAACGCCGACGATTACTGACTGTGCCGCAACAGGTCAACCCTGACGTTGAGGGCGCCGCATGGGTTATGAGTCGTTCCCAGACAAATGTATGGGACGAGGCCAAGTACCAGGTGGCCGTATGCGCAAGCATCCTTGAGATGAAGACGCTCCTGGCCTCCATCGTGGCGACGCTGTCCGGGGAGGACTTGGAAGTGATGCGCAAGGAATTCGACAGCGCCCAGCAACATCGCGAAGCCGCCTCGATGTCGGTAATGCAGGTCGCCCGTGGTGACGAAGGGAACGCAGAGATTGCCAAACAAGTCTTCCGTGTTGCATGCTTCGGAGGCAGTGTCAACCGCATCAACAACCAGGCCTGGGCTACCCGTCGCCAGAATCGCATGGATTTCTGGGACATGTCGCCAGGTTCCCCATCCCCGTCGTCGGGGAACGTACTGCATCAGGCTGCTTACGAGGGCGAGGAAGCAGTTGTCGCCCTGCTCCTGGACTTGCCCGGGATCAACGTCAATGCCCGCGATTCGATGGGCAGGACTCCATTGCACTATGCGGCGCGGCACGGGCATGAGAATGTCGTCGAAATGCTGCTGAATGCTCCCGGGGTCGATGTAAGTGCTGCTGACAACAGTAATGAGAGTCCACTGGTCTGGGCCCAACAAGGCGGGCACAGCACGATCGTCGAGCTGTTGGAGGCCAAGCTCGCCCGCCCATAATCCAGCTGCTTTCCGTTCGATTCACGACGACGTCGTCCCGGTTTCATACACACGACCTTACATAGTTGCGTTTCCCATCTGACGTGATCTCCAGCGCCTCCGGCCGCGGGTCAGGTTCAAGGGGCCCGCCCAGCAACCTGGACGTTCGCAGATTCCACCTCGCACCGGTTGGACGATCATGCCATGGCCCCTTCGGATTTTGGCCCGGCGCCGGTCGCGTCCGATGCTGCTCGCGGAGCGCCGTCGTCAGCGGCGCCGCCTCCCCGGCGTGCTGATCCGCGCCTGCGTGCGCCCGCTGGCGATCATCGTCCCTGTGGTGCTCGTCGTCGGCATGATGCTCGCGTTACCGTCGCCGATCGCGACGCACGGGCGCGTCATCGCCGCCGACCTCCTGTACGAGTCGACGAAGGGGCGGCCGTGCGCTCGCCTGGATCGCATCGCGCCGACGCTGACGGTCGACGCCGACCCGCGCGCCTGGTCGCCCCAGGCCAGGTCGTCCTGCGCGCCGATCGACGCGCCGATCGCCGACGTCGTCGACCTGTCGCAGACGCTGGCGCTGCCCAACCGGGTCGCGGCGAATGCCCCGGCGCGCCTTCGCGTCGACTTCGACAACGACCCCGGCGTCGTGCGCGTCGACGTCGAATGCGGCCCGACGTCGCCCTTCGCGAACGCGCAGACGATGCTGCGCCCGGGCGGCACCGTCGACCTCGCGTTTCACATCCCGCCCGGGACGTCGTCCGTGCTCGTGACCATCGCGGCGACGGCGCCCATCGACACCGTCGTCTCCTCCATCCGACGCGCCCGCCTGGACGTCTTCGCCGCCGTGCCGCCGCTCGACGTCCGCCAGCGCTCGTCGCCGATGCTGTTCGACCACGACGACGGCGCCGTCGGCGTCCAATGGGAATCCAACTGCAACCTCGTCGGCGCGTTCGTCGTCCTCGTCGGCACCGGCGATCGCATCCCGACCAGGACGATCCAGGTCGGCCCTGGCACGTTCCTGCACCGCGCCAAGGTGCAGAGGGGCGGCGGCGGCGACCTGCGCTACAAGGTCGTCAACGGCGACGCGGTGCAATCGGCGACGTTCGCGGTCGTTCGTCGACGGGGCGACGGGCACGCGCGCCTGGCGATCACGAGCGATTCGCAGTCGTCGGCGGCGCGTTTCCGGGACCAGCTGGCGCAGATCGCCGTGTCGCGCGCCGACCTCGTCGTGCACGTCGGCGATTTCGTGCAGGACCCGGCGCCGAAGGAGTACCGGACGTACTGGACGGCGCCGTTCGAGGCGAGCGGCCTGGGGCCGACCACGCCGATCCGCCTCGTCCGGGGCAACCACGACGGCGAGGCGCCGCTCTCGTACGCGTACAGCTATGGCCCGGGCAACAACGCCTGGGGCGCGTTCTCGGTCGCCTCCGCGCGCATGATCGTCCTCGACTCCAACGTACGCCCCGGGGACGACCTGTTCGAGCAACAAACCGCATGGCTGGCAGCGGAGGTCACGTCGGGCCCGACCCGATCGGCGACGTTCGTCGTCGCGTTCGTCCACGTGCCGCCGTTCATCGAGTTCTGGGACCCGGCGGTCTTCGAGGAGAACGAGGCGTGGTCGTTCGTGCGCGAGGTCTGGCTTCCGATGCTGACCGCGTCCGGGGTCGACCTGATCGTGTCGGGCCATTCGCACATCTACCAACGCGGGACGTACAGGGGCGTGCACGTCGCCATTGTCGGGGGCGGCGGCGGCGACCTCGACAGGGTCCGCGCCAACCGCTGGCGCTCCGTCTATTCCGTCACCCGCATGGTGTTCCACTACATCGTGGTCGACGTGTCCCCCGACCGCCTGGACTGGACGTGCTATTCCACGGCCGGCGCCGTCGTCGACACGCTGACCATCACGCCGCGCCCGCCCCGATGAGCATCGACTGACACAACGGCTCAGCGTATGTATTGACGATGCAGGGCCGGCCGGCCGGTCTCGAAATGGAGGAAACGGTCGAGCTCCGCCCACAGGTTGCCCTGGCTGAGGTGGTACACCGAAATGAACCGCGCCAGGTCGCCCACCATGACATCGTTCTGCTCGAGCAGGTCCCTAACCGCCTCGAAATGCGACGCCCTGTCGTCGCCCTCCGCGTAGACCTCCAGCCGTCGTCCTCTGACCCTGCGATGGCGTCAGCGATTCGCGCCTAACGAATCACCAAACGCGCACGTACGCGGCTGCGATCAACATGACGAGCAGGTTGCGTTCAATAATGCTTTGCGGTGCACCTTCGTCGATCCACGCCCTGGCCGCGATCACGTCCCCTGGGCCAGCGATGCTCATCACGGGTAGCGTCTCGTTGACGGCGCTCAGCAGGATCTCCCGGTGGAACACGTTCACGAAGTTCCTCTCCCGGGGGCACAGGACGAACCCGACGTTCTTCGTGTCGACCTCACGCACGACATCGGCGATGCGAACGAATTGCCCGGCGCCGTGCAGCCTGACGAAGCGATGGACGCCGTCGACGCCGACCGCTTCGAAGCGCTGCAACGGGTCGCAGAGCGCCGACGTGATCAACAGCTCCGGGTATTCGATGAACCGCAGGTCGGCGGGCGCCGACGATAACGTCAGAGCCGGGGCGATAACGACGGACGACGCGACGCGCTCGACGTGGATGCTGACAGGGCTGCCCAGGAGCGTGCTGGCGCTCGCGCCGGGGACCGATAACCGGACCCTGGCTGTTGACGCGCGAAGCTCCTCGTGCCCGATCCGGCTTGACAGCGCCTTCCGCCAGACCGTCAGCGTCTCGTTTGCCGGTGGCGGATGCGCCAGGACCCTCGACAGGTAACTGGAGACGGTCAGCCCGATGTGCATTGCGACCGACGCATTGCAACGTCTTACTGCAGGATCGATTCGATCTTGGCGCGGACGGGTCCCTGCTGGTGGAGCACTGTTAAATTCTCGCTCCCGAATAGGAACGCGAACGAGAACGGGCGCAGGGTCGGCTCGGGCGACGTCGAGAACGTGCACAGGAAGCAGTTGGCAATCAGAGCGGCGGCGCGAACGCGGGTCACCTCGATAGACGACGTTGTCGACGCGCGTAGGATGTGGTCGACCTGCGGCGCGCTCATTGCCAGCCTGGCAATGGATGGCAGAAGGTCGGCGTAGAACGTTGCCCGGGTCGCCGCGTCCATCTGGGCGATGCAGAACGCCAACAGCGGGAACCTGCTCGTCGGCAGTGTACCCGGCTGGCGCGTCATACGTGCCAGCGCCCGTTCCAATGCCGACCACGACGTCGCCGACCCGCTGGCGAGCTCGGCCAGCACGCTCCAGCTGTCTGGCGACACGTTATACGGTCTGCTGCTGGGCGCCGGGTTCAGTTGCAATGGGGGTACGCCTGACATGCCGTTCTGTTCAGGAATCCGCTGTCGCGACTCGGGGACTGGTGCTCGTGGTGCAGGCGACGATGCGTGCTGTGTCACTTCCGTCTTCGTTGCCGGTGACGGCGGTGATCCACGTTTCGCTGGTGGTTCTGGGAGATGCTGCCGTGCGTACAGGACGAGCTTGCCGTCGTGAAGCTGAGGCGGGATCATCGCGAGGGCCAGCGCGAGCTGATGCGAATCGGCGACTCGTAGCGGTCGTCGCCCCGCGTCGAAGAAGTGGAAATCGATAGGCGATCCGGGCGCCTGTTTCTGACGTGCGGGGTTGTCGGGATGGTATCGAACCACATCGACAAGGGTCTCGAAGTCGTGCGAATCCCGAAGTTTGATCGACGCCACCCTCGCCGTGTCCACGTCCAGGACAACGGTCACGATCGGCATCGTCTGGTATGACTGGCTGTCGTGACCCCAGACGTGGTCGGTCGCCGTACGTACGTGCAATGGAATCATGAGGCCGGTCTGATTCGCTGTCCGGGTTCACAATCGGAAGATTTCTGCCCGGCACTTGGAATCCGGTGCGCGAGAATATCTCCAGAAGCCGAAGATCGTCGTGGCGATGATGGCGTCGCTCGTGGCGGCGATCGTCGCTGCTCTCTGCGTTCATCGAGTGCGGTCCGATACGCAGGGTGGCCTGTTCCCGTTGGGTTCGACCGCTGCGATCCAATGCGGGCCAAAGTCTGTCATAGCAGATATTGCGGTCTGCACGTTCGGGCTCCCGCTCGGTTCATTCCCAGATCTTGTCGCCAATCCAGCCTGCAACACGTCCGAGGGCCTGCAGGCGGTGCGATCAGCGTGCCTGTCCAAGTCATCGTGTTCGCTCACAGTCGCTGAGGAGACGTTCGCGCCAGCGTCGTTCTCCTGCGAGAACCCTGCCGGACGCCCCATGAGCCTGGCCTTGGTCGTCACGTGTCTCCCCATGCGACCAGTCCGGCGCCGCCCGTTGCCGATTCGCTCGCGAACCCTAATCTACAACAGCGATCACGTTGCGTTGTCGGCTGTTAGCAACGGCGATCTAACTTACCGTCGTGAGTCCAACTCACGACAAGGGGACCCTGTTCGCGCTGCTCTGATGGCGGCGGCCGTTGTAGCAGCCGTCGCAGTCGTCGTCTGGCTGGTCCACATAGCCGTCGGGCACGTCACTCGTTTGAAAAACGACGCACGGCTCAGGCAAACGTCATCGTCGACGGCCTCAGGCGTGGACTCCACCAGCGATGCAACAAGCCCGCGAATCTCGGTAACGGACAGCTCGAGCCCCAAGGATTCGCTGCCGACTGGAACGCGCACGTCGACCATCTCAGGCCTGGATTCCGCCAGCAGTGCGTCGAGCCCGCGCATCTCAGTCACGGACAGCGTCCACGCGAAGGATTCGCTGTCCATTGGAACGCGCATGTTCGCCGACGACGTCGACTGGACGCACAATCGTCAGCGCACGATGAGCGTCGAGTTCGCTGCGCGGCCCGGCAGCCTCAGTTGAATACTATTTATGTACACACGCGCACCGGGCTGCAGTTGCAGTCGGCCGCGGGTGCAGCTCCCCAGTGACAGAGTCTCGCACTGTTGTCGTGCCCCAAGTCTCGCAGTGTTGCTGCAGGTCCACCGTCGTGTCGCGCTGTCCAGCGGCTCGCTGGTGGTGGTCGGTGGTAATTTTGATTGGCGGCGGATGACGACGGTTCCGTCGTCGGACTGGTCGGGGACGGCATCGGACTATCAGCGGGCCTGGGCGCTGAGCGCCGTGGTGAAGGCGCGGTCGTTGCCTGCCGATGATGGCGACGTGGCGGATCGTGTCCACTGGGTGTCGGGCCATGTCCTGTGGTACCGGATGCGATACGACGACCGCCACGTCGTCGTTGTTGACGCGTCCGCGGGCAAGGTGACGCTGTCGCATGACGCCGACCGGTGGCGCGAACTAGTCGGCGGCGCTGTTGACGAGGTGGTCGTCTCGCCGCCGGACGCCGTGCTGGCTCGTGCGGGACGCAGGTGGATGCGCTACGACGTCGCGTCGAATCGCCTCACCTCCTGCTGCTCTCCATCCAGGTCGCCCACGGCTGCGAACGCGATCGTCTCCGTTGATGGCGGCACCGACACCAGCATCACGTTCGTCAACAAGTCTGGGACTGAGGTTTCCATGTGCGATCATCCCTTTCCATTCTCGTCATTGCCTTCACGCCTGCTGACGTCCCCGTTGCTGTCCAGTTACTGGGTGGACACGCGCGGCTCGTCCCGACACTACGCCGATGTCGCGGCCGGCGCCGACCATTACCAGCACACATACAGCGGGCACGCTTGGCGCGTCGAGGAGAAGCGCGCCCGGCGAACGATCGGCCAGTGCGTCGCGACCGTGTGCGACAGCCTGGTCGAGGTCGGGGACGGGCAGTTGACATTGACCGAGAAGAAGACGAAGCGCCGGTCGGTGAAGAAGTTGGGACGGGCCGCGGGCGGCTGTGCCATTGTCGACGCAACCGAATCTCCCGACGGCCGCTTTACGGCGGCGATCAAGGAGACCGCGGCCAAAGGCGGCCGGACGCTACAACTGCGAGAAAGCGCCCCTGGCACAGGGTTCAGGCACCCCGAGCTGACCAAGTCCTACGAGTACGCCAAGGTACGGGTGTTCGTGCTCTGGGCGGCTACCAGCAACTCATTGCCCGTCAGCCGGGCGACGATCGCAGCCTTCGACACCCTTGCATGTTACGTGGCCGTAGACGAAAGCCCGTTCCGCTTGAGGGCGGCCTGCCATGGTTCGCGGCCTGGAGCGTTGAGTTCCTGCGATGGCACAAGTCGTCGAAGTACGCCATGTTCCTATTCAACGAACGCGGCCATCAAATGCTCTCCGTGTTCGCCGTCGACACCGCTGGCCGCGTCCGGACTGTCGTCGAGGAGCGTAGCCCGACGTTCATCGACTATTCCGGCAAGCAGATCATCCACTTCCTCGCCGACGAGCTGCTCTGGTCGTCGGAGCGCGACGGGTACAACCACCTGTATCTGTACGACCTTGCATCGGGTCAGCTGATACGCAAGATCACGACCGGGCAATGGGTCGTTCGTGGCGTCGAACATGTCGACGAGGGCGGCCGCACTGCCCTGTTGACGGTTTCCGGGATCGATCCGGATCAGGACCCATAGTGAGCTGCTGTCGCCATTGTCTCTCCAGACACGAACCTGAACCTGTGCTGCGCGTTCAGTTGCGTCCATTATGTTCGCGTCGACGTCGACGGCCGTGAGCCTCTTCTACGTTTGACCCGGGGCGATGGAACCCATCGCGTACGATTCGGACCTGAGCGTCGGTACTACGTCGACGAGTGGTCTCGGGTCGACCTCGAACCCGTTGTCGAAGTGCGGCGATCGTCCGATGGTGAGCTCATGGCCGTCTTGGAATCTGGCCAGCCATCTATCGGTCGGTTGGCTGAGATCGGCTGGACCCCACCGGAACGTTTCGCTGCGCCCGGTCGTGACGGCCAGACGCTGATGTACGGGATCGTTGTTCGCCCTACGTTCCACGATGGGTCTCGGCGGCTGCCTGTCATTGAGCATATCTACGCGGGGCCGCATTCGTCGTTCGTGCCGAAAGCGTGGTCAGTATCTGGTAAGCCCATGCGCGCCTGCTGGCTCCCGTCGTCTCTGACCGACACCCGCAGAGTGCGACACGATGCGCGAGCTCGCCGAACTCGGTTTCATTGTCGTTCAAGTTGATGGCATGGGCACGTCTAACCGCTCGAAAGCGTTCCACGACACATGCTGGCGCAATGTTGCCGACGCAGGCCTTCCCGATCGCATCTGCTGTACGTTGCCGATCAGTTCTCGATTGGCGGGCGCCTCTGACGTCGCTCCCCCTCAGGGATGAAAGCCCTAGCGCAGCGATATCCCTCCCAAGTCGACCTGGATCGTGTTGGCATTTACGGTGGTTCTGCCGGTGGTCAGAGCGCCATGGGCGCCCTGTTGTTCCATCCCGAGTTCTACAAGGCCGCGGCGGCCGATTGCGGTACGAACGCACGCGCGCGCGCCCACGTGGGACAACGCCCTTGGGCGCTGACCTTGCCGTCAGGGTGTCATGACAACCGCAGTGACAAACAGTGGTGGAACGAGGCGTGGATGGGGTTCCCCATCGGGCCGCACTACGAGGCCCAGTCGAATGCGACGAATGCGTCCCGCCTACAGGGTCGCCTGCTGCTGACTGTCGGCGAGCTGGACACGAACGTCGATCCGGCATCGACGATGCAGGTCGTGAAGGCGCTGATCGCGAACGACAAAGACTTCGAGCTGGTCGTGTTCCCAAGCAAGGGCCACGGTGCTGGAGAATCGTCGTACGGCCGGCGCCGACGCATGGACTTCTTTGTTCGCAGCCTGATTGGTGTCGAACCGCGAGCGCATAGGTTGGTTCAATGGCGTTGGCGTGTTCCTCGAGAGAATGGTAGTACCCCCTGCTGAACGCACTGTTGTTAGGGTCGTCACAACCACAACCGAGTAGCCCTGTTTATGATCAAACGGCGGCTCAGCGCCTTTCCGGCAAGGGCTGGAGCTCGATTTCAGCGAAGGTCGGCGCCGGCGTATGGACCTCAACGACAACAGGTTCGAATGCACATGCCCGGCGTGGGCTCGTAGTCTTGAACACGACCGCGCGTGATATCGCCAGGCCGAATACGACCCGGCGGTTCTCAGGTATGGACTCGAGGATCGGGCGGTACCGCCGCGTGCCTTTACGTGACGCGGTCGCCTTCGTCGGCACCGGCGGCCTGGCTTTCCGCGGTCTGAGTAGGTTCCACATAGGGAACCGCCGCAAGTACGCCAGGCTCATAAACGCGATCTGCCAACTGACGCTGTGTGAGGCAGGACCGAACCTGACTCCTCAGATTCCCTTCAGGCCCGCTGATTCACGGCCAGCCACTGTGGGTGACTCATTGCGGTCGGTCGGGTCCTCACTGTCAGGTTAGTGCTCACACCGTCCGACCGTCAATCGCGCCCCTGTTACTGTTCGACACACACAACCGCTGTCGTTTACGAGCGCGTCTGACGATAATTCGTGCCCTGGGCGTTCACGCCGAGGTCGCGCGCCCGCGCTTCCTGATGGACCGGTGCTCGTACCCGTGCGGCTCCTGGCCGGCGTCCACGTTCTTCCAGACGCATCGCCCGCCGAGCTTGTCGCATTTCGCCTTGTGCACGTGCCGCATCCGGTCGACGTGCAGGAGCTGATCGGCGCGTTCCGCCAGGCAGGTGCCGTTCGGGATGACGACCGGGTCGAACAGGTCGACGGTGCCGAGCACCTCCTCGTCGGCCACGTAGTCGGTCAGGGCGCGCCTCGACCAGGCCTGATGGCATTTCGCGCACTGCTGGAACGTCTTGAACTTGTGGTTGCCCGCCGAACCGACGCCGTGCTGAACGGTCGTGTAGAACACGGGCGTGCTGGGGCGAACCGCATTGCAGTACCATTCGACGTGGTCCTCGGCGCACATCGAGATGTTCATGTACGGCCTGGCCGGGTCGGGCGCGTAATTCCTCGGGTACGACATCGTGCGCGCCGGCATCATGCCCGCGCCGAGTGGGAACGCCTGGGGCATCGTCAGGCTGCGGGACGCGAGCACGACCCGCATCGGGGCGATGTTGGCCTGGAGGCGGATCGCCCTGACGCCGTAGTTCAGCACGTGTCGCAGGGCGGCGTTGAACCCGACGACCTTGCCGTACTGGTCGGCGCCCGGCGACGCGTACGCCAACGAGATCACCTTGTTGATCCGATAGCTGGGGTCGCCCAGCCGGACCTGCTCGGCCTCGTCGACCGCCCTGGTCCGCTCCAGGACCATCCAGCCGACGTCGCGCGCCTCAATCACCGACCGTTTCATCATGCTGCCCAGCCATGCGTCGTCGCCGGCCGGCGGCCCGTCCACGAACATGGACAGGAACGCCCGGTCCACCTTGTTCTTGAACTTCTGCACCGGCGTCGCCTGCTGCATCAGGGCCGGCGCCGACTTCTTCTTCGTGACGCGCACCCGGCCGCCCCCGGCCCACCCCACGCTCGAACTCATCGACGCCCTCCTAGCGTCAACGATCGCTGGGCCGCCGCCCCCGCCAGTGGCGTTGCGATGCGCGGCGGCGATGCCCACGACGACGACGGCCAGCACGACCAGGTACGTCCGCATTGCTTCCTTAGGGAAATGTGATTCGGGGACGCCGGTGGCGCCTAGACCGAACGGGTCATCAACGCGCACTGTCCCGGTGACCCGGGCAACGCACCCGGGTGCGAAGGGTCACGCGCGCACCCGGGTCCCACCTGTGTCGGCGCCGCCACCTCGTCGTATGGCTCCTCCAGCGCGATACCGCTCGCAATGGGGCGGTCAGCCTGGGTTGCACCCGCCGCCGCCGCCCGCGTCTATGACTGATGCACACACTCAGCTGGATCCGATGGCGTCGTCGCCGGCGCCCGAGCACAGGGGGCTGTTGGGCGCTCGCGATGGCGCGTTGCTTCGCGTCGTCGCAGGCGACGATGACGACGACGACGACGCGTTGCTGGTCGCGGATGACCAGCTCCGGGCGAGGTCGTCGCTGGCCGCCTTCGTCATCATCACCGTGTCGGTCGTGCTCGTCGCCGGCATGTTCGGCGCGATGCTGTTCGTCGGGCGCCACCAGGCCATCATCGACACGTTCGAGGACGACGACGAGGACAACTTCGACGTCGGGCCGTGTCGCACACAGACGCGCGCGCCGTTGTTCGCTGACTGGCCCTCGCGGCGCGCTGTCAGGTGGAACCCTGGCCCGTCCTGACGACGGACGTGGTCGTCGTCGAGCTGAACAGGACGATCGCGGGTGTCAGGCAGCGCTCGTACGCGCTGAGCGTGTCGGGGCCGGCGCTGAGGACGATCAGCGGCCAGGACTGCCTCGTCGTGGACGGCAGCATGTTCGGCACGCTGTCGCTGGCCGTCACGAACGCGCTGCCCGGCGCCCAGGAGACGATCCTGCACGCGCACGGCCTGAACCCGGCCAGCGCGCTCGACGGCACGCCCTACGTCGGGTCGGTGCCGATCGGGGCGGGCCGCGTCCGCCGATCGCAGTACCCGGTGCCGGCCCCGTTCGCCACGATGCTCCTGCACGCGCACCTCGGCTTCCAGGCCGGCCTGGGCGCCTCCATCCCCCTGCTCGTTGACGATGGCGCCCGCGCCGACTACCCCATCCGCAAGCATCGCATCAACGACGCGCAGGACGTCGTCATGTTCTTCCAGGTGCGGGAGGGCAGAGACGCGCGCGCGCCGCACGACGCTGACGTCGTGTAGGACTTCTGCATCCACCCGGTCCTGGGCAACGCGCCGCCGTACGACCTCGACGGGGAGTGCGACCCACAGGCGACGCTGCGGGCGCTGGAGGCGAACGCCGACGGCCACCAGGCCGACACGTGCATGGAGCCGTCGGGCGACCTCGTACGTCGCGTCGTGTCGTGTCGTCCGTGCGCGTAACGACGTCGTGCGCGCAGGACGTCGCGTTCAGCGCCGTGCTGTGCAACGGGCGCCCGATCGACGAGGCGCGTCGCGTGCCGATCGCCTGGGGCGACGCCGTCCGCCTGCGCGTCGTCAACGGCGCCGGCACGACGTCGTTCCGCGTCCGATTCGGCGTCGACGTCGACGTCATCGCGCTGGACGGCTCGCTGATCCACGTAATCGACGCGCGCGCGCGTCACTGCCATCATCGTCGCTGACGTCGACGACGACGTAGCCGCTCAGGAGGAGCGACGTCTGGGTGGCCGCCGGCCAACGCGTCGACGTCCTGTTCACACCGGCGGCGGCGACGACGACGTCGATGGCGATCGTGGGCGTCGCCGAAGGGGCGCGCGTCGAGCCCGCCGGCAGGAACCTGATGCGGTACGCGGCCGGCATCGTCCTGTACGACGAGCGCCTGGGGGCGCCCCCTGATGACCGCGTTGGTCGCGCGCGCGAGCCTCCACCGCCAGCATCGTGCTAACCGTGCGGCCGGGTCAGATCGCGGTCGGCCCGCAGGACTCGCCCGGGTGGCAGGACCTGGACCTGGAGCGTAGCGCGGTCGCCTTCCGCCCGTTGCCTCGCGTCGCCGCGCCCGATCGGTTCGCGTCGTCCTTGTTTGCTGTTCGTCGTGCGGGTCCCTGACCTGGCGGGTGCGAGCGTAGCGTCGTCCAGCTGGACCTGACGGGACGGCACGGGTTCCAGTCGATCAACGGGCGATCGTGGCGGTTCTACCCGCATGGGCGGGCGCCGCCGAACGACAACCCGGACGCCATCGTCGTCGCCAGGGGCGAACGCGTGCATCTGGTCGTGAAGAACAGGACGATGCATCCGCATGCGATGGTGAGGGGGGCGCGCTCTGCCTCGCCTGCGCTGATGATTGGGTCCCACGTGCAGCATCTGCATGGGCACACGTTCCAGGTCGTGTCGATCGGCGGCCAGGCCATCGACGGCCCTCTGCGGGACACGATCGTCGTCCCTGCCGGGTGCGTCGAAGTCGTACTGGCGTTCCAGGCCGACAACCCGGGTGTCTGGGCGGTACGTGCACGTTGCACACGGTACGGTCCCGTTGCTAACCCGTCGATGGTGGGCGTATCAGTTCCACTGCCACATGGAGATGCACATGGCCGCAGGCAGTAAGTGCTGCGGGCGCACCGGTCTTCACTCGTTGGGCGATCTGCTGACCGCCGCCCCCCGTCCCGACAGTGGTGACAACGATAGAGTACCGAGAGCCGGAACGTCGTGCATCATAGGCGGTCGACAACAAGAAATATAGCGGGGGGCGACCCCGTTCCTTCGTTGTCGAACAGTACTGCGAAGGGAGAAGGATGCCGACAATGGCACATGCGATATTGTGTTTCAGGGTGTATCGAGCTCACTACCATGGGCACCGGCACTTCGCAGCAATGCGGCGACACGAGCATGTCCACGACGGTGGGCCAGTTGCAACGCCGTGTTCAAGTTACGGTCGCGCGCATTGGCGTTGATCCCGGGAACCCTTACCAACGCCTTGACGACATTGGAGCGGCCAGCAAACGCAGCTATCGCCATCAGGGGCACTAACGTTGGCTCCGGCCCACGAATGCATCCGGGCACGTGGACGGTCTCGTGAAGCGGCGATCATCTGACGACAGTGTCGTTCCAAGGGAATACCCGGATCCCACGAGCCTTGGTCGGGAATGCGGCTACCTCGTCATGTATGCAAGCAATGGCAGGGAGCAGAGGCGTCCACCCATCGCTTTCGGTCGTCGTCAACCGTCAGGGTCGGCGAGATGCGATCCAGGCGAGCGCACGGCCGGCCCTTCGTCCAACCGGTGCGAGGTGGAACCGGCCAAAGCCCAGGTTGCTGGGCGGGCCATTTGAACCTGACCCGCGGCCGGAGGCGCTGGAGATCACGTCAGATGGGAAACGCAGATCACGTCAGATGGGAAACGCAAATGTAGGGACGTGTGTATGAAACCGGGACGACGTCGTCGTGAATCGAACGGAAAGCAGCTGGATTATGGGCGGGCGAGCTTGGCCTCCAACTGCTCGACGATCGTGCTGTGCCCGCCTTGTTGGGCCCAGACCAGTGGACTCTCATTACTGTTGTCAGCAGCAGTTATATCGACCCCGGGAGCATTCAGCAGCATTTTGACGACCTCCTCATGCCCGTGCCGCGCCGCATAGTGCAATGGAGTCCTGCCCAGCGAATCACGGGCATTGACGTTGATCCCGGGCAAGTCCAGGAGCGCGGCGACAACTGCTTCCTCGCCCTCGTAAGCAGTCTGATGCAGTATGTTCCCCGACGACGGGGATGAGGCATCTGGCGGCAAGTCAAAGAAATCATGACGAACCTGGCGATAGGGACGGATAGCCCAGGCCCGGTTGTTGATGCGGTTGACATTGCCTCCGAAGCATGCAACACGGAAGACTTGTTTGGCAATCTCCTCGTTCCCTTCGTCACCACGGGCGATCTGCCTTACCGAGCTCAAGGCGGCTTCGTGACGTTCCTGGGCGCTGCTGAATTTCGTGCGCATCGCGTCGATGTTCTCCCAGGAATGCAGCGTCGCCGCGATGGAGGCAAGGAGCGTCTTCATCTCAAGGAAGTCGGCGCCTACGGCCACCTGGCGCTTGGCCTCGTCCCATACATTTGTCTGGAAACGATCCATAACCCATGCGGCGCCCTCAACGTCAGGGTTGACCTGTTGCGGCACAGTCAGTAATCGTCGGCGCACGGGTTGACAAACGCTGGCAAGAAGATACCGGTTGCACTCCGAACGTGTTGATATAGTCGCGAACGTGATGCAACACGTCGATGCCGACAGCGAGCGGAATGCGTACATTATCAAGGCCAGCTTCCATCATTTCATATATCAATCCCGAATGCGCGGCGGCGGCCAGGTTGGGAACATTGACGGTCGCGTTGGTCTTGGAGACGAGCTGGACAGCATCGGTGAGACCGGTGGTCAGGGCGAGCAGGATCAGGGGCGATAAAGCGAAGCAGGTAGGATTGCCGGTGGCCATTGCTGTGCGACGTCAGCGACTGCTTGGAACAGAGACGTTGGGCAGCGGGGAATTCCAGTTGCAGAATGAAATGACGGACTCCGGAGTCCGGAAGTCCATGCGGGCCTGTTGCCCTGTACCTGCACCAACGCAGTTCGCGGTCGCGACGTGACGCTCCGGACTCCGCGAAGTCCAACTGCGAGCACGCAACTCGTGGCAGCGTGGTTCAAGCTCACCAACCGGACGGTATGACATCAGGCCATTGCGCCACGTAGAATCGGGACAAAAGCAATATGCACCGTTTGAGAACGGTCGTGATTGACACTGCCTGGGAACACCTGTGGACCACCAGTTGCCGCCTACTCTGGTCAAACACCAGAGTGTGGCGAAACAAACGTCGTTCTAAAGCGCCTTTGATCTTGCTATGTAGGTAGTCCCTGTATTATTAATATATCGCTACCGTATAGTACAGACCCCCTGTTGAATAGTACCCGTCTTGTAACGAGGTTGACGCGTTCATTGGAAGCGGATGCCCACGAGCTCCCAGGTTCAGGAGTCGATCGGAATCGGTATTTATGGGAGTACCTTCAGGTGGAAATTGGCCATTGCTGCCCGACAGCGACTGCTTTGAACAGAAACGTTGGACAGCGGGGAACATCTTGTAGAATAGGCTCCGGAGTCTGGAAGTGGCAGAAAATGACAAATTTTCAGTGTCCGTGGCTGGGCTCTTGCTTGGTGCGTAGGTTACCTTAGATGGGGCGACGAGCAATAGCCCCTCTTAGGTGGCTCAAGTCGGTTGATGAGGCAGACCGTACCTGACGCGCAGGACAGTCCGTGACTTGCGCTGCGCAGTCCGTGACTGCACTGCCCGCCGCCAGTGGTACGGAGTCCGTGACGTTCACGAGGGCCACCGCTGCACTGAAACGGCAATGTCCGCGTCGGCCGCGTTGAGGCGCGGGTTGCTGTCTGACGAATCGATCCGTGGGCTTCGACAGTCCTATGTGGAATCGGGCCCGTATAAGCACGTGGTGATCCAGGACGTGTTCGACACGGAGCTTCTTCGCCGGGTCCGACTCGAATGCCTGTCGGCGCTGCACGCGACGTACAAGGAGACGGATATCTACAGCGTGTTCCAGACGGGTGACCTGGCCAACCTGGATGGCCTTCCGGAGGACGAGCTCAGGCAGGTATCGGCGCTCAAAACGCTCCGAGACACGCTGTACTCGGACGCATTCCGGGCGTTCATCGAGAACGTCGCTGGTGTTGGTCGCCTAAGCCCGTCGAAGAAGGACCTCAGCTGCAACATCTACAAACCCGGCTGCCACCTCCTTTGCCACGACGACGTCATCGGCTCACGCAGCGTGTCCTACATCCTGTACCTGACCGACCCCGACGAGCCGTGGCGCGAGGACGAGGGCGGCGCCCTGGAGTTGTACCCCGTCATCGCCAAGGGCACGCCGGCCACCAACCCATCGGTCACGATCCCTGTCAAGTGGAACCAGCTGGCGATGTTCGCAGTTCAGCCTGGGCTGAGTTTCCACTCCGTTGCCGAGGTACGCCGTTCGCTCGTTACGGTCGCTCGCTCGGTGGTGTCTCACCGAAGCGCTGTCCAGGTCGTTGCCGACGAGGGCCGCGATCGTCTTAGCATTTCAGGATGGTTTCACGTCCTGCAGGACGACGACCTGACTGACGAAGAACGCGCCAGCCGTCAGGAGCGGTCCAATGCTGGCGACGCCGCTCCGGCATCGTTGGAGCAGATCGTGTCGTCGACGGGCGGTAAGCCGTTCGCGCCGACCCTGCCGGCCGGCGACGACTCCGCCTGGGTCGACGACAACGGCGACGTCGTATTCCTGTCGGCCGACGAGGTCGACGAGCTGCGCCGGTTCGTCAACCCGCTGTACCTGAAGCCGTCCGTCATCATGCAGGCGAACGAGACTTTCGCATCGCAGGCGTCTATCCAGCTGACGTCGTTCCTGCGCGACGACGTCGCCGACCAGGTCCGGGACGCCATCGAGAAGGACGACGAACGGTGCGGGTTCTTCGACGAACGCCTGTCGCCAGCCGTCTACGACAGCGGCGTTGTCGATGGTGTCTGGACGCCAACGGGCCCGCCACACATCCGTCGTTACGTCGAGCTCGCCGAACAGAACGCCAGGGACGACAACGAGTCCGGGCGCGTGCTCCAGGCGCTTCGCGACGATCTGTTCAAGTCGTCGCACGCGTTCCGTCACCTTCTGTACCTGATCACGAGCTTCAGGCCGGTCGTGGAACGGGGCGCTGTGCGCCGATTCCGACCCGGCCTGGATTACACGCTGGCGACGTCGACGCCGGCGCCGGATCCGACCACCGGCGACGTGTTCGACGGCGTCTTGGACGCGACGTTATGTTTCGTGGCGAACGGGGACGATGTCTGGGCGTCGGACGAGGTCGGCGGGTTCGAATGCTACATGGTCCCCGACGACGACAACGAGGACCCGGCGCAGTACCGGGCCGCCGCCGACGTCGCCGACGGCACGCTGAGCGTCAGCGCCGGCTGCAACGTCCTGAACCTGGTCCTGCGCCCGACGGGCGTGATGAAGTTCGTCAAGTACGTGTCGGCCAGCGCCCCTGGGTCCCGCTGGGACGTCGCCTGGGAGTACCGCGTTGTGCAGGACAGTGCCGACGACGTCGCCGAAGCGTGACACGTTAAATAAGAGCGGCCGTTTCGAAATAGCAAGCCAGCGCCCATGGGAGCGTGCTTTGCTGCGATCCTCATCAGCAGAGCAGCGCTGAAGGTGTGTGTGTGTCGATCAGTGCTGAGCGTCACAATTCGCTACGTGCCATGCCGCCGAAGAAGGACGGGAAGGGCAGCAGCAAGAAGGCGAAGCTGGCCGCGAAGAAGGCGGAGGCGGCCGCCGAGAAGCAGCGCCTGGAAGAGGAGCGCCTCCGCCTGGAGGAGGAGGAGCGTCTGCGGAAGATCGAGGAGGCGCGCCTCGCCGCCGAGGCCGAGGCCGCCCGGCAGGCGCGCCTTGTCGTGAAGCGTGCCTCCGATGTCGAGCGCATTGCGAAGGAGGTGGAGGATGACGCGCCGACCGAGGGCGCGTTCCGGGCGAAGAAGGAGGCCCTGGAGCACGAACAGGCCGAGCGCGTCACGTGGGAGAAGGTGTTCCGATGCGACACGCTGCCGGACGCGACCGACGAACCCGACCTGAACTCGTACCTGACGTTGTGGCGCGAGGAGACGGCCGGCGCCGCCCGGCCCTGGCAGGCGATCCTGGCCGACTGCCAGGCGGGCGAGGACCTGCAGGTCCAGCTCGACGCGATCGCCTGCGCCGCCCGCCAGGTCATGGACGAGGCGCGCGTCCAGTGGGCCATCGGCAAGTCCCGCGAGGTCGCCGCGATCACGCAGGCGGCGCTGGACGCGCTGACCGCCACGCTGCTCGTCGAGGCGGACAGGGACGGGGCGACGACGACGAGCAGCATCCTGAAGCAGAGCGGGGCGGCGGACGCGCTCAAGTACGCGCTGTGGACCACCGGCCACGTCAAGCTGAAGCGGAACAAGGTCGTCGAGTTCGACGACGTCGGCGTGACGGTCGACCCGCCCAACATGCTGACGATGCAGAACGGGAACGGCATGGCCGTGCGCGTCGTGTACACGGGTCACGACCCGTTCGCGCACGACAACCGGTCGGCGCTGGCGTCGTACGGCGGCGTGTACCAGGTCGACGCCGTCGAGCTGCCGCTGCCGTCGTTCCTGATGCAGAACTGGATCGTCCGGGAGATCAACGACGCGTTCGGCGCCGTCCAGCTGCGGCCGTACCCGGGCCACGCCGCCGTCGACGCCACGACGCAGCCGGTGAAGCTGTCGTGGAGGATCTCGCGGCAGACGCTGGTGGACGACCTGCCGGTCGTCGGCTGGTGGGACGCGGCGGCGTCCGCCTGGTCCACCGACGGCATCAGCGACGTGCGCCTGAACACGGTCGACCGTGTGATCTCGTTGCAATCGATGCAGCTGCGCCCGCTGGCGCTCCTGCACCCGAAGACGCTCGACTGCTCGTACAGGTCGTGGGGTGTGACGTCGCCGGCGCCAAACGTCGCCCGGGTCAGCGTCGAGGGCGGCCGGATGGTCGTCGAGATCGAGCTGCGCGACGACCGGTGCACGTTGGTGCGCCCGCAGGCGCCCGAGCTGTCGCACCTGGGCAAGCCGGCGCGCCCGGCCGCGTTCCTCGCCGACCTGAAGCGATGCGGAATCGCGCTGATGCCCGGCAGCGCCGCCAAGCGCCAGGACGTCGAGCTGTTCGCCTACCGGAACATGGCGCGCGTGGCCGGCGTGTTCCCGATCAGGTTCAGCGCGTGGAACGCGAAGCTGGGCCCCGAGGTGACCGCGTTCGAGCTGCAGGCGGGCGACGACGCCGGCGACCGCGACGAATGGTTGACCATCTGTCATACGTCGACGAGCGCGTTCGTCGGCAGGCGCTGCGAGGTCTGGGACGACGACGAGCCCGAGATGGACGGCGAGGTGCGGCATGCGAGCCTGCGGCGCGCGCTGGCGTCACGCACGACGGCGGAGCAGAGCGCGCGCCTCGACACGCAGACGACCGCGTTCGTCGAGTCCATGAGGGCTCTGCTGACGTTGCTGCGCCCGCTGGCATCCTCCTAAAGACAGGCCTTCGCAAAAAACGCGCCCGCAGAGTCACGCAAAAAGAAACGCGCGACAGTAACACAAAACGTGCGCACAGTGGAAACCACAGAAAGTGCGTACAGTTGAGTGGGCTCGGCGCATGTTGCAGTCTGTCCTGGGAAACCTCACGGTACATTATCAACGATTTCAAGCAGGGGCCCCTGTCCGTCGGCAGCGGGAACGCGCCTGACGGCCCCCAGGCAGACCAGGTCGCGAACAAGGTACGCGGCCGTTAGCGTAGACCGCTTCAGCGGCTTCGCCGCGAGCACCTGATGAAACGGATCAAACGTCAGCGTCGACGGCTGACCATGGCGCCGTTGCGCACGGCTACGGATTCGGTCCTGCTGGATCGCCCACGTCGACGAACGGCGGATTTCATTTCCTGGCGCCCCGCTGCGAGCTGGGCGGCGAACTCGCCCGCGTTCGGCACCGAAAACCAGAACGAGGTCGCGTCGCGACGAATGATGACTCCCTCGGCGAACAGTATCCTTCGGGACGGGTCAGCTGACGCGGACCCGCTCTGTGTCGCAACGCTCATACGAAATGCCCGCCTCGACGTCCACGCCCGCGAAGCAGTCGCGAATCAGGTGGCCCCGTTCGAGAAAGAAGCCGGTATGCGCAGGCAGGACCCGATCGAAAAACGATGCTACAAACGACGATGGTATCCATCATCGGCTGTCCGGCACGGCGACACGGATTCGGTACGCACCCATGACTGATTTCGTGGCAGATGTGACGCGGCCTGTCTCCAATTTGACGTTGAAGAACTCGATGAGGTCGCTGGTCAGCACGACGCCGACTTCCGCGTCGTGGCCGATGCGCATCAACCTGCAGACGTTCGCTTCCGCCATCGACCGCAACTCGCCCTCGACCTGACGCCGGTCGTACACCACATCGTAAATGTGGTGTTTCAGCACGACTGGAGGCGTTCGCCCTGATGACGATCGTCAGTTGTCCTCCATGAACGTCCGGCAGGCCAGCGCATGACGCGGCCCACCTTTGAACGGGAACTCGTTCCGCAGCAGGTGGATGGCGGCGAGCGTGTCCGATACAGCCATCGAAGCCGTATCGGCGTCGTCCAGCGGTCGATGCTGCTCGGCATCTGCTGCGGGGCGCGCGCGTTTGCGACGGCGCATCATCATCCGCCGGACAGATCCGCGCGCGCGCGGCTTGGCAGACCAGCGCCGCCGACTGCGGGACTGCACGCGGGACGGCCGCATCATGGACCGGCCGCACCTCGCAATGCGAAAGCAACGCCCGGACGACCACAGGGCACACGCGTTCCGGTTCCGGCACCCACCAGCTGGGCGTTTCCGACAGGTGCAAGCACAGAGATTTGTTACATAGGGGCACCGTTTCATTAACGCACGGAGCCTCACGTTGTCATCATTACCGTTTAGATGATACGGTTTGCGATCGCTAACGTCGTACCAGTGTCGTGTGTTTATGCAGCAGCACAGCATGCGGCAGCACGCCGTGCCAGCACGCATGCACTGTGCCCGTAACGCACTCTTCGTGTGGGCTCTGCTTGCTGTAGTATCTCTTGCCATCTGTACATTCGTGCTTGTCAATGTCCGCCTGGCAGCAGACGTGACGAGTGTCAGGGAGCGGTCGGCAGCTGGCTGCCAGGTCGAGCGTGCTGTGGCCCGGCCGCGTATTGCAATCGTGACTGCGGCCACGCCCGACCGGATCAGCATGTATCAGCCGGCGACGAACTCGAAACAGTGCTACGCGCTACGCCATGGATATGATTTCATATTCGACACGAATGCGGCGACGTCGTCGCTGAACCCGTGGTGGAGGAAGGTGATGGCCACGAAGAAGTACCTGCCGTTCTACGACTGGGTCTTCTGGATGGACGCCGACACGCTAGTCACGAATTACACGGTGCGCCTCGAGTGGTTCCTGCCCGAAAACGGCGCCGACACCCACCTGGTCGTCACCGACCATAACATTGCCTTGAACGACGGCGCCTTCTTCCTCCGAAACAGCGACTGGTCGACAAGGCATGGGGCGGACACCATTGACGTTCAGTTCGATTCATGACAGCATTGTCAGGTTTCTTGACAGGTGGTTGGAGTTGGGTCTAGAAGTGCATAACCGGGGCCAGCGATGGGCATGGGACGATCAGGGTGCGTTCTACGAACTGCTTCTTATCGAAGCACATTCCAGGTTCGATGTTTAACGTGCAACGAGACCCACCAGTCTTATTCAGAAACAGTCCTGGCCACGTGGAATACGACAACGAGTGTTCTAGGAGCAATCGCTGCTGCGAGTACCTGCCTCTGCAGCGCTGTTTCAATCGAAGGTTTGCCCTGCTTAAGAGGCGACGCTGTCTCGCATTCACGCTGCATGGCATGTGGCAGGCTGGAGCAGACGGGAAGCGTGTTCGGCGACCGTCATGTTCCGCATGTGACGTTCATCGACCCGCGGTACCATCCGGTCCCGTCAGAACCCGGCAACGCCTGGGTCCGCGGCGGATTCGACCAATACCGCGAGGTCGAGTTCCAGGGCGAGGTCTGGATCTACGGCGAATGGTCGAAGGAGAATTTCTGGCACAGGGGCGACTTCGTGCTGCACTCCAGCGCGAAATCGTTTATGAAAGCGTTCGTCCCCGACGCATTCACCGATTCGTGCGCGTTGGCGCTCGCCATGGACGTGCCGCCGCGTCGCACCCTCAAACTTCAACGGCCGCCAGTGACATAATATATGACAAAGCGGCCTAATGTTTTCAGCAGCCGCCGCGCAGGTCAGTGCAGCCACGGATTATATGAAAGGAGGCCCTAATGTACACGAGGTGCTGCGCTACCCCCTGACCGGTACGCAGCAACGCAGCCTTCGGAAACTCGGCGTCACACACACCTCATCGGATGTGGGCGCACAACAATGCCGCAGCGGCGGACGAGGTCGCTCCGGTCGTCGTCGACGACCGGAAGCCGCGCGGGTGTAGTAGGACCTGGCCCTGGATCGCGGGCCTGCTCCGGTTCCTGGGTCCCGGCGGCATGAGTAGGGCAATCAGCGATTCGTCAGAGGCGTCCCGCGTGCTGAACTCGTGAGGTAGTTGCCGTCGGGTATATGGACCCGGGGAACTGGGCAACGGACCTGCAGGCGGGGTCCCAGTTTCAGTACGCTCTTCTCTCTGCCGTTCTCCTCTCCAGCATATGCGCAATGCTGTTGCAAGCGTTGGCGATCCGGCTCGGCATTGTCTCCGGGTTGGACCTTCCGTCCATGTGCCGCAGGCATTTCAGCCCCACCGTCAACATCGTTCTGTACATTGCCGCCGAAATCGCCATCGTCGCCTGCGACCTGGCCGAGGTGATCGGGTCGGCGCTGGCGCTGAACTTGCTGTTTGGAATCCCGCTCGCCGCTGGCGTCCTGCTGACCTCGTTCGACATCCTTGTAATACTGGCCGGGTTTGGCCCGAAACACCTACGCCAGTTCGAGTTCATGATCGTCGCCCTGATCTCAGTGGTCGGCATCTGCTTCGCGGTCATGATCGGCCGGGCGTCCCCGTCGTGGCCGGATATCGCCGTGGGCCTCATACCGACATCGGCGCTCTTCGCGAACGACGCCCTGTTCGTCACGCTCGGCATCGTTGGCGCTACCGTCATGCCGCACAACCTCTACCTGCACTCGCACCTGGTCCTCTACAGGTACCAGTCGCAGTCCCCGCTGGAGATGTTCGGCCGGATCGGCGCGTCCGCTCCCGACGTTGACGACGTGTCGGCGCCGGACGCCATCCGCCCCGCGTTCCACAAATCAGTGATCCCTCGCAGCATTGCCTTCGCCCAGATCGACAGCTGCGTGGCTCTGGTGTTCGCATTTTTCGGTGTGTCTCGGCTCGGCACGTGCGCACCGACCCGGGCCGGCTACTGACGCGCGGCTGTTGCAGTCAACGCCGCCATCCTCATCGTTGCCGCTGCAGCGCTGTACAACTCCGGGACCGTGGTCGATGACATTCCCGGCGCGTACGCCATCTTGACGTCGCAGCTCGGGCAGTGGGTCGGCATCGTCTTCGCCGTCGCCCTGCTGTGCAGCGGGCAGAGTTCGACGATCACCGCGACGCTCGCCGGGCAGGTCGTCATGCAGGGGTTCCTGGGCCCATCGTTCCGGGTCCCAGCTTGGGCCAGGCGATTGGTACGATCCGTGGCCCTTCTCTGCGGGCAGGGGGGTTGAAAACATACGTTGTCCAATAGGTGTCCAGAGGGATCGCAATCGTCCCGGCGCTGCTGACCACCATGCTCGGCAATGACGCCCAGCTGAACAACTTGCTGGTCGTATCGCAGGTCATTCTGTCTCTGCAATTGCCGTTCGCCATGTGGCCGCTAATTTACTTCACGTCGCGACGTTGTCGGTGACATGACCATCGTACCGACGTACCCCGATGGCTGAACTGGCATGCCGCGCAGACTGCATGCGCGTTTGCTTCGAAAGCAGCAGCGATGACGACGACGACATGGTTGAGACAAAGTCGTTCCCGAACAGCCCGTTGGTGACGGTCGCCAGTGCGATCGTCGCTCTTTTAATTACGGCCCTCAACCTGCTTCTCGTTGTCACATGGGTCTTCCATCGCTAAACTTACTGGTCATCTGTATACGTTCACGTTTATCTTCCCGGCGTACCAGGGTGTACCTATACTTGTACACCTGCCGTTCGGGCGGCGTCTTCGCATCGCGTGAGCAGAGTGGGCGGGCCGAAGCCCGATCAGCAGCCGACGGTTTGGACGTTCCGCTGGTGCTGCGGATGGGGCACCTGGCTGCGGGCGCACCTGACCAGTCCGAGGGCGAAAGCGATATGAGCAGCTCGGGCGACGACGTTTGGTGATGGCTCAGACCATGACGACGATCTTACGGCACTGTTACCCGTCGTCGCCGATGACTATGCTGGTGACAATGGTATACAGCGTCTGCTGGCTGCCAGGTCGGATTGTGAGATCCGAGATTTGCTAGTCAGCGATCTGACAAGGCGCCGTGAACCGTGTGTGTGTGTGTGTGTGTGTGTGTGTGTGTGTGTCCTTCAAGTGAAGTAGACGCCAATACGCCAGCTGCTTCAACGGTTCAAGGACCAAATGATCAGCGCCGGTCGCGAAGCTGGAATCGCTGTCGACCATGGCAGTATCATGCCGTACCCAGCGACGAACTCCGAAATGATGAACGTGGTTCCCGCTGACGACCACCGACAGTATACCCTTGAACCATCACCGGCAAGCAATAAGGTCGTCGTCGTCGATTTCAAACTGGCCGGAGCCGCGAACCGATGGGCAGATGCCTACCAGGCCGTCACGTGTTCGGGCGTCATGCTCATCAACGGGGCCGCAAACCAAATGCACTCTTCAATCATCAAGCCGTGCACCAGACGTCAATATTCCTGGAACTGGGTGGAAGGCACCCCGGCCTGGCAGTGCCGCCCTATCACCTCGGATCATACGAAACGTTCGGACGTATACATGTTGGTAGCATGCGCGCCAGAAACATCTCATGCGCACGGTCGGCAACACGATGTCACGCAACCCGGACCACGCCCTCCCAAGTTCCCCCAACCCGCCCAATTTGCGCATGACAGGCCGGCACTGCCAGGCCGTGGAAAGATTGCGTTCTGCAAGTGGTCCCCACGGTCCTCGGACCCGAGACCGAGGCGCCTGCGTGAAAAGCGCGAAACCCAAATAAACTAACAACGCTTCTCTACATCGGGGGCGACGACGTGGATACCCGGCACTGTGGACTGTCATTCGAAACGAGACACTGTCTCTGCCTCGGCGGCCTCAAACAACGCTGGAACGTAGATGTCGATCATAGCGTAGGATCAGACAGTGCTCGTCAACTACAAATTGCCGACAACGGGTGCGAACGATTCGAATAGTTCGACGTCGCGTAAATTCACTTTCATAAACCCCCCACAGAGTATTTGTCAAGTTTTGAGTCGAGAACTGCGACACCAGAGATTTCGAAGCAGACACTTTAGCCCGGAACAGAGGCAAGTTCACTCCTATTCGTTCGATGCTCACGGGGGCGCGGCTGCAGGAATGAATCCGAATGCGAGCCCCCTGTCGACAACTTTCATGCTGATGCCCCAGCGGTTCGCGAGGCACGTACAGGATCAGCGAAAGCAACGCGCTGGAGCGGCTCTCCTGGGCAGGGTGTTCATGGAAGCGCCTCTGTCGTCAGCTGAACTGACGACGTTGGCGATGCCATTTGCAGGACGGCGTTACTGAGGATGCTGATATGCGTCGGCAGGGAGTGGTATCCGCTCGTGTTGAACAGCAGTGTCAGGCCCTGGCTCGAGACGAATACCCGGCACCAGAGCGCTGTTTCCCATCAGGGTAGTTCATCAGCAGCTCGTTCATGACGTCCGCCTTCGACGTCGCATTCGGCAGGTACTGCATCGGCGGCGGCGGCTTGGCGCTGTCCAGAACGGATTTGAACAAGCTGGGAGAATCCAGGAACTCGGCCAGTATTGGGGATACGCCGCCACCACGGTTAGGTATACGTAGCACATGCACAGCGTTTGCATAGCATGTTTGTAATGGCGCGCGGTGCGTACGGCTGAGGTTCCTACTTCTCTGCGGACGCTACAGTATGCAGCATCCGTCGTCGTCTGCGACAGCGGCACGACGTCACGGCATTCTGCGAACTGCAACGATGGGGTCGCATGGTGCGCGGGACGGCGTCGGCGCGCGCCTGCACCTCATGTACTTCTCGAGGCAGTGGCCGGACCGGTTCCGGTCGGCGGCGGGCATCCGCTCCCTGGGCCTGCTGGGCGCCCTGCGCCGCGCGTTCCCGTCGGCCGCGCTGTCCTGCGTGTCGCCGGCGCGCCCGCACGCCCCGCTCGTCGACCACATCCGGGCGAACCTGGCGGCGACGCCCATCCCGTGCCCGATCAACGACACGAACGCGTTCGAAACGGCCATCGCGACTGCCGTGTCGCGTTCCGACGCCGTCGTTGCTGCTGTGTTCGACGGGTTTCTGACCGAGGAGATGTTTTCGTGGCGTGTGGCGCAGGCCCTGCCGGGCGCTTTGCGAATCGTCGACACGCAGGACCTGCACTGCCTTCGGCAGGGTCGCCAGCACGCGCTGCTGAACCGTCCCGGGACGACCCTGGACGATCTGTGCGACGTCGCGAACTTCATGGGCCCGTACCTGCACGAGTTGGACGCCGGCGTTCCGGCCAAGGACGTCTTCCTGCGCGAGATGGCCGCTATTCACCGGAACGACCACGCGTTGATCGTGTCGCCCGTCGAGCTCGACCTGCTCGTCGACGGGTTCGGCTTCCGACGGTCCAAGTTCACGATGGCGCCGTTCTTTGCTGAACCGCCCAGACTGAATCCGCGCCCGTTTCACGTCCGGCGCCATTGCTGCATGATCGGCAACTGGAGGCATGCGCCGAATGTCGACAGCGTCGAGTTCGCCCGGGACGTCATCTGGCCGCGTCTGCGAACGCGACTGCCCGCGGGCACTGAGTTGCACGTCTACGGCGCCAACGCGAACAGGCAGCAGATGGAGCTGACGAGGGAACGCGACGGGTTTCGGATCATGGGGCAGTGTGCCGACCAGTACGCGACGATGTCGAGGTATAAGGTCCTGCTGGCACCGCTGCGATTCGGCGCTGGTATCAAAGGCAAGATCGTGGACGCGTGGATGACCGCAACGCCCGTCGTTACGACCGGAATCGGCGTTGAGGGTATGCTGGGTGGCCCTACGGGACAGTGGGGCGGGTTGTCGTCGAATTCGCCTGCCGAATTCGTCGACCTCGCCGCTGATCTTTACCGAGACGAGGGCATCTGGCAACGGTGTGTTACGACGGGACGTGCGATTCTGGCCGAATCGTTCACGTTGGACGCCAACGCGCCGGCGGTCGTATCGCTCCTGGATCGGTACCTACGGTCGGATTCGTTGCTTCGTCGGGAGCGTGCCAACGACCTGATGCACCAGATCCTGGCGAGCACCGCCCAGTCGACGTCGTACTACCTCAGCAAGTACATCGAGAAGGGGCGGTCCGCGCACGTCACGCCAAACAGCACGTAATGGTCTTGCAGGCACGTTTGTCAGCCGTGTACTGACCGTCGTGCGTTTCCAGGCGCGTGGCCCTTACTGTGGCTCCTTTGCATTGATGCTGTACAATGGGCACGATGAGCGGCTGCTCCCCGGTGGCACTGTTCCATCATTCCCCGTTGATGATACGCGTTTCGGATCCGAAACGCTATATTCAACTGGTGGTCAGAGACGCCCCTGCCGGTTCATTGGATACATACGGTACGCCGCCTGGAGTCCTTGGACCCTCACTGTCTTCTCGTTGTCGTCGGGTGGTTGTTGCCAAGCCGTCAACCACGTTCGCTGACAATGGCACCAGTGCGTTCGTCTATCGGAACGTTCACGCCCAGAATGACCTTCGCTCCCCAGTTTCTGTCCGACTGGTAGCGCATTGCACTTGACCGTCATGATTCGATGAAAACGCGCTCCCCCACCCATCGCTGTATTATCCCAATACAAGCTAGGACGTCTGGTCGCATGTAGCAAGGACAGTCTTTGTTCCAGAGCTCGTTCGCATATACTTTTGCGCGGGCGCGGCAGGTCGCGAGAAAGTGCGGAGGGAGTGGCGTTGCCATCGCGTGTCGGCCGCCAGACCATCGGCAGAGCCGGGCTGTCCCGCGATGGCCGACAGGGTGCAGTTCGAGGTCCTGCAGCACCAGTGCGGATCCTACCTGAAACTGAAACTGCCGCCAGGTATGTCCGAAGCTGCAGGCCCGCGCCTTTTCCCGCCGGCACTGACCACCGCCCTGTGCGTACAGCACCGAACGTCGTCGTGTTTGGCCCGCGCGATGGCTTCCTGTCGGCCGGCGCATCGGTGCGGTCGCGCGTCCCCCCGCGAAGGATATCCAAACTCGCACCGCTTCAAGAGTACTGGTCTGTCGACGATTCCCAACCGGTAGATACGATCGGGCGCCCCTGTCTACGGTTTCGCTGACAACGTACGAACGTAGGACGTGATTGTGGGGTCGGCAGGCCCATGCGCCATTATCGTGATCGACCTCACTGGCCCGATCCATGTCCGGCCTGGGTCCATCCTCGCCTGCGAATCGACCGTGGCATTCAATTCCGTTGGGTTCTTCACAACTGGCTGGATCGAAGCTTCGGGGACAGGTCTGCTGAATGCCATTGCCCGATGTTCGGCGCTATTCACACCTTGTTCCTGTACAGGGAAGATCGCATTGTATTCTCCTGGACCTGTCTTTGCCCTGGCGGACGCGAACCAGAGGTCGCAGATATCGGCAGCGCGTGTGCTGGCGTATACCTGCGAGTCGGCGTCGAAGTCGGTCGGTGACGATGCGACGTTATGGTGCCCAGCGGAACCGTGCACGGTCTGGATCACGACCAGCCGGCATAACGCGTCGACGCAACGCGCCCTGGTTGCCACGTCGAACGAGGGCACTATGAGCGTGCGTACCTGCTGGGGCATCACGAAACAGATCTTCTTGGTCGCCATCTGCGCCCTGATCTTAATCCTGTTCAGCGACTCCATCGAGAACTTCGACTACAAGACCGTCGTCACGAGCATCACCAACCTGTTCAAATAGAAGACACGATGATGAAATTATGATGGTTCATTACGACCTGATCTGGTTGGCGATTTTCAGGGATTCTCGGGTGGCGCGTTCCCGCCGAATTTTCTGCAGGAACGCGGAGATGACCTCGGTCTCGCGGAACTTGGGCATCGTCGCGAAATGCTTCGTGGCGGCGTTGACGAGCTCGATCTTTGGGGCATTCGGACGCGTCTCCAACTTGAAATGCTTCCGGTACGCCTTCAGCGAGTTCATCTCGAGCTTGGCGAAATCGACGGCGACGTACGGGACGTCCTCGCTGCGTAACTTCTTCCGCTTCGGCTCCAGGCCGCCCTGAGCGGCCGCTGCAGCCGCCGCTGCCGCCTGTATCTTCTCGTTCTTCCTGATGGCGGCCGCACTCGGCACGCGCTTGTTGTACGTACGGCGCGGCTTGACAGGTTCCTCCATTCTGCTCAAACGGGCACACGAACGATATCGGTCTGCGACGTGGCCGCGCCGCACGCGCCCGCGTCGCGGACTTTCTGGCCCATGTTCCGCAAAAATGAGGCGCCGCTGCATCAGTCGACGGACACTGCAGCATGCAGTCGGAGCTGCAATCTGTACGCGAGACATGCGGACGCGTTCCTGACGCCATAACAGTGCTCCGACGGACGGCCCCGCGCGCTCCGTACCGACGGCCTCCGAGTACCGGTTTCCCCGAGATAAATGCCGAAGCAACAGCTACAGTGGGGGGAATGCGCGTGAACCTGTGCAAACAATCACGTCAATCCTTGCTCTGCGTTTGTTCGTCGACAGATCGTTTTCCACGCCAGTCCCAGAACCGAACCTCGTACGGTCAGCAGCAATTTGGTCGCTGGACTTCGGGAGAGCGCACATCCGCAACGCACCGAACAACCCAGGATCATCGACGTATCCCGATTCCCGAGCGCGCTGGAGTTTTGAGCGCGGAGGATCGGGAAAAGCAGGCCAGATGTGTATCTGCGTGGGTCGGCGGTGGTGACCAGGCTTCGCCGTGTCATTTGAGCTCGTCCGGACTACGACGACCGTCGATGGTGAGTGGTATCCACGGTCGAGAAGTGAGACGCTGCTGACTTGCCGATGTCGTAATCCGCGAGCAGCGAGCGAGACAACCGCGGCCCAATGGGATTGTCAAGAAGCAAGTCAATGACGACCGGCGCCTTGCCGTGGACTCGAACGCAGGCTATACAGTCGAGTGCCCAGAACCCTTCGCTTGTAGACAGCAGCTCGTCATGGTCGATAGACGCCCACGCCTGGTTCGATTGCAAAGACCTCGCTACGTAGGTCCTCCAGATCTTCGATCTGCTGAACCATGTCCGATGTTTGACGGCGAAATGCCAGCACATCAGCAACCATTTTGAGGGAGCGTATCGCCCATTGCGCTCGCAAGAAACAACCACCGGTGGTTATTTCTTGCAAGCGCAATGAGCGATACGCTCCCTCAAGACTTGGATCCCCAGCTGAGAACATCCGCTCCATTCGCCATCGATGACAAGGGAAGAGGAAACTCTCTGCTGGCAATGCATTCCCGTAAGAACTGTGCATGACCTGTCACATGCGCTCCATCGTCATACAAACATGATGTAACTAAAGTGCAGTTACCGCTTGGTTCTGTCGCTCGCGAATTTGTATGTGGCGACACGACCGAATTTCAAGCAAATTACTGAGACCCTGATACGTCGCCTTCGTTCGAGCGCACTCATCGAATACATCTAGAGTGGCCTGATCAAGGCCGTGATGAGTCGGGCAGGGGCGTCAATCGCCTGCAGATTTCCTTCTTCAGTAAATCATACAAGCGAAGCTCATTACGATACTTCGACGCGTTAGCCTCCCGCCAACATGCGAACGGCTCCATGGAGTTGCGGGCATCGTTCTCCAGAAGTGCTGAGCGCATATAGAAAAAGCGAACAGTCACGCCGGCAGCGCCATCGTCCACCGTAATCATCGGCCTGCAAGGACGTTGTGCCCGATAGCGATCCGCGAAGAAGCTCAGACCCAAATTGATTCGATTTTCTGGCGCATTGCCAAGGCCCGATCGGAACCGATCCGCGAAGAAGTTCAGCGGGAGCGGTGATGGTAATTCAGCATTAGACAAACGACCAGGCCGTCCTGAACTCGTATCGGCGACGCGGACAGGGGGTCCGTCGGGTTCAACACCAGAACGACGGCCACCGCTCATTGACACTGCGGACCACGGAGACGTTACCGCAGCCTCCTTTGACCCAGAGGTTGCGCATGCGTTCAGGTCAGCACGACGCGCAATGATCCCTGTGACGGTTCCTGACACTGGCTGCTTGGGAAGAAGAGCCCCCATAAAGCCCCCCGTCGTGGACGAAGCCTTTAACAATCCCATTTTACTTCCCAGTGCTCGCTACGTTGCAAGGTACAAAGTTGGTGCGCGACGGGCAGCTCGACCGACAAGAACGTAGCATTAGTTTGTTCGGGTCGCTGGATCTGCGTCTCGCATTCAGTGACACCGTCAAAGAGCGTTCAGCAACAACGTCAAAGATGTCGCCGATAATCAAAATGAACAGACTCGCAGTGACGTCCACATCTGAGGATAAATGGATCTGACATATATATGACGTGTGCCCAGACAACGACGTGCCAGCAGCTGGCACGCTTGTGAACCGCGTTGAATGTACTGTAGAGGGTGCAGACTGTCGTCCGTGCTTCTCTGGGCTCATGAGCCCAAAAGTGGACAGGACGAACACGGGACCTTTGTAGTGTGCAGAGTCTGACGGCTCACTTGTACGTACCGCGCACGCCGGGCGGCCTGCACAGCAAACTACGCGGGCTGCCCGACTCGTGAGGACTATAACCTACTCCTGTTAATGTCGCAACGGGCCTGCTCCTGGCTAGACGCAGGGCACCTGCTTCAAGCGCATTGCGACACAGCTGCGAAAGTTGGTGAACCCGACCCGCCAGCAGCCGGGCGCTCATCGCCTGCGGTTCTATATTTAGTTCGAGGCGTGTGCCGTACGTCGTTGCAGAACCAGTGCGTTTCCCGGGCTCGCGTCAATGGCGACGTTTGCGGGGGCATGGCTGATCTTCTCGGTGGCCCTGGCGGCGTGCGCCAAGGCGTGGCTTCCGGGGAAGGTCGAGCACGACGCGCTAGCGAGGCGGAGTGTGTATCGCCTCGTGCATCCAGTCCGCATTCTGGGATCGGGCCACTGCGGGACCGTCTGTCTGGGAAAGCACTGGAAGACCGGGCAGCTGGGCGCCGTGAAATTCTTCACTCCACGATACCGTAGTCATATCTACGACGCTCCTGTCAAACGTCATCGGCTCAACGAGGACATACTGTGGAAGCGGGCGAAGAAGACGTTCCTCGCCGAGCACGCTGCAATGCAGGGCCTAGGCGCCGTGAACCACGAGAATGTCATCAAGATGCTCGGTAGTGTTGTCCAGGAGGGCGACAATATCAGTCCTGTCTACGCTATCGTGTACGAGTACGCCAACGCCGGCACCCTTCACGACCTGCTGCAATCAGCGACGCCTGTCCGCTTGCGCGTCGCGCTGTCGTTGCTGGCTCAACTGACGTCGGCCGTACGCGCCGTCCACTCGAAAGGAATAACGCACGGCGACCTGCATGCCAAGAACGTTCTGCTGCACAGTGCGTCGGGCAGCCCCACTGATCCAGGCGTGCGCGCGATCCTGGCCGATTTCGGCGAGGGCGACGACGACGAAATGACGCTGGACACTGAGTCCCTGAAGAAGGTCTACGTCGAAGTCCTGAACCGTGTGGACATGGTGCATCTCTGCTGCCAGCTCGTGGCGAACTTCACGAACCTCGGTCCCGACAACCTCCGCTCGCTTTCTGCCTCGCTCTCGTACAAAAGTAACATCTCACACGCCGCCAAGGAACCTTCAAACGGATATATGTCAACACCATCCGTCTAGTACTAATAGTGAATGGCCTCGATGTAGGCCCCGTTACTTCACCTCGGCGCTGGCGAGCAAGCTGAAGATATCGATCTCATCGAGAACGGCTAAAACGTACTATGCTTCGTAGACGCTATGACCAACATGAGCGACTGCATGGCCAACAAACACTAATCCATTACGTGGATCATCCTGATCCTTTCTTGAACTCACGTCGTCGAAGCCGCGCGGTCGACCTTTCGCGGGGTAGGATCAGCAGCACCGTTAGTTGGAAAAAGGGAGACGTCCGGGATACAACGCACCTCATCAATCGCTGCGGTGGCGTTGATGAACTCGACGACACGGCCGAACGGAGTGCCATGATTGTCAGTATCGGCGGGCAAACGTGTGGGGGGCAACAAGAGCCATGTTCGAGAAGCACTCGTGCCGACGGCGGGTTTTCTCTATCGATGCTGCCCGTCTCTTAGCGCCACCCGCCTTAACATTTGCGTCATGGAAGCCGGCGGCAACGCTGGTGCCATAGCGGTCGACGCATGCCCTGGCATCAAGGCGGACGCCACGAAGCCAGCGGGGGAGCCCAGCCACGCGTCGCCGGCGTCGTCGTCGTCGTCGTCGTTCAGCGTGGCGAATGATGCGGACCCGGGACGGTATTTCCGCCATGGCCAACGGGTCCTCCTGCAGGACGATGCAGAGAGCAGCGGCGGGCGATGGTCTCCTGCCGTCATCGTTAACATCCGCGATACGGCACACGGCAACGCCCGCCTGCCGTTCATGCGGCTTGTGCTCGTCCAGAGATTGAACTCGGCCACCCCGCCCCGATGGGTGCCTTGCTGTTCCACTCGGCTACGCCTGCCGCATCGTCCGGTTCCTGCAACGGACGTCGACCCGACTCACCTGGTATGACCAGTCGTCGACCGTGTCGAACGGCGACGGGTTTGACCATAAAACCAGGTACCGGGGAGAACGCTGGAAGTTATGAAGACGCTGTTGACGATGGCGGCGCAAGCGAGGCGACTTGGCAAGGCGTTCCTGGCGGCCAGTTGCGAGTGCAGGGCGCTGCAGTGCCTTCTGCATCAGTGCAACAGCAGGAAACAGCAGGCAGGAGACACAAAGCAGGGCGCCGAGTGCGCCGCCAAGTCGTTGCTGCGTTTGGCACTTCACTATTGGTTCACGTCGGTCTGTCCCATGCTGCAGCTGGAGCTGGGCCGAGCTGTCCAAATACATGCTAGCGTCGGGCACGCGCCGGCCCACGACGGCGGCACAGCGCTGCTGAACCGCATGGCGATCCGGTCCGAACTGGCAGCCGACGTCGTCGCCTGGAGGAACCTGATGGCAGCCATGACCCGATCCGTTGAGGGCGAAATCGATGACGACGTCGATGTCGCCTACCTGAAGACAACGCCAATGCAGGCCACGCTCCCTTCCATTCTCGCCCGATGGTCTTCGTCGAATACAAAGGACAGCGTATGAGCAGACGCAGACGCACCCCCAGCGCCGTGCAACGCTCGCATTGTGCAAGGATGGCAAATCGTCAGCGAACGGGGTCGCGAAGCAAACCAACTATAACCGGAGGCCCGCTGCACTTTGTTCCAGCGTTGCACAGCAACAGTCCCGTCTGCATGCAACAGATGTTTAGCGAACCAGGATAAATAACGGAGCAGCGGCAAGCACGACGTGGGGCGGGAGCATCGATCATCGCCGGCAGAGAAGCAGGCTAGCCAGGCCGCAGCGCCCGACGTCGTCGCGGTCGTCTTCGTCGATGCAGTCTTCGGGGATGATTGCACGACGGGACTGCGTCCGCTGGTCCCAGACGAGGAACGGCGAGCCGACCTCGGACCAGCTGCTTCTGGACGGCGATGACACCGACGGAGACGTAGGACGATCCCTGGATCCATCGATATCACGAGCCAGAGCTGTCAGGTCGGTCGGCGTCGGCATCATGCTGCCGTACTCGGGTGAATGGTGCTGATCTGCTCCATGGACGGACAGCGTCCGTTGCAGGAGCGCGACGGTTGTGAAACTTGGGATCGGCTGCGGCGGGTCCGATGCTTGCAGAACAACCGTGGCACCGGCCACCACCTCCGTCTCGCTGACGGTGATCGATGCACGCAGGCGGGCGGGACGGCGATTCTTCCGGAGCAGGTCCAGCGCAACGGAATGTCGTTCACCGTCGGCGAAATCAGAGACATCGACGAGGGCGGACCAATGCTTGCGCTTCCTGCGGCGACGCGGGACGTACTTAGACACACCACAGGTATCGACCGTTGATGCCGGGCACGCATACGCTTTGTTTCCCGCGACCACAACGACCGCAACCTCCTTCTTCCTCCATCCGCCGCGTTCGTTGTCCTTCCCGCGTCGCAGGTTGACATCGAACGCGATCGTCTCATTCCAGGTCGCCGACCCGGTCCCATCCGATAGCGCCGCCCGGGTCCGCGCCAGCGTCTGCCTGCGCCTGCGGATCTTGGCCACGACCGGTTCGCTACCCATGGGCAGTACGTCCCCAGTCAGGCCGTCCGCGCGCGCCAACCCCGTCCGCTGGCCTACGTACCACACGCCGCTCCGGATGCCGTCGACGGTCTCGACCACGATGGCGCATCGCGCCTGGCCGCGCGCAGGTCGTGCGCCGCGCCCGCCGCCCGCTCCCAACATGACCCTTTCACAAATGGCGCAAACGACGGTTCCCCAACGGCCAACCCCCAGTGGGGCGTGCGTTGTCCATTGTTTTTTGTGCCGGTTCTGGATGGGCCCCCGCCGACCCCCCAAAAACAGGCCAAAAAAACAAACGGAAAACAGGTCCCTGCGCAGGGCTCATTTCGGCGCCCCCTGGGCAGGTTTATGACATCACTGCGGGGCACGATCATGCGAGGTTCAGTGTTGTTTAGCATGGCGACCCGGCGAGTCCTGTTCGGCGGAGGAACTGGGGGCCATGCACACGTTGTCGGGCGGCCTGACATAGCCGGAACGGGACCGTGCGGGCATCATTCGTTCCTGGGAACTGCCGGCAGCAGCGGATGATCGATGCAGTGACCCCAGAGAAATACTGGCACGATGCACGGTTTCGTTTGATGATCGGACTCATCTGTCGAGGTCGGTGAACCGAGGGATGCGTCGAGGCCAGGGTGCGACGATTCCCCATCGGGAACGCTGCTGCCCTGGTGCATACGAAGCCCCCCACAAGATCTCGTCATACCCGATATCGGGGGAGGATGTATCAACAGGTCCTTCCTCGCCAGCGTCACCGCGGCTCTGGCTCGACGATAATTGTGATCCTGCTGATCGATCGCGAAAAGCCATTCCGTTAGAGCGCGGGCCGCACCGTTGCAATTGGGAGTCCCGTCGATGAGGCCACGAAGGGAGTCCAGTAGATCGCCGTCCCACATGAACAGCGGATGTTCCGCGATGCCGGACAAGAGCATTCGAACGGAATTGCAGTCGTCGGTCGCGATCAGCTGCGACGTGATCAGCATGCACCGCTCGTCGTCCAGGATGTGTTTCACGATGACCTTCTTCACGTCGGCCCCGCTGGCGATCTGCAAGAGCAACGCGAGGTCGACGTTTCCCTCCCGTCCGTTCATCGTTTCAAGTATCGCGTCTGCCACAGCCGCCTTTCCAGCGCCCGCAGCGACGAACAGAATCCTCTGGAGGAACCCAGAGGGTCTCCCACTCCAACGCGAACGGAATACGTCGACCCTGTTGAAGTACAGTGCCAACGTTAGGACGGCGTCGCCGTAAGACCGATCGTCGTTACGGTCCTCGACGAATTCGAGGTTTCGGACCAGGTTGCCCAGCTGACGCATCTGGAATACTAGGCGGCTGTCCGACAGGTCGACTGGGTTGGCCAGTAGTGTCTCGATGACGGTGCCGAGTCGTTGTTTCGTCCAGACAGCGCGGCCGGGGGCCGCGACCTCCCATGAGCGCGGGACCACGTGCGGGATGATCGCGAGAACGATGCGTGTCTGACCGAGGTTTGCCGCTCGCGCCAACGGCTCGAAATAGGCGTCGCAGACGACGCCCAGCAGTTCACATCGTTGCAGGAGCGCGTCAGTCGCAGGCAGGTTCCTGTTCCCGATAGCGCCATCCAGCATCGCAACCAATTCGTCAGGCCGTCCCGCCTGAACTAGCTTCCGGAGCAGGCGCCCGCCCGAGGACGTGGCAGAGGCGATCAGCTCCCGTCGCCCAAGCGGCGTCGCCGTGCGTAGAGTGTCGACGCATTGCTCCGAGGAGAGCAGACACCCCATCAGGTGATCAGTGCAGCCGGCCCGACCGCGCGAGCTCGACGTGATCAGGCACACGGTCAGCAACACGACCACCAGCGCTGGCCATGATTGTGCCGGCATCGCTGGGAGGCGCGATCCGCTATTTTATCGGGCGCGTCAGACACGCCCGAAGATGAGCCCGCGGGGTTGATCCCACTATATGACGACGGCCCTAAGGTTGCCTCATCGCAGTCGCCGTGCAACAAACGCTTCTCCGTCGTGTATTACGAAAGCGTTAGGGGGCGATGGCAATAGCAACGAGGCGCTCAGTCGTCCAGCTCGTCATTGGAGTACTGAGTGCTCTCGTACCCGTCCGACACAACGTAAGTGTCCACGAGGCCGTCCAGGATCGACCTTGAAGGCGTTGTCAGCAGAGGCGTCTGGTCGGAACACTGCGATTGGCGGAGAGTTGGTGTAGGGATGCAGGCTCCCAGGAAACGGACCGCCGGGGGTTGCTTCGCGTAATCGACGTAGGAGTCGTCATCCGACGCCCCCGCCGACGTGTCGCAGCCGGAAGGCGGTGAGCACTGCCGCCGTCGACGGGTGATCCGTTGCCCAGTCGGGATAGGCTCCAGTTGCTTAACGGAAGTACTGGGAGTTGGCGTTATGTGCCCTTCGTGATTGGACTCGGAGGACGAGGGCATCGTGTGCCTCGACCATTTCAGTTTCGGGGAGTGTAGCGATGAGAACGTGGCTCGGGGTCGACCTTGAACCTGTGCGGCGAAATACGCCAGCCCTTCAGCCAACGTGTGCAACGCCCCGTTCCATGAAGTCAGCAACGTCTCGACGAGTTGCTGAAGGGATTCGAGGAAGGGGGGATCCTTCTCCAGCACGCGACAAGCCTTGATGAAGGATAAAAGCAAGCGAATGCTGGCGTAGTCGTTGTTCACAACCAGTTGCCGTATGATGATGACCCGTCTAACATCACTCACAATGTGATTCAGGACGACTTGCTGCGCATAACGTCCTCTGGCACAGGCCAGCATCCGCCCCAGGTCGACGGTGGCCTGACCGCCCATCGTGTCCAGAACGGCGTCCGCAAACCGGGCACGCCCATTTCGAAGAGCAACGCCCAGAACTCGCTTCAAGGTCTCGGAACTTCCACTGACGTATTGGAAACGCTCCAGGACGTCCGGCCTGTGGAAGAAGAAAGCGAGCGTCAGCACCGTTTCGTCGTAGTAGCGGTCGTGGATGGCAGGGTCCTCGATGAATGGGCAGTTCTTGACGATTCTGCCGATTTGTCGCAGCTGGGCTTGCTGTATGGCCGGGTCCGGATTGTGCAGGTCCGGATCGGTGAGAAGCCTGTCGACGATAGCAGCCAGCTGGTTCCTGGCCGGCAGCCCTAAATCGCTGATGGTCACGTCGCTCGGGACGAGTCGAGGAATGAGAGCGAAGACATGGCACGTATGTCCGAGGATAGTCGCTCGTGTCAACGTCTCGAAGTAGTAGGCAGGGCTGACATGCGCACTCTCGCAACGTTGAAGAATGGTGTCCATGGCGCCCAGGTTGCCGTTCGCGACAGCGCCATTGAGCAACTGAACCAGTTCGTCAGGTCGCTCCACCCGGAGCAGCTTCTTCAGAAGGCGACCGCCCGATTCAGTGTGGGTCGCTCGCGCGATCACCGCCTGTCGCAAGTCCGGCTCCGCCGATCGAACGAGGGCAATGCACTGCCGCGCCGAGAGCACACGCTCCAGCGCCAGCAGACGCACGGGCGGGACGCATCCCGCGTCGGTGCCCAGGAGCGCTGTCATCCACGCGGCCAGGAGCGCGACGTGCACAGTACGGCGGGTGCACATGACGTCGATGAACCAGCTGCTGACGTCAGCAAACAGTCCTCGGGCGGTTGCCGGGCGATTCGGTCAAGCAGTACTGGTACGCGGCGGCTTGCGCGCGCAAGCCCCGGACTGGAAAATGCGCGACTCCACATCTGCTCCCAGCCGCTCCGCAACTCTCGTGTGAGCCAGACAGTGCGTCTGCGCGCGGCCCATTGCAGAGGAGAGGGGTCCCGGGGAATCCTGCTGGTACGGCGCGCGGCCAATCGCGGGGGAATTGCCCCAATGTTCTACAAACAGACCCGTAATGTCCACCAAACACCCCATATTGGCCGTCAATTACCGTCCGCTGTATTCAGCAATTTCAGGCAAGGTGTATTGTCAATGTAAGCGGGGCACGCGCGCGGCTACAGGAGACGAAGGCAAAGTTAAGTGGGAGGGTGTAACTTTCAAATTTGGTCGGCTTGCAAGGGGTGGACATGGCGAAGGTGGATGGCAAGAACGTCTCCATGCATTCGCGACCGGCAAATACCGCACATCTCAGCAGGACGAGCGGAGATATGCTGGTCCAAGTCGCGAATTCCATAGAAATGGGCCGGGCAATACGGGCATTGAAACATTGGACCGCCTCGTGGGCGCTCACCCTGGTGCGGACTAGTGCTCGATGACACGCTAGCACACGTCAAATACGCACGCTGGTGACGATGAAACCCTTGTTTGGTCCTAAACTGGTGCCTGCAGGCCCGGCACTGTAGGACGAGGTAGCCTTCTCTACTGCGGGTCAATACTGACCCAGGGATTGGATCTCGTGCTACACAGGTGGCCGCCTCGTGTGCTCGACGTGAGCTGACAGACGAAAACGTTAGCAGGCAGGATTGGCATTGCTTTGGATTGACGGCGTTTCCTGAATGCGGGCGCGATGATGTTCCCTGATTGGGCGTTGCGTGGTGAAGCGATGCTGGCTGAATCACATTGTCACGTTGCCCGAAATCGTGCCGGCTAACGGCTTCGTCGTCTGGGAAGGTATCGCCGGCCGTGCGGGACACGGTTGCCTCCGGTTGGTCCACGGCGGCAGCTCGCGCGCGAACACGATTATCGGCGTCGAACGCGTCGAAGTTGAACAAGGTAACGACCTCTGCCCAGACGTCGTCGTCATCGGCAGCGGAAACAGGGACGCCCGACGCCCGACATGTCAACAGAAGCGCACACAGCGATACTCCCAGTGGCACCAGCATGGTTCCACACGGCAACAGCGTGTCTGACAGAGGATTTGCTGCGCTTTGGCCGGGGCGCCGGTACCGAACTCGGATCACGCTACAATGCCGGTACGGTTTGGCACGACGGCTGGCTATTTTCGGCGTTGCTGGGCCGAAGGTATTTATGTACTTATTACCGTGTTCTCATTGGCAGGCGCAGGCTCTGCGATTCGCCACCAGGTGTGCTGGAGCACAGGTCCCGGCGCCGTGTATCGACAGCGTTGAGCCTCGGATCGATCAGTAGGATAACGGCGTCGGAGCGCGATGCTATCGGGCATGTCAGGACGCGCTGGCTCTGCTGTCGGGCAGTCTATCGCCGCGTGGTGCAGCGCTTCCGAGCTCATCGCATTCACTTTCGACAACACAGTCAGAGGTGCAATCCTGCCCAATCAGCTGTCCGGCGATCCTGATCAGGGACGGCCTATGGCGTGCCTCTGCCGCCTTCCAGTTCATTGTTTGACGGCCACCAACAGCGCATCTGCTGATACGTGTCGTGGATCGCGCGGGACAAGTCTACGACGTCACTTGCGACGTCGGCAGACCCGCCAGCGCGTCATATTCGACGTGCACAACCGCATATCCGACCACAGGCGCGATGCGCTTCGGAGGTCCAATATCTGACGAGGAATCGCAGCTGCCTTCACCAGTCGTCTCGGCGGCAACCATGAACAGTCGAGTCAGCCACATTATACTGGATTCTAAACCGGCCTACAGGAACGTCATTTGCTCGACTGGCGGATCAGCCGCGGTGGAGGGTGTCGTGCGCGGTGGCCGATAACGCTGATAACGACCTGGACGCGAGCCGAAGCTTGCGTCATGTCATCGATATCGTCATCGTCGATGACGAGGGCGATCTTCAACGCGACCAGGTCGGTTTTCGGTGACGAACGTCGAGGCGGCAGCGGATGGGGTAGCGCGGCCATCTTCGACATGGGATGGGGAGCGTTTCGGTGCACGACGGCCGTATCTGATGAAGAATCCGATTCCCTCGAGCGATGCTGCTGCTTGAATATGTTCAGCAGCCGTTTCGGGAGTTGCACCCCTGGGCGTCGGTAACTCCGATCCGGACCTGGCTTGGGGGACCACGTGATACTCTGCACCTTCCCGGAATGGATAACGTTGCATACATGCAGGAGGTACTCCATGCCAATGGTTGGGGGATAGTCCTGCAGGAGCAGTAAAGCGGCATCGTGCGACCTATCGAACAGCGAGTCTCGCACAGATCTGGGAACGTCGTATCAGAGCCGACACAGTACGGTCTGCAACGGCCTACATTAGCATTGCGCAAGAGAAAGACTGCATGTAGGGAATCATTTCCGGCTGGTCCATAGTGAATAGCGTGTCCCATAATCTGCAGGAATCCGGCAGGGAGAATTCGCGCGTGAATATGGTCGTGAACCACCGCAGGGCGTAGTACGCCGGTTCAATGCCCAGTGATGTCTGTGAACAGGACGTGGCAAACAATCAGGGCATCGAAACTAGCAGCTTAGGAGGTCCACGGTCTTACCAGGTGCAGCCATAGTTGTGGGTCGAGTTCACGTAGTATCTCGTACACCTGCTTCATGATTGCGACAATGCCGCCTGACAGCAAGGTCAGGTTCGCTGTTTCGTACTACCAGCGCGGCAGCCACGTACTCGATGTTGTATCCATGTCCTCGATGAAAAAGTGCAACTTCGAGATGAGGTTCATGAACGCGAAAAAGGTATCGGCTTCGACTTCGGCAGGGGCGGGCGCGTGACCGACAACATGGTCTTTCTGGAACACGTAGTACAGAGGGCCCACAATCTCGTTCAAACCTTGAACATACCCAATCTGCACACACACACAGAGATCGTGCATCAGCAAACCGAGGGTCGGACCCCAGGAGCATTTCCGACCTGCGGCCAGAGCATGGCGAACACGAAGAGGATGCGGACCAGCGCATCGCTGTGCGTTGTCGAGTTGTTGAACAGGAAGTGCACGCGCATGGTCCGGTTGATGTCGTTCTGTATCCTGGTCAGCAGAACGCGATGCTTTCGTTCCAGGTTCGCGTGCGCCGCCTCGATCGACTCGCCGATGAACATGTCGACAAACTTCCAGTACGATTCGAGGTGCTCGGCGCGTCGACCGGCCCGCAGCGCGTTGTCGAGCGGGGCGGCATGCAGCAGGAGCATCCAGGTCAGCGGGCGTATCCCACATCCCTCGGGCAGGCCGCGCCGCGCCGACCGGCGCAGCGCGTCGTACGAGACGACCGGCTGGTTGAGCGCCACGTACAGGTCCGTGTGCTCGTGGTGCCACGACCCAGCAGCGCCCAGCGACGACGACATCGACCAGCACCGCCCCAGTGACGATCACCGCCGATCCACATCATGTACCATCGCCGACCAACCCGCCCATTATCAAAATGAACAGCTGCCCGACTCGTATGACGGTCACGGGGCTCACGAGTCACGCACTTAGCTGCACACGACTGGTCAACTAACCAGGCCCAGAACAAGCCCCGACAGCCAGCCGCCCACGCCGCAATGCTGCGCCGCCTCATGCATGATCGCTTTGGCATCACCTCACGTTCGGTCTTCCCATCCTCGACCCACTACGTACCAGGTCCAAGACGAAACGCCGCCAATGCCCATCTCGCAAATGGCTCAGATCTGTATTAAACGGGCGGCCCGGCAGACTTTGCAGGGGTCATCGCGTTTGAACAAACAAGGATAAGGACGGCAGAGACGGTGACAGTCGCGATGTCGATGGAGTGGGCGAGTGTCAGACTGCATGAGGCCAGCAAGGGGAACACGATCCTGCCGAGGGATCCGGCCGTGGTTAACCAGCCCATGGCGCCGCCCTGCGGCCGCCGCCCCATCATCTGCGAATACGTCGAGACGGTCAGCACCTGGGTGATCGGCGACCCAATCGACCAGATGAAGCCCATGCCAAGTTGCAGGAGCGCGATCCTGTCGTTCATGACCGGTGGCAGAACCAGGACGGATCCGACCAGAATCGCTGCCATGCCGAACAGCAGCAGCGCCTGCGCCGAGAACGATCTGCTCAGGACGTGCAGCGACAGGAACGTCAGGGTGCCCATCAGGCCGAGGATCAACAGGAACTCAGCGCTGAGCTCCACCGATGCCCCAGCGTCGTCGGCAGTACTCAGGCGCTGGTACTCCTCGGCGGCCACCGTCTCTGCGACGCCCACAACGCCCCGCAGCGAGAAGTTCAGGAAGGAGAACAGCGCGAATGCAGCGTCCAGATTCGTCCATGCCCTTGGCGAACGAACCTGGAGGAACCGTCGTCCGGAAGGCGTGTTTGGGCCCTGGTCACACACATTGCGCGGCGGGTCCACCGGCCGCATACAGAACGCTAGCAACGACAGCATAACGACGTTCAACGTGACGATCGTCATCCCGGGGATATAGACCTCATCGTAACGCCAATTATAAGGGGGTCGCTGCACGAGCCTTGCAAGCAGGGTCGGCAGGATCGGCGACATCGACAAGCCGGCGAATTGCATCAGCGTGTTCCAGCTGACGTAACCGGTGCGTTCCTCGGGCCGGCTGACCTTCACGACGAACGCCCTGGTGGCGGACAGCGTTCCGCTGCCGAACCCCGAGATGAACCTGAGGTGCGCTGTTACCGCCACAGGCGACGTACTGAACGTCCTGAATGCGTACCTCGATGCCAGAATGCAATGGACGGCATGTGGCCGATCGCCCAGGAGACTGCCCACCATGTACAGGATGCTGCCGACGATCGTGACCAGCGTTGACAGGATCAGTGTGTCCCGCGTTGAATTCGTCCAGTCGACCAGGTACCCGTATGGGATCGACGAGACCAGGCGTCCAACGGAGAAGAGGGACACGGCGACAGCCAGATGCCTGTGCGCATCGCCTGGCGACGGCACCATGTGATGGAGGTACGGCGACAGCCCCGCCATGACGATGCCTCGTGAGCATTCCGACAGGAATGCTTGGCCAAGGACGATGACGAGATCTGCCGATAGTTTGCGGCCGCCGTTCGGCCGTCCCGTCGACAGAGGCCGGCCTGTCGACGGGACGACGAGGAGTCGGTCCATCTCCTCTCGCATCATTAGAAATCACGACCCAGCGTGATTCAACGGAGCGTTCAGGCGAGGTCCCCACCCAATGACTCATCAAAGAGCGCTCTACTCGGAGGCCATGAAGGGAAACATCTGGGAGCAGTGTATTGGACGCCGGGGAATGGAATGTAAAAGGTTTCGGTGCAAGACAGACGAGTTAGACAGTGCTGGGGTTTAGAACTTCTGGGCCCTCCTTTGGATGCGCAGGGACCGGCGCATAGGCGAGAAGACGGTCTGCACGGTGCCATCCTGTACGAAGCAACGTCATTAGCCGCGAATCGATAAGAACGTTGCGGTGGAGCGCACCTCTCTGACAAGGTTGAAGGTCCCAAATTCGCCGTTGCCAGCGCGAGCCGACGGTGCTCTGGGCGCAACGGCATCCAGGTCGAGCTCGAACTCTGGCGCGACCGTCATGCCGCCGATGTCGATATCAATGTCAGCAGGGCCGGAACGCACCGACTTGAGCGTGTAGACGAGCCAGCAGGCCAAGCCCGACACGATCGTGTATGCTGCAACGAGAAAGGGCGACCATCGAGACCCTTGTGGGCGACCAGGCGTGGTCGTGTCACTCTCGACGGTCGGCTCTGAAGTTGACCGTAGAACAGTACTCCCTCCGATAACTGGCACTGTAACCGCTTCGATGGATTCGTCAACCGGCACTGAATCCTCAGCAACGGCTGCAGAATCGCCCTTATTATCCCCGTCAGCCACAGGATGAGACTCATCAGGGAGCGGTGCTCCGATATCAACCACCACCGCAACATCGCTGGCAGCCAACTCAGGAGGGGTAACGACGTCAATGACGACATCCTGTAGAATGTCCTTGGATGGAACTAGTTCAGGCTCGACGTCGCCTTGTAAAAACGGAACCGACTGTACGCGAGAGGCTGCATCATCAACAGTTTCTGCAGGAGGTTCAGCGGGAAGCGATGTCGAATCGGAGGGTGCAACGACCGCAGCAGGCGCATCGCCCTCTGGAACAACGGGAAGCGGGGACGGGTTCGGCGGAAACTGATAATGCAGAACACGAGCAGGATAGGCAGCCGTGGTCAGATCGTCCGCCGCTGGAGGCACGCGATCGGGCACGACGGCAACACGCCCGCCAGAGCTGAACAGCGACAATGCGAGGAACAGGACGAGAAAGGCAAACGAGATGACTCCAATCAGCGAGCCGGAACCGCCAGAAGAAGGCTCGGGCTCTTCCTCGACAACAGGGGCAGGTTGCGGTTCGGACGGGTGAATTGGGTTCGATTCGTCCACGGGAAGCTGAGGAAGATCCAGTCTCACAGGGGACGTCACGATGGCGTGGATAACATCCTTGGGTGAAAGGACGATGCGGTCGGCACCGGGACCCTCTACCATGGAGTTGGAACAGGAAGTGATGGCATCACGTTGCTCAGGGCTCTCGGAAGTGAGGTGATCATTGATGATGACAGTCGGCAGCCGGCTACTACCGTCGCTGGTTTTGCCTATATTACCACATTAACAACCTTGTTCAAGCCCCACAGACACGTGTAGTGGTACCCTCTGATCGGGAAACCACAGATGCTGGCGATGCAACGGCATGCATTGCACGAATACTCTCAGACAGATCCCGAAGCTGTGACTTCAAGTTATCATACTTGGTTTGCGTTCGAGTGTCTACAAGTGAACATTTAGCAAAGGGAGACCAGCATCGGCCGTATCATGCATCTCACCTGACGATGAATCGTTCGAGACGAGATCACCTGGAGAACCCCTTGCAAGGACGTCCTCGGAAGCCGCAGGGACAGAAGACGCCACAGACGTGTTAGCAATATCACCAACAGACATATTGTGGAGTTGCACCGACGACGTCGAGAACGATACGTCGGTTTCGCTGTCCTCAAGATCGGCAACCCGCCCATTGATCGGTGTCCCAGCAACTCGGGATGTGAAGCTGAACAACAGATCAGCGATGGGATACCAACCGCAAGCCCATGACCATATCTACCGCAGAGAGGAATGCTTGATTAATGGAGTCGCACAGGCAGTAGGACGACTTTCCGGTTCAGGACGGGAGTCGTATTGGCGAACAGATGTCGTAGACAGCGTGATACCGCGACGAAGAGGGTGCTCGAGAAAATCGGCAGGTATTGGGGACATTGCGGGTGAATCGGTAATGACAACTGCCCGTCGATCGACTGGGCTTAGTGATCGGCTAGTCGGCATGCTCCCGGGAGTAGGCGAATCCGGTGCCGCATCTTCGGCTGCCATGACGGATCCTGGCATGTCGCGTCCGGATGTGAAGACCGCAGAACTGGTTTGTTCTATACCATGAATTGCCAATGAGACATCCCAAATGGGTATCCGGTACAGGAGAACGGTGCGCACCAGAGACAACGGCATCGTCCGAAGCCTGCTGCATTGCCCGACGTTTCATTTCCGACTTCCAAGAGCTGAGGCTCATTCGCTTTTCTTCGTGCTAGCGTGACAATGTCAGCGTCGTTCAACATGGCACAAGCAAGCGACTACGAACCAGTGCGCCTTCGTTTGGTTGTGCAGAACCATTATCGGCAGAGCCGGACAGACACGGTTCACCTTCAGCACCGGTAGGCTCCGGGTGTACGACCCAATGGGCAAACTCTGGATATTCCAGGACGATTTGCTTTTGAATCTTGAGCGCGAGTAAACCGAAGACGCGGTTGGCGTCGGCAGGCCAGGCCCGGGCATACTGATGGAAGAGACGTTTCCCAGCAGAGCGAACATCTTTGGTCGAATCCGCAAGAACCTGTAGACACAAGATTAGATGACAGCAATTGGGAGTCGCAGTGAATTACCAACTTTGTCAAAGAGCTCCGCAATGGATGACTGGTAAAGACCAAGGTGCAACGAGTCCCATTTCTGCAGTGCCAGGGTTACGTACTCAACGCATCGGCAGCGTACTATGGGCGACTTATTCGTAGTCATGCCCGAAATCAGCGTCGTAATCGAACCAACGTGGGCGTACGTAACAATTCGTTGTAGGCACACGTCACCAGAGGACGACATGACCTGAGATGACATAAATTTACAAAAAGGAAAGCTGGGAGATGAAGCGAACCTGCCTTCTTTGCAATGCGCAGCAAATCGCAGAGTTTCCCAATTAAACCATCGGCGAACACTTCGAAATGAAATCCGAGGGCTTGGGCAAGGTCAGCTATAGTCTCGCAGGCCTGCTTGACAATCTAGAGATGGAAACAATGAGACTGACGTCCAGCTAATATGCGACCCTCCTGCTTACTTGAGACCGCAGATCTGTCAACTGGACACCGAGGCCGTCAATGAGGGGTTCCAGCGCCTCTGACAGAGCAGCAGGTGCGATTTGCCAGGTCGTAAACTTCTGAATGCGCTTAAGCGCATCCATGCGGTCCTGCCAAGGGGCGTGTTTCGTTGCCAGCACAGCAGTTAACTCAGGCACCTAAATGGTTGCAAAGTTCAGCGACTAGCATTTCCGCGCTTTCTGAGCACGTACCTCGCTGTTCACCTGATCGATTGCCCGCCCTCGACGGGACCCACTAGGGGTCTCATCGCGACGAGAACCGAAACGTAGACTTTTCGGCGTACCTTCAACGGGCGTTCCACCGTGACCTCGAGGTGGTGTCCTATCAAGTTGCGGTTCGCTACCAAGACGATCAATCGCGTTGCCCGATGGAAGACCTTCCTCGACGCCATTCTGTTCGTCTTGAGATTCACGCGAAGGCTCAGCGCCGCTAGGGATGACAAACTCAAGAGCCTTGGGTGTCCCATGAAACGAGGCTCGGTCGTCATTGCGAGGAGGCGTTTTCTGCCAGGCCGCACCTGTGGGCAGAGGTTCATTGGGAAGGCTCTGCTGACCACGTTCCCCAGATTCATCAACGTGAACGGCGGCATCAAATGATCCCGTAGGGGCACTCTGGACAGTGTCGCTTCCCGGGATGCCTTCAAACGTAGGATTGGAAACAGCGGCCATTGCCGTCGTACCGCGCTCGGCTTCACTGAGTCGGTACTCGGCGGTAAATAAGTCATCACGACCATCGTGACGAGGCAGGCTAGTGGTCTGAATCTCAGAGTCAAGGTCAGAAGAAATCGCTTGATCATCATTCTCATTGCCACGAGACACGGGTACACTGGGCCCTTCTGAGACAATGGGCGTCTCTACAGGACCGGCCAAAGGTACTCTCAGCGTTTCATTCCCTGTCGATGTGCCACCGTCAATGAGAGAGCTCTCACAAATGTCTAACGTTGGTTACCTGTAATCGGCATGTCTTCCTCCAAATTGGCCAGTGCTTCACTCTGTGGAACATCCAACGAGTCTGTCTGACGTACAGTCGAGTCATCAACGGGCGGCGTCGACGAGTCGTGGCTGCCGAACATTGTAGGCGTTGAGAACGCCTTGACGCCAAACGAAATGCTGTCCTCCGCCTCATTGGACGTCGCGCCCTTCGCAGCACCGTCACTAGATGGAGAATCGGTGTCGGATGTCGAATCATCTAAGCTGCTAAACGAGAGGAACGTCGATCGAACATGATCCGAGGAGTCGGCAAAGTTTCGACCGAATATACGAGCGTTAAACGGGCGCTGTTCGTCGTCGTCGTCGTGAGAACGGTCAGGCGACAGACGGGATCGCAGCGACCACGAACGCAGAGGGACGGGTTCCGTGATCTCCGTCAGCGGATTCCGGTCCGCGGAGACGGACAGGACGCCGGTGCTGAGCGACGCGAACCGCGACAGGAACGTACGGGACGGCGACTTGTCGCGCGCGTCCATCATCGGGTTCGGGTCGAGGTTCTGGACGGACATGCGCGCGCGCCAATCCCCCCCGCCGTCGGTGATCGCCAGGGCCCAGGCACGTCGTCGCAATGCCGCGGATCAAACACCCCCCACTCGGCGTTGACCTCACGGCGTCGCCCCAAAAAAATACCCCAGTGGCCGAAGCGCGCGCAACGGCGTCGGCCGGCCTCGTTTTTGCACGTTTCCGAACCGTTTTCGCCCGTACTATTTCTGGTTTCATCGCAGTGTGGCGCGCGCCCGCTGCACGGCGAAGGATACGATCGCGTGAGCGTACCGTCTCCGCGATCCAGTTGTACAGGCTACATTGTTACCGTATGGATGTCAACGTCGTCGTCGTCACGTGCGCGATTGCGGCGGCGGCCCTTGCCGGGGTCGGGATCGTGACCGGGCGATCGGCGCGGTCCACGACGCTGCTGCCGGTAATGTCCGGCATTGCCGCCCTGTTCTTCACTCTCTGCGCCATCGACACGTTCCTTGCCACGCAGCACAGCTACCTCATCGTTATCGTCGTGTTCCCACTGGCGATACTGGAACTTGGTGCTGCGTCGCGCGCTAAGAAACAGCATCTATCCGGTGCGGGTGCGTTGGCCATCTTCCTTGCGAACATTGCCGATCACGTCCCAAACGCAGTGTCAATTTCACTAACCGTCGTTGCACTGGTGATGCTTGGCGCGATTGGCACTGCTTACCATGTCGCCAGGCGTACAGCCGCACCTGGGACGGCGGTGCGTGGTCACGCGACCGTCGGCGAGTTTCTTACCGCACTTACTGCGATCTCCATCCTGCTGACGGCGCCGCCCACCTCATTCGTACAGGCAATATTCGTCGTTTCGATCTGGACGGTCGTCACCATGGCATTGACGTCCTGGGTCGTCTGGCGGTACGACCTGGCATCAAACGACCCCGTCCCAACCGGCACGAAACACACCGCGGCGCTCTCGATTGGGGACAGCATTAGCATCGACAACCCAGAAGGGCCGCAAGGTGAGCCGAGCAACGTCACCAGCGAGGGGCGACAGTCCGAACGGGAAAGACACGTGCGCCTACCGACGTTCTTCGTCCCAAAGCGTACCATGCCGGTGCGACCGAGGTGGGTCATCCATCGTCGGTGCGCGTTTGCGTAAGGCAGCTGACGGTGCGTATCGTAGGTCACAGAGCTTACCAGGCAATGGATCAACCGCCGGTGGTGAAGACACCGGTTCGAGCGACGATGACGCTGCCAGCGTGGACCCGGAGACGCTTCGGGCGGTGATCGCGGCCGCACACCAGACGCTGGCGAATAACAAAACGAACCACCAGAAGGCGCGTATCGGCGAAGCCAAGACATCCGATTCAAAGATCGCTCTGTCACTGGGCTTCGAAAAGTAACCGGCCGCGCGCGCATTGCGGTGGTTTTGTCCGGCACAGGCAACCGCTTCAATGCATCTTTGTACGTTAAGCCATAATGGCGGGCTCATTTGCCGTTGATACAATCAGGGCTTTACCCGTTGCATGTCCTCATACTGTTTGTATTGCTGCGTTCGCTCCACATGGTCATTCGTTTCGACTTCGACACGGCCTGACAGCTGTGAGGAAACCGATCCAGATCATTGGCTCGTGTGCAATGTCTTGACCATACGCTGCGCCAGTCCCGATCTGCAATCGGGGCAGTCAAGACGAATGCCGAATAAATTGTCCCGCCAACGGGCATGCTGCAATTATTATTCCTTCAGTGGCGCAACATTTTGTGCGCCGCTGGGCGGTGACGGCGTTCGGCGCGTTTCGTGCTGCGACTGTGGGTGTCAAACCTTTCGGGGGGTCGCGAGCCGCAGTTCGGGTCGTGGCGCACTCGGGGCGACGAGCGTCGGTCTATCGTGTCGCGGGGCGGTCGTGGGCAGAGCGCCATTCCGTAAGGCGTCGTCATGTCGCAGAAGGCGATCCGCGAGTACGATGGCAAGCGCATGCTGGCCAACTGGATGGCGATGAACAGCGAAGGTATGTATGACGCATCGGATTGATGGAAATCCATGATTCGTATGTATTCGAGTACTCATTCGGCGTGTAGATGATGGTGACGCCCATCCAGTGGAGCTTGTCCATGTGGGCCCCGAGACGGATCTGGAGTCCCTCCCGGAATTGTACCCATGGCTGACAACGAAGCGGTTGGTGGCTAAACCTGACCAGCTCATAAAGCGTCGAGGCAAGGCCAATTTGCTGAAACTGAATGCGACCTGGGACGAAGCGAAACAATGGGTATACCTTCAATTTGTACTGTATCTGGTTTATAACACGTGCTGACTGTTCCGTACAGGTCATGGAACGTCGCGACAAAGTGGTTCAAGTTGAGGTCGTCGCTGGCAAGCTGACACACTTTTTGATCGAGCCGTTTGTGCCGCATAGTCAGGTCGGTAACGTCTTCAGGGCGATGCCCATCTCGGCAAATACTAAACCCCGGCGTACAGGAAGACGAATACTATCTTTGCATCACGACGGAGCGCTCCTGCGATGTGATCCTGTTCCATCACGAAGGTGGTGTTGATGTCGGTGATGTAGATGCCAAGGCTGTTCGACTGGAGGTTACCGTTGGCACGAACCCGACGCAGGACGAAATTCGTGAAACGCTGCTCCAGAGTAAGCATCTACATCTAGCCGGTCATTTGGACCTTTTAACCCCGTTCCGCAGGCATTCCTGTTCACCGACAAGCATTCCTGTGCGACTACATCGAGGGAATTTACCAGTTCTTCACAAAGTACCAGTTCGCGTATCTGGAGATCAACCCTCTCGTGATGACGTCGAATCCTGCACGGGTATGCGTGTCAGACATACCTGTGCCGCTCCGAGTTAACGCATCGCTGCAGATTAGCGCCCTGGATCTCGCAGCCAAGCTCGACGAGACGGCCCGGCACGAGTGCCACAAGATGTGGGGAGAGATCGAGTTCCCGCCGGCGTTTGGGCGCACTCTGAGCGCTGACGAAGAGTACATCGACTCGCTGGACGCAAAGACGGGTGCAAGTCTGAAGCTGACCATTCTCAACGGTATGGTGTATGCGGGGCAGTTTTGGCAATGGCTGACGTTCGTATGCATCGCAGAGCAAGGCCGACTTTGGTTGATGGTTGCGGGCGGAGGTGCCTCAGTTATCTATGCTGACACGATTAGCGACTTCGGCATGGGCCACGAGCTGGCGAATTACGGCGAGTACTCGGGCGCGCCAACCGAGTCGTTGACGTACGAGTATGCGCGCACCATCTTGCGCCTGATGACCAAGGCACCTCATCCGGACGGGAAGATCCTCATCATCGGCGGTGGAATTGCGAACTTCACGAACGTCGCCGAGACCTTCAAGGGCATCATCCGCGCCATCAAGGAATACGCCCCGGTGCTGAAGTCGCAGAATGTGACGATCTGGGTCCGCCGAGCGGGTCCCAACTACCAGGACGGGCTGAAGCGGATGAAGGACCTGGGCACATCGCTGTCGTTGCCGATCGAGGTGTTCGGCCCCGAAACGCATCTTACGTCGATCATTGCGATGGCATTCAAGAGGCCAGTTGCGTCCCTCGACTTCCACGACGAGGGCCTGCGTTCTCCTCATCCTTGTCGCGATGTGACCTTCCTCGACACGGTATAGCAACCTCGGGTCGAACGTCCGTTGACAGCATCGTGACCGCGGCTGTCTCGACAGGTCGAAGTTTCGGAAGCGGAGAAGGCGGCATCCCTGTTCACGCGTTCGACAACCTCCATCGTGTACGGCATGCAAGCGAAGGCGGTACAGAACATGCTTGATTTCGACTACATTTGCGGGCGAAGCGTGCCGTCCGTCTCGGCGATCGTGTACACGTTCTCGGCGAACCACTACCGGAAGTTCTACTGGGGCTCGAAGGAGATCATGCTGCCTGTGTACCAGAACATGTCGGAGGCCCTGCGCAAGTTCCCGCAGGTCGACGTGTGCGTCAACTTTGCCTCGTCCCGATCCGTTTTCGATTCAACGAAGGAGATGATTGGGTCCGGGCAGCTGAACGTGATTGCTGTCATTGCTGAAGGTAACGGGGCAGGGGGGAACGGTACATGGGTGCTGGACTGCACGCTGACGTTTGCAAAGGTGTTCCCGAAAAGCGGACGCGTCAGCTGATCCAGCTCGCCAAGGCGAAGGGCGTTATGCTCATTGGGCCTGCGACTGTTGGCGGTATCAAACCCGTGCGTCCCTTGGCCGAGTGCTGCATGCCGTTATCCTGAGTTGCCGTTTCAGGGCTGTTTCCGTATTGGCAATACGGGCGGTATGCTGGACAACATCCTCGCGTCGAAGCTGTACCGCCCAGGAAGCGTGGCCTACGTGTCGCGGTCGGGCGGCTTGTCGAACGAACTGAACAACATCATCGCCCGCACCACCGACGGCGTCTACGAAGGCGTTGCCATCGGTGGCGACCGGTACCCGGCGACCACGTTCCTCGACCACATTCTGCGCTACGAGAACAATCCAGAGGTACGCGCGCGTCCTGTCAGCACCGGCCGCGTCGATTTTGACAGGCTGTGGCAGGTCAAGATGATTGTTCTGCTGGGTGAAGTTGGCGGCACGCTCGAGCACGACGTCTGTGAGGCGCTGTCACGAGGCCGGATCACGAAACCGCTCGTGGCGTGGTGCACCGGAACCTGCGCCGACGTGTTCCCATACGAGGTCCAGTTCGGGCACGCGGGCGCGCTGGCGAACGCGCAGGCGGAGACGGCCGCGGCCAAGAACGCGGCGCTGCTGGCGGCTGGCGCCATCGTCCCGTCCAACTTTGAAGAGTTCGCCTCCGTTATCCATGCGACCTACAAGGACCTGGTCACGTCTGGCGCCCTGGTGCCCAGGGGCGAGATCGAGCCACCCAAGGTCCCGCTCGACTACGACTGGGCCCGCAAACTCGGCCTCATTCGTCGACCTGCCGCGTTCGTCTCGTCGATCACCGATGAGCGTGGCGAGGAGCTGTCGTACGCGGGCATGAAGGTTCGTTTCACCGCGTGTACGAGGCCTGGGCGGCGTCTGATTGCGCCCGTGGCAGATCTCCAAGGTCTTCGAGGAATCCATGGGCATCGGCGGCGTCCTCGGCCTGCTCTGGTTCCGCCGCCGCCTGCCCGACTACGCGTGTCGCTTCATCGAGATGGTGCTCATGGTGACCGCTGATCACGGCCCGGCCGTGTCCGGGGCGCACAACACGATCGTGACCGCTCGTGCTGGCAAGGACCTGATCTCGTCGCTCTGCTCCGGCCTGCTGACGATCGGCCCGCGATTCGGCGGCGCGCTGGACGGCGCGGCCGCGTCGTTCTCCGCCGCGTACGACGCCGGCCTGTCGCCGCAGGACTTTGTCGACGAGATGCGGCGCAAGAACCAGCTGATCATGGGCATCGGCCACAAGATCAAGTCGTTGGAGAACCCGGACCAGCGCGTCGTGATCGTGAAGAAGTACGCCGAGCAGCACTTCCCGTCGACCGCCCTGCTCGACTACGCGCTGGCCGTCGAGCAGGTGACGACGAAGAAGAAGAGCAACCTGATCCTGAACGTGGACGGCTGCATCGGCGTCGCCTTCGTCGACCTGCTTCGTAGCTGCGGGCTGTTCACGAAGGCCGAGGCCGACGAGTACGTCCAGATGGGCACGCTGAACGGCCTGTTCGTGCTCGGCCGCTCCATCGGCTTCATCGGGCACTTCCTCGACCAGACGCGCCTGAAGCAGGACCTGTACCGTCACGACACCGACGACATCTCCTACATCACCGACGTCGACATCAACTGAGCGCGCGTCGCACCACCCGCCGCTTTACTACAGCACTATCGTCCCCCATTGTCTGACGCTGTGTCCGGGTTCGTCCACGTTAGGCGGCTCTTGCTGTGTCGCAGTTATCGACGATCAGGTCGTTGCTGTTGGCCCACGACGTGGTCGGGATCGCGTGCACCTCCAGTCGGGTCTCCAGCTCGTCGTCGTCCAGCACGAAGACCGTCGACGTCATCGGGTACGGCAGGATGCCGATCGTGCGCGCTGGGCCGATCACGAAGATCCTCAGCACGCCCTGCAGCGAGAGGACATCGCGCACGACGTCCTCGGCCCGACGCCGCCGGTCCTCGTCAGCCAGCTCCTCGACACGACTTGACATTTTCACGTTGTGACATCGGCGTCAGGCCCTGATTTCGAACCACCAGCTGCCTGGCCGGACGTGGACCCGCCGGCCGCCACGATCGTGCCAGGTGCCAGATATAGCGCCACGAGGGTAACCGAACCGGACCTGCGCGAATTGCCGAACCGGCCGGAAAGTTCCTGCCAAGGGTTGCCGGACGTCGCTGGTGTATAGGAGGAGCCGTTGCCAGGCGTCCATAGGTAGGTACGGTAGGTCCATGGTCCCGGGAGGCTGACAGCGATGCGATCCCCGCGGGGCAGCATTGGTGTGCCGTCGCCCATCGGCGGTGCAGTGCTGTCCCAGTAGCAGCCATGTACAGTAGTGCAGTTGGCTCCCGGCATGGCGTCTGTGCGGTCGTCGACCTGGTGGTGGTGGCACAGTCACAGGCCATTGTCGTTCGACTAGGGGGATTGTCGCCCCTGGTAGTATCGGTCGAGGGGTACGCCGCGGACGACGCCGGTTCGCCCAGCTGCAGGAACGCGCCCGGTTTCCTTTCGCAACGCGCATGTCGACGACCACGACCGGCGACCCGCTCCAGCAGGACCTGCTTAGATCGGCGCAGTACGCCGATGCCATGTTCGCGCCCGTCGACGTGGGCGGCGAGGCGCCCGATACCCATCAGCAACCGGAACCGCCCGTCGTCGAAGGCAAGCGCGCGCGATCGCAGCAACAGGTCTGGAAGGCGCACGAGGTCGAACTCCTCCAGCAAGGCGTCGCACGGTACGGGCGGAACTGGAAGGCCATCCTGGACGACCGCGACTTCGCGCCGACGCTGGGCGGGAGATCAGCGGGCAGCCTGAAGCTGAAGTGGTACAAGATGTCCAAGGAGCACGAGGAGAAGATGTCGGCGAGCTCGCGCCTCTGGGGCCACCACGCCCTACTGCCACCGGGCGAGTCCATGTCCATGCTGGGCATGGAAGGCGACCTGGGCGGGCCGTTCGGGAAGTCGTTCATCGATGGCGGGTTCTGCGGTCGCATGGACAACCCGGGCGAGACGACCAACCTGCTCGACCCGTTTCGACCCGAGGAGATCCAGGCGCTCAAGGAAGGCACGGCGCGGTATGGGGCGAACTGGCCCGCGATCCTCACCGACCCGAACTATGCCGTCCCGCTGATGAACCGGTCGCCTGCCGCCCTACAGTACTGGTGGAACCAGCTCCAGGTCCGTCTGGGGACACGTGCCCGATGAGGGGACCGGGTGCTGAGCGCTCCGCCTGCATAGGGTATGCCCAAGCCGAGCCAGCTCGACGGTAACAACCAGGACGAGTGCAGCAGCGAGGGAATGGAAGGGGCGCCCAACGGGTCGCAGGTGGGCGCAGTGGTTCCCTGTAGGCGTTTCGAAGTGCTGAATGTGAAACTGCGGGGGGTAGTCCGGGCTGCAGTCGATGCGATCCTGGGGGCGGCTGGAGACGGACGCGCTCGTGAAGGGGTTCGAAATGTACGGCACGGACTGGAAGGCGATCTTGATGGACGCGCGGTACCGCCCGCACCTGGCGCATCGCACGGCGCACAGCCTGAAATCGAAATGGGCGCGCATGATGAAGAAGCGGAAGGTACGCGGACATTGCACTCGACGACCCTGTGCTGAACAGGCCCACAGCGCGACGACGATGCCAGACAGTTCGGGGTACAGTCCCCGATGCCGTTGTCCCTCGGGTTCCACGCGGGTCCGGTGTCCGGGTTCATGGGGCACACAATCGGGTCCCAACCACCGGCACTGGGCGATTGTTTCTCGGCGGCGCCGTACAGCGTGATGGATGAGGGCCGTATGGCCCCGACGATGCAGCCGTGGATCGACACGGCCGACAAGTACGACCGCAGCATCGACGAGTACACGAAGGAGATCGCGGCGAACCCGTCGAACCCGATCCTGTACAACCACCGCGGCGTCGTCTACTACGCCAAGGGCATGCTGGACCAGGCCATCGACGACTTCTCGACGGCGATCGCCCTCGACTGCTCCTACGCCGACGCATTCACGAACCGAGGCATGGCCTTCAACAGCAAGGGCGAGGTACGCACTATTTCCGTCACGGACCTTTTTTCTGCGTGCGCAGCGCCTGACGCTTCGGCCTGTTCAGTTCGACCTGGCGATCATGGATTGCACAACGACGATCGACATCAATCCGATGTCAGCATCGGCCGCGAACGCGTACCTGACGCGGGCGCTGACGCATTACAACAAGGGCGTCCTCGACCAGTGCATCGCCGACTGCGACGCGACGCTGGCGCTGCGGCCGCGTTGCGTGTCGGCGTTGGTGACGCGAGGACTGACGGTGCTCGCGAGAGCCAAGGAAGGCAGCCTGCCATCCAGCGAAGCGATGCGATGTTTCGGGAACGCGCTGCGCGACTTCAAGGAGGCGCTGCAGATCGATCCGACAAACTCGCAGGCGAGAGTCTGGCATGAGGAGGCAGCCATGCTGCTGAACAATCCGTCGCTGAGAGCGGCAGACGCGTCGTCCGAGAGTGTCCTGCCGACACCAGCAACGGCGGGCGGTACAAACGCTGCCGATACCGCCGGGCTACCACCACCGGGCGACGGGCCTGCGCCCTGCGCGGACACCCTCACTTCCAGATTCATGCACTGAACACGCTAAGTTATTGTCGTTCTGGAAGTTGGGCACTCCAGCGTCGTCTGCATCCCCATCCATAAACCAACGTCATGATATCTCGTCGGTGTCGGCGTCTGTATGCCCTGCTCGCGACAGCGGGTGACTCGGGCCTTTTGCCTCCGTTGACTCATGCTCGCTCTCGACAAACGCGCTCTGGGCAGCGAAACGCGATGGTTGCCCGCATAACTATATATTGCGTCGATATTATCATTATTCGGTCTGTTTTCTGTAACGACCTCAGTGAACGCGCGCTCACACACGCTTTTGAATCAGCTGAAAGTATGATTAATGTTCGAACCGTGCTGAATGGGTTCCGAACGAAAACCCGTCGCCACCCCGCCAAAGACGAGCCTGTCGTTGAGTCGCCTAAACGACCGACGGTTACCGCCTCCGTCCTGGACGGTATACGGCTGCTCGACGTCCTGCAGGACAGGGCGCCTGAACCGCTGACGTTGACGGCATTCAAGGAGTTCTGCAGGTCAATGATGACGTTGGAGTCCATCGAATTCTGGCTGCACGTCGAACGGCTGCGGTCGCTGCCGGATGCGACTGCGGCGGTGATGGAGTACGAATACGTGTACTACACGTACATCCAGAGGAATGCCCCGCATGAAGTGAACGTGTCCGCGCGCGACGCCAATATCGCTCTCAGGCGCCTGCAGAAGTGCATTAAGCAGAACCGTATCGACAAGACCATTTTCGATGACTGCCAGAACAGCGTCCAGGAACTTCTGTCGCGCGATGTCTTCATGCGCTTCAAACAGCGGTTCTCGCCGGAATCCAGGTCAGCAACGAATGATAACACCGCCATACGTAAACCATAACCTGAATGTAAACCATTCGTATTAACTTAACGCTGGCGCGAGCCTGGAATGCTTCCCGGCCCCGTGCTGGACTCGTGTCTAGAAATAGACGGTCGCTGCTGTGGAGGCTGCACTGCAGCAGGGCTGCATGCGAGGTGCAAAACCAGGTGACTGATGAAGGAACCGACATTTTGCCGGCGCGAAGCGGGTGGGCCGCAGCGGGACACCTGATTGGGGAACGATGCGGGCCTGGGTCGTGTTTATGCTAATTGTCGGCGTCATCGACGCGGTCAGGTTCGGCCAGCGGATTGCGAATGCAGACGGTGGGAACGTGACGACCGTCGTGAGCCTGGTCCGGGGCGGGGAGATCCGGCCTGCTGTTGTCTCTGCGGACAAGGACGCGAGGCAGTCAGTGTATTCCAATGGGAAACCTCCTGGAGTGGCCCTGTCCTTTCTCTCGAAATTGTTGCAACGATTCCGAAGCAAGAAGGCCACATTCGTTCGGAAGCGGCTTATCGGAAAGGGCTCATTTGGTATGAACCCACTGGCTGCTCGGTGATGAATACGGTGTTGATAAGTGGCGTGCCTTGGGTAGCACATGTTTATTTGGCATGTAAACCTGATAACCCTCACGACAAGTTCGTGGTCAAGGTCTTCGATATTCCCTCCTCCGAGGATGATGTTGATGATGAGCGAGACCAGCTCCGTGTGTTCGCGCGCAACGAATATTCGATTGCATCTCGCCTATCACACCCAAACATTGTTAGACAGCACTTTGCCTTGTACTCGCCTTGGACGCTAAAACGGTTGCGTTATATTGTAGGTCGAGACATTTGGACTGGGTCGTGATGAACTAGGCCATGATGTTGTGTTCTTTGAGTATTGTTCAGGTGGCGATCTCTCTAGGTGGGTGTACAGGGCATCTGATGACGGCCAGCTGGTCCGCCTTTGCCGGCAGATTCTGGGAGGCGTGTCTTACATGCATTCGCAAGGTCGTTTCTCCCTGACCTCGTGTTTGCTTGCTCTTAACATTGTGATGCAGGGGTCGCACATTTAGATTTAAAGTTGGAAAACATTCTGGTCAACGTTGGTAATGACGGGCATGTGCATTTAAAAATATGTGATTTTTCCACTTCGCAAGTTGTTGGGAAGAGCGCCCTCGTCCAAGGCGTGCTAGGGTCGGTACCGTATATTGCTCCGTAAGTAGGACGCGACGTCGTCAACTGGATACGATAATCGTTAACAAACGCACAGGGAAATTTGGGAATGGACTCGCAACCGTCAAGAGTAAGCCGTTCGTGATAGCCGCCCTAACACGAGTGATGCGTTTGCTGTAGGTATGACGGGTTCATTGCCGATATGTGGAGCATTGGCATCATATTTTTCGTTTTGGCTCATCAATTTCTCCCATGGAGTGTTGCATTGGCGGACAAAGACAGGCAGTATCGGCGATTTCTGTCTGGGACCCTTCCAGTTCCCAAAGGCCGCACCCATTGGATATCGTCCATTCTGGGTCGCTTCCTGGATCCGGACCCGCTGACCAGGATAAGAGCTGAAACCGCGCTCAAGTTGCCGGAACTGTCTGAGCTACACCATGGTCGCCAGTAGCCGGTAGTCCTGGTTTAATCACCGTCATTGTCGTCCTCTTCATGAACGAAAACGAGACAACCAGCCCGGCGGGCGATCAAGCGCTCCATCGTCCTTCGAATTTACCACATTTTCCAACCGAAGCCGAGATACGGTTGCATAGGTCGTTCTGGATAGGTAGACGAAGGTTCGCGGATAGAGCGAGGTCTTAATACGCGAGAGCACGTCCCCGAGGCATACTAGTACAGTAGTACCCGTGCTGTCGCCGGTGGTCACCGCGTTCGTGGACCGCAGTCACTGCAGGCCGAGGACGCTGCGGTGGACGGGAAGATGAACAGGGTCGCGCCGGTCCCCAGGTGGTGGCCGGTAAGGTCAACCTACCCTGTGTTTAGTGCAATCGAGTAGCTGGGTACGTACAGGCCAGCGGATGTGTCCGATGGTTTACAGCTGTGACGCAAGTCATGATGTGCCTCACATGCGTCCTAACTGGCTACCGTACCGTAATTGTGATGCATTTGGTAAGTCCGGGGTGTTTCTGATCAGCTACGCTGCTGAGTGCTGACACAGGCCTGTATCCACTTGTAGCTTTAAAGCCACTGCGCCCCAAGTCGGCAGTTTTCTATTTCTGGGCCCTGCCACGTGCCACTGGCAAGCAGCAGCCGGTGGGCGCCCGGTGTCGATTGATCCCGGAACGAGCATCGTCGGTTCAGTTCGTGCAGGTGGCCCGGTGTGTGGCCTCGTCGCGATCCTGCTCGTCTCCGGGGCCGCCCATGCTCTCAGATTACGCCCCAGCCGTGGCTCTGACAATGACGTCAATGTGACGGCGGCCATCGCCCAAGACGGTTACCTCGTCGATCTCGGAGGCGATGCCGGCGATACTGTTCCCGTGCCCGAGACCGCCAGTCGCGAGTTGCAGCTGCTGGTTGACTTCATGCACGAGAACGCAGTGGACGATGTATTGTAAGCATCGTTTTCGGCACCAGCTCCTGTATTCGACATCCATGGAACCGATCGCGAATAGGCAATCTATCGCCGTCGGTGGCGCGACACGAACGGGCGCCATCCCTACCATGAGCGGCCGAACAAGACGGGATCCGAAGAGTGTTCAAGCAGGCACACTATCCCGTTGTCGACGCTCGATGGGTCGGCACGGGCGTCGGGGCGGCGCCCGGCGCCAGCGATCAGGTCCTTCATTCCGGCAGCTTTTCTCGACGTCGCATGCTTCGTTCTGCCGGCGAACTCCCCCTCCACCATTTGGACTGACGATATGGCCCTCCAGCTTCGCAGGAGCCGTACGCGGCGATAAACCTGCTGGCGGCTGCGCCTACCGTCCCGGACGACGCGACCGCCTCGGGGGACGCGCCCCCGTCCTGCTCGAATCGGAGGATCAACGGCTTCCTCAGTTCTTCAACTCCATCCCAAAGCTGGTCAAGTGCGCGCTGCCCGTTCCACCGTAACATCCCAACACAGGGAGAATGGAGGCGATGCAGGGAGGCGATTAACCTGCTGGCGTGCCGCAACCGCGAATCCGAAGTACCGCTATCGAGCCCGTCTGAGAGCTCGAATCGCCATTCGGATCGTTCTGGCTGGCGACCATTGTGGAAACAGAAATAGGTATGTACGTGTGGGTGCCAAGCAAGCCCTGCGGTGTGGTGCGGATCAGGCCGGCCGGGTCTACGGACTGCGCCGCGCAATCCGGTGCGCCAACCTACAGAACGAGCCCAACAAGCCGGCGGGGAAACCAGAGCGCCGACGTCTCATTTTCGTAACAGCGTTCCAACCGGAGTGACGTGGGCAGCAGGGGCGGGCGTGGTGATGATGATGCGGCTGTGGATCTTCCTGTTCGTTGCTCTCGCTGGGGCCGTCACATCCGGGCCATCGTCGGGCAGGTTTGCGGCGCATACAACGGTTGAAGACCCAGGTCTGACCAGCCAGGTACCTACATAGGGTGGAGTCCACAACTGGGCCTAGCGTAACAGACGCTACCCAGAGACTACCAACGGATCGTTCAGAAGCCAAGCTTTCGTGTTTTCCGGTATTGAAAGGCTTGTTCAAAAAGAAGGCTGGCCCTTCTCCGACATCCCTTTTAGGGGAAGGTACATACGGTAAGAACGTGTGATTGCGGTGTTCGTTGTGGTTAACGCCTTGACGGCATGCCTTCCGTAGCACACGTGTTTTTGGAGCGCCAATCCGAAAATGTTGGTGGCGAGGCGGTGATCAAGGTATTCGATAAGATTCCGGCTAATGCACGTTTGCGACCCGGAGACATCGCTGACCACGAATATTTGATTGGAAGTCGTTTGTCCCACGACAACATTGTCAGGTCCTTGGTTTAGCCCGACAACTATGCATGTGCTAATTCCGTGGTTCTCTATACTGTAGGTGGAAACACTTGGTAAGGGCCGTACCAACGCTGGCCATCCTTTCGTACGGCTCAGATACTGTTCCGGTGGCGACCTTGTCGATTGGATCGGCGATGACGGCAAATACGATTGCAATGATGTGGCAGGCTTCTGCAGACAGTTCCTTGAAGGCGTGGCTTATATGCATTCACAAGGTCGGTCCCCGTTACTAATTCGCAGCGTATATAAAGAGATGATTGAACCGGCGACATCTGAATGTAGGCATTGCGCATTTAGACATTAAGTGCGACAATATCCTGCTCGATGTCAAAGATGGCTGCCAAACTCACTTGCAGATTGGCGATTTTTCGTTTTCGCAATTTGTTGAGGACCCATCCACGAAGAGCCATCGTCTTGTCCGGGACATTCGCGGATCTCGGGAATACGTTGCTCCGTATGTTGCCACACGCATTGCCCTTCCGACCGCCCTTTTAATTCATACACAGGGAGATTTGGGAGCGCCACAGACAAGGGTACGGTTTGGCGCGCACTGCTGTCGTTATGCGCATGAATAACGAATTCGTGCAGGTATGACGGACGCGCGGCAGACATGTGGAGCGTTGGCATTGTCATGTTCTGTCTGATTTTTCGTAATGTGCCATGGTGCATTGCAAAGGCGACTGATGATGCGAGATATCGGGCATTTTCCCGATCCAAACCTTTCCCAGTCCCTGAATCCGAGTCTCTTCGTGTGTTGTCCTCTGTTTTGCACCTTTTCCTGGACACGAACCCGGAGACCAGAATAAGCGCCGAAAGAGCTCTTCAACTGCCAGAACTTCGCACCCCATGAGCTGTGTCGTTAAGACTGAGACACATTTTCACCTAACAATGAAACGTCATTCGCTTCACGCAACGGGTGTTCAGGACTGCTGGTACAATGCAAGATATCGTGTACAGTGGCGCCGTCCAGTTGATCACGGTAGCGGTGCCAACTTGTGGACAGTGTGACACTGTCACTGGCAGCGTCACAGCTCTGTCCATCATAATCATATCTTCTCGAGTGACGTCATAATCGCAAATCCGATGCTGGGCGCCACGACATTGCTGATCGCCTCCCTGATTGCTGCCTGCAACGGGCAGTCATGTCGAGGTCCAGGATTCATCATCACTGGATGTAACCCGGACTTGCCCATCACCGATCGCTGCGGTGTCGCCGCCGATGGAGCACCCTGTCCATTTGGAACCTGCTGCTCCGAATTCGGTACCTTACAATTCCGATGGCTGTTATGCATACTCTGACTGTATTCCAGGGTTTTGCGGGCGCAGCGCTGTTCACTGTGGTGGCGAGCAATACATTCCACAATGGGGTCCACCGCGAGACGACGGGCGGTGCGGAGAGGCATTCAGCTACGCTGGGTGCGATGACGATTTTATCTGCATCGCCACCTGGTGCGTCAGTTCCGACTCTGTCCCCGGTGCGTCACCCGTGAATCCGACGTCGGCAACGCCGACCGGAACGTCTGACACCACCAACCCACAACCTGTTCCTTCCGGCTCGGCTGAGGTCGACCCCAGTTCATCTGAGCATCCCAGATCAGGGAACAATGGTGTCACTAGGGAAGCGTCCAGCTCGGGAACAGGAAGCAGCACCAGCAGAGGAGGGCCTGCTCAACTAGCCGCGTTTGAAAGAGGTCAGGATATCACCGTCCCATATTCGACGGGTACCGACCAATCTTCAACTGTGCGTCGACACATCGCTCCATCCTGGACCTGGGCGCTTGTCACTACAGGCGCGTTCATCGTCATGGCCATGCAATAAACAAGGCCGGCCGTTCGGTCCAGAAGCTCGGTTGGTCTGCCGCCCCAAATATAGCAGGTGCGGTGGCGTTCGGGGCGGACCCGTGCAGTTGGGGAAGTGCACTGGCGGCTGTGGCGACGGAGCGGGACACAGCAAGCGCGGACTGCGAAGCCACTGGCGAAATTGCCGCAAATAGCGGGACGGACGGTCCCACGGAGTGAAGCGCCTCCTTCCAATCGGGAACAATGTGGCGTCACCCGTCAGCCCGACTGCCAAACCATCATATCGCAAACCCAATTGCTTGGGACGAATGACGATGCCGTGGTTGACGATGGCGCTGGCGCTGGTTGCCTTGGCAGCCGGTACGCGTATCATGCAGGTCACCAATGACAACCTGCATCTTCTCCAGTTCCGAAACAACGACCCGTCGTTCTCCGATAGGAGCGCATCGTTCACGGACGACAATATTCATTTCGGTTCGAGCGATACGCTATCGGTGCCCAAGTTCGAGGACTCTGAGCTGCTGCCGGCTAAGCGCGAGCGTCCCAAGATCGTCCTCCCGAACGTCGTGCAGACGTCGTTCCTGCCGAGCCGTGCCCTGAACGTGTTCGACGAATCACGAGTGATCGCAATGTCGAAGTACACGTTGGTCAGCACTGTGAATCACCCTATCGATCGCGTAACCTACGTCATCAAGAGCGTCCTTCTCCCCTCTCAAGGTTCTAGCCGACAGGAGGCTCTCGACGAGCCCGCCATCATGGCATCACTGCCCGTGCATGCCAACATCGTGCGGTACCATGCGTCATGGGTAGAGCCCACAGACGCTGTGGCGACCATCAAGGAGCTGGTGAGCAAGTCCAGCAAGGCGCAGACGAAGACCGGCTTGACGCGATCCGACGCGCTGTTCATCCAGATGGAGCTCTGTAATGGCGGCACGCTGAAAGAATACCTGGAGAGAAGAATGGACCCCATCGACTTCAGGGAATCCCTCCTAACCTTCAAGCAGATCCTGACCGGCGTCCAGCAATTGCACCATGATGATGTCCTGCATTTGGACCTGAAGCCGAGCAACATCTACAGGAAGGGGGACCAATTCAAGATTGGCGATTTCGGCCTGAGTTGCCGCCACTGCGAGAACCGGTATCAAGGCAGGGGTACACCCGGGTATGCCTCTCGAGATCCGAAGCTGTCCAAGGCCAGCGACGTGAAATCGTTGGGCATCATCCTCCTGGAACTGTTCACACGGTTCCCAACGCGTGTGGAGTTCGTGCATGCGACTGGCTGGGCAGAATCGGGCGCGCTCGAAATGAAACACCTTCAAGTACCTGACGGGCCCGACGGGATCGCCGTCCACGACCTCATTCTCAGTATGACGCGAAAGCGACCTAGCGACCGCCCTACGGTCGACCAAGTCCTCTCGTTGCCATTATTCGCCAATATATGACTCGAAACCAATCGAAACGCTGAATTCACTCGGTTTGAACCCTCCGGTATTATTGGATCGCCCAGTCATTGCTGTAGTACAGGCCACGTACTGGTGCTCTATTCCGATGCTCTCGTAACCGTGCTGCCTGCAGGCGACATGCCGGACACGGCCGTTCTATTCATGGAGCGTCGTCGACGCCATTTTGGTGTCCGTGGCGACGGTGGCTGCCGATGGCGTCGTCGTGGACGCTGGACGACTTCCGCGGCGAGTTCGACGAGGTCGAATTCGTCGAGAAGCTGACGCAGCGGATGGGGTCGACGGCGTCGGCGACCGGCGCCAAGTTCGACCCGGCCCCGTACCAGGCGTCGTTCTCACGGGCAGTCGCCGCCATCGACGACCTCGAGCGGAACGTCACCGCATCGATCGCCAAGGCGACGAAGGAACTGGCGGTTGCCGATCGCGCGCACCAACGAAAACTGAAGGAGCATGGCGCCACACTCGACGCCGTCCTCGAGCGGTTCGCGCGCCTGGACCGCCGCATCTCGTCGGTGGCACAGACCGCCGTCCGGATCGGCGACCAGCTCGAAGTGATCGACGTCGCCAAGCAACGCAACGCCTACGGCAGTAAAATGATTGGCCATTTCCTGTCCATGACTGGCGAACGCGCTGCCGTGCCCGATGCCTTCAAGGGGCAGACTCTGGACGTACTGGCTGCGCGTGATGTTGTCGCGTTTGTCGTAACGTGCCTGACTGAATCTCCTCGCAGGACCTGCGGGAAGCTGCCAGCACGGTACAGGCGCTGCAGCAAGCCGCACAGGACCTATCTCGGCTGCCGAACATGGACCACGCGATCAAGAACATTTCGAACGTGGGTCGTATGCGAAAACGTCGCTCGTTGGCGGCCACCATTGACAGCGGGTTGTGCCCAGGCCGCCGACGAGATCGAGAACCGACTGCTGAAAGAGTTCGACCAGGCGTGGCAGGCGAACCACGTGCCGGGCATGCGCGCGTGTGCGGCATCGCTGCTGGAGTTCGAGGGCGGGCACCTGATCGCGCGGATCATTGCCCGGATCATCGGCGAGGTCGGGCCGAACCCCGACCCGCCCGACTCGGTCGAGCAGTTCCACAGCGAGCTGTCCCGGCTGATGGACTCGATCTCCAACGCCTGCTCGAAGTACTTCCCGTTGATCGCGGAAGTGTTCCCCCAGCCCGAGAAGGTCATCAAGCCGTTCGTCGAGCGCGTCTACGAGGACAACATCACCGGGCTTCTCGAAACCGGCGTCGGGGCGCTCAGTGCCGACACGAACGCGTACCTGGCGGCCCTGGAGATCGGGTTCGACCTCAACCGCAAGCTGATGCGCAGCCTGACAGCGCAGGTCGAAGAGCTGAAGCTGCCGTCCGATGCCGTCCTGACATCGTTCAAGCTGGCCCTGAAGGACCACGCCGATGGGCTCTTCTTCCAGTACCGCGACACGTTCATCTCGAGGCAGTTCGACGTCCTGGTCAGGGATTCCCGGTCGCGGATCGACCGCACGCTGGCGATTCTTCCTCAGGCGACGGATGACAACCCGTTGCGTAGCGAGTACGCCGTCTCCATCACCGATTGGATTCGTGCCGTCTTCCAGACCCACATCGTCGACGCGCTGCTCGACTCGTTTTCCATTGCGCTGGCGCGCGTCGACAAGCTTGCTGAACCGTCGCGGCTGCCCGAGTACGTCTGGAGGATTTACAAGACGCTCGTCGAGATCGTCAACAAGCCGTTCCTGCACAGGCTGGCCGATTCGATCCTCGAAAGCATGTCGGACGAGGACGGCGGCGACATGGTCGCCGTCGAGAACGGCTGCACCCTGGAATTCGTCGGGTGCATCGACGCCATCGTCCAGCGGCTGAATGATTTCTTCGACGTCGAGATTGCGAAACGCCTTCAGGACTCGTTGAACCTGTTGACGAACTGCGCTCAAGAGCGCCACGAGCTGACGGTGGCGCTCGAGTCGAAGATGTCCCGGGCGCTTCGCATCACATTGGATCTGGCGATGCAGTGCTCTGCTCGGACGCTCTCCAACTTGCAGCAGAAGACAGACTTTCGCCCCAAGGACGACCAGCTTCTGCCCGATGGCAGCGGGTGCAGTCCAGCCGCGTCAGCAGTCGTCGACTACATCGGACGGCATTCGGGATCGGCGATTGCCCATCTTCGTGGCAAGAACCTCGGTACGGGCGTGTTTCGCGCGACATTGGGGCCGTCCGGTACTCACCGCGGCGCCTTTGCTGTAGATTGTTACCTCCATGTGCTTGGGCTGCGTCTGTACGACCTGCTGTCGAACCACATCAGGCAGTTCGTGGTGTCGAACGCTGGCGCCCTGCTTCTTATGGCCGACATCCGCGTGTACCAGGACCTCGTCCGCCAGTTCCACGTGTCGGAGGTCAACGACCGGTTCGAGACCCTGCGCCACGTCGTCAATGTCTTCGCGGTACCCGCCGAGAGCCTCGGGTCGCTCATGAACGACGATCCCGTGCTCGCCGTCGAGCGCATCCCCAGGGACGATCTGCACTCGTTCATCAAGATGCGCTCGGACTACAAGCAGAACAACCTTAGAAAGTATTTCGCGTGAATGGAGGGTGGGGGCGGGCCCCGCCACAGAATACACGCAACTTATTTATTCCAGCGACACGTCAAGCGAATGCGCGACGGGCGTTGACTGCAGATGTGCCAAGCGAATGCGCGACGGGCGTTGACTGCAGATGTGTCAGGTGAAGATGCGACGGGCGTTGACTGCAGATGTGTCAAGCGAATGCGTGACGGGCGTTGACTGCACGGCCAAGTCCGTGACAGCGCGCGCGTCGTGCGGCCCAGTTTGGTTGGGGGTCGATCGCCATGGCGTCGAAGCCGATCAACTTCCCCGCGCTGATCCGCCGTGTGACACGGGCGGCGCGATGCCGACTGCCAGAGCCGCTGAAACGGTGGAAGATCCTGCGCGGGGACAACGTACTGGTGATCTCCGGCCGCGACAAGGTACCACATTGGCACCGGCCGTCGACGCGTCCGCTGACTCGGGCTGTCGTAGGGAAAGACGGGGACAGTCCTGGAGGTATATCCCAGCGTATGGGTATGAACGCCGAATTCTCATACAGCCTCAGGTGCTACGGGACAAACATCAAGTCGTCGTTGAAGGTCATACCCGTTACCGCCGGGCGAGCGTCCTAGTGCTAACTGTGGCCGCCGCGTTAGGGCTGAACAAGAACAAGCGGTTCATCCCTCGAACGGATCAGAGCAAGGGTCGCATCATCGATGTCGAATCGCCGTTGCATGTGTCGAACGTGCAGCTGATCGACCCGGTGTCGGGTAAAGGTACCCGTGTCAACTGGGTCAAACAGGAGACGGGCGTGTTCGAGCGCGTCACCGCCAATTCACAATCGGTCATACCGCGCCCCGCCATCCTGGCGCAACGTCGCAAACCGAAACCTGAACCGACGTCGAAGTGCACCGCACCGGAAGTCGCCCTGCTGGTCACGTACGTGCCGCCACTTGTCTAACCTTCACTGTCGACAGATAAACTTAAGTTGTCTACACGTTTCCCTGGACGATGCAGCGGCTCCTGCGCTAGCGGGGTCGGTGTCGGTGTCTGTGTGCGTGTGTATTGACGGGACGTAGATTGTGGCGACATCAGTCGGGAACCCGGATCGGCCGTTCACGTGTGATAGCGGCCGAGACCAAGGTCACTTGTGTAACCTATGGTGTCGATGACGAAGATCTCTATCGCTGCGTTCGTCCTGGTGGCCCTCGAACTGTCGAAGCCGTGCAGCGTTCTTCGCTGGCGGTGCAACGTCGCTGACATGCAACCTGCGTCGTATCGATACGACTACCCAACCCTATCGGTCACTGGTGTTCGTCGCGTGTCCTTTGGGTACTGTACTGACGGGTCACAGGCCGTCCACGATTGCCTGATCTCGCCCGACGACGACAATGTCGTTCGCGTCGACTTGCTGCCGATGAAGAAGTCGGTCCGGGCGCGTGCGTACAACGGGTACGCGAAGTACAACGTCCCCTTGGAGACTGCGCCGCCCGTTGTCGACCTGGACGACTTCATGAACGCGCAGTACTTTGGCGTCATCGAGGTCGGCACGCCCGGGCAGTCGTTCGAGGTGATCTTCGACACTGGCAGCTCGAACCTGTGGGTTCCGTCGAAGCAATGCGGCAGTTGCAATCACGCCAAGTACGATCATGACGGGTCGTCGACGTACCGTTCGAACGGCACCAAGTTCGCCATCCGGTACGGAAGTGGGTCCCTCAGCGGGTTCGTCAGCACCGACTCTGTCACATGGGGCGGCGTCACTGTCGAAGGCGTCGATTTCGCGGAGGCGACCGACGAACCCGGCTTGGTGTTCCGCAAGGGCAAGTTTGACGGCATCCTTGGCATGGTATGACTGATCGCCACCTGCCCGAGCAGCCCTCTGATGCACGTATCGGTTCAAACAGGCGTGGCGTTCGATTAGCGTGGACGACCTGGACCCTGTGTTCCAGCGCACCTGGGAGCAGCGCATGATCCCGAAGAACATGTTCGCGTTCTACCTGCCGAGCGTGTCGGGGAAGAAGGGCCAATTGGTGCTGGGCGGTATGGATGACAATCACTACACTGGCGACATGACGTGGGTGCCGCTCTCCAGCGAAACCTACTGGGAGGTCCAGGCCGATTCCATTGGTGTTGCTGACCTGTCTTCGTCCTGCAAGACGGTCATCCTCGACACGGGAACGTCGCTCCTGGCTGGACCCAAGGACGAGATTGACAAGTTTGCCGCCAGCATAGGTCTGGGATGGCGGTTACGCCGCGTGGCGCGGTACGTGCCTAAATGCTGCTCTGCAGGTGCATTCCAGAGCCCGATAGGTGGCGTCTACGTGATGTCGTGCTCGAAAGCGGGAACGCTGCCCGATTTCGAAGTGACACTCGCCGGTCGCAAATTCGTCGTGCACGGTGAGCAATACATCATGCGTGTGAAGATGTTCGGCTTCCCGATCTGCATCCTCGGCATGATGGGCATCGATGTTCCTGCGCCCCGTGGCCCGCTGTGGATTCTAGGTCACGCTCCCCGTCCGGCGTCGCCTGCAGGCCCGAATCTGACTATTCCCTCCCCAGGTGACACGTTCATCCGCCAGTACTACTCGGTGTTTGATGTCGACGGGCAACGCATTGGCCTTGCAACTGTTAGTAAATAGAATTTCTCGCGGGCGCGTTTACCCACTGAGCATACAAGCGGGTCCACCAAGGCGACTGAGTCGACGTTAGTCGTAAGAGTAGCTGCGTCTCTCAGTGTATCAGGAGCAGATCAGCCTGGAGCCCGCTCGATGCCCTGCGGAATGGTCTGCGATGCGGTTCGTACCGGCGGCCTGCGCCGCAATCAATCATCCGAAGGAGAGAACATGCAAAAAACCATCGCAATGTTTCCATCGCGTTTTTTGGAGGACAATGCCGATTCTGCGTTTCGAATCGAGAGAGGCCCTGATGGCCTGCCACGATGCCTGAGCGTGGGCAGAGCGACTGCTGGCGATGCGTCCGCGCGACGAGGATGGGGACGATGGTGACGCACAGCCTGGCGGCGGCGTCTGCTACATGACGCCGACGTTGTTGATGAGGGCGTGCGGGCCGCGGCAGACGCTGGCAACGGCCACGCATATCGACCTCCACCTGCGGAGCGGGCGCCCTCATCGCGACGCGATCAAGGTCGGTCCCGGGTTTGTTCGGTATGCGGACCAGCGCCGGTTGACGTCCTCGAAAGCGAATAGAGAAGCTCGATCTTGTGCCCAGGTGCCGGGAACTGAATCTCAGTTACAACGCCATCGCGCGCATCGAAAACCTGTCCGCCGTGCGTCAGCTTCGCGTCCTGAACTTGGCCGAGAACAAGATCGGCGTTATCGAAGGCCTGGAGGCACTGGCGCACCTCGAGGTTCTCGACCTGACTGGCAACCACATCGAGGCGATCCCGGCGCAGGCCCTGTCGAAGCACAACCCCGGGCTCGTGGAACTTCGTCTGGCGCGAAACAAGATTCGGCTTGTTCGTCCCCGTCGGTTGGCTGCGGCGTCCTCCCGTTGATGCTGATGCTTCGTCTGGTGGCAGTTGCGCGATCTGGTGGGCCTGAGCGACTTGAAGAACCTGGCCAAGCTGGACATTCATGGCAACCCCTGTGCATTGCTGCCGCACGCGAGGCTGTTCGCCATTTACGCTGTCTCGAGCCTCGACGTTCTTGACGGGGACGCCGTCCTCGTGTCCGATCGGCAGCAGGCGCGACAGCAGTTCGACAGGACAGCAGTTGAGGAGCTTCGCGACGAACTTCAAGCTGTGTGCTCTGAACGCGACCGTATGTTCGTGCCGTTCGGCGACCGATGCGTGCTGTGAACGGTTTCCGCAGATGCGCTGGGGGAGTTCGAGAAGGCGAAATCGGAACTGGAGGCTGATCATCGCATGATGACCGATCTACGGGATCGCCTGGCGGAGCTCGCCAAGCGAAACGAGTCCCTGTCAGCGCAGCTGAACGATGCCCGCGCCGTTATTGAATTGAACACGGGACAGTTCGCTCGCAGCCAGCTGACGATTGCCGAGTTGGAACAACAGGTCCGTTGATTGTGGTACGCCTGTTCGGGAGGTTGTGCGATCTGACGGAATGAACAGATTGTCGACCTGAAGGTGTCGCAGCAGTCAAACACAAAGGCAGACGACGAGTTGCTCCAGAAACTCGAAGCTGAGAAGGCTGCGCGGGCACAGCTGGAAATTGAAATGAACCATCAAATGAAAGTGAGGCAGCGAGACACTCCCATTGCCCAACCAACTGTAACGGTGTCTTCACAGGTGGCTCGTGGCCTACTGGACTCTAAGGCCCAACGCCTCCGCGTCGAAGAAAGTCTCCACGAATCTCGCATTGCGGAAGTGCAACAAGATGTTGACGACTGGCAGTGCGCGGCGTCTGAATGCCTGGCACTGTGCGAATCATTCGTATCAGACAACCTAACGCTAGACGCTGCGATCATCGACGTTGCTGCCGCATTCGAACGTCAGGTCCATGCATTAGTCGACGAAGCGGAGAAGATGAATCGAAAGCTTGCCTGTTTCCGGTTTGAAGAACAGTGCGATGATGGAGCCAGGTCGGTATCCCGGCGATCATGGCGCGTACCTGTGACCTGACGTTTGCATAGCGTGCATTTCCTCGAGGACCATTCGAAACAGCTTGCGCAAGCTGAAATACGCCTGCGACGGGTCATCCTTGCCAATTCCCGTTTACGAAGCGCGCTGTCCAGTACGCGCTCGCAGAACGAGCAGGATCGCGCTGTGCTTCAAGATCGCATCGACCACCTCGAGCGTCGCACTGCGGATCTTCAACGCCTGTCAAATGTGGGGCGACCATGTGACGTTGATGACATCTGGATTGTGACAGCCCATGATTGTAGGTGCAGGCTGAAATTGTGGAGCTTGAGCATTACCGCGACCGTCTTTCAGCGGACGTGACCAACCTCCAGTCCATCCGGAAAGAGCGCAGCTCGCCGCTGGTTCAGAAGCACTCGCTCACTGACGAAATTCGTGTAATAAGCTGTTTGTCATCTGCTTCTTCGCGTTGAGCTTAGTCTGTGCTTCCCAGGGTCTGGAGGACCGATTGAAGCCGTCACGCCAGGACATACCTGGTACATCTAGCAACGGCCTCGTCGACGTCTATGGAAGCAGGGAGCGGGGGCTACTGGCCAGGATTGCCGCCTTGCAAGAAGAAGTGTCACAGCGCGGGGTCGAGCTCGACCAGCTCCGGCGTGCATTATCGGACAAGCCGAGGCTGAAGCAACTCGGTGGGCTCTGCCTATACGTGTTGATACGCGTACGCGGTGGACGTTGCTGACCCCTCTCTGCAGAGCATCAAGTTGCCGACGACTTGGCGAAGGTCCAAAAGCAGCGCCAGGATGAATTGGAGGTCAAGCTGCTTCGCCAGCAGATTGAAGATCGTGACTGCCAGGTAATCTCGCGACGACGGCATTCATGGCCGACTTCCTGTTCTGACGACGCCGACGTTCGTTGTTGTGCGTCAGATTCGATATCTGATCGAACGACTTCGGAACAGCTCGCCGGCCGCACCTTCGATTTCGGTCTGCCCGTTGCCCATGCCCGACCGTCTGGAGAACGCCCTCGATCACCACCCCACGCCTCTCGAGCTGATCTCCGCCCAGCTCGACGAAGCGCTGTCCAAGTTCGACTGTAGCGATGTTGTTCCGAATCGCAGTGCGTCTCCGCACAGGATTCGCGCCGTCATGACAACGACGACAGCATCGCCCTCGACGCGGAAACCTGTGGAATCGGCGCCGGTCCAGGCCGCCGCGTATGACAGCAAGGTCCGGTTCAACCGCGTCCTGGAACGGCTCCGGGAGGAGAGTCGGATAGAGCCGAGCAAACGACGAGCGTGATGTCAATATATATGTACCGGACGGTGTAACGTGGGTTCTATTTCACATTGTCAGGCGTCTCGCAGGACAACAGGAAGTCAGCGATGTCGCGGTAGTATTGCGCGCCGCCAGCCACGTAGGTGTCGTTATGCCCACCACTGTACCCCCGGAATACCCGCGTCTCGCTAGTCGCCAGATTAAACAGCCGCTTCATGTGGTCTGGCCGGGGGCTAAGCGCCTCGGACCGGGTTAGCGTACACGGAAACGTACCTGGGGGCACCAATTCGTCCTGGAGCCCTGTGCGTCTCCGTCAATATTGTGACACAGCTCGACGTCTAGGACGCAATCCCACTGACCGCTAAGAAACAAGAGCGGCGTCCTGACCTGGGTGACGCAGTACTCGTTATTCCAATGACTACGCGATGCGGTAGATCAGCAACAGCGGCAACACGCGATACAGACGCTGGAATGTACTTCGAGAGGAAGAACGCCAGGAAGATGCGCAATCGATCCGCAAACGGGACCCCCAGTTGCAATCCCAGTACAATCGCCATTTCATCGATGGTCGTGAACGTGTTTTCGACGATCGTCCCCCGTATCTAAACGACAGCGATCTGTAACCCTCGAGGCAGAGTGCAGCAGTCCGTCGATCCCCACCAAAGAAGGGTTCTGGGTTGTCAGGCGAAGGGCAACAGCACCGCCGAGGGACCGGCCAAACAAGAATATTCGATCGGGGTCGATCTGGTCGTTCTGAGATGCCAGCCACAGCAACACAGCCTCGGCATCGAGCTGGAGGCCTTTCTCATTAGGCGTTCCTGGGCCAGTGTCAGCAAATACCGTTGCACCAACGTACGTGGAAGGAACCTTCGCTGTTCCCATAGCCGCGATAGTCGACGAGAAGAACGTTGACATGCAGACGGCGGTACAGTTCGTAGGCGTTCGGCAGCCGGTATCCAATATCTGGGAACCGGCCCCCCGTTTGATCAGTGCACGAACCGACAGCATTGCAATTGCCCGTACTGCCAGCGTTTCCATGGAAGAAGACGATCGTCGAGCAGGTCGTCGCGTCGTCCTGCACGATGAGCCACGAATGCAGAAGCACGTTATCGACCGTAGCAATCCAGTTCTCCGTGAACGGCAGGCTCCATTCGTGCGGCGACTTGAAATCTGTCGGGCGAACGCGTGGTCAACCTGGCGTCATGACGCACGGCTCCCCCCTACGCGTGTCGTTGTGCGCGATCTGCCGAGGCCCACGATGCTCCGGGAAGTACAGCAGGCGGTCCTGGTAGTACCAGACGGCCGCCAGCGTCAGCACCAGCAGGCCGGTCGACACCCGTATCCCGAACCCGATCGCCTCGACAATCAGCTCGAGCAACATGCCTCTGGCCGACGCGCTGCAGAAACGGACGCCACCGTCGGGCGCGGCCGCCCAACGCCCGCCCGTTTCTGCAGCGCCGCCATGTTCACTCTGCGCGGTGCTTTACCAAAATGCGGTCGGCCGCGTTACGACTGTCAGATGATGACGACGGTGCGACTGCTCACTGCAGTCGCAGTGCAGCTCTGGCTGGGCGGAAAGTTGTCGTTCCGTCTCGCACAAAGCCGAAAAAACGTGCGTCGTTTGGGCGGAAAAAGTGTGCCGCATATTTTCACAGTGGACGACGACACTGGTCTGAACGGGTTAATGCCCAGGTGACGGCGATGCGCGTGCTGCGGAAGTGCTGCGGGTGCGCGTGCTCGACGACGTCGGGCCGCCCGCAGTACAAGAAGCACGTGCTGGGCGTGTTCCCGAAGAACGTCGAGCAGGCGGAGCTGAACAGCGCGGCGGTGGCGCCCCAGAGCCTGTCGTCGCTCGTCCACTATGCGCTGTCCTACCCGGAGCAGCTCGCGTCGATCGGCCGGTACATGCACAAGCTCATCGAACGCGACCTGAAGCTCGGCCACCTGGCCAAAGTCAAGGTGGGCGGCGACCTTGCCGCGTCGCAGCGGTCCCGGGTTTTGAACGACGATGTTAGGTCGCGGTGATGGCGATGAACTCGCTGGTCGAGATGTGCCATACGCAGCTGGCGCAGTACGACGAATGGATCATCCGATCCGCTCTACTGCTGTTCGAGCACGACCGCATGGAGCTCCGCGTGCTCGCCTGCGAATGCTTCCGTAAGGTCGTGCACTTCCAGGACGAATGGTCGGATTACAAGAAGCTGGACCGGTTCTTCCCGCACCTGGTCGCCATGTGCGTCTACGAGAGCGACAACCCCAAGTTGCAGTGCACGGTCCGGGTCGCTGGCCTGGAATCCATGTCCAAGATGATCCTGTTCACGGACGCGCAGAACACGCTGGACCACCTGTCGGTGATCACCCCGCCGATCCTGATGAACGTTCGCGCCGACGGCGGCAACACTGTCACCGACCCGGGTTCGCACGTGGCCGTCCTGAAATCGAAAGGGTCCCGGAAGGGACCCGCTGCTCAGCTGAGCGACGACGATGCCGATGCGCCTTATCAGCTTGCAATGACGTGCCTGCAGAACGTCGGGACGCTGGCTAATCTGAACACGATCGACCCGATCCTGTTGCCGATCTTCGCGTATCTCGACGAACGCGCGTGGAAGCCGCCCGAGTTCGCGCTGGCCTGCATCAAGACGGTGGCCGACAACAGCACCAGTGACCACGGGTACGGGTTCGCGTACCTGATGCTGAAGCACCTGGACTCGATAGCAATGCAGGCGGCGGTCGCGTCCAAGAGCGCCAACGCGCCGCCCGGCGATGACAAAGGGCAGTCGCATCGCAAACGGCAGATTCAGACACGCATTGTTCAGGTCACGGCCGAGCTCGTGCTGACAATGCGACTGGACATTGGCCCATGGCAAGGCCTCATGAACTTCCTGCTGCAACGTCTCGAACAGGTCCCCCTTCGCCACAGGGTTGTTCGCCAGCGGCTGCCTGACGTTACCGCTGCTGTGTACAGGCGTCCGGCGACGAACTTCTGGTCCACCTGCAGGACGCCCTGATCAGCTGCGTTTGCGCCTACTGCATCCGGCTGCCGTCCGCGTTCGACTACATCGACCTGCTGAGTACGATCTTCGACCAGCTGCTGACCCAGCCCATATCCAGCAATGCCGACGCCGAGGGGCAGCACGTGTCGCGCAAGGCGCCTGACGGGACCGCCGCGAAGACGGACCTCTTCCTGAAATGCGCGCTGTCGGCCGCCGAACTTCGCAAGCTGTCCACGCCCGACTGTGTCGTGTCCGACCGCCTGATTTCCTCCATGCTTTCGGTACGGTGGCGGCCGGTCCCGGGGGACCTCCATGCGTGTTCTGACAGAACGGTCGCAGCTGTGTGCACCGTTCCAGGATTTGCGCCTCGGCGACCGATTCGTCGAGATCCACAAGATCCTGCAGAACCTGTCGATTCCGTTTCAGCCCCCGTCGGTTGCTCCGGGTGCGCCCCGGCCGGCCACGCGGGCGTTCGGCGAGCCTGCCGACACCAGCGTCGTCGCAGCGCAGAAGCTGACCTCCTTCCTGCGACGCGTGGTCATGGGCGGTGCTCAGGAGGACGTCTCCACCTGGGTCTGCTGCCGCAAACCGTTGTTGCTCCCCCGGGGATCCCTGACTTCGTCGTGATCCGTCAGGTTCACGATCGGTTCATCAGTGAGAGGCACCACAACAGGATCTACTTCTCCGTCCACCATCACCTCGTCTCCGTCGGATCGCAACCTGGTACCTGCTGCACCGAGCGTTCGCGTTGCACTGTTCGCTGACGCCCCGCCCCATGGCAGCCCACTTCGAATCGTATTTCCGGTCGCTCGTCGTCCTGCTTCGCGCGCAGCCGCACCAGTCGATTCTGGCGACGTTCCCGATGGTGTTCGCCTGGCTGGACCAGTTCCGCATCGACTCGGCGTCTGGCGACCGCGTGAAAGCGGCCCGCGTCTACATGCTCGTCGCCGCCTACCTGGTCACCGTCTCGCGCGTCTGCATTGTCCTCGATGCACGTCGAGCGGCGTCTGAACTCGACGAGACCGCCACACCTTTGCTGAGCGAGCGAGCACAGACCGCTAGCCGGGGCCTGTCCTGGAACGCAGAGGTCGGTCTGGTTGCCGTCGCCGAGCCCGTCGATGGGACCTCAGCGTCTGGCCCATCTGCGATTCCGCCTATTGACAAGCAAGCCGTCCTGCGAGCCGTCTGTCGTGTACCGTTTCCTGGACTGGACGTGCAGAAGGCTCGGGAGGTCCTCTCCGCGCCGTTCGATGTGTCGTCAACCCAACTGGATAGCCCACATCGGCCATCGGTGTCGCTGTCGCCCGGTGTCATCCTCGAGCACTCCGTCTCGGTCGATTCGCAAGACGACGGCGATTCGGACACGGGCGCTGGACCCGTCGTCGAGGAGCGACGCGCGAGCGTTAAGGCCCAGCGCCCGTCGCACCTCGCCGCATCGACCGATGACGTCCAGCTCATTGTCGATGGCGAATCCATGGAATCGGATGCCGACACGTCGGGGTTGAGGTCGCAGCGCGACGACAGCCTGGGCACCCTGCCGATCGCCGAGAGCTTCGAGGTAAACGGGTGGTGGTGGTGCTGCCACTGTGTGCCCGTTGTAGCCGCTGACCGTCGTCGTGTAGAACCACGCGGACCGATACCAACGCCAGTACCGGAAGCGGATCGCGTCCCTTCAGTCGATCAACAATGACGTGGTCACGTCGCTGGACCCCCTGTTGCAGAACGAGAACGCGGCCGTGAACGTGCTGACGAACCTGGCCAGGCAGGACGGCAAGTCGCAACGCTGGGGTGACCGTGCGCTGGTGTCGCCCCTGAGCGTTGTTCCCGATCACGTGCCGCTGTCGAACCGTTCCGTGTCGTCGACGCCGCCTGCGCTGACTCGCAAGACGTCAGCACGATCGTCGGTGTTCTCGTTGCCGGACAACCCGCAGCCGATGCTGGACGCTCAGCAGATGCTGTCAGACTTGGATGACGACACCGGGCGCCCCCCGGTGCCCCCTGCGCAGGCCTCATCAACGACCAGACTGACCGTTGCCGACGCGGACGACGTCCCGCCTAGGCTGGCACCCGTTTGGAATCGCTCGTCGACACCTGCGGCCGCTCCGGGCACCACCGAGCCGCCGCCCAACCCGGTGGTCTCGATCCGGATCCCGACCCGTCCAGCTAACGACGACTAATGTATGGCAGGGGCCCACATTCGAATCCGTATCGGCCGCCCATTCGTACAGCACAGACCTGGCATCGGCTGCCAGCAGTAGAACACAGGCGTGCCTGGTAGTTGGAGTCTATCCGTTGCGGATCGTGGTCACGCCTGTACCCACACAGACGGAAACACCATCGTCATCCTACCGCGTTCGCCATGCGCCGATCTGCCTCCTGCAGCAAGTACCACTACATTGCCGGAAATATACCATCGGGAGGACCAGAGGCGCGAAAGTTCAATTGTGCAGGCATCTCCACCCGGCATTTACTACGAGATGATGACCTGTTCCTCCGTCACAATACGTAGAGGGCGCAGCCACGCGCCGTCTCAGTCTGATGAATGATGATGACGACGGGCACCGCACTGGTGCGACGCCCCTGTCATATTCTGGCAGAGTACACAGGAGCAATGCCCTTGTGGCAATTTGGCGCGGCAACTTCGTCCAGTATTGCAGCCTCAGCGTCGCCTTTGCATCGTCACGGCGATTGAGGGCGCCGTAGAGGACTGCGACCGTTCCGATTATCGGCGCGCATCCCCACAATGGGTACCACAGCCGTTCAGAACATCTTGGATCGCACATCCTCATCCAGTCGCCATCACCCCGCCATTCCAACAATCATGTTCTTCGTCATCATCGGCATGCAAGACGTATGGCAGCAACGGGCCACCGTCAGTCCGCGACGGACTCCGTGGGGTCGCACAACGGACTCTCCGGCCGTGGGGCCCGTGGTGCCTGCGGTTCCTGACGCTGGATCGAGTCACGAACGACGATGAAAAAGTAATCACAGAAACAACCTGGACAATTGGTCAGCGAATGCTCACCACGGTCGGTATACAAAGACGAAAGCTGTACCTGCGTGGGAGCCGCGTCTACATCAATTTCTGCTGTCGTCGACTGCAACGACGGGACGGCCTGTAGGCACAACTTATTGAGTACCGGAAACGTCATCTTTCCTGCCTCTTGACCTGCTGAATCGGTGCTAGAGGACTATTGAGGACAGGATTTTCAGGTTGGCGAGACAACGAAAGGCCGGGGACAGGTGATTGGACACGCTAAGTTATTCAATAAGCAACCCGCACGACAATATTGCCGAAGCCAACGATCTTTATCGAGCAGAGGCTGAAGCGGATGTCGAAAACCGATGCGGTTCTCGCAGACCGCCGGAAGTACGAACGGGTTATCGACGAACTTCGACGGTCGGCTCTGTTAGGGTCGTTTAGCACGCTTGCGCCAGCAATGGTCGCTAGGCCGTCTGTGCCGATTTTGTTGAACGAGAAAGCCAACGCGAATCTGCCGCGCCAGAATTATCCAGCAGACAATCCGCCTGCTCGTCGCCCTCGACGATGTCGCGGTCAGAGCGAACGTCGTAATGGCATTGAATACGCATGCTGCAGGAGTGACCGTTCGTACTTCCGGCGGTCTGCGAGAACCGCATCGGTTTTCGACATCCGCTTCAGCCTCTGCTCGATAAAGATCGTTGGCTTCGGCAATATTGTCGTGCGGGTTGCTTATTGAATAACTTAGCGTGTCCAATCACCTGTCCCCGGCCTTTCGTTGTCTCGCCAACCTGAAAATCCTGTCCTCAATAGTCCTCTAGCACCGATTCAGCAGGTCAAGAGGCAGGAAAGATGACGTTTCCGGTACTCAATAAGTTGTGCCTACAGGCCGTCCCGTCGTTGCAGTCGACGACAGCAGACATTGATGTAGACGCGGCTCCCACGCAGGTATACAGCTTTCGTCTTTGTATACCGACCGTGGTGAGCATTCGCTGACCAATTGTTCAGGTTGTTTCTGTGATTACTTTTCCTGATCCAGCCGCATCCGCTTGTCGAATCGATCATCGCACGTCCGACCGAGTACACCGACTATGCCTCATCTTTATCAGGCTGCTGTAACGGAACCGGTAGTTCTCGTGGACACAGTCGCACCAATGCGCCTGCTGGCCCCTTTCCCCACACAGGTTTGGCTCGTGATTGCTGTCGTGTGCGCTCTAAACAGAAATCGTGCAGGCTGCTGCGACAACATCCTCTCAACCTCGCATTGGTACGCAGCCGACTTGGCTGAAGGTGAAGCGTCACGTTTTAGTATTTTCGGCTGACCCTGGTATATCCTGGACCAGCGCCGTCACGGACTCCGTGGGGTCCCGCCACGGACTCCGTGAGTGGCCATCGTCACTTCCGCGATGGGGTGCGATGGCGGGTCGATCCCCGGCCGACGCGATCTCGTCAAGCAGCGCGCGTCGACGAAGGCTGCCGAGGCGGTCGTCGCCGAGACCGCCTCGTCCAGATGGCATGTGTGCGCTATCAGCCAGGAGCGGCTTGTGGCGCCGATTGTCGTCTGTCGGCTGGGCCACCTGTACAACAAGGATGCTCTGATTCAGCAGCATCTGCTGAGCAAGTCTCGCAGCCCGCAGTTCGCTCATATTCGGTCGCTGTCCGACGTCATCGAACTGAAATTCCATCCTGCCGATACGTCGGATGATGGTGGCGCCGATTCGCCGGTGTTCCAGTGCCCGGTGACTATGCTGATTGGCAACGGCAAGTACCGATTCCACGTGTCGCGGGCATGTGGGTGCCTTGTCTCGGAACGTGCCTTAAAGGAGACCAATTCGTCCACCTGCCTCATGTGCCAGAAGGCGCTTGGCGAACCGACCGGGTCGGACGATGCTATCGAGCGACTGTTCATCGTCGTGAACCCGACCTCGAATGAAGAGCGCGAACGTTTACGCCATCGGATGGAGCAGGATCTCGCCAATGCGCCAGACGCGCACAGGAAGAAGAAGAACAAGAAGCGGAAGAACGGCGATGCCGAAGACGATAAGAAGTCGCAAGCGGATTCGTCCTCGAAGAAACGCAATGCGGCGACGTCGTCAAAGTCGGAAGCGTATGCGTCGATATTCACGTCGAGCAAGACGCATAGCAACCCGAACACCATCAAGAACACGCTGTTCGGGCACGTCTGACGGTGTCCTCTTGGCTGACCTGTAATCTAAATGTATTATTGTATTTACAGATGCGAACCCATCGTCGTGCGTCTGCACAATAGTTATCGTTGGGATCGCAGTCGCCGCAAATAGGCGGATATCTGTTCAACGGGTGGTGACTTCAATAGCGCATGCTGGTCGCTCTTATGCGCTTCGTACTGTTCGCACAACGACCGCCTGAGGCGCCAGAGCGCCCGCTTGTCGCCCACGGCCTCGGGCGATTCGCCTTCGAACCAGCGCATGTACTGCCGATACTCTTTACAGACGGCACATGGTGTCTGGAACCAGAATGCGATCTCTGAATCGGGGTCCTGCACACGCCGTTTAGATTGAGGACGCCGGCCGGTCGCTGACGGGCGCCATACCATTGCTCGACGCAGGTGCGGCTGGACCATTGACCGGCCCCATGCCGGCATCAGCAACATTTGTGCCAGATCGACGTCGTGCGGCGGCATGCTCGACCGATGGCAGGTGATGAACTTGCTGGTCTGCCGTTGTAGCCAACGAAGGCATTCCTCGGGGCGAACGGCTCGCGTTACAGTGGAGACGAAACCATTGTCAGGGCACTGCCCCGAGTGGTACATGGTCGCCAACCACGCGAGACCTTTGAAGTACGATTCCAGTGCCTCGTCGGACAAGGCGTCATCGGCCGCAGCGCGGTCCTCGCCAGTAGGGGCACCGGACGGAATGACTTCCACCAGGTGCTCGAAGAGGCTCGTCAGCTCAGGGACGCGCAGGTCCACAGAACCGTCGGTCTGGTGTACGACCAGGTACGGGCAGTTTGCCGATTTGTAGGTCGAGAAGCACAGCTGGGGCGTCATCCCCGACACCTTCGGCATGTAGTCGTTACCTGAACGACGGCCATCAGGAACGTGCCGCGAGCAGACTGTCCGGACGATACCGACCGAGAAGGTAGATATGGATGGCCAACGATGGCAGGTGGACCGGCTGTTGCGAGGACGCGGCCAGATGCCGAAGGGCACGAACGGGCAACGTTAACATGTCGTGGTTGCAGACGCGAGCCTCGTGCAGGCATGCCTGTGCGCATCCAATCGCAAGCAGGTCGGCATCGCTGCCGAACAGCAGCGACCTGCCGGCCTTCACGCCGAGACGTTTGATCCAACCGATCAGCTTGACTTCGCCTTCGCCTGGCTCCTCGCTGCAACTGAGGTACGTCCTAGAGCCGAACGATTTCCGTATCTGCGAATTCATGAGGGGGCAGTCGATAATCGCACAGGTGCAACAGCCTACGTTGGCGGCAAGCGTGCACAATGCTGGTGTGCCAGGCGTTAGTGCCAAGGAGCTAAAGCTGGGGGCGGGCTCGAGATCAGACGGAGGCGACGCTCGTCGTCGTTTGATTTGAAGCAGATATTTCGCAGAGGGCGCAACACCGTCCATGAATATGCCGAGCTGGGCAGACGGGCGCACGGTCGTCACGATCCGGCGGATCATGCTGATGGCGCGGCGGTGGAATCGCGCCTCGCTCCCATTGGACTGCAGGACGGCCCGGTGCAACACCTCGTTGAGGTCGATGGCCAGCGTGGCAACCCGATGCACGTTCTGCACGGGCCGCATATGGCCGCTGGCCGCCTCGTAGCACCATTTGGAGAGCAACGGGATCCCCATTGGTCGCACGAAGGCGCTGGGGGGCGGGTCCTGCGGACTCCGTGGCGGAGTCCGTGAGGTGTCGTAAGGCATCATCACCTGCACACAGGGCGCCCGCTGTCCCATGAATACGATCGCAGCCATCCGGGATGCCGAAGAACGCATCCGCTCGTCACTGTCCGATAACGGCGACCTGTTGGCAACGTTGCTGTCCGTGCTGGAGTCGTCGTCCCTGAACGACTCGTTCGATCTGTCGCTGGCGTGCATTCAGTCTCTGCGACGGCTCCTGTTCGCATTCGCTGTCGAGCATGGTCTTATTGCTGGCGACGATTCTGCCGATGCCGTCGATAACGACCTGCAGGCATGGCTTCGCGCCAAACTCGAATTTTTCCACGACCTGCTTGTCCGATGTGTGCATGGAACCAACGATCGTCTCCAGATCGCTGCCGTGGACACATTGCTCGACTATGCCGTCGTCCAGTCGTCCACAAAAGGATTCCTGCGTCTTTCGTGCCTAACCCCGGTTGTCACTTCGATTTGCGCCAACCCGAACGCGGGTAAGTCGCTTCGCCTCCACTACCTGACGCGGTACGTTGCCGTGTACGACGACGTCCAGTACGAGACGCTTCGTGCGCTGGCGCAGATCGTCGACCAGGTTGATGGCACGATCGCGAATGCCATTGTCCATCACGACGACGATGACGACAAGGTCAGGCACTCGCTGTTTGACAACGTCTGCAGAATGCTGCTGCAGGTGGAGATCCCCATCGGCGACGAAGCGTCTACGTTAGGCGGCAAGTCGCTCTGTGTAGCGAGCCCGAAGTCGTCTAACGCGAAGGCGCACTCGAAGGCACTGAACCGAGCGTGGCGCGAGGTGTTCTGCTCTGCAGACCTCCCCGCCGACCTGTACCGCCTTCTCCTGACGAACATGAGCACCGTCATCATCCCGTCGATGCGGGAACCGCTGGCACTATGCGATTTCCTGATGGACGCGTTCAACGGCGACCAGGGCCTACTCGCTCTGGACGGCCTGTTCACGTTAATCGTCGACCACAACTTGGACTGCCCCGGGTTCTACGACCACCTGTACAAATCGTTAACGCCGGCGCTGATGGCCGGTGCTCATCGCCGACAACTGTCGCTGGTTGCCCGGTTCCTACGGTCGTCCCACCTTCCTGCGTATCTCGTCACCGCCTACATCAAACGCCTCGCGCGTCTAGCGATCTGTGATGGCGCGTCACCGTCCGCTGCCCTATTCGCGCTTGCCATGATCCTCAACCTGCTACGCCGGTTCCCGTCCAGTCGCGTTCTGGTCGACCGGCCCGACGTCACCGACGGCAACGACACGTTCGACATGACGGCCGACAACCCGCACGATTCGAACGCCATCCAGAGCTCGCTCTGGGAATTGCACACGCTCCGGTCGCACTACTGCCCCGAGGTCGGTCCTGGTTCCGGGATGGTTCGGTTCGGTTTCGTTGACCGGTGTGGTCTGGGTGTAGGTGGCTCGCCTGGCGTCCAGCGACATCCCCGTCATGGAGCTGGACATGAGCACGTACGCCGAGTTCACATACACGACGCTAGCGGACAAGCACAAGGTCAAGAGACGCAGGGTCACCATGGCCGTCCATGCGCCGGAGACCCTGTTCCCGCCTGAAATGCTCAGCAGCGGCTGCTGGGCGCTCCCGTCTGCCTAAACCGCAACGCGTGTGGAACGACTGATCGACGTGTTCGCGGCGCTCCTGTATTGCTGGGTGGTGGAGGTCTCAGGGGACGTTCACTTGCTCCACGACAACGTTGGCGCCAATCGCGTTGACGGGTGGCTGTGCGCTGATGGGTTTGTCGGGGGCGAACCGGTCGAAGATGGATGGGAAGTTCAGGCGGTAGACGAGGCAGGCGCCGACGGTGCCAATGCAGGCGGCGGCGAGGACGTCGGAGTAGTGGTGGTGGTAGTCGGTCAGGCGCGTCAGAGCGATCCAGACAGCGACCAGCGTGGGCACCAGGCTGAGGACCGTTCGGGTCAGGGGCGAAGGCGATCGCCTGCTGCGCTGGCAGTGCAGGCGGCACTTGCCGAGCAGCCAGAGCGACAGGAAGACTTGGCCGGCGAACGCCCAGGACGTATGGCCAGACACAAAGCTTCGCCGGGCGTCCTGCTCGTTGACGAGGACGTCGGCGTAGTAGTTCGGTCGAGGGCGCCCAACGACGAACTTGATGACGTTCGTCACGGCGCTAACGGTCGACAGCGAGGAGGCGAGCCCGGTAACGCTGGCGATGGCGTCGTCGATATCGCGAACGATGACGCCGCTCCATAGCGCCATGATGCAGGCGGGCACCACGCCAGACACGATGTAGTTGACCCACATCGCGACCGTGTTCGTCTGCAGCGGGTACTAGATAGGCAACGGCAGACGGTTAACAACGTCACGAGTGGGAAGGCGGCCGATGTGGGCGATCGACGCACCGCTAGTTCGCCGTCACCTTGCGGGACGAACTGGATGTGCACCGAGGCGTGGTCGGCGCTGATCGCGATGACGAACATGACGACGCAGACGCACCACTCCTCGACGCGCCACCTCTGCCACCACGGCCCGTGATCTTGCTTCCCGCGCCGGCTGATCTCCATCGTGCGACGCGCCAGCACTTCTCCTGCAACGGGAAGCGCGAGTGCCAGTGCCAGTGCCACAGTGGCCAGTCACCTGCCAAGGTACTTGGAACGATCGCCGATCTGGACAGTACGACGACGCAACGGCCTCCTGTGCCGTATGAATCTCCCTTTGGCCACATGTGCCACTGAACCGTTGGTCTATTGGTCATTCAGTGGGTGGGTGACCTGCTTTGGAACGCGGTCGACTCGACCAGCGGCCACCCAAGATCGTTGGCGAATCGTTCGATGCAGCGGAGGCGTTTCTGGGGGTGACCAGGCGCTCGCGAGATGCCCGTCCGCCGGTCGTACTCGTCGGACGTAAACGGGCGCGTGAAACTGTCCAGCCTGCCTGACGTCGGTGCGATCAGCAGCGGAGGATGCATCCCAGGCGGCACGACGAACTGCAGGAGGATGTCTTCGCAGTTGCCGACGTCGTCGACGAACGTTCGCTGTGCGTCGTACGTCGCGCTGGAGTACGCGTGCAGGAACCGCACAGGCAGGAACAGACCGCCGCCTGGCAGCAGGGCATTGTAGGCGTCGCCGGCTCGGGATGGGAATTCGTACGTGGGCGGGTCCCTTCTTAAGCGACGCGGGTAGAACCCGACCAGCCTCATCGGATGTCGCCTGGCCCAGAACAAACCGATGCGGAAGCCCGTCACGTCAACCTGGAAATCGTCGTCGATCGTGAAGACGGTTGATGTGCGTATGGCATCGTATGGGACGTAGCGGTTGTTGAGGCTGTTGTGCTTCGGTCGTATAATCACGACCTTGTCAGCGATGCCAAGGCTTTGGAAGTGCTGAGTGAGGGCGGGCGGCGGATCCGAGGCGGCGTCGTTCCACACCAGGATGGCACGGTCGACTTCGCGCAACGGTACGATGTCGCGAAAGACCGGGTTGGCCAGGAGCGCCTCTACCCGTCTGTATGTCATCATGACAATCGTTATGGGAACCGGTTCACCCTTGGACAGCGCCCGTACTGTGCCATTAGACAGCCAACTACGCCCACGCCAGCTGTTGCTGGTCGGTCTGTCCGTGACGTACAGGACGACAACTAGCGATAGGGCCGCCAGTACGATGATGGCCATCATCAAGGCTCGCAGGTGGCCCCACAGGATCGGCATCGTCGTTGAACGCGGGTCGACGTTCGGCAACGGCCGAATTAGACAGAGGCCAGGTATACAGCGATACTATAGGCCGGAAGTGCTCTTGGCCGCAGTTGTGCCGGAACGGGACGTTCTCCCCGATGACGTCATGCGCACGCGGTCCGCGCGGTTTGGGTCCTCCAAAAATGGTCCTCCAAAAATGGTTCGTCCTCAGGTCGATAAAGCCCTTCTGCTAGCAGTCTTCGATGCAGGCGATGTGAGTTGTGACCTTCATTTCTACATGCCACTGTTGGGTAACGACAGTTGGTCCGATCATCGAATACAAATAGCTAGGCAAATATCGCGCAAGTGGCGTCCAGAGACCTATGTACATACGTGGCGTTATTGTTCCTCGTTTTCATCCAAAACGCAAAATCTGCTACGAACGGTTCCTTGGCGGACTTCGCGCAGTTGCCTCGAGACACGGATGTCGGACGATAGCGATAGGGCGTCGGAGCTCGCGATCTGATGCATCGCACCGGCGGACCGACCCCCCGGAAGGTGATGAAGGGTCGTCTCGTGCGCAGCCAAGTGGAGGTTGCCCGATACTCTACCGCGTCCGTTTTCAGAACGTTCGTCAAGGCGTACGGTAACGCCCAGGCGCGGCCCCGTTCGTCAGTTGGCATGACGGAGCTCAGTGCCGACTCGCTACAAGAGGTTCTGAAATGTGCTTCTTGACGTCTTCCGTCGGCATTACGGTTCGGGGTGGTTCAGATGAGCCAGCCTCGGCCGGAACCAATTGAAGCGGAGGACCTTCCGATTCTAGTTCGCTTCAAAACGAGCAACCACATTTACAACGTTGGCGAAGACGCAGGTATGTCCCGTTAGTATTTCACAGTTATTTAGCATTTATTGTCGGTTTCAGACCGTTCGGAAAGGTCTCTGACGAGGTGGACGCAGACTGTCACCAAGCCGGACCTGTTCACACGTACGGCGACAACATCGTTAATGTATCCGAGTTCAATCGGTTTCACATTACTGTCCTGGCCGTGCCCTATGTAGGTTGACAGGCCAGGTCAACTGTCAAACGAAGCGATCGAAGAATGTAAGGGTCGCGTGGGTCCAGTCGACTGATTACATTTCATGGGCGAATCGAAGCACGCCTTATCCTACGGGTCATCCCTCTCTAATTGGCCTTTTCGTTTATCGAGCGGTGGGCCGACGTGCTTCGGTTCGGCCATAAAATGAAACCAGTCAGTCGACTGGACCCACGCGACCCTTACATTCCTCGATAGGTGCCCAGAACTCTGGATATGACCTTCGGGAGATCTTTCGCCGCTTGTCGGGTCACAGCGGTGTTCCGAAACGTCTGTATTGCACGTTCCAACATTTCCTCGCCTTCAAGGACCGGAATTTGGGCCCGTCTCCGGTGATCATGCCGGTTTGTGCTTTCTTAAAGCGATGCTCTGCCCCGGTTCCTTGTTGGCTGTGTATTGCACGCTCCATTCTCCAACAAGGAACCGGGGACAAAGCATCGCTTTAAGAAAGCGCAAACCGGCATGATCGATATCACCGGAGACGGGCCCAAATTCCGGTTCTTGGAGCGCTTATGGGCCCGAACGAAAGACGTTCCAGGCGACCATCCGGGACTGGAAGGCGAGGAAATGTTGGACCGTGCAATGACCATCCTCCATCGTCGACCAGTTCAAGCAATGAGACATTCTCTATTTCATTGCTCGGTACAGTTGCATTGCACGACGTAGCACGATGGCGTTCAGGTAAGCTTGTGCCACAGATGCTTGAACGTACCGGTGAATCGCTTCACCGCGCCTGGGCAACGCCTTTCCAGCAGTGCCACAACTTCCCCATGGCCAGCCTCCTTGGCCCTGTCCAACGCCGTCTGTCGTTGGTGGTCCTTCGCATTAACGTCGACGTCGATACCCCTGAATTCAAGCAGCGACTCGACGACGACTAGGTGCCCTTTCTCTGCAGCCAGAACCAGGGGTGTCTTTCCTTGACAGTCGCGTGCATTGACATCAACTCCCTTGGCGTGCAGCAGCAATTGTACGATTTCGTTATACCCCCAGAAAGATGCAACGTGCAGCGGTGTCGAACCTACTGGCACGATACGCTCGGTGACGTCGATCCCGGGAATTTCCAGCAGCCTCCTGACGATTCGCTCATTTCCGTTCGCCACTGCCCAATGTAGCGGCGTCGTCATGTAGTCGCGCCCCATGTTGATGTTCGCGTTGATCCCCTGAATGTCGGCCAGAAGATCGACAAGGTGGACGTTCGTTTTGGCGGTCGCCCATTGCAGAACATTGCCGAACATCGCATCCCATGTCGCTTCGTTGACGATGGCGACATCGCGCTCGCGACTCTCTCCATAGACGACGGCGTAGGGAATCCTGTCGACGATTAACTTTTGTTCCTCTGTCTTGGCGTGTTGACGAAGGTCTGCAATGATAGGACAGTGCTCCACCATGAACAGGAACGCTTCAGAGTTTCGAGGCAACGACGTGTTCGTCATGGCGCGGATGTCACCCCAGTTCGGCTTCAGTGACAGAAGTGCTCTCCCGAGAGTCGGCATGCGGAGGCGACAGGCTGCCGTCAGCAGGGCGTAATATCCATCGTCCATCGACATGAACGTCTGCCGAACCCATTTGGCCGCTGCCTCGTCCTATAGCACACCATCAGCGTGCGTCTGGGAGATGGTCACCTGAAAATGGTAACTTACCTCGTCGAATGCGTAATCCTTGCTGAAAGTTACGACCGCGTTCAACTCAGGGGTTGCAATATTCTCCAACACGATCGGGGACGTATGGCTGACGACGTCGTTGCGTGCTGAACGCTGCTCGAGCATGACCGTAAGCGTTTGGGAGTGGTTGCGAATTGCCTCTACGACGGCGTCAATGCTGTCACCATCCTTGGAAATCAACTTGACAGGCGTCGGTGCAGCTTCGCCAAGACCGCTGAGAAATAGACCGACGACCGTGATTACGCAGAGCCGTCTGGTGTTGAATCGCGTACGGATGCCGCGGGTCGACATGAGCACGAACGGTCGTTAACGTTGCCTGGGTCTTCTGATGTCAGCCGTGCGTCTACGTGTTAATGCCGACGGTCGGATTGGTTCTGGCGCAGAGCTGCGGCGTGCGCCCCGGCACATTGCCCGCACTGCGCGGACTTGCGCCGTGCCACTGGGCACTCCGCGCAGTGAGCTCCCAGTGGCGCTTGACTCTCGGACAGTGGCTCTTGACTGTCGGACAATGGCTCTTGACTCTCGGACAGCCTCGGATTTTCCCCCCTTTTTTGCACATACCGAGACCATTTGGTCGAAAGATTAATCTGAGCCGAGCCAGCAGGTAGGTAGGGCAGCCACAGGAGTGTAGTCACACTTAGCTGACGATGGCAATTAAACATCTAGCCACCTTCCTACACATGCAAGGTCGGCCAGTTCCGGCAATGTAGACATTCTCCATTTCATTGCTCTCTTTACAGTCGCGTGGCACAACGTAGCACGATTGCGTTCAGTTAAGCGCGATCCGCAGATGCTTCCACTTATCGGTGAATCGCTTCGACGCGCCTGGACAATGCCTTTTCCGCCGTCCTTTCAGCCGTGCCGCAACTTCCATTTGGCCAGCCCCATTGGCCATTGGCGCTGTCCAATGCCGTCTGATTTCCGTAGTCTTTGCACTGACGTTGATCTCCCCGACGTTGAACAGTGACTCCTCGACGTCTACCGTGAGATAACGGTAGCCGCACATCATGGGGAGCCTGTCGAGGCAGGTGCGCTGCTCTAAACCGACGTCTGCGCTTAACCTCAGGGCGACGGTGTTCCCGGCAACAAACAGCGGTCTTGGTATTCGCCAGGATGGGGGATGTGAATGCGTTGGGCAGGGGGTGCTGGCGGCATCGCGGTTCCTCGACATGCGCTCGTTCCTGGTCGCTGGTCGCGTCTCTCGACCGCCCGGGTCCGAGGCGGAATTGGGCGGTGATGCGCGATGACGGGACCGGCGTGCTGGCGGCGGGTCGTGAGGCGGGCCTGGTGGACGGGCGCCATCTGCAACGCGTTCTGCAGGGGAGATCGCGGGCGCGCGTGCGGGCGGTGACGGCCGGCGCCGTGTGCCGCATGGCGATCACCGCAATGGACGCGTGCGCAGGTCGCCTGCTGTGTGCCGCGGGTCGCCGGGCGACCGTTGTCGACGCGGCCGCCGTTGCCGTGCGAGCCGAGTTCGCAGGGCGCCACGTTCTCACAGGTCGCGTGTGGATGTGTGCCGCGCCCAGCGACGCTGACCTGACGATGCTAGGCGCCGTGTTCTATCCCGTCGACGCCGGCCTGCTGGTCGTGGCCGACCGGTCCGGGCACGTTCGCCTCGTCGACGGGTCGAGGATGGAAAGCGCCCTCGACCTGCCCGTCAGCAGCGAGATGATCGGGCACCTGGCAATCTCGCCGGCCAACCCGACCGTAGTGGGCCCCCCTGCGATTCATCACGCGCGATGGGTGCTGATGATGCTGCAGGTCGTGGCGTGCAGCGTGTCGGAGGAGGCGGGCGTGCGCCTCGTGGATCTTCGCTCAGGCGCGCGTACCCACGTGCTGGCGTACCCGTCCGGCGCCAGGGTCACCGCCCTAGCCTGGTCGCCATGTGACCCGCACGTCTGCGTCGCTGGGTACACCGACGAGCACGTCCTTCTGTGGGACATCCGGCGTCCAGGTGTGCCAGATGACGAACGGTACCGGGCGTCGCCCCCCTGTCTGACCTGCGCTGCTGCCTGCCAGATCCGCTGCACAACGTCGCCCTGTCGTCGGCGACCGACCATCGGCGTTCGATGATTACGGGCCTGCGGTTCTCTGCGTTCGCCGACACGGTACTTGCATGTGCTGGTGTCGACGAGGCGCGCATGCCCTGCAGGCTGACACGGGACGCCCACACCAGGTGTTTGCTGCCGCTGCCAATGGCCTCCTGCACGGGGTGGACGTTCGTACGGGTCGGCGCGGGCTGTCGTTCGTGACGGACGATTATCGGCGATCACCGATTCAGTACGACGACGAGTGGCGCTGGTGCCGGGCGATTGCGCTGATCGTTTGCCCATAGGTTCACGGTGATCAACGACTGGAACTGTGTCGCGTACCCCAGTGGGCCTGGAGCCCTGCTGTTCGGCCTCGAATCGGCCCGCCTGCCGCCGGTGGGCAACGTACAGTCTGGCCTGGCCGACGTCACCGCCCTGGCCTTCGATCGCGACCTCCTTGTATGGCTGTTGTACTGCTCGGGCGTCGTCTGCACCCGTTCTGATTCGCGCGTCCCATGAAGACCCTGTTCAGCGGAGACAGCGACGGCGTCGTTGTCGTTCACCGCCCCGTCTGGTCGTCGCCTGCTGAGTCCGACTCTGCCCCTGGCGACCTGTCTGCCGAGTTCAGCGACGTGGAATTCGCACCCTGTACGGGTCAGGGGCGCGTCCCATGCCAGAATGGTGTATTGAGCGGATGCGTTGGATGCACTAGGACCTACCCGTCAATGCTCGACAGGGGGTGAAGCCCAGGGGACAGCGCGGGAGCAGATGGCGAAATCTCGGGCGACGGCGCCGATGGCCGGATCCCGGGCGACGGCGCCGACGGGCGAATGTCGTTCAGAGCTGGCAGCACGAACCCGTTGCGAATGCCCGCGTGCGACGTCGCCCCCAGCTCGACGCCGTCGTCGGATTCAATCCGCTTCCAGAGCACCTGGCCAGCACTACTGTGAGATATCGTTGTGCCGCGTCCTGGGCACGCCCGACTACCCGAACAGGCAGGGCGGCGGCCGCAACCAGCAGGCAGATGCCGATAACAACAACGACGGTTTCGGCGGGTTGGATCGCGTGCGAACCCGGTGGGCCCACGGCCGGCAGGATGGCGGCCAGGGTGATGACGCCCAGCGTCAGCAGCACGGCCGACCTGATCATGACCTTGCGCCATGTGAACGTCGTCGCCCTGTCGCCGGCGTCGCCGCTGGACGCGTCCAGGTCGGCGTATTGCATCACGACGACGACGTCGTAGATGGATCGATCTGTACCGTCGGGTTGCCACACAGGCGAGATTCCAGTGAATCGTGTCTCCACGCGACGGAAGGCTGGGTACGCGTTCTATCGAGGCACGAGACTAGCACTGCTGCTGGCTGGGGCACCGGGCGTCGTTGCACAATGGCGCTGGCGTGGGTCTCTATTGCTGGCGCTCGTTCGTTCGTTCGTCGCCCCCGCCGGCTCTACAGCTTGAGCCACCTCAGGGTCGCCACTTTGACGAGATCGTTGACGAGGAACGCGCAGGCGAACGAGTACGCGACGACGACGGCGCTCTTCCACAGCGGGAGGCTGGGGATGATGATGCCCAGCGTGGCGATGATCAGGACGAGGGCGGCGACGGTCAGCGACACGCCCAGCAGGACCCAGCCGGGTCGTGTCGCGTTCGGCCCGTACGAGCAGGCCCGGTTGCGGACGCTGAACAGCGTGAAGAAGCCGAAGAAGTACAGGAGGACGAAGTTGAACGTGTGCAACTGGCCCGTGTCGCCCGCTAGGTCGAGCGGGCCCGCCCCGATGTACAGCAGGCCGATCGATTCGCCGACGCAGACCATGCCGAGGATCGTGGAGGCCAGCGCCAGGCGCCCGACGTCGAACGTGGTCGGCCGGGGCGACCCGGTCACCCGGTCCGTCGAGATCGCGATCGTGACAAAGTCGACGAGGAACAGCAGGACGACGATGTCGACGGCGTCGATGACGACGTAGTGCTCGGGCGTGACCAGGTACGCCAGGACGACGTAGACGACCTGCTGGCACGTCTTGATGATCTTGTTCAGCATCCAGGTCACGATGCGCTGGTGCGTCTCGCGGCCGACCTCGACGAGGGCCAGCGCGCCGGCCAGGCCCTCGTGCGTCAGGACGGCCGAGGCGGCGCCCTTGGCGATGTCGGTCGCGTTCGACATGGCGATGCCGACCTCGGCGAGCTTCAGCGCCGGCGCGTCGTTGACGCCGTCGCCCGTCATGCCGACGACGTGGCCCGCCTGTTGCAGGGCGCGGATCACGCCGTGCTTGTCCTCCGGGTACACGTCGCCGAACCCGTCGACGGACGACCAGTCGACGCCGACGATCTCCAGGTCGCCGCCGCCGCCGCCGCCGCCCTTCCTACGCCGGTACGCGTCCAGGCTGATGACGCGGTCGCCGATCGAGACGGCCGCCGCCGTCTGCCGCCCGATCCGGGTCGCGTCCCCCGTCAGCATCTTGACGGTGACGCCCAGCGCCCGCAGGCGCTCGACGACGTCCTTCGAGTCGGCGCGCGGCGGGTCGTAGACGGCGACCAGGCCGACGAAGCGCAGCGCCGGCCCGGTGGCAGTGGACCGGGCGACGGCCAGCGCCCGGTACCCGCTGCCGGCCCAGCGGTCGACGACGGCGCTGATGCTGGCGGCGACGGCGTCGGCGTCCTGGCAGAGCGGGACGACGGAGGCGACGGCGCCCTTAACGGCGCTGAACGCGGCGCCGGTGTCGGCGTCGACGACGTGGCCCTCGGTGCGGCGTGTGCTCGGGTCGAACGGCGTGAAATCCGTCTGCCTGTACCGGGCCAACGCCCGCTGCACGAGACCGCGCCGCTCGGCCTGGTCGCAGAACGCGCTGTCGATCGGGTCGTGGTTCGCCGCGCTCGACGCCAGGTACCCGGTCGTGAGGACGGCGTCGTCGTCGCCGTCGGGCGCGTGCACGTCGACGATGGTGAGGCGGTTCTCCGTGATGGTCCCCGTCTTGTCGGAGCAGAGCACCGTCATCGAGGCGGCGTCCTCGGTGGCGTTCAGACGCGTGACCAGGACGCCGCGCCGGGCGAGCTCGACGGACCCGAGCGCCATCGTCACCGTGAACATGGCGGGCAGCGCGATCGGGATGCCGCTCGTCAGCAGCAGCAGCATGAGCGGGATGACGGCGACGGTGTCGTCGCCACGGGCCGCCGTGACGACGAAGGCGACGGCGACGCAGACGACGACCATGGCGAGCAGGGCTCGTGTCACGAGGCCGATCACGTGGTCCGTGTGCGTCTTCGGCGCCGACGTCTGCACCAGCGACACGGTGCGCCCGAACACGGTGCCGGCGCCGACGCGCACGACCTGGCAGGTCGCCTCGCCGCGCACGACCGTGCTCCCGGACAGGACCTCGTCGTTCGCCGCCTTGGCCATCGGCTGCGACTCGCCGGTCAGCGCCGACTGGTCCGCCGACACTGTGTGTGCGATCGTTTCGTTCATGGGTGGGCGAGACGCGCGCGACAACGACAGCACGTACGTTGGCCCTGGACGATGACGAGGTCGGCGGGGACGACGTCGCCGAGGCGGACGCGGACAACGTCGCCGCGGACGAGGTCCCTGGACGGGGCGTCGGCCCAGGCGCCGTCGCGTAGGACGCGGGCGCGCACCTCGAGGCGGGCGCGCAGGCGGCGCACGGCGGCGCGGGCGCGCACCTCCTGGACGAACCCGAGGACGGCGTTGGTGACCAGCAGGACGCCGATGATGTAGGCGACCGTGTACTTGCGGACCCAGGGCAGGCAGGCGACGACGATGGTCACCTCGAGCATGTAGGCGGTCAGGCCCGTGAACTTCCTCAGGAACAGGCCGACCGGGTTCGCCTCCGCCTGCACCGTCTCGTTGTACCCGTCGGCGGCGCGCTGCGCGTCGACCTGCGCGCCCGACAACCCGCGCGACACGTCCGCTGCCGGCAGCGGCCGCTCGTTGTCGTCCGCCGCCGCCGCCACCGCCGCTATCGGGACGACGGCGACCGCCTCACGACCGCCCGGGTCCATTGCCGGTTAATAACGTGCGGGATCGGTCCTGTGTCGCGATGGCCGCGCGCGCGCCCCCCGCCTATGGGTCGTTCCCGCCGCCCTTAAGCGATCGCGACGACGAGACTTGGGCGTGTAACCTGGACGGGCGAGCGGGCGACGCCGCAGGGGACCCACCGGTTGCGCCCGGACCGCCGATGACGTCGAATACTATTGTGACGGGACGAGCGCGCGCGGTCGATCCTGTGGTAGTACGTAAAGGGTGGCGGGTCCACGCTCGTGGTACGGGTCGCATCGGATCGGATCGATGACGCGCATCGTGGACGGCGCGCCGTTCCTCGTATATGATCCAGGGCAGCAGCTGGACGGTTGACGTTGTGGTGTGCCTCAGGGAGCGTCTCGCTTCTAAGTCATGCCGGTTCAACCTGGGTCCGCACGTGGAGCGACGTTGTTGTATACGCGACGGTCGATCAATGCCGCATCTGCTTCCCGCGTCCCTATGTTCCCCGTACTATGCAATACGTCTGGCACCATCAGAACTATGGAACATCGCAGCATAGGCGTCGATTGTCGATCGTGAAGTCGGCGGTCCGGCACGGCCGCGGTCCCGACCGGTTTACAGAGCACCGCGCCGTCGCGTTGATACGTACAGTAGAAAGGGCTCTGGTCGGTGCCCACTATTCCGTACGTGCTGATACGACGTCAAGGTCGACCTCGTATACGGGCGGCCGTTGTTCTTGTCTTCGCACATGCAATACACAGTCTCCATTGCTCGCCAGCACAACCGCTGCGTCTAGCGGCTCGCTGGAGCCTGCCCGGCGCCGCCGGCCGCGCACATCGCCAGGTGTAAGGCGTCTTCGTCGCGGAGCGAGGAGTTTATTCGACGTTTACCTGGTGATCGTCATCGATGCCTCTCGCTGGTTCCGGCGTTGTAAATCCAGGCAAGATCGGCTGCTGTCTGCTGGTCCCCGTCTCGTAACGCCGAGCAGCCGTTGAACGGTACGACGGGGCGCCAACCATACCACGATACGCGTCCCGGGCAGCCAGGTGCGGCGGTGACGTCCTATCCGTCGGAATCGCGTCGATATCAAATTCCAGGAGCACATTGAGCAGCAAGTCCACGATGTCGTGGTAGGGACCAGGGACGGCTGTGCAATGGGGCCGCCGCTGGGTACGTTGACCTGGCATTAACGTGATCCCGCGGACATTCAGCAGCAGAGAGATGATGTCCTGGCGATCAGCTCTGACTTCGCAGTGCAGGGGGCGTCTGCCTGCGCCTGTCCAGCACACTGCCGTCGACCCCGGAAGGCGCAGTAGGCACGCCATATCAACTCCGGTTCGCCATGGGCGTATGCGATCCAGTGCAGCAACTTCAATCCGTCGGCCCACGTCGCGGTACGGATCACTGATCCTGCATCCCCCTCTGCAGCGAGACGACCGCGGACCGACAGCAGGCGGTCAACGCGTGAGTCAGTTGAACCCTGACAGTTTGACCGACTACCATGCCGAAGAAGCGACACGACGAGCCCGCGGCCATGATTAATGTTGTTCCGCGCGTTGTGTCGATGTGGAACCACTGCAAAGGCGGTCAGGATGTCGTTTCCCGGCAGCCCAAGAACGTTAAGGTGGACTCCCGGTCCCTGACGTCGAGAGGTTTCATCTATGTCCGGTTTGTGATGTCGTCGTTGCTGAACGCGCACATGCTGCATTGCCTGCTGTGTCGAATTCGGAAATGATCTCCGATTTTAACAGCTAGGCATATCTCAACCACCAAAAGTCCTTCAGCGACTTTCTCTGCAAGTTCTCCTGACGTCATTCCATGCGAGGGCACCCAGTGTGCGACAACGTCGCAGAGAATGTCGCTGAAGGACTTTTGGTGGTTGAGATATGCCTTCCACTTGTGATAGCTGTTAAAATCGGAGATCATTTCCGAATTCGACACAGCAAGTAATGCAGCATGTGCGCGTTCAGCAACGACGACATCACAAACCGGACATAGATGAAACCTCTCGACGTCAGGGACCTGGAGTCCACCTTAACGTTCTTGGGCTGCCGGGAAACGACATCCTGACCGCCTTTGCAGTGGTTCCACATCGACCCAGTGCGGAAGAACATCGTGGTGAGGAGGAAGCGCTCCAAACATGCACGGTCAACCTGTGCTCGACCAAGCACAGTCGGAATCACAAGAGTTGCTACGAGCTCATTCATTCCTCCAGGACGATCCGCAGGCGCGAAGAGCCAGAGCAGCCAAGCCGCCGGGGTCGATGGCTACAATAAATATGCCTCACTCCGATTAACCTGACTTGGGCAATTTTCGACGACGTCGAGTTTCTTCAATACCAGCGCTCGTTTGTCCAAAGACGCATCCTGTGGAGGGAACAAGTGGAATGAACTTTTCCAATCTCCATGACGCTGGACTCGCTAGATGACATATAGGTGATGTCGACATTTACCTAACAGCATCGTTAGCTAAAACACAGGATCCCAACCGGTGGGCAACCGTACGGTCAGATGCAGCGCTACAGTGCAATCCGAACCTCGTTTGCAACAACACAATGGTCTGCGGACGCCGGACTCCGGAGTTCAAGTCTGCGGGCTGCGGCCAGGGGCGGCGGCCATGGCCCTGTCATAACTCCGTGGCCAGATTTTATGACGTCATGACGTCATAAAGGCGTCATAAGGCGTCATAAGGCGTCATAAGGCGTCATAAGGCGTCATAACCACAAAACATATGGCAAGAAGACATGTTGCTGTATTCTTGATAAATCAGGTAGCAGATCATTCGCCGTCTCCCTCGCTGTCCGAATTGGGTAGATCATCAACAGCACCTGTTTCGGAACAGGCGCGCACGATGGGTCTACTGCAGCCAGCAGACACTGCAACTCCATGATCAGCTCGAACTGCAGCAGGTATCTTGGACACGAAGTCGGTCATTCGTGTAACGATATTCCCGCGAACCCAGGACAGTACCGGAGGGAGCCGGAGAACCAACCGGACGCTCGGAATCAGCCGCGCGTGCAATAAACCCATTGCCTGGGAGGAATCGATCGTTCAGGTGGGGGCACACGTTCAAGTGCGACCTCATTCGGGTTGTCGTTGCGATCACATCACCCCCGCAATGGTTGCAAACACAACGATCGCCGTCGTCGGCTCCATCATCGTCCCTGGCCTGATAGGGCGCTGTGAAGTGCTGTCTTAACGCTTGCGGTCGCTCTGGAGCGCTTCGCCGGCCTTGGCATCTCGATTCTGGTGCTGCACGAATGGGGGGACAGTGCGCAGTGCGCAGATTTCGGAGGCCGCGCACCACTGTGTATGACGCCCTATGACGGGGGCTCTCCGGGATGACGTCATATGACGTCATATTATGACCTCATAATATGACGTCATACTTATGACAGTGCCATGGCATAATATGACGTCATACTTATGACAGTGCCATGGCGGCGGCCGAGAGTCGAGACCGCCAGTGTCCGCTCCCGCCACCCGCAAGTCCGATCGTCGATCGACCATCTGCAAGTCCGCGACCCGGGTCGACCCACGCCGTTCGAAGACTACATGCGCCATCGGCATGATTGTAGTCTTCATGACCAGTCGGCAGGACATCCGACAGAAGCCTACGCGTCAGCCTGGGTGTACGAGAGCTGGGAGCAGATCAGCAAGGACACAGTTCTCGTCGACCCGGGTCGACCCGGGTCATGGGCGGGTGCGGCGGGTCTGACCCGGGTCGACCGGGAACACCCACGGGTCGGGTCGGGTCGACTGGAAACACCCACGGGTCGGGTCGGGTCGACTGGAAACACCCACGGGTCGAGTCGGGTCGACCCGCTGCCATCTCTAGGCCCACGTGTTGAGTAGTACTGTGTCCTTGCTGATCTGCTCCCAGCTCTCGTACACCCAGGTTGCTGCGTCCTGACGCGTGGGCGTCTGTCGGATGTCCTGCCGACTGGCCATGAAGTCTACAATCATGCCGATGGCGCATGTAGTCTTTGAACGGCTTGTTAATGCCGTGTAGCTTCGAGGTGAAACCTGCCACCACGACGTCGACCTGGGCAAAGAAAATCAGGCGCCTTCATAGACGTGCACATCTTCCTCCGCCTCGCTGAGGTATCGAGATCGGCGAACTTGTCGACGGCACTCGCCTCGTGGTGCGCTGAAAAGCTGTCGAGCATGAGGTCCCTGCCTACCTATATGTAGGTAGACGGCTCACGGCAGTATTTCGTACGCGCTGATACGTCAAGGTCGACCTCGTACTGTCTGCTGTTCTTCTTTTATTCGCACATGCAAACAGTGTCCAGTGCTCTCCAGCACAACCGCTGCGACCAATGGGTCGCAGGAGCCCACCGGTACCCGGTGCCGGCGCCGGGCCGCATCGCCAGGTAATTTGGCGTCTTCGCCGCAGAGCGAAGAGTTCGAAAGCATAACTTTACATACCTGGTGAACTTCATCGATGCCGCTCATTGCTACGACGTCGAGGATTTGTCGATCAGTACACATGGGGGAAGAGCCGCAGAGGGACCAGAAATTAAAATCAAAGCTCTTTACGAGACGTGTTCTGGCTGTCGATGCGCATATCAATGGCGAGCCCAGCACAGGCGCCTCATCAGAAGGCAGCTGGGTCATGCCCATGCACGGGGTCGATGGCTATATAATAAATATGCCACACTCGGATTGACCTGACTTGGGCAATTTCGACGTCGAGTTCCTTCAATACCAGTGGTGTTATTTGCTCGATCGTGTTTTCAAAGACGCATCCTGTGGGCTATTGTTTAGCTCGGGGAGAAACAGGCTCGCGGGGTCCGATCAGGTCTACGCGAAGCCCTCTCCGCGCCCAGTCGGGAAACGGGGAGGGGTGCTTAATCCTTACGTCGCTCCATCTCGCCCAACGCCCGTTCGTTCAATCGCCTATCGTGGACATCTCCATCATGACATTGGACATTGAGGAGATATAGGCCCGCCCTCCATGACCTGTGCTCGCGCAAGGCTGTATCGTCCAACTCCATCGCCGACGACCGCGCTGACTTCCACCACAAACTCCACGCGGCCCTGCGACGGAACCTAGAACAAGCGGTGTAATCGGTGAAGCGCTTCGCAGACCGGAGCATGATACCGTGCCCGACGTACAATAGGAAGGTGATCTCGTTATGCTCCGGAAAGGCGCACTCCAAACAGGCAGGCCCTCATGCGACAAACTCGAAGTCACCATGTTAGGGCCCTACCAGATAACAAAGGCCGTCAACCATGTCGCGTTCGAACTCGCGCTGCCCGCCACGTGCCGTATCCACAACGTGTTTCATTCGTCGTTGCTGCAGGAGCCATACGTCCCAAGCGTTATTAATTCCTGGGCGCCAGCGGGCGCCCCCGGATCCGATCATCATCGAGGACGAAGACGCGCCGCTGTACGTGGTCAAGGACATCCTCGATTCGCGGTTCCGGAACGAGCGCCTCATGTAGGTACTCACCTCCCTACGTACGGGGCACCGGTGGACTTGACGTTACCCACACAAGCCACCGGTGCGCCAGGAATAGACCGCCCCGACGGGCGCGCTGGAAAACGGCGCCTCAAAGACCGACGGCAGGCGGTCAACGCGTGAGTCAGTTGAACCCTGACAAGGTCCGCGAGCGGCGCGCGAGTCCCGCCTGGCGCAGGCCTGCAGTACTCAGATCCGTTGTTGCCGAGTGGAACCATGCAGGTGCTCCTGGGTATTTCGCTGTGTGTGCTTCTGTTGACGTTTCGGACGGGCGGCGTCCTTGTTGCCGGTGTCGATTTCGAGGACGACTGCTGGGCCGACGTCAGTACCTTCTTCGACTTCGACGCCTTCGACACCCATCAACTTGTTGGTGCGGGTATAGGTGGTGCCGCCACAGACCAACTGGGGGCAGCCGTTTCCCGCATGGGCACCGAGACCTGTCCAGACGACGAATACGTTGGCCGGCACGATTCTCTGCATGACAATGTGAATCCCGATTTGGAGATTCCCCCGACGAACCAGCCAGCCTCGATTCAGCACCCAAATATGCCCAGTCAAGCAGCATCCTCACGCACGCTTGCAGGAAACGGCAATCCACAGCAATGCCAGTACTGTCAGCAAACGTATGTGAACGTCGCCTCATGCATAGAACACGAGAGGGCCTCATGTATAGCGCGAGAACCAATCCCTGGCTCAATATTAACCCCCAGTGAAGAAGGCTACTCCGTCTTACAATGCCGAACTTGCAAGCAGCAGTGTAAAACCAAAGAAGGATTTCGTCATCATCAGCTCCGGTGTCGGGGGCGTGTTGAACGCCGAACAAATTCAAGAGTACTACGTGCCGTCTAACTTAGCCTTCCTCTCCTGTACCCGCTTGTCCCGCTTCTGTCCCACATCTGTTAACAATACAATTTGCCTGGAATTGATGCCTGCAGCGCACGGTGATTGACGACCTATTGTACGAGTGTTTGATGGACATTACGGGTCGGTTTGAATACCACACCAAGATGGCAATAAGTATTATATGTGCAGATCAACTGTTCTAGTCATTGACGTTACCTCAAAGGTGGGGAAGGGGGATGACATTGGGTCGCATTGGTGACAATTCGGGGCCGTCGGGCCAGTACGTCATGCCGGCCATGTACCGAGAAGCGCCAAGATTTTCAAGCGGCGGCGATGGCCCTCACTGGTTCCGGCGCTGTAACCCCAGGCAAGGTCGGCTGCTGTCCGCTGGTCCCCGCCTCGTAACGCCGGATTGATCCCCGGCGCCTGTAACAGCAACCTGACGGCCTTGAAATTGTTGTGCTGAGCAGCCAGGTGCAACGGCGTCCTGAGCAGGAAGTCGCGAGCGTTAACGTCAACCCCGGGCGTATTCAGCACGGCCTTGATGAACCACGACGGGGTCGGTGCCGACCAATCCAGGTACGTGTGCAAAGGCGTACGCTGGATGCTATCGCCCGCGTTCACGTTGATCCCGGGCATGGAGAGCAGCCGTTGAATGGTACGAGGGTCGATCATACCACGTTGCGCTTCCCGGGCAGCCAGGTGCAGCGGTGTCCTGTCCGTCGGAAGCGCGTCGACATCGATTCCAGTAGCATTGAGCAGCAAGGCCACGATGTCGTGATTGACAGGGACCAGCGACGGCTGGGGAACCAACAGGCTATTGCGCCAAGCACACATCGCCGTTTGCAATGGGGTCGACTCTGCATACATTGACCTGGCATTAACGTTGATCCCGCGGACACTCAGTAGCAGAGCGACCATGTCCTGGCGATCAGCTCGGACTGCCCAGTGAAGGGGCGTCTGCCGGTGGATGTCCAGCACATTGACGTTGACCCCGGGAAGGCACAGCAGGAACGCCATCAACTCCGGTTCGCCATCGGCGTATGCGACCCAGTGCAGCAATTTCAATCCGTCGGCCCACATCGCGTTGTTGATCATGGAGCCTGCGACCCTCTCTACAACAATGGCATCACGGATCTGATTCGCAACCGCCTTCTGATGATCGGTTTGGGCGATGCGGCACAGTCGGGCAACGACGTTCATAACAAATTCGAGGGCGGCAGCCGGCACGTCCGGGGACGCTGCTAAGCGATGCCAGTCGACGTCGAGAGACGCGACCGCGACCGGGAACGAGCGCATATCGAGGTACCACGAGGCCGCCAGCGCCCTGCCGACCGTGTCGGCGTCCATCCAGGACATCTGGGATCTGACCCATTCGTCAGCGTGCCCGACCTATAGGCAAACGCGTAACTCAGCAGTGGATCGTACAGGAACTTGGGCCGATATAGATACGTTGCCCACTGCGGTCGCGTTCATGAAGCCAGCGAGCAGCTGTAACTCGCGACTGGCGATCGCGGGCATGGGAACCGGAACACGGTCTTCGCCGCCGATATCAACCAGGTACATACGCAGCAGGCCTGAATGGGCGACGGCCGACGACGAGTCCACTTCAATGTCGACGCCATCGCCGGAGCGCAACGTCAGAGCGTGAACGGCCCCGGAGACGAGCAGGATCGCGACAAGGCCACACACCGGGCCACCGACCCGAACGGGATCGACGATGCTCATACCTGGATCGACGCCGGGCGCTGATCTGCTAGGACTGGGAATGCGCCCAGATATAGAAATCAGGCCACGGGATGATCAATGCCCCCAATGTGGGCTTGCGCATCATCACATTACCGCCATACGTGATACAATGTGGCGTGCGCTCATGGACATCGCGGGCGCCGGATGGAAGCTGGTGGGTGTGGATCTCATGCACGTCCACATGCTCAACACCGATGCGAACCGAATCCGTCAGTGCCGCCGGTCAAACCGGATTGCTGCCGGCAAACGTATGTGTATCTACGTACACAACCATGAATGAGCGGCAAGGTATTCAGATGCCTAGACCGGTCGAACTGTGGACGCGACATGGGTTCAGGCGCCCAGATCGGCGTCTGCTCGTCACCGACGTCAGAGATTCGGCGCCTGACCTGATCATTCGCGGAGTCCAACCCAGAGCGCCGACAGTCATGGGGACCCCCCTGTCGCAATGAGAACAGATGATGTCGAGCTGTGGCTCCAGAAGCCAGACGGCCCCCATTGTCCCGCTCCCCTGCACGATCGTGTCGGCGCCGTCGATCCTGGTGCGCGTTGACGGGGCGATCAGAGAGCCAGGTAGATGTGGAACAGACCGTTCCCGCTGCTCATGTGTGCTGCGCGGAACAGCGGCACCGATCGGAAATGCAGGTCGTTGTCGACATATCGGCGGCGCCGCTCGTGTTCCCGTCTGCTAGGATCACTCTTGACCACCACGCTAACGATGGGCCGCTGTGACCTGCCCTGTCGCGGCAATCAGCCCAGGGAATATGCCACACTCCGATGCGTCTGACGACGTCCCGTCCTCTTGCTGGTTGTGCATGAATAGTCGTGGGCTTCTTCTACGAGGGCGCAGATCGGCTACGTACCTTTTCTGCCAGACATGACGTTCCGCGTCGAAGGCGCATAGAGCCCGGGAACGCCCTGTCGTGATCCCGTTCGGAACGGCCATCCGTATCAAGTACGGGTCCAGCACCATGAGACTCAGCGTGTATCGGCCCCGGGCCGGTAATCCGCCAGGCACGTCTGGGAGCAGGTGGACGCGTCGCCAGCGCATGGTGGTATACAAGCTGGCTCTAGCCGGTGCAAGACTAAGCTCCGACTTGAAGGCAAGCTCCCAGATGTCATGGCGTGCCGGGCAGGGTCGACACGGTCTACTGTATTCTATGAGCCCGCCCGGAGCACCCATGCTCCGACGTCTGGTGCTCATCATAGTCGTTGATTCGGGTCAGCGTGGCCACCATCAGACGGCGAATCGCGCTGGGCATGGGCGCGCCCGGGAACCGCCGCTGGGCGATCGCCATGATCGCCTCGCAGAACAGCTCGAACGTCATGATGCGCCCCGCCCGGTTGCTGGAGGCCACCACCGGTTCGATCAGAACGACAATCTGTGGCGGGCGCGCCGCCCGACTCGACTCGGGCCGTACCTGGCTGATCTGGAGACGATGGACCTGCTGTGTCTGGCGGTGGCCTGGGTGATCTGCAGGAACAGCAGGTCGGCGTCGGCTCGGGAGAACCCGCCACGTCGGCTGGTCAGCTGGCACGCCGACAGCAACCTGAGGAACTTGCTGGACGACCAGACCATGGCGTTGTCGCCACCGGCAACCATCTTGAACAGTCGCCAGGCGCTCAGGTTGCTGGTCGCGATCAGCTCGTCCGTCGTGATCGGCGTCCTCGGCCTCAGGAGCGACGACGATGCGCGCGTCGTTCGACCGTACGCCCCCTCCAGCGCCAGCATCTCGCTCCTCAGCAGGCGACCCACCTGCACTGCCGGTGATCAGCGCGCCGCCCCCCATTAACGGCACGAGCGGGCCGGGGCGCCTACCTCCTTCTGCATGTCGAGCTCGACTTGCGCTCGGGTGACGGGCTCGAAGATGGCCAGGGCCGACGCGATCCGCTGTCGTGCCGCGCGTCGCATCGTGGTCTTGCTGGTCAGGAACCGCTCGAACAGGTCCGGGTCGCTGTCCTGCCCCTGCAATGCGTCGTGGGCGTTGCGAACGCGCTCCCGTCGTATCTCGGCGCGCAGCTCCCGGCGCCACTGGTCCACTTCCTGGAACGGTCGCCCGGCCAACGGCACCTTCAGCAGGCACAGGTCGGCGTACGTCGCATCCCTCTCCGGCAGCAACTCAATGACGCCCATGGCGCCGAGCGCGCCCCGGAACGGTTCCGACCGATCCGGGGCAGCGACGGGCGCCGCGTCGCCAACGACGACAGGCCGGGTGCCGACCTGGAGCATCCCCTCCATGTCCTTCATGAACAGGGTCCTGTTCGCGTCGCCCGGGCGTCGTCGCTCGCAAACCTTCCACACCTGAACGGCAAACGTCAGTCGTGGGACGCCCTCTGTTCTGGTATGGGTGTGCCCGACCCGGGCAAGGTGTTTCTTGTCGGACGGGGCGCTCGAGCACGTGCCCGGAGCGGTTGCCGCGGGCGCCGACGATGGCTTGGTGTGTCCGAGGACCTGGAGGATCTCCATGGTCTTCTCGATGACGGCGAATTTGATGGTGGCGTCGACGGGCGACCCCGTGCTGAAGCTGGGCGACGAGTTCACTTCGAGCAGCCACAGCTTCAGGTGGGCGTCCATCAGGATGTCGAACCCGACCAGGTGGAACCCGCGGCAGTCGACGTCGCTCTGCCCGTCATCGTCGAACGCGGCTTGGTACGACCCCCACATGGCGGGCCACATCGCGATCAGTGTCTTCGTGACGATGTCGGCGACCTGCCGCCAGAACGCGTCCGGGTCAACGGCGTACCCGCGATGTTGCAACTGGTGCAGGACGGTCGAGATCGTCCTCTTGCTGGACGAATCGTCCGGGGGCGACTCGCCTTCCGGCGCGCGGAACGCGGTCGACTCCTTGTTCAATGAATAGTTCGTCAGGTGCATGAACATCCTGGACAGGTTCGCGTCGGTCGGCGCCTGGTACGGTTCCGTGGCGAACCGCGCCAGGCCGTCCTTGAAGAGGAAGGCGCGCAACGGGTCCAGGTCCTCGACCAGCACATAGACGCGCATGTCCCATTTGAGGCCGTCGACCAGCAGCGGCCTGTCGATGTACCGCTGCACGACGACGCCCTGGTCGGCCTTGAGGCGACGGATCGAGTCCCACTTCTGCACCAGGCGGATATGGCGACCCTGGAGGCCGGACGTCGGCTTGACGATGTAGGTGGCCTGCGGCGCCTGGCGCATGGCCTTCTCGCAGGCGATCCGGTCCTGCGGGAGCTCCCAGGTCGGCGGCACGAACGCGAACGCGTCGGATGCGAACATGCGCCGGTGCAGGTTCAGCAGTTTCGCCAGCGACGACTTGGTGACGATCGCATGCATCTGCGGCAGGTGGTTGACGCGCTGGTGCGGGAGCAGGCGCGCGTAGATGCCCGACTGGCTGTGGTCGGTCCAGACGATCTCGGATTTGGCCATGTCGGCGTAGGGCACCTCGCAGATCTGGTCCGGGTGCCGCCGGAGCAGGTTCCGCACTGGGTACGTCAGACAGATTGGGTCGGGCGCGCGCGCGCACGTGTGCTTACAAATGTCCCGAGCGGCGCTGTGGCACTTGGAGATGCAGACGCCGATCGGCTGCCCGCCGCCCTTCTTCATATCGACAATGTCGGAGAACGACGGCAGGCGGCGACTGACAAGCGCGGACGAGGACGCCGAGCGGGCTAATCGCGATGTCGACTGCTGCCCAGCTGGGCAGCGGTTCGATTCGGTGCCGATCGAGGGCAGAAGACTTGCGACGTTGGACTTGGAGCGTTCCAAGGGGCTACTGGAAGGATTAGGCAGCGAACGTGGCCGCCGGACCGGGTCCCTGATGAGCACCCCTGCTTCGTCGTTAAGAAGGTGATCGGCCGTGGCGATTGACTTCTGGAGCGACAGCAGTATGGGCTCGTCGCTGCTGGCAATGGGTGCCCGTGGCGCCAGTGCTGACGGCGACTTCCATAACCGATGACGGACAGCCAGCAGATCCTCGTCGACGGGACCGCGTTGCTGTAGAACGTGAACAAGCGCCGAGGTTTGGACCCGATACAGATCCAGGGTGACGCCATGATCGACGTCGGCGGCGGCGCCGCCCATCAACGGTGGTGATGCCCGGTGACGTTAACGCCGATCCATTAGAAGACGCTCGGCGAGCCCGCCTCGTACCCGGCTGCGATCAAACCCGGGTACGCGTGCTTTAACTTTGGCGCTGTTCGACGAGGACGCAGGAAGTGCGCGCGCGACGGAATAACTTTGGCGGAGCAAAAAAACGAATCGCTCGGCCACGCTTCGATCGTGGGACCTATGGGTTATGGGCCCATCGCTCTTCCTACTGAGCTACCAAGCGCAACTGCGATTGCAGTCCCGTCGTGGGACTCTTTAGTGCATTCATCAGGTGTGACATCGTAGCGGCGCCTTGCGGCGCGCAAAATCGAGAGGCCGCCCGCAGCGGACTGCCGCAGGTGCAGTCGCGGGGGGCGAGTCGTCGTGACTCGTGCTGCAGCGCAGTGCAGTGCAGTTGCCGCTGCCCCATGGTATGACATCAGGTCGGGCGTGCGTTGCGACTGCAACAGCGCGGGCTTTTCTCTTCGTGGAGCGCGCGCTTCAATTTGAGGTGACGTCGTTCTGATCGATGGGCGCATGTCAGGTTGGGTCAGTGACGACGGCGCCGATGCGAGCGACGTCGCCGCGCACCTGCGCCGGGCCCGGCACGCCCAGCGGTACCCGCCCATGCAGGTGATCGGCGACGATGTCGACGGCATGGAGATCGACGGCGCCCTGCAGGTGACCGATGTCGTGCAGGACGCGATCCAGGAGGAGATCCGCCTGCTGCGGGTGCGCCCGCACGACGACCACGTCGACGTCGGCGCACTGCCCATGGCCCATCCGACCGACGCCGCCGACATCGCCATCCGCCTCGTCGTTGATACGAACTTCCTCCTCGGACACCTTCGCTGGATGTCCAGCATCAAACCGGTGCTGGTCGCCCACAACGTTGCGTTTCTCGTGCCGTACGTGGTCATGCAAGAACTGGACGCACTGAAGGTTCGTCGGTTTGCCGTTTCGTTCGAATGTTTGGAACGCAGCGACGTATCTGACGGACGAATGCAGGGTTCGGAGCGTCTCCACTGCGGTTCGATGTCGACCGGGTCGTTGGCGCGTCAGGCGATTCGTCAGCTGCATCAGTGGATGCGCGTGGGTGATCGCGCCGTGCATGGGCAGATGCTGACGCAGCGTTTGAACGCCTCGGGTGCCGTCCTGGGCAACGACGACGAGGTGCTGGCGTGCTGCCTCTGGTTCCACCTGCGCCAGTGCCGTGTCGTCCTTCTGTCGAACGATATGAACCTGTGCGTCAAGGCCATGGCCAACCGGGTTCCGACTCTCAGCCGCACGGACGGGTTCGACCTGGGCCCCGACGCGGATCAGGGCGCTCTCATTGACCATCTGTTCAACCTGACGGCAATGTCCTGACCGGTAAGAGGTGCAACGCTGTATCGCCGGGGCACTCATTCGTGACGTCTGCAGCACCAACGCTGCCTGTCCACTTCGAGGCATGCGCCGGACAGCGGTCCAGTGCCGTTCCTCCGGATGGAACCGAGGGGCGTATTCTAAGTTGCCGGTCCTGTGTGATGGTCTTGCGGTCCGAGGGTCGGAAACGACGAGCAACGACGACAATGGTAAAGTGGAAAGCGCGGACGGCGATCTCGCTGAAGGTGACGTCCGGGACGGTGGCCATGGATCTCCACGCCAAGCAGACGTAAATCGGCGCGACCGCCTGCGACCAGATGCCGTTGAATGTGCGGTAAACGAGCAGGATACCCAGGGAAACTGCCATGGCATGCAGATGCCGACCCCCGGCTCAGGGGAACGTTTGCAGCCCGGCCAGTGACGACGATGCAGGACCTGGGCCAGTGTCAACAGTTTGACACGCTTCGATATTGCCCGGTCATTGCTGCGATACGCCGGTTGGCCAGTACACTTGCCGGCTACGAATAATAATTAGGATAGAGCAGAAAAGCAGTATTGACGTTTACGATGCGAATGTTGCCAAATACCGACAGCGTCGTCAGCTGGCAGCAGCTGGGCCATGCCTAGCGAGGAGCGCCATGATCTTGGAGCGGAGTCGCCGGTCCTCGCTGGTTCTGGCGCTGTAACTCCAGGCAAGGTCGGCTGCTGTCCGCTGGTCCCCGCCTCGTAACGCCGGATTGATCCCCGGCGCCTGTAACAGCGACTCGATGGCCTCGAAATGTTTGTGCACAGTAGCCAGGTGCAACGGCGCCCTGAGCAGGAGGTCGCGAGCGTTGACGTCGACCCCGGGCGCATTCAGCAAGGCCTCGAGGAACCACAGCGGGAATGGTGCAGACCGATCCACGAGCGTGTGCGATGAAATATCCAAGAAGGTGTGCAAAGGCGTGCGCTGGTGGTCATCGACAGCGTTCACGTTGATCCCAGGCATAGAGAGCAGCCGCTCAACGGTAAGGTCGTTGATCATACCACGAAGCGCTTCAATGGCAGCCAGATGCAGCGGTGTCTCGCCATTAGCTGAAGGCACGTTGACACTGACTCCAGGAGCGTTCAGCAGCAGGTCGACGATGTCGTGGCTGACCATGATCAGTGCCAGCTCGGGAATCACAGTGCTGGGCCTCGCCGTGCAGTACCGCATAGAGGACAGCGCCATATGCAACGCTGTCGCCCGACCTGATTCCGCATTAACATCAATGTTGGGGGTGCTCAGCAGTAGAGCGACCATGTCCTGGCGATCAGCTCGGACGGCCCAGTGCAGGGGCGTCTGCCGATGGATGTCCCGCACATTGGGGTCGACCCCGGAAAGGCGAAGCAGACACGACATCAACTTGCGATTGCCATGGCATGCGACCCAGTGCAGCAACTTCAATCCGTCGGCCCACATCGCGTTGTTGATCACAGAGCTGGCGCGCGTCACATTCGCAGCCGCAAGGGCATCACGGATCTGGTCCACGATCGCTTTCTGACCTGTGGTTCGCGCGAAGCGGCACAGCCGGACGGCGTTCGTGATGAATTTGAGGGCAGAATTCACGTCCGGCCGGTACGCTGCTACGCGATACCAGTCGACGTCGAGAGACACGACCGCGACCAGGAACGCGCGCATCTCGAGGTACAACGAGGCCGCCAGCACCCTGCCGACCGTGTCGGCGTCCATCCAGGACATCTGGGAAGTGACCCATTCGCCAGCGTGCCCGATCTGTAGGCAAACGCGCAACAGTGAGTAATGGATCAACGGGAGATGGTGCCGATATGGTACGTCGGTCGGTGCGGTGTCGTGCATGAACCGGACGAGGTGCTGTAATTCGGGGCTGGCGACGTTTAGGGCGATGGGATCAACCGCAATACCGTCTTGCGTGTCGGGGCCGACCAGGTGTTTCCGCAGCAGACCTGAATGGGCGACGGCTGCCGACGAGTCGACTTCAACGTCGACGCCATCGCTGGAGCGCAACGTCAGAGCGTGAGCGGCCCCGGAGACGAGCAGGATCGCGACAAGGCCGCAGTACACTGCCGGGCGACCCATACGAACGGGGTCGACGATGCGCATACCTAGCTGGATCGACGCCGGGCGCTGACCCGCTGCTTGCCACGATGCAGGATGGGAATGCGCCCAGAAATAGAATCAGCAGTGTCGTCAAACACGCCGCGCGTTGCGAACGCGGCCTGGCCCTGTCTGCGCGGGCTGTGCGTGCCATGCGCGGCGCTGAACGGTAGTAATGCGAGAACCCGACCCGTAATGCCCACAAACAAACTGTTTGTACCATTGGACGTCAATCTCCAATTCGCGGTAGGCACCAATTGCAGGCAAAGTGTATTGCCAACAGATCTGGCGCGTTAGCGAGCCGCCCGATCGAGCCGGGAACGAAAGCCCTCGTCACTGGCGGCACCTTTCGCCGCAGCCTGATGGGCGCCTTGCGAGCTGGAGCGGGGCAGCAGGAACGCCATCGAATTGCGATCGCCATATTGACATGCGACCCAGCTGTGCGGCACCTTCTCGCGTTGTTGATCACAGAGTTGGCGCGCGTCGCATCCGCATCAAGGGCACGGGCGTATGCGGGGTTGCCGGTCCTGCGCGCGATGGTCTTGCGGTCAGAGGGCACCAAGCGACGAGCAACGGCGGCAATGGTAAAGGGGAAGAGCGGGCGGCGATCGCCTTGAGGGCGACGACGTCCGGGGCGGTGGCCATGGATCTCCACGCCAAGCAGACGTAAATCGGTGCGACCGCCAGCGACCAGATGCCGTTGATGTGCGGTAAACGAGCAGGATACCCAGGGAAATTGTCATGGCATGCAGATGCCGACCCGGCTCTGGGGAACGTTAGCAGGTACATAGTACGTTCGAGAGGAAGCACGCCGCAGAGGACGAGGCGACCCGGGCAGTGACGACGATGCAGCAGGACCTGGGCCAGTGTCAACAGGTCGGCACTCATTGCTGCGATACGCCGGCCGGTTGGCCAGTACACTTGCCGACTACCAATTAGGATAGAGCAGAAAAGCAATGACCTTTACGGAACTGATGCGCATAGTGCCAAATACCGACAGCGTCGTCAGCTGGCAGCAGCTGGGCCATGCCCAGTGAGGAGCGCCATGATCCCTGGAGCGGCGGCGCCGGTCCTCGCTGGTTCCGGCGCTGTAACTCCAGGCAAGGTCGGCTGCCGTCCGGTGGTGGGCGTCTGTTAACGCCGAGTTGATCCCCGGTGCCTGTAACAGCGACTCGATGGCCTCTAAATTGTTGTGCTCAGCAGCCCGGTGCAGCGGCGCCCTGAGCAGGAAGTCGCGAGCGTTGACGTCAACCCCGGGCGCATTCAGCAAGGCCTCGAGGAACCACAGCGGGAATGGTGCAGACCGATCCACGAACATGTGAGATGAAATATCCAGGAAGGTGTGCAGGCATAGAGAGCAGCCGTTCAACGGTAAGATTGTTGATCATACCACGAACGCCATGTGGGCCGAAGGATTGAAGTTGCCGCACTGGGACGCATGTCAATATGGCGATCGCAATTTGATGGCGTTGCTGCTGCACCCTTCCAGCTTGCAAGGCGCCCGTCATCCCGGGGCGGAAGGCGCCTCCATTGGCGGGGACTTTCCTTCCCGGCTCGGGCGGCTCGCAAACGCGTCCCAGATCTGTTGTCAATACAATTTGCCTGGAACTGGTGCCTTCCGCGAATGGTGATTGACGACCAAATGCTACGACCAGTGTGTGTGTTGGTGGGCATTACGCGCGGGTCAGGCCAGCGGCGGGGGTTCCCGCATTACCGTTCAGCGCCGCGCATGGCACGCACAGCCCGCGCAGACAGGGCCAGGCCGCGTTCGCAACGCGCGGCGTGTTTGACGACACTGCTGATTCTATTTCTGGGCGCATTCCCATCCTGCATCGTGGCAAGCAGCGGGTCAGCGCCCGGCGTCGATCCAGCTAGGTATGCGCATCGTCGACCCCGTTCGTATGGGTCGCCCGGCAGTGTACTGCGGCCTTGTCGCGATCCTGCTCGTCTCCGGGGCCGCTCACGCTCTGACGTTGCGCTCCAGCGATGGCGTCGACGTTGAAGTCGACTCGTCGGCAGCCGTCGCCCATTCAGGTCTGCTGCGGAAACACCTGGTCGGCCCCGACACGCAAGACGGTATTGCGGTTCCCACCGCCCTAAACGTCGCCAGCCCCGAATTACAGCACCTCGTCCGGTTCATGCACGACACCGCACCGACCGACGTACCATATCGGCACCATCTCCCGTTGATCCACTGCTCACTGTTGCGCGTTTGCCTACAGATCGGTCATGCTGGCGAATGGGTCACTTCCCAGATGTCCTGGATGGACGCCGACACGGTCGGCAGGGTGCTGGCGGCCTCGTTGTACCTCGAGATGCGCGCGTTCCTGGTCGCGGTCGCGTCTCTCGACGTCGACTGGTATCGCGTAGCAGCGTACCGGCCGGACGTGAATTCTGCCCTCGTACTCGTTACGAACGCTGCCCGGCTGTGCCGCTTCGCGCGAACCGCAGGTCAGAAAGCGATTGTGGACCAGATCCGTGATGCCCTTGCTGTGGATGCGACCCGCGCCAGCTTTGTGGTCAACAACGCGATGTGGGCCGACGGATTGAGGTTGCTGCACTGGGTCGTATGCCATGGCGATCGCAATTTAATGGCGTTCCTGCTGCGCCTTCCCGGGGTCGACGTCAATGTGCGGGACATCCACCAGCAGACGCCCCTGCACTGGGGCGTCCGAGCTGATCGCCAGGACATGGTCGCTCTACTGCTGAGCACCCCCAACATTGATGTTAATGCCGAATCAGGTCGGGCGACAGCGTTGCATGTGGCGCTGTCCTCTATGCGGTACTGCACGGCGAGGCCCAGCACTGTGATTCCCGAGCTGGCACTGATCATGGTCAGCCACGACATCGTCGACCTGCTGTTGCACGCTCCTGGAGTCAATGTCACCATGCCTTCAGCTAATGGCGAGACACCGCTGCATCTGGCTGCCATTGAAGCGCTTCGTGGTATGATCAACGACCTTACCGTTGAGCGGCTGCTCTCTATGCCTGGGATCAACGTGAACGCGGTCGATGACTACCAGCGCACGCCATTGCACACCTTCTTGGATATTTCATCGCACACGCTCGTGGATCGGTCTGCACCATTCCCGCTGTGGTTCCTCGAGGCCTTGCTGAATGCGCCCGGGGTTGACGTCAACGCTCGCGACTTCCTGCTCAGGGCGCCGCTGCACCTGGCTGCTGAGCACAACAATTTAGAGGCCATCGAGTCGCTGTTACAGGCACCGGGGATCAACTCGGCGCTAACAGACGCCCACCAGCGGACGGCAGCCAACCTTGCATGGACGTACGACGCCGGAACCCGCGAGGACCGGCGGCGCCGCTCCAAGATCATGTCGATCCTCGCTAGGCATGGCCCAGCTGCTGTCAGCTGACAACGTTGTCGGTATTTGGCACTCTGCGCACCAGTTCCGTAAAGATCATTGCTTTTCGGATCCGCAGGAAGTCGGACGTAGGCAACACGTCCGGGCGGCCTGTGCAACGGCGCCCTGTGTAATCCCAGTACTGTGACGATACCAATGGGGCGCACGTACGCACGGTACGTACCTGTCCTATGTACGTACCGAGATCATCTTCGATGGACGTCGACTGGCGTCGGTGCCCGGTCGACGAATGGCCCGCCCTGGTCCGGTACCTGCTGGAGAACGGCGACGGCCACGGGCCATCGACGCCGCGAACGGACGCGATGGCGGCCGCGCTGAACGACATGGTGGCGTCGCTCCCGACGGCGGCGCTCGTGCGCGCGCTGGACGCGACCGTGACGAGCACCAGCGATCCCGTCGCCAGGGACGCCGCCCACCGGGCGCTGTACGCGCACCTGGCCAGGCAGAGCGCGTTGCCGCCCGGCGACCTGTTCGAGATGGTGCGCCCGCTGGTCGTCGCCGGCCTGACCGACGTCTGGTCGGCCACCAGGAAGCACTGTGCGCATGCCCTGCCCCTGCTGCTGGATCGGTGCACCGACCCGGCCCAGATCCGCGTCCTGTTCCACGACCTGGTCGCCGCCGCGACGACCGGACGCACCTGGCAGGCTGTGCAGGGGGCCGCCGGCGCCATCAACGCCCTGGTCCGGTCGTTCCAGTGGCAGATCGCACCTGACGCCACGAACCGCCTGCACCTGGCGGTCGGCGCCATGACCTTCGACGCGATGCCCGCGTTCATACGCGACGCCCTGCCACCCACAATGTACAGGGTAAGCCGACGAAACGCGTCGTCGTTATATCGTCAGTGACCCGGTTCCTGTCGACTAATAGTTGATGGGGCATGCACAAACGACGGTGCGGGAGACGGCGATCCGGGCCCTGGCCGCCTACCTGTCGAGGGCGCCGGCCGCCGCGACCGAGGCGGCCCTGGCGACGACGATGCGGGGCCTGGGCGAGTCGCGCGACGACGCGTTCCGGACGGAGGGGCTGCTGGGGTTCGCCGTCGAGGTCGTCAGCCGCCTGCCGCCCGCCTACCTGCTGTCGACCTGGGCGACGTACTTCGACACGGTGCAGGCGATGCTGGGCCACCGGGCGTCCACCGTCCGGCAGATGGCCAGCCGCGTGTTCCTGGCGCTCGTCGCCCGCCACCGGGACGCCCACGTTGCCGACCGCGCCGTCCTGGTCGGCCACGTCATGCAGAGCCTGGCGTCCGGGTGGGCGCGGGCACCCGGCGTCGTGGAACCCGCGCCGGGCGCCGATCACCACCCGGCAATGCCGACGACGACGGCGCCCGCGTCGATGTTCCCTCCTGCCGATCGTCCGGCCGCCGCGTCCGCCAACTGGGAATCGAAGGAAGGGCACCTGCTGGCCTACGAGCTCATCGTCGTCGTGCTGTCGGCGGCCATGGACCACGACGCGCCCTGCAGGCCGGCAGCCGGGCGGCCGCATCGCGGCAGCGTTGTCGCGCTGGCCGGCCGCCCGTTGCAGAGGCGGTGCTCGCACCACCAACACCAGCAGGACGCGCCGGAACGGCTGCGATCGCAATCCCTGCCGAACCTGGCCATGTCGGACCAGGAGGAGACGTCGCACCTGCTGTCGTACCTGGAGTCGGCCGGGTCGTCATCCGCCGGCGACGCGTGCGCTGGGCGCCCTCCGCTGGGCAGGACGTGCACGGATTGCCAATCGGAGTACTTCCCAGCCGACGCGGTCGCTCGCCCATCGCTGGTGCTCCGCGCCTGGCTTCTGCAATGCGTCGCCAGCGCCGTCGACGGCCGCTGGGAACTTCGCCGCATGGCGGACCAGGTGTCGCCTGCGATCGTCCGCCTGCTGGTGCACCTGCGGCCGACCATTGCCGACGACCTGCTGCGCTCTGCCACCGACCGCGTCGGCCGGCTCGCGGCCTGCCTCGTCGCGAGGCATCATGGCAGGGCGGCGCCGGACACGACGATGCTTCGACAATGGGTCAGCAGCAGCCCTGGTGCCGACGATCCGTTGCTGGCGGCCGCACTGGACGCGTTGGTATCGAACGCAGCAGTGGAGGGCGATGTCGACGCGGTGGTCGCCGGGTGCGGCCGCGTCCCAGGGCGTTACGCGTCCTGGCTGCTGCCCAGGATATGGTCGGCAATGGGGGCGCTTGTGGGCCGCTGCAGAGACGCAAGGCTGATCGGCGCTGTCGTCGACCTGGCCGTACGGTGCGACAACGCAGCCACCCGGAACGGGGCCGTCCTGGCGATCCGCGACATGGTGGACTCGATGGGCGATGACCACGTGATGCTGGCGGCCGTTGTGACCGGGGCGTGCGCGTTGCTGATCGCGACCGGTGATGTTGACGTGAAGACGGTGCTGGACGTCATGCACTGCGCCGCGAGTCGGACGCAGGCGCTGGATGGCATACGGTACGAGGTCGACCTGTTGACGCCCGGGCAGGGACGGCGCGCGTCGACGACGCCGTCCGCGCTCGGCAGGCCAGCGGCGCCCGGGCACCGTCGCAAGGCGCCCAGCCTGGACTCCGGCACGGCCCTGAGCCGATCCAGCAGCGACGGCGACGTCGCTGGTGACGCCGGCGACGACTGGGACGACTGGGACAGCGACAGCGATGCGGGCGACGACCACCTGGAGAAGGTCGCGGACGCGGGCGACCTGGACCGGGCCGACTTGCTGAACGCCGTCCAGCGCCTCCAGGTCAAAGTCGCAGACGTGCTCCGGCTGCTGCTGTTGCCGGCGGACGACGTCATCGCACCTGATCACGTAATATAAATAGACGAGCGCCCATCACGTGATGGGCGACCGACGGCTGCAGCGAGCGACGCACCACGGACGACACAGGGCGATGCAGCTGCACGGCAGTCGGCAACTGCAGCGCAGCTGCACGGCAACTGCAGCGCAGGCTGCGCAGCTGCGCAACGTGGCGACTGCGACGTGGTCGACGCGAACTGCACCGTGCGGCAGTGATGAGGGTAACGGCGCGGCGTCCAAATTAGGAGCGGCGCCGTCGCTGCGCGCAATCCGGACGGCTACCAGTCGTTGTCCGCTGGGTCGTTGCCTGATCGTCGGCGGCGGCATGCAGCAGGTGTGTGGCGGTGGCCTGGTCCTGTTCGTCATCCTGCTGACGTGGGTGTCGTCGCCGATACTGACGGCGGCCCCGTTAGTGCTGTGGTACCAGTTCGGATGGGTGTGGCCTGCCCTCGTCCTGGCGCTGTACGTGGCCTCGCGAGCGGTGCTGCCGCTGGGGCCCTGGCCCGCGTTCCACCGGCGCCTGCGCCGTCTCAATTCGCAGATGCCGTATTTCCGGTCGCAGCGGACCGTCTTCCAGACGGAAGATGCGATCCCGGCGCCCGACTCCAAGATGATGTACGCCGTCTACCCGCATGGCTGCCTGTGCCTGGGCCCAACGGTCGGTCCGGCGTGTCGGGGGCAGAATCGTCGTCACAACATGTGTGTCTCAGCGTGACCACAGGTCAACCTTTGCCTATCGCCGTTCACCGAACGCTGCCAGTTCAAGTTGCTGGTGGCACCCGCCCTGTTCTGGCTGCCGGGCGTCAGCGAACTGTTCAGCTGGATCTTCGCGACGTCGGCGTCGAAATCCAACACGCTGTCGCTCATGAAGCAAGGGAAGAACATTGCCATACTGCCTGGCGGGTTCCAGGACCTAGCCCTGTACCAGAAAGACGAGGCAGGGCCGGCAACCTCTGTCCTGAATGCGTCTGACAACGACGGTGGTTGACAATAGTTTCACGTGTACGTTTCCCAAAGGAAAGGGTTCATCAAGTACTGTCTGCAGTACGGTTACAACGTCAGCCCAGTGTTCACGTTCGGTGAGGAGGTACGGTGCACGTCGTGTCGAACGTTCCGTATCGGTACCTGATCGGCTGCTGTCACCAGAGGACATACTCGGCACTGAGGTCGTTCCTGCCGTTCCGCCTGCGCCTGTCGTCGTACAACGTGCCGTCCGCCCTGTTTGCATCCAAGTTGGGGTTCATGCCGGACCCCGACGTGGACATGTCGGCATCGTGCTCGGGACGTGACTTTCAAACGCACTGATATGCATGCTGCTCTGGACAGGGTGACGGTCATTGGTGACGCCCTGCCACTGCCAAAGATTGCAAACCCGACCGCTGCCGAAGTCGACGAACACCACGCTCGGTTCGTGAGCGCGCTCGTTGCCCTGTTCGATCGGTACAAGGGGCAGTACGCCGCGGACCCGAACGCTGTGCTCTACTGTCACTAGGCTGCTGCTGCTGCTGCTGCTGCTGCTGCATTCGTAAACCTCGATGCTCCGTCCGTTGCGTTTAATGAACGCCTATAGGCGATCGTCGCTGTACGGTGGCGACGCTAGCTATTCATGGCCGTTCAGCAGCTTCGCGATACGGTCGACGCCGAGATCGCGTTCGTTAGCCGCCTACTGCGGACGGAACCGCCATCGTTCCATGTGACGACGCCGCGTGTTCGACTGCCGGACCCGCGACGCGAATTCACCATGTGGACGATAACGTCGATTCAGGGCATCCTTGGAGCGCCTGGTCGGGGCCGCGGGGACCATCCCCAGGGCCCGGTCGACGCGGTGCCATCAAAGGCGGCGCCCGACGAAGGACGAAGCGAGGAAGACCTGGCAGCCGTGCTGGGCCTGTTTGACGACGTTCTTCGTCAAGATGCCGAAATCACGGATCTATTGACGGCCATCATCGGGCTGAACCGGCAGGCGGCGCTGGTGCTCCAAGGCTGCAGTGCTGACGTTCTACTCGGGGAGTGCCTGCGCCAGATCAGTGCCGATATGGACACGTTTGGTGAGCGGGCAACGATGCGGTCTACCAACAGGCCTGGATCTGATGGTTGGCCTAAACACAATACGTAGAGCGTGCGCTGCGGTCGCATGTGGGCGCCATGCAATCGCAACGCCGGTGGATCGCGTTCCTGGCTCGGCACGAGGGGTACAACGCCCCGCATACGCTGACGCAGCGCAAGCTGAAGGCCATGGACCACGCGCTGGGCAACCTGGCCGCCTCCCTGAAGCGGTGCGTCCCGGTGGCCGAACAGTTCGCCAACGGGGCCGATGCGGCGGCCTTCGTGACGACACGCGTCCTCGACCTAGAGCACAGGACCCACCTGCTGCGCCTGCAGTTGAACCTGTTCCGACAGGTCTTTGAAGACGAGGACGACCCGACCGTCCGCGCATCTCACCATACAACGGGTCGTACCAGCGGTTAGCACGGGCGGATCACGACACCAAACGCGCGGCAGGTCACACGCGTAACGTGACGATTCGTCCATGTGTATGGCGGGTCATGTGCGCGCTCGTCCTGTTGCTGCAGAGTATATTAACGGTGGCGCCTACTTCTTCTTGCCGGTGTTGCTGGCCCTTTGCGCGACGACGATGCTGTCGAACTTGGAACGCGCGCGCGCAATGTACTTATCGAAGACGGGCCTGCGAGACGCGTAGACGCGCGGCACCGTGAACGCCGCCAGCACACCTGGAACAGACGGATCAGGCGCGCGTTGATACACGAACGGCCTTCGGTTGGGGGGTACTGATCAGGAACAGATTCAGCAGGTCCAGGACGCAGCCGACAAGGGCGACGGCTACGAGAACGACGACGACGCGGTACGTCAGCGCCGGCGACTGAAACAGGCAGATGCGCCTCCAGGCGTTGGCGGCGGCATTCAGCGCGGCGGAAAGCTCCGCCGAGTGCGACGACAGCCACGTCGCACTGATGATCTCCATATCTTCGATGAGTCTGACAATGCGGATGTGCGGTCAGAGGTACGGGCGAGCCACCCCCGGGAGCACAGCAGAACGGACATGTCTGGCGCGGACGATTTCGCGGCCGCCACGCGCTGTACGAAACGCATGATGAACAGGACGAGCATCTGCAGCAGCGCCGTGATGGCCACGAGCGTCAGCGCCGTCATGGCCCGCCAGTACAGCAGGTAGTAGGCGATCAGGCAGGCCGCAAGCGTGACGACCGACACGGCCGGGTGCCGCCACATGACCAGGTCGGCGGCCAGGATGCGGACCTGCTCCGCCACTGGCGCCGCCCCATGACCGTCAGCAGCGTACTGCGCCGCACGACCCGACACTGCCGACGCCATCGACGCTCGACCCTCCCCGGCTCTGTTCGCCCGCCACGGACTTGCTGGGCCCTCATGTGCCCAGCGGGCCTGGCCATTGACGTATACAACAACGCTCACTGCGCCGCTCTGGACACTGCTGCATGTATTCCGACGCTTCTGCGGGTCGCATCAGACGGTTTTGTATGGGGGCGGGCGCCCGACCTATGCGTCCCAGATGGAGATGTATCGCGCGCGACTGAACAACCCGGCAAGGCCCTATACGGAATTAGGAACGTCTCGCCAGGTTATCGTTTGGTGGGTGGGGCGCGGAACGCGTCGTACCCTCTTTGGTTTCGACGTCGGTCGCCACGGGACGGTGATCGGTACGGTCGCGGGCTTCTTCATGAAGAAGTTGACGAACTCGTAGTCCTCCGGGAGCATGTACTCCCGGTCGGGGTCGGCGTAGTGCGGGAACGTGCTGAATGTGTCGAGGTGTCGGGGATGACGCGCTGGGCGCCACGGGGTCGACTCCCGTCGGCAGACTGTGGGCGTCCTGGCGTCAGGTGCGCTGTTCGGTGGTGCACGCTCTTTGCCAATGACTGTCACCTGGCTGCGGCCGGATTCGCAGTTGCTCGAGACGGCGTTTCTCTTGGCGAACCAGCTTCCCGACGTCGATCGACATGACGGCCGGGTTGCTGATCAGATTTCGAGGAACGAAAGATTCGAGCACGTGGTACGCCTCGGTTGCCAACGCTTGCATTCCACCTGTGATTTCGGCCACCGTTATTCGCCATGGCAACCTGCACGGCGCGCTGTTGGGCTTGACGACGCAAGCCCATCCATTGCCAGGTTGAGGGTGCCTTCTCCGATCCAGCGGCTGAAGTCACTTCGCCTGCGTAACGGCGCGCTGTAACCCTTCGGTGTCGAGGTCGACGCTACATTCCCCGCGTTCCCTTTACTGATCCGCCACGTTGGTTGAGTCGAGGGCAGCGTGGCCATTGGAGAGCGATGGTCTGAATCTTCCAAACGATCGTGCATCGGCTACCCGCGACCTAGCCTGGCTTTCTGAATGTTAAGATATTCGCTGAGTACAGTTTCGATCCATTCGTCTGTGATGGTGGCCGCTGCCCACTTCTTAGCCCTCCTTAGCATATGGGCAGCTGGGCTTCGTGCTGCCACATCAGCAGCCACCTGCTCGGTGTGCGCGTGTACCGCAACGCTCATGTACGTGCGCCCCATGCGGCAACGCTGGGTCCATTCACCTGTTCACGTCATTGCAGAGACTGCAGCGGGCGATCCCTGGCTTCGCTAACGCCTACGTTCCTAAATTCGCAACTGCCTCAGTCTGCGGCACTCTACACAGAAATGTACGATCTGTCGGCTTCGCCGTTTGACCCACGTTAACCGACGGAACATTGCTTCAGTTATCTGTACTCGAACCTACTGACGCAGGTGTCTGCTGGCACGTTCGATCAGTTTACAGCACTGGAAGGCCTATCAATGTATTCGAACAAGCTGACCACGTTACCGGATCACATTTTCGACGCTCTGACTGGCCTGTACTGGCTGTCAGTCCTACGCCTGGACCGTAACGCGTCGTCCCACATTGCTAACTGTTGTCGTTTGTTAGGGCCCTGAATCAGAACAACCTGGTGTCGCTGCCGGCTGGCGTCTTTGCCAACCAGTACCTGCTGGAATCTTTGTACGGATCCGGTATTTGCGCATCTGCCTCCTGTCCAGCTAAGCCGCTGCCCAGGACCTTGAGTGACCTGAAGTTGCAGTCCCTATCGTCCACCGTTTTCGCATCGCTGACGCATCTCACGTCCCTGTATACTAAGATGTCGTTACCTGCCTATCAGTGCACTTAGACGGTTGGATCCCAGAACGCTTTTGAACAACCCCAACCTGTCGTCCATGCCGCGGAGCGTATTTGCCGCATTAACGTCGCTGACTTCTCTTCTGTACGTAGCTGGCCCTGGCAGATCATGATCTGCTTGCAGGACCTAGCATAACATGTTTGTTCGCGTAGGGATCTTCAAACGGGGATGACAAAGCTGTCCTGCATTCCTATGAAACCACCAAATTTGGCAGTGGCCAATTACAAGACGCCCGCTGTGCCCCTCTGTCCAATTCCCACGACATCGCCAAGGTCTGATGTTCCTCTTATGTCTGTTGAATGACGCGATGACACGAATTCACCCATGGCAGGCTAAGGCGCAAATCTAGTAGTCTGTTTACGAAGCAGACATCGAGGCACCCTACATCGAGGCACCCTACACTGGTCTCGTCCACGCCATCTCCAAGACCGAGCCCTACATCCAAGGCAATTCCTCGAACCTGGCCGCAAACTCGTTTGCATCGGACGTCGTCCGGCGTCATTCAACGGACGAGACCGCGTACGAGAGCAACGACCTCGTCCCGGCTCGTTCAGCGAACCGCCTCCCCAAGAATCAGTGCGCCGTCACCCGGTGGTCGCCTGACACTGTCGCTTGTCGGTGCCTACAGCCGGTATCCCATCAACGTACCCATCACGGCCTGGCTGGTCGCCTTTCAAGCCAACGTGACGAAGACGACCTGGGACTCGTCGTCCCTGAACCAGATCCTACTCCAATTCGTGTCCGCTGTTTCTAGTGACCTGAACATCATGGGGGACCGGGTCGTGCTGGCTGAACTGGACGTTCTCCCGAATTCGGTTCCGTGTGTCACGTTCGCCGTTCTGGATCGGTTCACGCTGTCCGAAACCAGCGGCGACCAGGTCGCCCAGCAATTCCAGTCACGAGTGCAGACGACCAGTGATGCTCTGCGTAAGGACAGCCAGCTGCTTCAGTGTCTCAGCACCCCTCCTGTTCAGGTCAACATCACCCTGGTAACGTTGATGCTGCTGCCGCATATTCGTCACGTGTCGCCTGCTCAACCTCTGCGCATAGGTCCATGTGATGCGCCTGCCAGATGGATCGTACACGATTCTTGCTGATGGCACGCCTCTGCCCGTATCGGCACCTCTGTCGTCGCCGGTCACGATGCTCGACTCGCTGCCGATCGTCTGGGTGGCCGCAATCGCAATCGGGCTCGTCATGCTGTGGGTCTGCGTCAGTTTCGCCCTACGGCGACACAAACATCGTGGAGGTGCCCCAGCACTAGGAATCAACGTGGTGGCTTCGCCCGCTGCCCTGTCGTACTCGCCCGGCCCTTCCGTCGACCGTTACATACCAGCGGAGGCGGTTGTGCCGCCTCCCGTGCAGGCGCCGCAGTTCGTCGTGATCGACGCCGCCGTCTGGAACGACGTCCAGATGCGGAGCCAGAGGTTCGATGCGATGTCGCAGCGCCCGTCGATGGCCCAGCGCCGGGCCCTGAGGCAGAAAGCCCGGCAGACCGTGACGCTGGCCACCGACTCGGACGACAACGACACGATCGCATAACGGATTCCGGCCGTCAGTGCAATAAAGCTGACCAGTGTGTCTTGCCACCAGGCAGCCAGGGGGCCACCACCGGCCACGGCGGACCGGCGTCGTCTTGTTCGGTGGCAGTTCCGGCGTGCAGGAAGTGCGTGCTGACTGCAGCCTACCCCACTGTCGACTGCGTCGGAGCGACACGTCGCCGGCAGGTCGACCGTCCCGGCCCCTCCGCATTGCCGTATGGACCTGATCTGGCAGTCGGCGCAAGCGCCGTCCTGTTTCAAGAATGTGCGCTGGTCGCCCGATGGCACCTGTGCGCTGACGGCGCTGGACGACGGCTCCATCGACCTGTACGAGTTGCGGCATGAGGACCAGGGTGCGGCGGAGATGCCGCGCCTGCGACTGGACCACGTCTGCAGGCGACGCGAACCCGAGGTCGTCTACGATTACCTGTGGAACCCGCTGATGACCTCCCAAGACCCAGCAACCTGTTTCTTCTGTACGACGGCTCGCGACCAGCCGGTTCACATCTGGGACGCGTTTTCCGGTCAGCTGCGTTCGTCAATAGGCGCATACGATAACGGCGACGATCTTTACGCCTGCCTGTCCATTGGCATCACGCCTGATGGCGCCACGCTATACGGCGGCGTCAGCAATGGCGTATTCGTATTCGACCTGGAGCGGGGCAGTCGCGATCGTCGCCGATGGACCGTCAAGGACCCGGACGGTGGCGACTTCTACGGGCTGGTGTCCTGCATGGCGTTCGACAGAGCGTCTGGCCATGGCGACATCGTCGCGCTGGGATCGTACAGTGGAATGGTTGGCGTGTTCGACGAGAAATCGTCGTCCCATCTCCTAACGATGCCGTCCCATCGCCGAGGGGTCACCTCGGTGAAGTTCAGTCCTTGCGGTACTGTGCCATCTTCGTCTGCGCCGTACCGGGGCCGTCTGATTGCAATTTGTACATTGCAGGGCTGTACCTATGGTCCGGCGGGCGCTGCGAGCCCGACCTGCTCTGCTGGGATGTTCGGTACGCGCAGGTCCCGTTGCACCGCCTGCCCCGCGTCGTGGGCAACCACCAGCGCATCGACTTCGACCTGGAACGCACCGGGCGGTATGTGATCACCGGCGGGCAGGACGGTATCGTTCGGGCGTACGACGTCATGGAGGCACCTGTGCCGCCGAGTACCGCCCCGGCCCCCGCCTACTTCCAGTACCGTGTCGGCCCTGGTTTGTACTTCTCTGCGCTAGGTAGGGCAGGTCATGAACAGGACGCTGATGTTCGGGGATGCCTACTGTAGGTGATTCCTGTAACGGGGTCGGCCTGCACCCGTCGTTGCCGTTGGTGGTGACGACGTCCGGGCAGCGGCACTTCCCGGTGGACGATGCGGACACCGATGAGGAACGCGCAGACGCGGACGACGCCGGCGACGTTGTGGACAGCGCCATTCGGTTGTGGAGCGTGCACCTGGATGTGCAGCGCCCTGTGCCCGCGTCATCACCAGACTACACTAATGCATGACGGGTGGAGCACTGGAGCGTCGTTATGTCGATCAGATCAGGGGGGTGCGACACAGTCCGTCCGCGGAGTCCGTCGCTGCCGCCAGCTGCGGCGGCGAACGCGCGAGATCGCCGGGCCGACCATGATGGGACGCTGTGCGGGCGACGGCGCGGACGCGTCGGCGTATAGGCAGGTGGAGCGCAAGTACAAGCGGAAGGCGGTGGCGCAGTCGAGTGCAGGGCGCAGGCGGGCCGCCCGGCACCCGGGCGACCCGCCTGCCGACCCGTACGGTGACGTCGTCGACCTGGGCCGGCATGTGCCTCACCGCGCACGATACCACGTCGACCGCGTTGAAGGGCATCCTGGCCTGCATATCATTGTCAATGCAATACCGGTTGACGAGCAAATCCATTGGGCCCAGGTAACGCATTCGTGGGTGCCGGTCGGGGCGTTCGGCGGTGCGTGCTGACCGAGACGCAGGCGGCGATGTCCAGGTATGCCGACAGCCCGTACACGAACCTGTCCTGCGAACCGAATCCGAAGCAGCTGACCCGACCCGCGCTCTTCGATCGCCTGCGATGGGCCAACCTGGGACGCCACTACGATTGGACGAATCGGTAATGCTTCCGCTACGCGTGTGCATGGAATGGCGCGCTGATTCCTTGCATGAACGCGCGTAGGTCGTACCTGGATGTCGACAACCTCGGCGAACTACCCGTCGAGCTCGTCGACCTGTATGACAGGGTCCTGGCGGACGCTGGCATACCCTGTTCTGGACGCGTAACATGCGGCGACGGTTGTTTCTCATTGCCCGACCCTGAGCGTGCGTGATCGCAGGCACAGGCTGCCATTGTGAACTTCTATCCTGCCGGGACACGCATGGGTACACAGCGCGCTGTGAGCAGGCCCCGATCTGATCAGCGCTTGTGAATGATACTAGGTGGCCATGTCGACGACGCTGAGGGCGACATGGAGTCCCCGATCGTGTCGCTGAGTCTGGGGTGCTCCTGTATATACCTGCAGGGTGGGTCCAGTCGCGATCAACGCCCTACGCCCTTCTGGCTGCGTTCCGGTCAGGAATCGCGATAGCGCTCGCGCTGTATCGCTGACGCTGACCCTGCCACTTGCTGTCCTGCAGGCGATATTGTGATCATGTCCGGGCCGGCGCGACGATGCTACCATGGAGTGGCCCTGGTCGCGTCGGGCACACTGCCGGATGACGTCAGGAGCGCAGCACCCGACAACGTCGTCGACTATCTGTCCAACGCCCGTATCAACATCAACCTGCGTTGCGTCGACGCGTCCCAGAAATGTACAACAAGAACAGGTTCGCCTTGAACGTTCGCGAATGCTCTGCCGTGGTCGCCCCCCTGCGTTTGTTCGTATGTAGCCGATCGGAGGTCCAGTCAAACACCATACAGGGTGTCCATCGCCCCCCGGTTGCTGTCGGTCGCGTTCATGCAGGACCGAACGTGCCGTGTCTCGTTCCAGATTGCGAAGCGAACTGGTGTGCCCTGACGGCGGTGTCGACTGCGCCGCCACGTGCAATCGTTGCATGGCAGCCCCGAGCGACGACGACCTGGTTGCGGTGCCGCCTACTGCGAGTCGCTGAACAGTCGGTCCCAGTGCTGCGCCTCCTCGCCTGTGTTCACTGCATTCATGCCCCTGTCCCGCTGTGGACACTGACAACGCGCGCCCGCTGGTCGCCGGTCCGTCCGCTGTTCCCCGTCGTCGATGGCCACGGCCCTGTACCAGGCGTTAGCAGAGCGATGCGGTCGTCCGGTCGACTGGGCCACGGTTGTTCGCCCCGATCTGCCTCGGTCGTCGTCGCTGATCGCCGCTGCCGGCGACGGTGGTGACCCGGACACGCCCGGCAGCGCTGTGCCCCTGTACCTGGCCATATCGGGCGGCGCCATGCACCTGGTCAGCATCGTGTCGACGGAGGCGCCCGTTGTCTGGTCGCTGCCGATGCGCCAGGTGACGCGCCTGCAATTGTCCGCGTCCGACCCGAACCTGGCCGTCATCCAGTACCTGGGCGGCGACAAGCGCCCGTCGTCGCTGCGCCTCGTGTGCCGACAGCGCCAGGCGTTGATCGACGCGATCCAGGTGGCGTACACGGCGTGGACCCTGTCCCAGCAGTACACGATGGCGTCGCTGGACCTGCAGGTTCAGGCCATGGCCGACCTGGCCGACGTCCTGCAGCCGGAAACGACCGACAGGGTCGACCTGCCCGGCACGAGACGCTTCTACAGGGCCGGGTACTGGTTCCAGGCACCCGGCAACCTGGTCGATCTCAACGACGCCGTCAAGAACAAGCCCTTCTCCACGTACGTGTTCGCCTCAGGTACGGGGGCGTGGGCACACGCGCGCCGATCAGCGCCTCCTAATAACGTGGGCGCACGTTAGAGACAGGCGACCTGGGGACGAGCAGCGACGCGCGCCTGCTACTCAGGGTGGAGCCGGCTCGCGACTACGCCCTCGACGGGTCCTGCTCCGTCCTCTCCCTGCGCCTCTGGACGGAGACGTGCGCGCACGCCATCGCGGTACGCCTCGTCGCGCGCCGTTGGCAAGATGGGCGGTGTCGTGACGCGCGCCGGCCGGCTTCGCAGGGCAACGAGAGTGGCCTCGAGGAGAGCGCGCCGATCGGGAAGCGCGCCACCCAGGCGAACAGCGCGTACCTGGTGTTCGAGGCGGCGCCCCTGCACAAGGACGACGATGCCAGCGACGGGACGTCCTGGCAGGCCTTCCAGGTGAACGTCGCGCTGGCCACGCGGCACATCTGCCTGGTCGGCCTGCGACGCCATCGTACGGCTCTCGTGGCGCTCGTCTCTATGGCACCTTTGTTATCCTAATGGGCTCGGTTCCCCCCATTAGGGTTGCCGCCGTTCGCCGACCGGTTCCAGGACCTGCTGTTCGTCTACATGGACGAACGCCGGCCGAAATCGTCGCCGCACCGCCTGGCCATCGACGCGTCGTTCAACGAACCCGTCCTGGACATTGTCCGATCGGTGCGGTCGGCGTCGGACGAGAGCCGCCTCCCCAGCGCCGTCCTGCCCGTCTACGACGAGATCGTCGTGCGCGCCCGCTCCAACGCCTTGGCGTAGGTGCTGCCCGGGGCGACGACGACGACGACTGCATGGCTGATGGGCAGGTTCAGGGACGACGCCGCCCGTGCCATCTGGGTCAAGGACCATCTCCAGATCCGCCCGGATCGCACGATCGTCGGCGTGAAGTGGAAGCACCTGCAATTCGCGTTCTGCGGCGCCCTGGTGCGCCTGATGCCGGCCGACGCGGAGCAGGGGCCGCCCAGTGCCCAACGCCAGGAGAACTGGACCCGCATACGCAACCTGTGTAGGCGAGCGCGGCGCCCATCACCAACGCCGACGTTGGATGTAACCAGTGTCTGTCCTGCAGCGTTCGTCGAGGACCCGCTGGCCATCGTGGCCGCCTGCGAGAAGGAACTGAACGTGGGCGGGCCGGGCGACACCAGCAAGGTACGCGTCGCGTCCGCCCCCCTGGTCGAACCGAAACGATCGAGCGCCACCGGGTCAGGTCCAGGCGACGGTGAAGGCCAGGATCGCGCAGCAATTCCTGGCGGCGGTCGACGGTGGCGAGCGGAACCGCATGCCGATCCCGTTGTCGGTCGTGGCGCTGGCCAGAGCGGCTCAGACCCTGCCGGACCGTACGGCCGCCGCTGTACGTGGGGTGCACCGCTCCGTTGCACGAGGTGCCCCACATGATTCTGGATGCTTGGGGCAGATCATTGACCGCGTGCTGGACTACCTGGTGCACATTCGGGCGCCGGGCACCTGCTTCGCGCAGACGGACTCCATCCTGGACAAGTTCAACGACCCGGCGCTCATGGGCGATTTCGTATGCAACGAGGGCGCCCTGGTCGACCTGCTGTCCACACAGCATCACCGATACCTGGCCGACCTGATCGAGCGCGCCCCGAACGGGTGGTTTGCTGACCGGGCCCATTGGACGCAATGGTTGTCTCACGTCGACCACAGGGCGTCGCCGACGATGCAACCGGACGTCTACCGCCGGCTGCTGTCCAAGAATTACAACCTGGACCTGACGAAGGTCGTCTGTGCGGGTATTGCGGGTGCGGCGCCCATCCGGGAATCGGACGCGCATGCCTGGGAGGTCACCATACCCGCCCTGACGAGGCTGTTGCAATCCGGGAACCTGTACGTCAAACGGTGGGCAGCGGACGCGCTCGGCGCCCTCTGCCAGTGCCCGCCTCTGGCCTCCATCGTGCTGGCGCAAGACACAGGTCGTGCCTGCCGTTTAGGCCCGTACTGCAGGTTCGTCCTCAATCGTGGGTCGTTCAACAGTGCCAGGATTGGCAATCGACTACCTGCAGTCGAGCCAGGACCCGCACCTGATGCAGGCCAGTGCGCGCCTGGTTGCCGTCCTGTTGCCGTCGTCCCCACGTTTCCGACGTAGGCCGCCCGTCGCCCACCACCACCACGATGACGTGCCGTTGACGTCCACATCGTGTCGCATGTGCAGAGCTATGCACGTCGTTGGCGGCGCCGCTCGTCCAGCTGCTGGTTCCCGTTGTGCGCGGCCAGCGCCGCAACCAGGACGTCTGCAAGGAGGTCGCATCGGTCATCGGCAGGTTCTGCACCCTGGCGGGCGACGACGGCGCCCATGCCCGCCGCGAGTTCCTGTCCAACGACGCCGTTGCCGTTCTGATGCCCTTCATGGTGCACCACGACATGTACATTGGCATTGTGGAGACTGTACGTACACAGAGGCCAGCGGGCGCGTTCGAACATGGGCGCACGCTGACGACTGCGCGCGTCCCACATAGATGGGAGCGGCCATGAGCGCCCTGTACTTTGACTGCGACCCGGTGAACAAGCGCAGATCGGTGATACACGTCGAGGACCTGCGGTCGTTGCTGATGGCGATGACGTCCCGTCGGCAACGGTGCCTGGTCCTGCAGATCCTGCAGAATTGCAGCTATCGATGCTACCCGGTCATCAAGGCCCTGCGCAGGGTCGGGTTTGACAAGCTCCTACAGGCGTTCATCGACGCGGCATCGGCACCTGCCCCACAGTATGCGGCCTGTACGTACCCGGCAGCGGTTCGTTCACCATGCCTGCCGGCAGGGAGACGCAGGAGGGCAGGGCGCTGCGTCAACGTGAGCTGGACATGCTTCAGGTGCTGTACGACCGCGTCGGCAAGCACCCGGTCGTACAGATCTGCTTCCTGATCGAGACGGGGTCGTCCATGGGCCCCTACGTCCGGCACGTGCCGTCGATGTGCACCGATGCGGTCAGCACGGCGATGCTCGGCGTCAACGGATTGGATTGCCAGGTGACCACGGTGGCCTGGGCGTGCCCCCTTCCGCATTTGGTCTGACCGTTGCGTGTGCAGATTGAGGTACAGACGGCGTACGTGGCCTACCGTCTGGCGCCCGGCAAGTCCCATGGGCACACGTTCGAGGCGCCGGCCACAACGGTGGTGCGCCTGGAGTCGCTGGAGACGGGCGGGTCCGGCAAGGGCACCTCCGACCTGCTCGGCGCCATGCTGTATGCACTGGAGGAGATGGACTGGACCGGCGACCTGCGCTTCTTTGTCGTGCTGGCCATGAACCCGTGCTACGGGAAGAGGTTCCATGATGCCGACGTCAGCAAGACTCGGCGCGGCGTCCGCTACGGTAGCGCTAAGCTCAAGGCGCAGGACGTGCTCGACGATGTCAAGAGCGCCAACATCGAGGTCATTGTCGGTAGGAGCGTTCACGATCCGTGCTCTGCGGACCGTCGACACGTCTGACCGTTGGCCTGGGGGGCCCTGCAGAACCGCTGTCCGACACGTTGACCATGATGATTGGCGAGATGAAGAAGGTGCTGAATGTCAGCGTGTTCCCCGACCTGGGCTTCGATGACGCCGAGGATCGCCTGCGCCATCTATCGCAGCTGCTGGGGCAGAAAATCGCCCGAACGTTCCTGGCCGAGTTCGCCTGCTGATTCCATGCATTCATACACACTTACTTGAGCTGGCACAGTCCTCGCCGTGTGCACAGTGTCTCAGGTCGACGTCTGCGTCTCCTGACGCCGCCTGCATACGTCGTACGTATATACTTACCCCGTACCGAGGTCACGCTTCGTCGCACACGCAAGGTGACAACGTCGCCTGATCTACCAGGCAAACCACCAAACGCCCTGCTCCGTTGTCAAATCGACGCCGAATTCATGGGCCCATCGCCGTCTTCGGTCGGCCAATCTGCAGGGCCTGTTCACCAACGCCAGCACGGCCACCCGAATCAGGGCATTCACAGGGTTTGGGTGGGCATCGCATCGACCAGTAGCGGTCGCGCGCCTGGGCCGTACAGACCCGACGGAAGACTGAAGTGGAGAACGTGATGCGCGTCATGTCAAGCTGTATTGTGAGGTAGCGGGCAGTTATCAGGCCTTGATCTCCTTGCTGCGGATCACAAGAATGGAGTCATCGTTAATCGGGCCGTGGCCGTTCTTGGCCTTGACGTGGACGCCCTTGTGGTCCAGACGTCCCTGCTTGCGCAGCGTCGTGTACTGGTCGCGGGTGAACTCGGTGAATCCCCACATGTTGCTGACGGCGATGTGCTGGCGACCCGGGAACTTGTACTTGCTGCGACGGATCGCTTCCAGGACGTGGGGCAGGGCGGCGTCCTTGGCGCGTACCGACAGGATCACGTCGCCGATGTCGACACGGGCAACGATGCCGGCCGGCTTACCGAACGCGTGACGCATACCCTATGCAACATGATGAGGCAATCATTCAAGGAGGGGGATCCGGCAGGCAATCATAGGCGTACGGTCTGGAGACGGTCGGCGCCGGCGCAGGACAACATCTTGTTGATACGGACGACATGGAACGGGTGGGCACGAACGCGCATGTGGAATGTGTCCTTGCCGCTGAATCGGACCATGTACTTGTTGACGGCGATACGTCCGGCTTCCAGGGCCTCGGACGACAGCTGCTCCTTCTCACCGGACACGAGGTGGACGCACAGCGGGAACTGGTCCGCGGGGGCGGTCTTCGCGCCGACATCGTAGATGCGGATCTTGGCGTCGGGCACGCCCCGCAGGTATCGGGACTTGATGTACGGCTTGTTCTTGCAGTATCGGTAGCAGCGGGCGGGACGGCGACCCATGGCTTTCGTCGACAACGCGCGACGCGGTCAGACAGTGGGCGCAGCGCACTCCGCCACGGACATCCAGCGTCCGAGGCCACTAAGATTAGGGCGCCCGTCCTATATCACGCGCCTCGCATGGTGCAGTTGCAGGCCGTGCCGATCGCCGACTGACGCCTGCCGGTGGCCGACAGACGTGCATATGCACGCCGTACATTGCCGATGTGCTGCTTTCCGATAACGATAATCGGGCGGTATCGTCATGTGCGGTCGACGCGGGACGTTGCGGGTGCGGCCGCGGGTGGTGGCGCTGTTGGCCGGCGGCGGCGCGCAGGCCGCACGCATCATCCACGGGGGGTGGCCGATGGCGATGGCGACGACGGCTTCCTGGGGCGCGCTTCTTCACCTGCTGTCCGACGACGTTGTCAATGCGGACGGCAATGCGGTATGCGACCTACTGCGTGACGCATCGACCGATGACGAACGTCGCCGCTCCATGGCAGCCGTCATGCAGTCGTCCGGCGTCCTGCGCCCGCATTGCAGCGGGCGCGTCTGGCGTCAGATCACGACCGAGATCCAGTTCTGCCTATCCAAGTGTGAGCGGGACGCCGCTGCCGACCTGGACCTGGCCCTGTCGGCCATGGGCAGCGCCCTGATTGACCTGGCCGTCTGGATCGGTCGCCGATCGGATGCCAGCGTCAGGGACGGCATCGTATCGTTGCTGTTGGACGATGTGGAATGGTCGGCGGATCTGGCCGTCCAGTATGCGGGTGCCTGCGTCGACCTGTGCCGGGGCGATGATCGTGTTGCGGCGCGCGTCGGGGCCATTCTCGATGAAGTGCCCGTCGAGGACCTGCCTGGGTTGGCGCAGCAGACCGGCGCGCTGCGTTGCGAGCGGAAGGCGCCCGTCCTGGTCGATATCGTGCGGCGATCGTGGCCGGCCACGACCCGTGACGTGTTGTTCGTTCTGCAGTCCGTTCTGGCGCACGATGCCGATCTGGGCCCCGGCCTGCTGCGCGCTCTCTCACCCACCGTGACCGATGCCACCGTCTGCCCGGACGTCTGTCTCATGATCCTGATCGGCACGGCCGACCTGCACATCGACCTGTTCATGAGCCAGGCGGCCCGGCACCTCCACGACACGCTCGACTCTAGAATCGAGGATCTGGCCCGTGTGTGGCGTCGCGTACGTGATGAACCTGTTGTGCAGCGCAGCACGGCCAGCGTACTCGACATGTGCCTGTCGTGGATTGACAACGGGGCCAGGTTGGGGCCCGCCCTTCTCATTCAGTTGTATGGCGGGGCGCGACACTGTCGCTCCGCGGCGCTACTTGCCATTCTTGACGACCGAGCCGCCCATTCGATGCTGGGTCAGCTGGATCCTATCGACAGCGATGTCGTGCTCGACTGGTTTGACCGCGTGGGACCCAGTTCTGCATCGATGGACGTCGTCGGTGTCATGGCACAGCGGTTACCCATTGACGGCGTCATGCAACGATTTAGGAAGGCATTGTCCAGTCGACGACCTGACGACCGTCGCGTCGGCATTGATGGTATGCGTCACGTCCTGTCAAGTGGCCGTGCGCCGGATTCAATCCAGATGGAATGCATTCGCGCTCTGCAGCTGGCTGCGGGACGTCCTGATCAGGCAGCGTCCGTCTATGACGCCCTGCGGGACTGCTCGCTGTCGGGGCACGTCCACGCCGAATTGCAGCGGTTCTTGCAAGGTCGCGTCGTCAGGGCCGAACAGAAAGGATGGAAGGCGGCCATCGATGCTCATCTGATCGACTGCTATCTGGTCAGGGTGGACGATCGCGCACTGCTGGAAAGGTGCTTGAAGGTGCGTGGACGCTTACCCAGATCTGTCTGCTTGTCACTGGCCTGCTACGCTGTCAGGCGCTTACGTGATGGCCAGCTTGCAGCTCGACTGGTCGAACTAGCCGGGTTGCGTTCCCTGCAAGAATGCGATGATCCCATGCCAGTATGCCGGGACTGTACGCTGATCAGACAGCTACTGCTCAACGACAGTGATGCAACGGGTTCCACGGTGCTTGCTCGCGATGTCGTAGTCCAGGAAATTCGGAGGGCTGTGAATGCATGGGATTTCTCTATCTCTCGCCGCGATCATGCCATGTCGTCCTCTTCATCGTCATCATCCGATTCTGTCGATCTGCGTCGTTATTCGACAGCGGCCGCTCACGCTCTATGTTCAATCCTTCATGCAGCTTTTTCCCTGCGCCTAGACCATATCGAGGTCGTATCCTCCTGGACTCGGCAAGCAGTCGATGCCGACTCGGGCAAATGCCTCAACATGCCTGCTGCATCGTTGTCGTTGGAATCGTACCGCGTCGCCCTGCTGGATGCACTTCAATTTCTGCTGTTATCGCTGCCTAACGATGTCATCGTGCCACCCCATCTACTCGGTGCCGACACTGCCGATGTCGTTGTAGACGAGTGGTCGTCGGCTCTATTGTTGGAGATAGAAGCTGGGACCGCAAGCACATCTCTGACCATGTGCTACATTTCCCTGACTTCGTATTGGTCGGTACGTGCTGGATCAATCGTCATCCAAACCGCGCGGCGTCGCGTGGTTGACGTTCTTCTGCATTTCGAGGTTCCATCGGTACGCCTCCGGCGGTCGCTGTTGGCCTATGCTATGAGACATTCCAGTTCTCCTGCCGAGGCGCTAGGACTGGCCGCCAATGTGCTTGAGGACGATCAGTGGGATATCAAGTATCGGAGAGGTGTCTTGCCCACCGTACTCTCACACGCGCAAACGGTCTGCTCTAGTGCACGGACCTCCATAAGACACGACGTTGAGTCGACCGCAAAGATAATCGTTAACGTTTTCAGTCCACTCATCATCCTCGTCACGGTCTTCATTGAGCTGGACGATCGTCGCTCACTACCTGCCATTACGGGGGTCTTTCGTCTTGGCGCGCTGGCCACGTCGGCGCTTCAGCGAGTCATGCGCCAATGGGATGCCACTCACAACGATGAGATAGATCAGTCTGTCAGGGAAGAGTCTTTGACCCGCCTAGAGTCGTCATTCAAAATTATTCGCCAAGCTCTCGACCTTGTTGACCGTGTTGAGCATTGGACAAAGTGTTACCGGGCTGATAAAGCCGTAGCGCGAGCTGTTTTTCAGGTTGCAACGTTTGAAAACGGTGTTGCTACGCTTGTTAGCGCGGCCCGGCGCGATACTGTCTTTGCCAATGAAATTGACCTTGTTCGCCGGGCTCTGAAACGACTCCATAAGCGTCAAGATCGCAATTCGAGCGGGTTACGTTGCGGAGATTCTTCTGCTGTATCGCTTACAGCATCAAACCCAGTTCGCAAGCGGCACAAGTCGTCTGGGCAGCGATTTCGCAGTCGTGTAGCGTACATCGATGAAGCTCTTTTGGAGAATCCATCTGACAACGAGGCCTACGACGATCTCGAAGACTGGATCGTAGATTAATAGTGTCTTCTGGTTACATAAATTATATTACTTTATACTCCCTCTGTCCGGGAATGATTGTCCGGTTTCATATTTATCAAAATCTTAACGTACCGTTTGCCATTTGAAACTTCTTGTAAATACCAGCAATTACATCTCATGGTGTTCGATCTTGCGATGGTATGAAAAGACCGCAGTCGATTTTCTATTACCCAAAAATCACCGGATCGGGATCCGGATCGGGATACCGCCTGCACTCGACCCGCACATTGTCGCTCTCCTATAGTTACTGTATCACAATGCCATCAGGAAAGCAGAACCTGACCGACGAGCAAAGGAATGGTGCTCTCCAGTGGCTTCTGGAACTATCAGTGCACAGAAATCTTCCGCGAGGATCCCTGTCCGCAGTTGCTTAAGAGTTCGGCGTGAACCCCCGTACCGTATCTCGTCTCTGGCGGACTGCCAAAGAATGTTGGGAGCAAGGCCGTGTAGCTGCTGATGTACGATAAAAGATCAAGTCATGCTCGGGACGCAAGAAAATGGACCGCACCACCTTGCCAAAGTATTGGAAGTTCCACTTCGGCAACGTCACACTCTGCGATCGCTGTCTGCAGCTACGGAAATTCCGCGCAGCACTTTGCACGATATGGTGAGAGAAGGAGTATTGCGTCATACCACGAACACGGTGAAGCCATTCCTTACCGATGACAACAAACTTGAGCGCTTGCGTTACGCGTTATCGATGCTGAAGCATGGCACTACGACGTTTCGCGATGCGAACGACTTGATTCACATAGACGAGAAGTGGTTTTACGTGACGAAGGTCAAGAAGGGATATTACATCGTTCCTGACGAGCATGTCCCGGATCGGCACGTTAAGAGCAGTCGTTTTATCACAAAGGTCATGTTTCTCGTCGCGGTCGCAAGACCCCGTTACGATCCCGATCGCGAACTGCTGTTTGATGGCCGCATTGGGGTGTGGCCTATCGTGCACCAGGAACCCGCGAAGCGCTCGTCTAAGAACTGTGACGTCCCAACGGTGATGGTATATCAGCCGTGTAGTATAATCGTCTGTGTCCCCGACCTGCAGCTCCCACGGACGCCGTGCGGACTCCGTGCGCACTCCGTGCATGTCCGTCATTCTTAGGGCGGCCTAGCCGGATCACAGCTATTCTTGTCTTATAGCTTGGAGCCGGCACATTCCCCTCCTTCAACGAAATGCTCCTCCTTGCAGGTGTCTTCAGTGGTGGTGTATCCTAATCATGTCTTCTCCTTAATATAGTCTAATTAACATAATTAAGTCTCAATCTTCGTAGAACACAGTTTTGGCTTCTGTCGTCACATGGCCGTCGGCATTAAAATAACCCAGCGCGCATCCGGGAAAAAAAGCATGACTAGCCTACTGGACTCCTTCCGCCTTAAGTAACTCCTTAACCTCATCAGCAAGGTGATGTTTCTCCTTCCTCATCCTGGCGGCATGTGCCTTCACCAGCTTCGGTACATCCATCGCCAACCTGCAGATTGGCTCCCATGAATCCTCCGCTTCAGAGAAACCCTTCCATCCGATCAACAATTCCAATTCCCCTGTCTCCGGACTGTGCCTGCAGTCCTTGAAGACTTCAATGGCGAAACGCTCATTGTCATAATCCATCTGTCGCTTCAGTTCCTCAGTGGCATTCACTTTGCCATGTTCATAGAGGCGAACGCGGTCCCCGTGAACGGTTCGAGTGTCCGTCTCATTGAACATATTCCTCACCTCGTAGGTGTAGTTCTCGTGGCTATCAGTTATTTGATATAGGCCCCGCCACTTCATAAAGAGCTTCTTGCCCGGAACCTTACCCGGTTCAGGCAATCCGATGAGTACATAGTCACCGATCTGAAAGTTCGGTGCAGTTGCTCGTCGGTACGCGTCGCTCCTCTTCCTGTGTACGGCTCGGATTTTCTTCGATTGCTGCACTGCTCCCTTGTGCATTTCATTCAGCGACGTCTGCAATTGCATGACTAGCTCCTGAATATGCTCCTTTGAGAGTGTAGCTTCCCCATACTTCTCATCCCTGGCCTCTTGAACACTTGCTTCAGCGGGTTGTCTGGTTGACGTCCCATCATCACTGTCACTGGCGCATTCCCGTTGGTACGCGCCTGCGACCTGTGATTGATCGTGTGTTCAATGTTGTGGTTCAACCATGGCCAATCGTATTTGTCCCACTGCAATTCAGACAGAAGTGCTCTGACTAGTTGCAAGTAGTTCCTGTTGATCACCTCAATTGATCCATTACTGTAATGCCCATAGGCAACAGTCGGGTGATGAGCAAATCCACATCGACGCGCCAGTTCCTTCACAACGTTTGCCAGAAAGCAAGACGCCATGTCTGACACCATCAACTCAAACGTTCCGAAGATAGCCCTCCATTCGAGCAGTGCCTCTACAGTGGTTTCCGCATTGGGTGTATGGTCAGGAGTAATCTTGACCATGCCAGACAGATCATCCCTGATTATCAGGTTCCATTGCAGATCATGTCTTCCGCCCTTCTGAGCCGCCATCATGTATAGCCAATCCAAGTGAATCACCTGATTCGGCCTAACACCATGAACAGCTGTTCCCAATGGCCTGGGAATCCTAACCCCGCCCCTTGTCGGTAGACAGTTCAAACACGCGTTGCAGAACGTCCTCATGTCCTCATCGCAGTGTGCCCAGTGGCAGAACTCCCCCAACTTCCTCAACGAGGCCTTCAGTCCTAGATGCCCACTGTTTCCGCCCGCATGAGCAATAGCGCATAGCTGCAGCTTCAGCTCGTTGCATTCGTCTGGTATGATCACCTGTCCCTTCCCTGTGACGAAGAGATCATCACCATTCTTCGGTCGTTTCGTTCCTCTGAGCCATTTCCTCTGAGCCTTACGGATTTCGTCCACGGTCGGCCATTGGAATTCCTTCCTTTGTAACGGCCGTACCCGATATCCGTCCTCAATTTGAAGCGTTATCCTCCTGATCGTGCGTACCTCTAGGTGCTGGTCATCAGGCCCACCGTCCGGTGCACCCCACCGCGTCATAAGATCCGACCACACATTGTCCTCCCCCGCAATGTGTTTAATGACGTAGTTGACCCTCTGTATGTCCAGTGCCCATCGTTGCAGTTTCTGCGCCGTTGGCTTTGACACGTCCGTTGGTGAGAATATCCTCACGAGATTCCTATGATCGGTAAACAAACGAAACTGCTCGTTGGTTGTAACGAGATAGTCCAGTTTGTCAATCCCATCCTTGATCGCGAACCCTTCCTTCTCCACCGTGGACCAGTTCCGCTCTGGGCCCGCGAACTTGTGTCCGACGAAACCCAGCGGTTCATGTCGCTGCCCATGCACTGGTTTACCCAAGTCCTCAGGCGGAATCTGTGTGACTACCGCCGCGCTGTTAACCTCATTTGCATCTGAGAATAGGCATTGGATCCGGTCCTTTCGCGGGTACGCTAGTTGGACCGTGTCCGCCACTGCCATCTTCAGTTTCTCGAATGCCAGCGCATGTTCGGGTGACCATCCATATTTGCACAATCGCACCCTCCTGGCAATGGCTTTCGTCCTGCCAGGTTGGTCCTTCATTGCATCCTCGTATATCCTCTGTAACAGGTGTACCTTCCTGTTGTACTCAGGGATGGACCTACTCATCCACTGAGTTGCCATAAGGAATTGTTGCAAGTCCCTTGCCGTCCTCGGCTGTGGTATCGCCATTAAAGCCTCAATCCTAGCAGGATCGTGCCTTACCCCTTCTGGCGTGAATATCCTTCCACAGAACCGAACCTCTGTTGTGAAGAGCTCACACTTCTCCACGTTGAACTTGATGCTGTGCCGTTCGGCTAGCATCAGAGTCCGTTCCAACGTTCGGAACCAATCATCCTCCCTTTGGGCATGCCCCATTAGATCATCGATCCATATGATTAGTTTGTGGAACATAAGTTCCCCGAACACCTCAAACATCCTCCCTTGATACTGAGGGGCGGAGTTCATTCCCCCCTGCATCGACCTCGTTGGGTTATACACCCCCTTATCTGTCATGAAGGAGAAGATCTCCTGACACGCTTCATCCAGCGGCATCATCCAGAAGCCTTTGAACGCGTCTAGCTTAAACCAGAACCTCGAGCCTGCCAGGTTCCTGAGTATCGCCTCCTGATGTGGCATAGGCCACGCCACGGCGACACATTTGGCATTAACAGCTCTGAGATCAACACAGAACCGCTTTCCGCCCCCTGGCTTCGTCACCACCACCACCGGAAAGCCCACTTCGCGTTGTAGTTTTCAACGACTAGGCCATACTTCTTCAATTGGGCGACGAATTCCTCCATGAAAGCACTGTCCTCCATACTGTACTTTCTGGCTCGGCACCTGTAAGGTTCCGCATCCGGTTTCAGCTCCGTGACAAATGGTGTAACCCTGGCTGGACCATCAGGTCCAATGCTCATACGCCAAACGTCCCTATATCTTCTGACGAGTTTCCGAAGCGATTTCCCCATCGCTTGCGGTAGGCCATTCCTCAATGCGCGCTCGACCATCCCGTCCATCTCCTTTCCAGGGAGTCTGTGGAATCGGTTCCGATCCTCACATCCTCTGTTTCCTCTTCCTCCCCTTCCCAGAGAGGTGGCATCTCGTTTGCCATATTGTGCACTTCATCCATGACGTCATTCCCCTTCTTCGGCGTGCTCTTAATGAGTACGTCCAGGGCCTTCTTTGGGTGGATACCCAAGTCGTCCAACAGCCTCTCCCCTGGGATTATTTTCCTTTTCAGGAATGTCCCATACAAGGCATCGGCGCCGGCGAGTGATCAGTTCGCCTGCCGTCGTCGTCAGTCCCAGATCCAGTATCATCACATGGTAGGCTGTGTGCTTCGTTTCTCGGTCTACCAGACAGAACGTTTCCGGCTTCTGGAGGTTCTCCATTGTTAACAATGGGTCCCGCTCCATTAGCTCGCGCGCTATGGTCAATGGCATCAGAACGTCAACCGATGTCGCTCCACTGTCCAGAACCCCAACGTAGTCTTCCTCATGTCCGTTTACACGAACGACTACTTGGTCCCCTGTCCTCTGCGCCCCCTCCGACACTCTTCCTACCACTGGAAGCCATGGGTACTCTGACAAGTCGTCATCTTTATCAGATTTGGCCTTACGGGGTCCATCCCTTCCCGTTGGCCCCTTGCGGCGATCCTTCAGCAGGTCTGCGACCTGCTTCTTGGTAGGCTTCTTCGGGCAACGAAACGCTGGATGTCCAACCTCGTCACGTTGAAACATCGAAACATCGCAGGTCCTTCCGGTGTCGTTTCGTGTCCCGGCCTCCATCGCCTCCTTCATCCGTCTGCGCCCCTCGCTTCTTCGGGGTGGGTTTGACCTTTCCCTTCCCCTTGCCATCCTCACGTCCCGGCTCCATGTACAACATCGTCTCCTCATACGATGCAGCCCGTTCCTTCAGCACCCGATAGAATTCCAAAGGGTCCTTCTGGAGATCGGTCTGGCGCTTCATGACGAGGGTCCGCATGAGCGCTTGTAAACCGGATGGGCGCACAGCACCCAGTAGGTACTTGACCAGGTTCTTCCGTCCCTCGCGGGACGTGAAGAGGTCCTGCCACCCGTTGCGCGCGACCAATTCCTCGTACTGCTGCACGAGGTTCACGACCCTTGCCGCTGGTGTGGTGATGGTCAGCTTCATCGCCAGCTTCCGCATCTCCCGGTCGATGTTCGCGTCCGTCGAGCGATCCTGCTCGAGATGCCTCTTCATCCAGTCCATCAGGTCGCTCTCCGTCACCCCCTCGGCGTCCTTGCCGAGTTCCCACTTGCAGATCGCCCTGAGCAGACCGGGGTCGATCATACTCCTCACTGACCGCGGGATCTGGCCCTTGGCGTTCGGATCGTCCCGGAAGTGATTCCGATACGTCTTCAGCTCGGCCATGAACGTCGTGACGGCCTTGCGGTCCATGCTTTTCAAGGTCGGCGCCTTGTTCATCTGCAGGACGATCGTTGAGCCTTGCACGCTCTGTCCTTGTTGTCGATCATCGACGTCATCTTCCAGCAGCATCTCCTGCGCGGTGGCCACCATCGCGTCCTTCTTTGAAACCTTCCCCGAAAGGATGTTCAAGAGATCTCTGTGACGTCCCAACGGTGATGGTATATCAGCCGTGTAGTATAATCGTCTGTGTCCCCGACCTGCAGCTCCCACGGACGCCGTGCGGACTCCGTGCGCACTCCGTGCATGTCCGTCATTCTTAGGGCGGCCTAGCCGGATCACAGCTATTCTTGTCTTATAGCTTGGAGCCGGCACAGAACCGACAACGTGGCACACTTGTAACCAAGACGAAGGAGCTTAACCGGGAAGAATACGTCCGTCTCCTTGTAGAAGAGGTCATTCCGGCTGTGAAGGAGAAGTGGCCGGCGGGAACGAAGTCACAGGCCATCTTCATCCAGCAAGACAATGCACGGCCTCATGCAAAGGTCGACGACGCTGCGGTTTATGCAGCTGGTCACTCGGACGGGTTCAACATCAACTTGATGTGTCAACCCCCGAATAGCCCAGACTTTAACGTCTTAGACTTGGGTATCTTTGCTGCCTTGCAGGCCGAGCAGCTGCGGCAAGCCCCCAGAACCATCGACGACCTGATCCATGTTGTCGTGGAAACGTACAACAACTACAATCCGGGCAAGATCAACGAGTGCTTTCTCTCTTGGCAGATGTCACTTCGTGAAGCAATCAAGGTGGGTGGGGCAAACACCTTCAAGCAGCTGAGAAGGACAATAATGAAGTGGATGTATTACGTACGGCGTGTGCGGCGGACGTTACAGTGGCGACGTAGTCGCCGACGGTGTAACGGTTGCCAACGCCGGCGGGCACGGAGTCGCGGAGTGCGTGACGGCGTTCACGTGCTGCAGGCATGTGCTGCTGGTCGTAGTGGATACGTTGTTCGACACGCCCCCTCCGTAAGCATCCACCGCAGTAGCCGAACTGCTGACGGTGTTAACAGGCACCTACGTTGCGCAACACCTTCCAAACTGTTCGCTAAGAAGAAGGATGGATCGTTGCGTTTTTGCGTCGACTATCGCGGGCTGAACGCCGTAACGATCAAAAACCGGTATCCCGTTCCTCTCGTCGACCAGAGCCTTGCCCAACTAAGCTCGGCCAAGATATTCACCAAGATCGATCTCCGCTCGGCCTACCATCAAGTCCGGATCCGGGAAGGCGACGAATGGAAAACCGCGTTTCGCACACCGTTTGGACTCTTCGAGTACTTGGTGATGCCGTTCGGGCTGGCCAATGGACCCGCCGCATTCCAAGGGTTCATGAACGACCTGTTCCGGGACTACTTGGACGTATTCGTCCTCGTGTACCTCGACGACATCTTGATATTTTCTCGCAATCCGGAGGACCATGAACGCCACGTTCGCCTCGTCCTGGAACGTCTCCGCGAGGCGAAGCTCTTTGGAAAGCTCAGCAAGTGCGCCTTCGACGCTTCCGAGGTCGAGTTCCTCGGCTACGTCATTTCTCACAACGGCGTCCGAATAGACCAGGCCCGAATCGACACGATCCTAGCTTGGGAGCCGCCCGGCGATGCGCACGCTGTCCGAGTTTTCCTGGGGTTTGCCAACTTCTACCGCAAGTTCATCGCGCACTATGGAGAGATTGTCTTGCCACTCACCGACCTCACGAAGGACAACGTGGACTTTCACTGGGGAGCTGAAGAAGATGCCGCATTCCGCACCTTGAAAGCCGCGTTCACGTCTCCTCCGATCCTGACGCACTTCAATCCCGACCGGCCGTGCGAAGTCGAGACGGACGCATCCGACTTCGCCCTCGCCATGGTACTGTCGCAGCGCGACGACGACGGCGAACTGCACCCGATTGCGTTCTACTCGAGGAAGTTGACCCCGGAAGAGATTAACTACAAGATGCACGATAAGGAGCTACTACCGATCGTGGAAGGCTTCCAGAAATGGCGCCAGTTCCTGGACTCGGCGCAGCACCAGACGCTCGTCTACAGCGACCACAGGAACCTGCAATGGTTTCTCAGCAGCCAAAAGTTGTCGAGACGACAAGTTCGCTGGGCGCAACTCTTGGGCGAATTCGACTTCCGCATCGCCCATCGTCCGGGACGCCTTCACGGCAAACCGGACGCATTGACGCGTCGACCAGAGTACCGGCCAACGAAGGCGGAGGCCGATGCAGCCCAGCAAGCAACCCAAGTATTGACGGCAGCTCACTTCATCACCACTGATTCCCCCGTTACCAACCACGTTCTTAACTTGATTGGCGAACCGCGCAGCACCGAGAGCTTGTGGGCCCGCATCCGAACTAACCAAGCAACGGACCCCTTTGTTCAGAAGGTACTCGCACGCTTAGCCGCCCCGACACCACGGAACCGTCGCTTCCGCCAGGCCGACGGCATCCTCTACCGGGACGATCGCGTGGTGGTCTCCGGCGACGATTGCAAGTTGGAAATCCTGAAATCGCTGCACGACGCGCAGACAGCTGGACACTTCGGCCTCGGAAAGACGCTGCACCTCGTGCTCCGCGAGTTCTGGTGGCCAGGCCTCCGCGACTACGTCAAGCACTACATCAAATCGTGCGACGTCTGCTGCCGGTCGAAAACGCCACGCCACAAACCGTCGGGACTTCTGATGCCACTTCCCCTTCCAACTCAGCTGTGGTCGTCAATCTCCATGGACTTCATCGTGAAGCTACCAACGTCGCAAAGCCGAATGTGAACGAGGTCTCCAGGAACTCGGCAGTCGTGCTCTCGAACGTGTCTTCCCGGTCCACGTCGTAGAACCGCCAAGCCTTCATGCCGGGCGTGAAACCGATAAACACAGCGCGAACACGACGAGGCTCCAACTTGCTCGGCTTCTTCGTGGCTGGATGCGGTCGCATGGCATAGGCATCGCAACCGTAGACACGAAGGGCCGAGATGTTAGGTAGGGCGCGACGAGCAGCCTCGAACGATGTGCGACGCCCGGGAAGGACTGATCTCGGGTGGATGTTGTACAGTATCGCAGAGTAGGACAGCGACCAGGGCCACGTGGAGTCAGGCATGCGAGAGTGGCACCGGATTGAGCTTTCGATACCGCAGAGCGTGTGGTTGACGCTTTCAGCGCGGCCGTTCTGCTCGGGCGTGTACGGGACAGATTTGCGGTGCAGGATGCCGGACTCGTTGTAGAACAGGACGCACGCCTTGAGTTGTACTCGCCGCCACCGTCGGTCTGGAACGTCCGGATACCACGTCCTTCCTGGTTGCGAAGACGCGTCGTCATAGTGCTTGATGACGTCGAGCGCCTCCGATTTGCGACGTAGCAGATAGACGGACAGGTACCGAGAGGAATCGTCAAGCATGGTCTGGTAGTACTCAAAGCCGCCGACACCGACGACAGGCCACCGTCCGGACAGATCGCTATGGACGAGATCGCCAACACGACGCGCGCGCGACGTACTGGGAGGGAATGATGACCGTTTGCCCTTGGCGAGTAAACATGCAGCGCATGGACATCGATCTTGCGGCCTCGGGATTGGCCCGTCGAACTTCATGCCACGACAACGTTTGTGCAGGATGCGCAGGTTGCCGTAACCCAGGTGGCCGGTTCGAGCGTGCCAGACAGCTGGAGCTGCGGCGGTGACCTTAGCGACGCGGCATGAGACGCTGGATGCGATCAAGGAGCAGACTCGGGCAGAGTGAAGTGTGCCGGGCGCGGAGGTTGGAGCGGATAATGGAATCCGGTACAGGTTATCGTGTCCTCGTTGACTGACGGCCACTGGCTGACCGACGGGCGCCGTCCAGTTGACCCCCGAGTAGATCTTCGCGGTATCGCCGTCGAACACGATCTTGTGACCTGATCTGGTGAGCTGGCCAACTGATACTAGCGCTTGGCCAAGTCGGGGAACGTGCAGCGAATCGATACTCGTCGCCTGGACATCCATGCCGAATGACGTCACGCCTCGACCGGAAGTGGTCGTACGCGACAGATCGGCTAGCTCAACTTCCGGTCCGGTGCCTTGGCGATAGCAGCTGAGATGTCGGCGCAGGGGCGTCATCGTCGTGGAACACGCTGAGTCCAGTAGGCCTACTGAGTTCGCGTACACGTCGATGGCGTGGCGTGCCGACAAAGCACGCATCGGCTCGGGCGCCGGATCGATCGGATGAGCGCCAGACGTTGGATACTCGTTGGACGTTGGTGAGGATGTATTGCTTTTCGCGTTGCTGTCGCGGTACCAGATGTGTCGTTGCAGCGTGCATTCGCCGTTAGTGTGCTTGGATCCGGGATGGAAGACGCAGGACTCGTTGCGTCGTGGTCCACGGGGACGCGTCGATGTGGCGCAACTGGAGCGGTTGGCCGTTTGGAACGCGTCGTGTCGGTCCCGCACGTCTTGGACCCTGATCTCCTCGCTTGTCAACGACCCGACGACCTCGGAGACACTGGGCAGCGTGTCCAGAGCACGATTGTGCAGGCCAGCGACGACGGCGTCGAGATCGGATGATGCGTTGGCCAAGATGAGGACGGCGACCAATGCGTCGGTGAGGGACAGCATCTCGGTCGGTACCGTCGACCGGACGCGATGAGCCGCTGCTTGAACTCGGGCGGCGTACGTGGCGACCGACTCGCCGGGCATGTGCTGGACCGTGACGAGGTCGCGGACGGCGCGCACGACCGATGCCAGGGACGACGGGCTGTACGCCTGGAACAGCACGCGCCAGCACTTGGCAGCCGAGCCTGCCTGAAACAAAGACAATGCGGACGCGATCTTGTGGTCCAGCATGTGGACGAGTAGAATCTCGCGCGCGGCTGCCTCGAGAGCTGGGTCGTGTGCCGTACCGGTTGTCGCAGTCGGCGAGCCATCTTCGTTGATCCCGATGACGTCCGCGTACCCACGATTGCGAAACCAGAGTGCAGCTGTCTGAACCCAGGACGTGAACGAGTCGGGAGTACCGTCGAACTTGGGCATGGGCAGTCGGCCTGCGTCGCTTCGGCTGTGCGCCTCGGCGATGATCGGCATGGCCGGGGTCGATGGACAGCTGGTCGGACGCGCCAGCTGCTGCTGCAGGACACGGAGACGGTCGATCTTCTCCTGCCTGGCGATCGTTGCCTCCGCTTCGGCAATTCGGGTGTCGATCTCCTCGAGCGACAGATGACGCAGCGGGTCGTCATCCGTGTTAGGCGTCGCCTGGCGCTCGGCCATGGCGAGTAGAGGCTCAGCGCCTGCGCCTATACGACTGTTAATCTGAGAAGGACAATAATGAAGTGGATGTATTACGTACGGCGTGTGCGGCGGACGTTACAGTGGCGACGTAGTCGCCGACGGTGTAACGGTTGCCAACGCCGGCGGGCACGGAGTCGCGGAGTGCGTGACGGCGTTCACGTGCTGCAGGCATGTGCTGCTGGTCGTAGTGGATACGTTGTTCGACAGCAGCCACACTTAGGCAAGCAACGCCTCCAGCGACAAGGATGCCTCCCAGTGTCCATTGCCTGTGATGGGGAAGCTGTTCGTGCAGCGAGGGCCGTTCTAGAGGCTCATGTTGTGGAGTAAATGCATTGGAACTCGTTACCTACCAATCATTCTCGGACATCTATTTTTAGAAACCGGACAATCATTCCCGGACGGAGGGAGTATTCAATTTGCTATCAAACCTCACTGTGCAATCGGTACGCCGTCCGACACTTCGCCCGGCGGCCCGAACCGACGTTAGGATGCGTCGCGGTTTTTAACACACCAGTGCGGCTTAATTACGGCCTGGACCGATCTAATTACGTAATTACTGTAATTAATGCTATAATTACAGTAATTACTTTAATTAATTACTCGGACAGTGTAGCGGTTTACCTCCGTCATGAAGGCTGTGGCATATCCCGCCGATTGTCTAGTACACAGAGACATTTTTGCGTAGCCTAAAATAGATGCAGCATGGCGCTCTAGTACACTCTAGTGTACTAGAGCAGTGTACTAGAGCGCCGTTTCGCGACAGTTTCCTGAAGCCTGCCTCACCAAGAAACTTTGGACTAATCGTGTCATTTATGGCCCGCTGGGTAGAGCACGTCGCAAAATACCACCCACAAATTTATGGCGGTTCCTCGACCTGTGCATCGCTGCTGGAGAGTCGTCACCAGGAACAGCATCTCGCCCATGGCAGCAAGACGCTGTGGAACGAGCGGAACGGCCACTCGAGGTCGTGGACGCGGTCGTGGACGTGGTAGAGGTTCCAGTAGAATCGTCAGCTCGGGTCGCAGCAACAGATCGGAGGCCATAGCCGCGAAGGACCCCACGGATGGGTGGAAGGTGGTCAGTCATCCAGACGGCATGTTGTCGTCGGTCATGATGGAAGACCAGTGAATTCCATGCTTCTCAGAAAGGGCTCGTCTATACTTTCATGTGGTGGGTTCGCATGGACCTACGTGCTCGCAGCTTGGTAGTTGATATGAACGCCGACAGGTATGCCAGCGTACGTATCGAAGCCGAGCTGTAGGAGAAGTCAGGACGTCGCCGTAGTCGGCCTCCGAACAAGCAGCTCGTGTTAACATTGAACTCGATTCATGTCCTTGTTTCGGTCCGTTTGTTGAGGAGTTAAGCGACGAATGCCGCTGAGGCTCTAGTACACTATAGTGTACTAGAGGCTATTTTGATAGGGGATGACGGGAAAAATTTGCTCAACTTGGCAACGTTGTTCCTCGCCAACTAGGTGGCCGAATTTTACACAACTTTCAGCTCCCAATCCAGAATGGCGTAACCAGTGTATCACAATGCCAATGACTTAATAATATGTCCTTGCTAAAGTTTTACGTCCAGTCAAACCTATAGTACACTATAGTGTACTAGTCCACGGATCGCGGGGATATTATACGACTCCGTTTCATCTGAAGAGTCCGATCCCACGGCTAACTTTTAGCCTCCGGTTCCCGTCGAGATCAGTCTGGGCGATGAAAGGAAGATCAAAGCAATGGGCAAGGGCAAGATCCACGTTCAGGCACTGAACGGATCGATGATCAAGTTGACGAAAGTGCTGTATGTGTCGCACGTCAAGACTGGACTGTTCTCAATCAGCGCTGCTTGCGATGCGGGCGCTGAGGGGGTTGTGTTCACGAAGGATCACTGCCGGATGAAGCTGAACGGAGATGTCATCGACATCGGGAAGCGGCTGGGCAAGCTCTACCAGATCAAATTGCCGGTCCTGGAGTCGGCGAAGGTGGCAGTCGTGTCGACGGAGGTGTGGCACGCAAGGCGGGGCCACGTGAACTTCGCGACGTTGCGGGAGGATGCCCAGAACAAGACGGTTCAAGGCATGAGCATCAAGGACGACGATCCGAGCGCGTGCGAGTCGTGCCAGCAAGGCAAGGCGGCGAAGCTTCCGATGCCGGATCATGCAACAAGGCGGGCGACTCAGATCAAAGCGTTGGTACACTCGGACGTTATCGGTCCGATGCCTGTCGAATCCAAGAGCGGAAAGAGGTATGTCCTGACATTCATCGATGAATGGTCGCGATATACGACAGTGTATTTCCTACGGAAGAAGTCGGAGGTGTTCGGCAAGTTCAAAGAGTACAAGGTGTACATGGAGACGCAGTATGACCACCGCGTCAAGTGCCTACGAAGCGACAACGGTGGTGAGTACACAAGCAAGGAGTTCGAGGACTACCTTCGCAGCGCCGGAATCAAGCACGAAAAGAGCATCCCGCGCAGACAGGCGCAGAACGGCGTCGCAGAACGGATGGGACGAACGCTGCTGGAGATGGCAAGGACGATCCTTCACCACGCAAGCATGGCCAAGTCGTGGTGGGCTGAGGCGGTGAACACGTCGTGTTACTTACGGAACCGCAGCAGCAGCAGGGCTCTGGACGTCGGAGTGACCCCGTACGAGAAGGTGCACAATGCCAAGCCGGACGTGGCACACCTGCGGACGTGGGGTTGCAGGGCCATGTATAAGGACGACAAGGCCAGGAAGCTGGACTCGAAGGCGCGCAGAGGCATCTTCGTCGGATACCCGGAAGCGACCAAAGGGTACCGAGTCTACGACCCAGTGCTGTCCAAGGTCGCTATAACAAGAGACGTCGTGTTCTACGAAGACCAATTCGGCGGCGATGATGATGACGAAGTTCCAGATCTGATGTCGGAATCGGAGGATGATCAGGATGGTACCGGTGGTGAGGAGCAGGAGGAGACCCAGGAACGACGTTCGGAACGAGAACGGAAGGCGCCTGTCCGGTATGGGCTCGACGAGTATGCCGGGATGGCGGTCGAGGAAATACTCCTGATGGCCCAAGGAGATCCGAGGACGAGGCGGGAGGCGCTAGAGTCGGCGAATGCACAAGAGTGGCAAGTCGCGATCGATGACGAGCTGCGATCTCTGAACAAGAACCAGACCTGGGAGCTGTGCCCAAGACCAGCTGATCGAAAGGTCATCGTCGGCCGCTGGGTGTTCAAACTCAAGAGGGACCAGGACGGCAACCCATCGCGGTACAAGGCTCGTTACGTCGCACGGGGGTTCACTCAGGTCCCGGGGACGGATTTCATGGACACGTACGCGCCGGTGGCATCTACGACGATGCAGAGGGCTATGTTGTCAATGGCTGCCGTGAACGACTAGAGATCTATCAGCTCGATATTGAAACGAGTTTCCAACATCAAGGCGTGCGCGAGGAGCTCTACATTGAATTGCCAGAAGGGTACATCTTCCCAGAAGAGACAAGCCAGAAGACACACTGCGGGAGGCTACAAAAGGCGCTGTACGGGCTCAAGCAGGCGGCGTTCGAGCTTGATCGAAAGATTCGAGACGTCCTGACGAAGGCGAGGTACACCTTCAGCAGAGAGGATCCGTGCGTATTCTATCGTGTGCACAAGGGCAACTATCTGGTCTGCACAATTCATATCGACGACTTGTGCGTGGCGACGACGGTAAGGCTGATGTTCGAGGAGTTGAAGCAAGCGCTGGAAAGGAGTTTCCTGTCAAGGATCTAGGCGATGTCAACTTCCTGCTAGGTTGCAAGATCGAACGAGACCGGAAGCGAATGACATTGGCATTGAGCCAAGAGGCGTACGCGAAGCGAGCCGTGGAGCGCTTCAACATGCACGATGCAAAACCGATCGCTACTCCAAGCTCGACCTCGATGCAGCTAAAGAAGGGGCCAGCGGTCGACAGCGGGTTCCCGTACCGTGAGGCCGTCAGGACGTTGATGTATTTGGCGGTCATGACGCGGCCGGACATCATGGAGGCGGTCAGCGCTGTCGCTAGGTTTGTCGAATGCCCGACCGCAGAACACGTAACCGCTGTAAAGCGCATTCTGCGGTACGTCAAGGGGACGATCGAGCACGGGATCCTGTTCGGAAGAGAGAACGGTCTACGAGTGTATGTTGACGCGACGTGGGCGCAAGACCCTGAGCAGGTCGGTCTCGGGCATGCTGATACTGCTGAACGGAGGAGCGGTGGCGTACTTCTCCCGACGCCAGAAGTGCGTCGCACTGTCGTCGACCGAGGCCGAGTACGTGGCGGCTTCTGAAGCAGCAAAAGTGGCGGTGTGGCTCAAAAGGGTACTCCATGAGCTGCCGGGGTTTACCATGGGGGATGGACCGTTGACCGTCTACGAGGACAACCAGGGATGCCTGGCGATGATCGCATCCCCTACCTCGAGTCGGCGGACCAAGCACATTGACGTCCGCTACCATTACCTACGCGAACTGGTGAGAGACGAGATCCTCAAATTCGAATATGTTCCGACGGAAGAGATGCTGGCGGACATGATGACGAAGCCAATCCCGCGCGACAAGCACGAGTCGCACCGGACGAAGATCGGCGTCGTCGGCTGTCGAGGAGGAGTGTGGGTTATGTGCGACACGCTCGACGACGGCCGGAAGCGTGACGTGGCACAGCCACGTGCGCAACGCTATGAATAGTATGGCTTGGGTGGGAGATCTGTTGGAAACTGCGGAGCACCTGCGGCACGCCCGCCTACACCGTACGGACTGCGGAAATAAAAATCATTCACCAAGATGACCGATAGTCAACGCGTTCAACGTACACCCAACCAACAACAGGTGCAGTTGATGACCTACCCAATTCGGACAGCGAGGGAGACGGCGAATGATTAATATATCTGCTACCTGATTTATCAAGAATACAGCAACATGTCTTCTTGCCATATGTTTTGTGGTTATGACGCCTTATGACGCCTTATGACGCCTTATGACGCCTTATGACGCCTTATGACGCCTTATGACGCCTTATGACGCCTTATGACTGTCGAACTCCATATCCAGCAGCACACTCGTGCGGCACACCGACGCTGCCACGCACCCCGCAAGTCTGGTGTCAGCGCCGCCCGCGATGATGTAACGTGCACCGCGTCTCACGTCTACGACGTTGCCCGTCACACCCAATATCTTCGCTCTATATCCATCAATATATCACACTCTGATTTCGTCGTTTCAGATTAACAGTCGTAGCAGCGCTCTGGGCGTCTCGCTCGCGTCCAACGTCATGGCCGATCGCGGCCGAACGGCGGCGGAATCAGATGTCCAAGATCTCGACGCGCAGCTCGCTGAGGCCGAGCGACAGGAGAAGATCGCGCGCATCGCATTCCTGCGACAGCAAACCGCATCGTACTCCTGCATCGCCACGACGCCGACGACGCAGCCTCGCCCAACCATTGTGGACGGCGTAGTGCGTCCAGGTACAGATCGCGTGCCTCCGCCTCGGTTCGACGGCAAGCACGAATCGTTTGCCGCTTGGGCGCCCGCCGCCGCGTCTTGGTTTACCAACCGTGGATTCGCGGGAATTGTCGGCATCGACCTGGACGGATCGCCGACTCCGAGTATCCCCGACAATGTGGACGCGGATCTGGAGGCAACTGCTCGGGAGATACTCTTGTTTCAGATGGTCGACAAGACCGTTCTGATCGGCTACAACTTGCTGTACGCCGGTACATCGGCGCAATGCTGGCGCGCTCTCTTCCGCATGCTGCGACCCTGCACGTTTTCGTCTGTCATTCGTGCTTCTAAAGATTTGTTCAGTGTTCGACAGCAAGCCGGTGAATCGGTCGCCTTGTACGCGGCTCGTCTGCAAGCCGCTGCCCAACGTTTCCGTACAACAGTCCCGAACGACATGCTTCACATGACGGATTCCTTCCTGGCTGTCCTGATGGCTGGCAACGCCTCATCAGAATTGGGCACGGCCGCATCCAACCTGCACAGTCGTGGACTCGAACCGCGGCCTACCGTCACTGAGGTCGTGTCCACGCTCACATCAGAAGAGCAGCGCATTCAAGAGGCTCATGCTGACCGGGAGATATCGTTCGCAACGGCGAACCGTGCAAGCGCTACCGCACACCCGATCAAGGCTCCCGAACGCGATGGACTGTGCGTCCTACATACGACCTTGAGGAAGCCGCACACGAATGGCAACTGTTTCCTACAGCGCTCGTTGTGGCGGACGACATCGAATACATCGTCGCAACCTGCCCGTCACCCCGCCGTAGACAACAGTTCCGTCGGCCTGCTCGATTCTGGATGTTCCACCACAATGACGCCCCTGCGCGAGCATCTCGGCGCTTATCGACATGTCGCCGGACCGACTGTTGAACTTGCAGACCTGTCTCGTACACGTGGCGTGACGTCATTGGGCGCTGGTCAGTCCCAAATGGCGCCTATCGATTCGCTGCACGTCCCACGACTCGGCCAAGCGCTCGTCTCCGTTGGACAGATCACCCGATCCGGACACAAGATCGTCTTCGATGGGCCCAACGCGACCATCTATTCCAAGGACAACTGGACGTCCCCTGTCGGGACCCCGCTAGCGGTCAGCACGCGAGGAGCCGATAATCTCTACAGGATCGCCCTGCGTGCTCCCGCTGCCCCATCGTCAACTGAAATTTATTCATCGGCTGCGCCCAGCGTGTCCTGCCGCGCCGCCACAGTCGCCTCCGCACCGCCCGCCCTTTGGCACGCGCGCGTTGGACATCTCGGTTACGTCAATCTGCGTCTCCTGCAGCGCCGCTGTCGTGGAATGGCCTTCGATCAGCCCATTCCCAAGCTTCAGGATCGATGTCCATGCGAGGCCTGTCTTCTCACCAAAGGCAAGCGCTCATCATTCCCTCCCAGTACGTCGCGAGCACGTCGCGTTGGCGATCTCGTCCATAGTGACCTCTCCGGGCGGTGGCCTGTCGTCGGTATTGGCGGTTTCGAGTATTACCAGACCATGCTTGATGATTCAACGCGCTACCTGACCGTCTACCTGCTCCGTCGGAAATCGGACGCCCTCGATGTCATCAAGCACTACGATGCACGTCTCCGCAACCAGGAGGGACGTGGCATTTCCGACTTCCAAACAGACGGCGGGGGCGAGTTTAATTCCAAGGCATGCGTTACGTTCTACAATGAGTCCGGCATCCTTCATCGCAAGTCGGTTCCGTATACGCCCGAGCAGAACGGCCGAGCCGAAATTGTCAACTACAGCCTGTGCTGTATCGAAGGCGCTATCCGGTGTCACGCGCGTATGCCCGATTTCACCTGGCCCTGGTCGCTCTCGTATTCTGCCGTCCTCTACAATGTCCATCCTCGATCCGTCCTTCCGGGGCGTCGCTCATCGTTCCAGGCGGCTCGCTTCGCTAAACCTGATGTCTCTTCCCTGCGCGTCTACGGCTGCGACGCGTACGCCATGCGACCTCACCCCTCTTCGAAGAAGCCGACCAAGCTGGATCATCGTCGCGTTCGCGCTGTATTCATCGGCTTTACACCAGGGATGAAGGCATGGCGCTTCTATGACGTCGAACGAGGTGACACATTCGAGAGCACGACGGCCGAATTCCTGGAAACGTCGTTCACCTTCGGCTTCGGGCGGTCGAACTCTGGTCTCGAGTCTTCACAGGCCGCGCCCGTACTCTCCGCCAGTTCCCCGTCCACCGTTGCCGTTCTTACATCATCACCCGCTGCTGCCGACGCCGTTATCCCACCGCTACCATCAGCATCCCCCGCTCCGGTGTCATCCAATGTCGTGTCGTCTCCGTCATCTGATCGTCTTCAACCATCTGCGCATACCCATCATTCTCCCCTGCCTGATCTCGCCGGCAACGTCGGTCATTCTGGTAACGACGCTGCTGTCGACGCTGATAACCACGACGGCAACCGCGCATCCAGCATCGTTGATGCCGACGTTAAGGACCATCAGGACGCCGGCAACGTCGACGGTGCTGATTCTCCTGCTGACATGAATATTGCGGCTGATGCCGCCAACGATGGTGATGACTCTCCTGCCGACATGGATAATGCGGCTGATGTCGTCGCCGAACGTCGATGTTCTGGACATGCCGCATCCTCGTCGATCTTCACGTCACCGTCAACCACCGGGCGAATGGTGGAAGGGTCCCGCGAAGGCAAACCGGTCCTCCACCCGGTGGGCGTCAACGGTGGACGCCTGGTTCCAGCACCCAGTGCTGACAGCCCCAATTCAACGTCCGCCTCGCCCATCGCGCCGCCAGATTTACCACTGGCAACAGGTCGAAGAACGCCGGCTCATCCGCGAGGCCATCCGCTCCCATCGACCGGCCGCTCGTGGTGGCATTGTCTCCGCCTGCCGCGTTAAGATACAGGCGCCAATCGACCCAGCAGCTCTACCACGACCCGATCTCAAGCGATCGATGTTCCTGTTCCTAATACGATGGCCGAGGCTCTCTCATCGTCGTTCGCCGGCCACTGGTGGGACGCTGCCCTCACCCAGATGGCGACGCTGGACTCCAAGGACACGTTCGGCCCGCTCATCGACTTGCCGAAAGGTAAGATCGCTGTTGGCGCCAAGTGGGTGTTCCGGGTCAAGTCTTCGCTCAGTGGCGACGGTGGCATCCGTAAGTTCAGCGCTCGTCTCTGCGCTCAAGGGTTCAGACAGCGCCCCGGCATCGACTTCGACGACACCTTCGCGCCGACCGCCCGTGCCACCGCGTTCCTCGTGATTCTCGCGCTCGCAGCTCAGCACAACCTGCATCTTCGACAGGTCGACTGGGTAGCCGCATATCTGAACGCCGACATGCTCCACGATGTCTACATCCGCCAGCCGGACGGCTTTACTGACCACCATGTCCCGTATCGAGTTCGTCAACTCAAGAAGGCTCTTTATGGTACAAAACAAGGCGCCGAACGTTGGTACAAGACGCTCCGCGATATGCTGCTCTCGATCGGTTTCGAAACGATCATCACGGACCCGTGCGTCTTCAGGTACAACCGCGATGGCAAGTTCATGGTCATGTCTGTGCACACCGACGACGGCCTGCTGGCGTACAACGACGTCGTGTTCGCAGAATCGCTTCTCGTCCAGCTCTCTGCCATGGCTGAGATCACTGATCAAGGTGAACCATCGACATTACTCGGCATGCGGATCCGACGCGACCCTGACACAGGCGCCATCACACTCGATCAAGCTGAGTACATTGAGAAGGTACTCGACGACTTCAACATGTCCAATTGTCATCCGGTCGACACGCCGCATCAACCCGGCGTTCATCTGACCAAGTCGATGAGTCCCCAAACGGTCATCGAACGGGACGAAATGGCGAACAAACCATACCTGAAGCTCATCGGATGTCTGACATGGCTCGCCCATCGCTGCCGTCCCGACATCGCGTACATAACGAACGTGCTCGCCCAGTTCTCGTCAAACCCCGGCATCTCTCACTGGCGCGCGGGCCAACGTGTTCTGAAGTACCTCGCGGGTACGACGACGCGCGGCATTCGTTACGAGCGTCAACCGCAGGATCTCTTGCTCGCATACGCCGATGCTGACTGGGCCTCCGATCCGGATACACGCCGGTCCCGTTCCGGCCATGTCATTCTGATGGCCGGCGGCCCCGTTCATTGGCAGTCACGACGCCAGGACCTAGGCGCCGTTAAGGTCAGTTTATCATCAACGCATGCCGAGATTAAATCGTTGTGCGCCGTTACCCGGCAGCTTGCCTGGATCCGAACGTTCCTGGACGAGATAGGCTTCCCGCGTCCCGGTCCGACGATCGTGTACGAGGATAACCAAGGCGCGAAGGCCTGGTCCGGATATCGTCGGATGGACGATCGCACGAAAGATATCGAGGTGCAGTTTCATTACACCCGCGAGGCTGTCGAGGCCGGTCTGGTTGTGGTTCATAAGTGCCCGTCCGCCGAGATGGCCGCCGATTACCTGACGAAGCCCGCTCTCAGCACTTCGTTTCACGCGAACCTTATCCTGGCGGGCATCACCGACACCAGTCCCAGGACGTGTGCTGCTGGAGGGGGCGTGTCGAACTCCATATCCAGCAGCACACTCGTGCGGCACACCGACGCTGCCACGCACCCCGCAAGTCTGGTGTCAGCGCCGCCCGCGATGATGTAACGTGCACCGCGTCTCACGTCTACGACGTTGCCCGTCACACTCAATATCTTCGCTCTATATCCATCAATATATCTCACTCTGATTTCGTCGTTTCAATGACGCCTTATGACGCCTTATGACGCCTTATGACGCCTTATGACGCCTTATGACGCCTTATGACGCCTTATGACGCCTTATGACGCGTTATGACGCCTTATAACGCCTTATGACGCCTTATGACCCCTTAGAGCATCTCCACGCGGACGGCAAAATGCGACTGTATCGCCATTTTGCCGTGTAGGATGGCGTTTTCGCTCTCCACCGCAGAGCGGCAAACGGCAAAACTTTTGCCGGCCACGGCATTTGGTCCTCCGGAGCAGCATAATCTCGGGTTTTGCCGGCCTCGGCCCACGACGGCATAACAAACCATGCAGAGCGAGGCGAACCGTCGGGACCACCGTCTGGAGGGCGAATCACGACGTACGCGTGGGACTAATGCACGTGGAACGAACTTTACCGATGCTGAGGACGTCCAGCTGGTACGTTCTTGGTTGAACGTTTCCCAAGACCCTGCAACGGGAACCGGCCAATCGAAAGAAACATTCTGGGAGAGGGTCGAGGTCCACTTCTGCAACAACACCACGTCGGGTGCGCGGACGGCACGGTCGCTGCAGACGAAATGGGGAACCGTTCAGCGTGACGTCTCCAAGTTCGTTGGCAGCTATGCATCCGTCAACGCGCTCGACGAGTCGGGGACGAACGAGGAGGAGCAGACCGAAAAGGCGTTGAAGCTGTACCAGCAGACACACCCAAAGAACGCCCAGTTCGCGTATTTGCACTGCTGGCGTGTCTTGAGGACGGTTCCAAAGTGGCAGGATCTGCGACACAGGCCGGAGTCCAACAATACGCCATCCAAGGAGCTGCGCCAACTCGACTCCAACGGGGACATTGTCGAGGTTGACACAACGTCATCTTCGCAGGGACGTCCCATCGGCGTCAAGGCGGCCAAGGCGCTGAAGTCGCTGATGAAGACGATAACGAAGTGATTTATTCCGACCGACATCGGCGCGAGACGGCGGCGACGTAACGCTGTGTAACAGGGGCTTGCCAAGCCGTTACCGACAACGGCGCCAGTGGCGGAGCCTCTGCCGTGGACGTTACGCAGTCGCGCACAGTCACGGCGTCACCGTTTGCCGGTGGTACGACATGGTCCTTGACAGTCGCAAGCCGCAGAGCAAGCAGCTTCTCACTCTACCTACCTGAAGATAATGGCGAAGAAGGCCCGTACTCAGGAGTTACAGAAGAACATGTCCTTGTTCGCGATGGATATGTCGGTCCTGGACCCAGATGCACGGAAGTACATCAATCTGGCTCGTCAGCAGGCCTTGAAGGACATGAAGTGCACCTTGTCTACGGCTCCTGCTGACGATGTCGTTGAGGATGACGGTGTCTCTCTCTCTCCGAGGACTCAGAATAATGCAAGCCAGCAACGTTTATTCCAATACATGCATTGGGTCTAGGCCGATTCGCCATGTACATTCCATAGATGCTCGATGATATCTTCTCGAAGCGCGAAGTACGCTGCCGCGTCGCGTATCTCCATCGAACCTTGCAGCAAAGACTCGAACGTCATGGCAAATTTAAGGCGATCCTCGATGTCAGGGCGCACGAACTTAAACTCCCCATCGAAGATGTCGTCCAGCTCGTATTCGTCTGCATCGCGTTCATCCTCGATGATCATGTTGTGCAGTATAACGCACGCCAGGACCATGGTGATAATCGTATCGACATCGAACAAACGACAAGGATTACTCAGCATCGCGAAACGCCCCTTAAGCACACCGAACGCACGTTCAACATCTTTGCGAATGGCCTCATGCCATGCGGCGTAGAGTTTGCGCTTCAGGCCCTGAGGTTGTTGAATCGATTGAAGGAAGCACTTCCAGCGCGGGTAAATGCCGTCCACGAGGAAGTAGGCCATGCTATGCTCGCGCCCATTAGCACGAAAATCGCAATGCGGACCGACGCCCTGCAGCAGGTCGTTGACAAGTGGCGATCGATCAACAACGTTGATGTCGTTGTTAGCCCCAGGCAAGCCAACATAAGCGTGCCAGATCCACAGATCCATGGTAGCTATGGCCTCCATGATGACCGAGAACTGGCCATCCTTGTCCAGATACTGCCCTTGCCACGCCACTGGACATTTGTCCCACTTAAAGTGAGTACAGTCCAGGGAACCGAACATTCCCGGAAAGCCTCTCGCTGCATTAATTCGCAGTTGACGATCCACATCTGCAGGTGTCGGCTTGCAAAGGTACTCGGCTGCGAACAGGCGGACAATAGCTGAATTGAACCTCTGCAGGAAGCGATCAGTTCCAGCAGCTAGGACGAGCTACGGGATTACTTTGAAAGATTCTAGAGCTGTGCTCTCCCCGATCTTGATATACCGTAAACTTCGATGCGCTGTACCCAGCAATGTCAAAAAAAATTGTGCAGTGATGTAAGGTTTTGTTTAATTTTTTGCCCGAACATGCGGCGTTTTTTTGGGTGGGGTGCGAGCTGCAGACTTCCGAGCCGGGCGGAACATTTAAACCATTGCCGCCTCAGGCGTTCGCATCGACCGCGATGCACTCCCGCCAGTCCATAACGAACGCCGACAAGCTGGCCATTTTGATGTGCTGGCGCCGCGCATCAGTACAAGGTACATCGTTGCATAACTTCGCCGATGCCAATGGCGTTGCACCCAGTCAAATCCGACGGTGGAAGAAACTGGAGACGCGCCTAAGTCAATCGCGCCCCGATGCAACAACGATTTCTCGTGGTCGGGCGCCTACGTTCACAGAGCAAGAAGAAGACGATCTGCTTCGGTGGATCTTTGATAGACGGGACGCAGGGATAGGTACTACCTTCAACTACGCCCGCATTTCGTTGTAGTGGAACTCATAGAACTTCGTCTAGGAATATCGTTAAATAGCCTCAAACAGTATGCTTGTGAAATGTTTTCGGGGCTTAAGGAAAAGTCTACTAGCGCCAAGGAGTCGACGCTAAGGCGTTTCTTAAAAAGGCATCGTCTAACGACGCGTGTATGCACGCACTCCTCGTCTGTCGGGCCAGAGCAAGAACGGCGTCTGGCGGGAACCTTCATGGCTTCCATCGTACCGCGTATTGCCAGCCTCGACAAGAGGCTGATCATCAATATGGATGAGACGGCAGTCTTCTTTGACATGTCTCGAAACCGGACGATCGATCGTGTCGGCGCGAGGCATGTCAACATGCGCAAGACATCGTCGTCGACGCTCAGGGTCACTGTAGCAGTAGCCGTTACTGCCAGTGGTTCGATTCTTCGGCCTATGATCATTTTCAAAGGTCAGCCTCAGGGCCGCATCGCGACACGCGAGCTGCCGGAATATCCGCCTGGCAGCGAATACGCGTGCCAGCCGCACGCTTGGATGGATGGCGCTACTATGCAACAATGGGTTAAGAAGGTATCGCCTTCAGTATGGCACGATCATTGAACTAACAGAGTTTAACAGTGTCTACAACCGTACATTGCGAGTGTGCCTGTTGAGGCTCAAAGTCCTGTATTGCTTCTGGATTCTTTCCGATGCCACGTTATGGCACCAGTGCTGTTGAGCATCAACAGTATTGGCGTCCAGGTGGAGCATGTTCCCAGCCATTGCACCGCACTCGTTCAGCCGATCGACGTGGGTGTCAACCGATCATTTAAGTCACGAATCCGGGATCAATGGGAGCATTGGTTACTGGAAAAGCCCATCGGTGACCCGTTGGATCCACCAACACGTCCTCAAGTGGCATCGTGGATAATCCGATCGTTGCAAGAGCTATCGCCTGATGTGATCCGGAGGTCATGGCGTAGCCATGATTTTTCCTACTTTACAGATACCGAATAAACAATAGATGGCGTTACAGCAGGATACAACGTGCCACCATGCCGCCATGGCGATGCGACCGTCGACGGTCGTACACATTGTCAGAGCGAGAGTACAATTCGACAACTCTTGCAAGTCGGTTGTCGAATCGGTTGGCTCTCGCAATGTAATGACGGGGCAGGAATCCCACCAAACATTGATCAGAACCGTTCCTCACACGATAAACGGCAATTGCCGTCTCGATGTTGCCCGCATCTGGGGATATCATTGTCGTTAAATCGTCGACGAATTAGGGATGACTTACCATTAATGATTTGAACAATACGCAACCGGACAATGCTGTCTGGTTCCAGGACAGACCCGCACACGGTGTGCTCTTGACAGCAGCGTCCACGGTTGCCGATCTCGATCCCTACAATCTCAACATGGACGGACGACATCGCCGGTCAGCTGTCGGATCGGGACCATGCTGTGGTTGCGACCTTGAAATTCGGGCCTGATATGATGTCGAGCTGACTGGCCCTCGTAGTCGGTGGTCGCAAAAAAGTTCGAAGCCTTTTTTTGGACAGGGGGGCACAGGATGCGCTAGGCACAGCGCATCGAAGTTTACGGTATTCATCAAGCGCATCTGCTGGTAACCCGTAGCATAACATGCGATTTGCCGCTGTACATTTCTGTATAGTCGGCAGGCCCGGGACGCCCAAGGCATACACTTCTGAACGAAGTAGTCGTCCTCACGAAATACTTCTTGCATGAGCCGCTCGAATAGTATCCGTCTGGAACAACCGATTAGGAAAATTACTTTGGAAATCGCTCACGGTTGCCAGTACCTCATGCGGAATCGGCGACGAAACATTCGGGCGTCGTATAGGGGAACCCGATCGAAGTAATCCATCTGGATTCTCTTATCTGCCGCGATACGATCACGTGGAAGGTTGGGACGCCGACCAGGGAGTGAGCCGCCACGCTTTTTCTCCCTAGATATTTCCACTGGAAACTTAAAAGTGCCGAACTAGTAGAGTTATCCGTAAACCCCCTAAACTGACAGCGAGTCACAGTCTGTTCACCACCAGAATGGGTGCGCGGCCTCGTCATGAGGTTCCAAATATAGACTGGCAGGCAAACTTTGAAAGGCCTCTGGGACGGTCCCCAAAAAGTTTTCAACTTCACTCTGAGTTGCAACAGTGGTCGTCATGGACACGTCATCGTCGTCTTCCAGCGAGAGCGAGGTCGGCGTTCAGGCGATTGCGGCACCAGTAGGCCATGGCCAGCCCGACCAGTCCGAATTCAAGCCGAAGGGAAAGAAGGTTCGCGAGTTCGTGTCCACTGAGCACATCTCTGTCAAACAACATGTCCAGTACAACCAGCAGCACATGCCTGCAGCACGCCGTCACGCACTCCGAAACTCCGCGCTCGCCGCCGTTGGCAGCCGTTACGTCGTCGGCGACTACGTCGTCGGCGACTACGTCGCCACTGTAACGTCCACCGTGCCGTTGCGCAAACGCCGTACGTAATACACTTCACTTCGCTATTGTCTTCCTTAGATTAACAGTCGTAGGCGCAGGCGCTTTACCTCTACTCGTCATGGCCGAGCGCCAGGCGACGCCGACGCCGAACGCGGATGACGACCCGTTGAATCACCTGACGATCGACGAGATCGACATCTGTCTAGCCGAAGCGGAGGCAAAGGTCGCAAGGCAGGAGAAGATCGACCGTCTTCGAATCCTGCAGCAGCAGCTGGCGCGCCCGCCCAGCTGTCCACCGATCCCGTCCGTGCCGATGGTCGCCGAGGCGCACACCCGAAGCGACGCAGGTCGGCTACCGCTGCCCAAGTTCGATGGAACGCCAGACTCGTTCACGTCCTGGATTCAGACCGCGGCCCTCTGGCTCCGCAACCGTGGATACGCGAACGTCATCGGGATCAACGAAGATGGCTCGCCGACCGCTACAACCGGTACGACGGACGACCCAGCTCTGGAGGCGGCCGCGCGCGAGATTCTACTCGTCCACATGCTGGATCACAAGATCGCGTCTGCGTTGTCCTTGTTTCAAGCAGGATCGGCTGCCAAGTGCTGGCGCGTGCTGTTCCAGGCGTACAGCCCGTCGTCGCTGGCATCGGTCGTGCGCGCCATCCGCGACCTCGTCACGATCCAGCACACGCCCGGCGAATCAGTCGCCACTTACGCGGCCAGAGTTCAAGCAGCAGCTCATCGCGTCCGCGCAACGGTACCGACCGAAATGCTGTCCCTTACTGACGCTCTGGTTGCCGTCCTCATTCTGGCCAATGCATCATCCGACCTGGACGCGGTCGTCGCCGGCCTGCACAACCGTGCACTGGACACGCTGCCCAGTGTCTCCGAGGTCGTTGCGTCACTGACGAGCGAAGAGATTCGCATCCGAGACGTGCGGGACCGACAAGAATCGTTCCAGACGGCCAACCGATCCAGCTGCAATACGTCGACACGTACCCGTGGACCTCGACGTAACGAGTCCTGCGTCTTTCATCCGGGATCGAAGCATACGAATGGCGAATGCAGCCTGCAGCGGCACATCTGGCATCGAGACAACAACAACAACAACAACAACAGCAATACATCGTCACCAACGTCCCACGAGTATCCATCGTCTGGCGCTCTCCCGACAGATCCGGCATCCGAGCCAACGCGTGCATTGTCGGCACGCCACTCCATCGACGCGAGCGCGAGCTCAATGGGACTATTGGACTCGGCCTGTTCCACAACGATGACACCCCTGCGCCAGCATCTCAGCCGTTATCGACGCGTCTCTGGACCAGAAGTCGAACTAGCTGATTTGTCGCGAACGACTACGTCCGGTCGGGGCGTGATGTCATTCGGCAAGGATGCCCAGGCGATGAGTATCGACTCACTGCACGTCCCACGACTTGGTCAAGCGCTTGTTTCAGTCGGACAACTCACCCGATCAGGCCACAAGATCGTATTCGACGGCGCCACCGCGACCATCTACTCGAAGGACAGCTGGACGGCACCCACCGGGCAGCCAGTGGCGATCAGCACCCGTGGACAAGACAACCTGTACCGGATCGCACTATCAGCTCCATCCACCAACAACACGCAACCGACTGTACCAGCCTGTTCCCTGATCGTATCCGACATCGCCTGTCGCGCCGCAAAGGTCACCGCTGCATCTCCCGATCTGTGGCACGCACGAACCGGCCATCTCGGCTATGGCAATCTGAACATCCTGCGGAACCGCTGTCGTGGCATGACATTCGACGGCCCCATTCCCAAGCGTTCGGACCGGTGCCCATGCGAAGCCTGCCTCCTCGTCAAAGGTAAGCGTTCCTCATTTCCTCCGAGTAAGTCGCGGGCACTTCGTGTCGGCGATCTCGTGCACAGCGACTTATCCGGTCGGTGGCCCGTTGTCGGCATTGGCGGCTTCGAGTACTACCAGACGATGCTGGACGACTCCACGCGCTACCTGACGGTCTACCTGCTTCGCCGCAAATCGGACGCCCTCGATGTCATTAAGAACTACGACGCGCGCCTTCGCAATCAGGAAGGGCGAGGTATCGGGGACTTCCAGACCGACGGTGGCGGCGAGTTCAACTCGAAGGCATGCGTCCTGTTCTACAGCACGTCCGGCATCCTGCACCGCAAGTCGGTCCCGTACACACCGGAACAGAACGGCCGCGCCGAGAGCGTCAATTACACGCTCTGTTGCATCGAGCTATCGATCCGGTGTCATGCCCACATGCCCGACTCCACGTGGCCCTGGTCGCTGTCCTACTCTGCCGTCCTGTACAACATCCACCCGAGATCCGTCCTTCCCGGACGTCGCACATCGTTCGAGGCAGCTCGTCGCGCCCGACCTGACGTCTCGGCCCTTCGTGTCTACGGTTGCGATGCCTATGCCATGCGACCACATCCCCCCACGAAGAAGCCGAGCAAGTTGGAGCCTCGTCGTTTTCGCGCTGTGTTCATCGGTTTCACGCCCGGCATGAAGGCGTGGCGGTTCTACGACGTGGACCGCGAAGACACGTTCGAGAGCACGACTGCCGAATTCCTGGAGAACTCGTTCACATTCGGTTTTGGAAGATCGGCCTCGGCCAGTTCATCATCAGCGCCACCATCCAGTCCCGAGTCGAGCCCTGCGCCGAACGTTGACACGATCGTCCCGACGCCCATCTCTTCCGACGCCATCATGGCACCTCTACCATCGACGTTAGCATCCTCTATCGCAACAGCCCCTCCCGAGCCTCCTTCACTTCCCGCTGCGTCATCGCCTTCCGAGATCGTCCGACCGTCACGTTCACCGTCTCCTGACCCTGCGTCCCAGAACGCGGACGCCCGTGCGCCTGACGGCGCCTGCCACATTTCTCGGTCAGCCGACGTTCTGAATGCCCGCATAGACGACGTATCCACCGACGAAGACGATGATGACGCTGAAGATGATCCCGACTACGAAGATTCGGCGTCCAGCAACGACTCCCAACGAAGCTGCCGATCCCGTCGTCCACGATAATGCCGCCGAAGCTGATGTTGATCCCAATGCCATCGAAGTGCCACGTCCCCGCCGATCGAGTCGTCGTCGTCAACCGCCGGGTGAATGGTGGAAGGCGCCGGAGGCGGCCAATCGTTCGTCAACACGGTGGTCCTCGACAGTCGACGCCTGGTTCCAGAGTCCGACCCTAACGCCACCGACGCAGCGCCCTCCTCGTCAATCACGCCGACAAATCCGCCATTGGCAACAGGTCGAGGAGCGACGTCTGATCGATCAAGCCATACGGTCCAACCGCAATCCCGCTCGCGGCGCCGCCGCCAAGGCATGTCGTGCTAGAGTACCCGCGCCGATCGATCCAGCCCGTCTACCGCGACCGGACCTGTCGAGCCTTAAAGCGACCGACATCCCTGTACCCGACTCGATGGCCGAGGCATTGTCATCGCCGTTCGCCGGCCACTGGTGGGACGCCGCCGTCTCGCAGATGGGGACGCTCGATTCCAAGGACACATTCGGCCCGCTCGTTGATCTCCCCAAAGGTAAGATCGCTGTCGGGTCCAAGTGGGTGTTCGGGGTCAGTCAGCGCTCAGTGGCGACGGTGGCATCCGTAAGTTCAGCGCTCGTCTCTGCGCTCAGGGCTTCCGACAGCGCCCCGGCATTGACTTTGACGACACATTCGCGCCGACAGCTCGCGCCACCGCATTCCTCATCATCCTTGCGCTCGCAGCCCAACACGGGCTGCATCTTCGACAGGTTGATTGGGTGGCCGCCTACCTCAACGCCGATATGCTCCACGACGTCTACATGCGCCAGCCCGATGGGTTTACTGATAACAACGTCCCATATCGCGTTCGCCAACTACGCAAGGCCCTATACGGTACGAAGCAAGGTGCCGAACGGTGGTACAAGACGCTTCGCTCGATGCTGCTGTCCCTGGGCTTCGAACCGATCATCGCGGACCCGTGCGTCTTTCGATATGATCGCGATGGCAAGTTCATGGTCATGTCGGTGCACACCGATGACGGCCTGCTGGCGTACAACGACGTCGATTTCGCAGAGGTCGTCCTCGAGAAGCTCGCCACGATGGCGAGATCACGGATCAGGGCGAACCATCGACGCTGCTCGGCATGCGCATCCGTCGCGAACCTGCCACCGGCGCCATCATGCTCGACCAGGCCGAGTACATCGACAAGGTGTTGAGCGACTTCAACATGTCACATTGTCACCCGGTCGACACGCCACATCAACCTGGCGTTCACCTGACGAAATCGATGAGTCCACAGACGGACATCGAACGGGACGAAATGACGAACAAGCCTTACCTGAAGCTGATCGGATGTCTGACATGGCTCGCCCATCGGTGCCGTCCCGACATCGCGTATATCACCAACGTGCTGGCCCAGTTCTCGTCGAATCCTGGTATACAGCATTGGCGTGCGGGGCAACGCGTCCTCAAGTACCTCGCCGGCACGAAGACGCACGGCATTCGATACGAACGGCAACTCGAGGATCGCCTGGTCGCTTACGCCGATGCCGACTGGGCCTCGGATCCGGACACGCGACGTTCCCGTTCCGGTCATATCATTCTGCTGGCTGGCCGGCGGTCCCGTGCACTGGCAGTCGCGACGCCAGGACCTAGGCGCCGTTAAGGTTAGTCTGTCGTCAACACACGCTGAGATCAAATCGCTCTGCGCTGTTACCCGTCAGCTGGCCTGGATCCGGTCGTTCCTGGCGGAGATCGGCTTCCCGCGTCCCGGCCCGACGATCGTACACGAAGACAACCAAGGCGCGAAGGCCTGGTCTGGCTACCGTCGGATGGACGATCGAACGAAGGATATCGAGGTCCAGTTCCACTACACCAGAGAGGCCGTCGAGGCCGGTCTGATTATGGTCCACAAGTGCCCGTCCGCCGAGATGGCGGCCGACTACCTGACGAAGCCCGCCCTCAGCACTTCTTATCACGCGAACCTGATCCTGGCCGGCATCATCGACACCGGTACCAGGGCGTGTGCTGCTGGAGGGGGCGTGTCAAACAACATGTCCAGTACAACCAGCAGCACATGCCTGCAGCACGCCGTCACGCACTCCGAAACTCCGCGCTCGCCGCCGTTGGCAGCCGTTACGTCGTCGGCGACTACGTCGCCACTGTAACGTCCACCGTGCCGTTGCGCAAACGCCGTACGTAATACACTTCACTTCGCTATTGTCTTCCTTAATCTCTGCGCTGGCTGACAGCTACTACTCGCACTTCGAGCATTACTGCGAGGGCCGCAAGAAGGTGGTGACGCAAGTGATTCCAGGAGCGGTTTGGAAACAGGTCAGGTTCACGATTTGGGCAACTCGTACTCCTGGTATTGATTTATGTTTCAAGGTCTACGCCGAGTACCGACAAAAGTTCCCCGATTCGACGTTCTCCGAGGCGAACTTGAAGGTTCGCCTTCGCGACACGCTCCTGGAGCTCAAAACCGGTACCTCCAACATGGAAAACGTGCCGAAACGCGAGCTTCAAGCCAAGTCGGTGATTGAGCGACTTAAGACGCTCGATTCACACTGCAAGCGGAACGTCATCCAGTTGCGTGACTCAATCGTGCAGCGGAAGACCCCCGAAAAGAAGCCACGGGTTGAGTCGCCGTCTCCCCCTGACACGGCGGCTCCGAAGAACAAGGCGCAGGCTCTGTCCTGTCAGGCAATGGCGTTCACGCAGATCGCGAAAGCGATGCACGATCGAGGTCGCCTAACCGAGTCCCGGATCAAGCAAACGGAGCTCTCAAATCTCAAGGAGCTCCGTGATGCGGGCGTCATTTCGGACGAGGAGTTCAGGCAGAAGGCCCGCACCCTTATGGGGCTTTAAACATGGCGTGTATTTCGATAAAGGTTCTTCGCGCTTGTCAATAATCCCCATCCCATCCGTACAGGTCCTGGTGTGGTACGCGCTCGATGTCGAATGCCTCCATATCCATTCGACGTCTATGGATGAAATTGGTGAGCCCGCATCCACAGCGAAACATGATTGAGAACTTGGGCTTCCTTAGGTCGAACCCTTTCATGAGTCTCATCCATTTGCGTTTAACTCCTCCAATTCCCCACTCGACACGTACGCGATACCCGCCGTGCATCTTGTTGAATGCGCGGAGGACGTCATTGTCAATTCCCTCTAGCTCCAGATCACGGGCACGCCCCATGACAAACATCTCCATTCCAAGATATCCTGGGTCCCCGAGAAGGTACTCGAAGTATTGTTCATCATCATCATGTGTGAAGTGTTCACGCCAGTTCGTGGCAAGGTTTGACTGCCGGAGACAGTTCACATCGTGGAACGATCCAGGGTAGCCGGGGTCCACGTAGCGAATTAAGCCGAAGTGGTCGATGACAACGGTATTGTTCATGGCGTACATCTTCTTCCGGCCATTGAACCAACGTCCGTGTTCTGGGTTGTTGTGAGGTCTGGGAATCCTGACCAGAGTTCCATCGATGTTCCCAATGCAGCCTGGCATTTCCGGTAACGTTCTACCCAGCATCTTCCGCTCGTGTTCGTCAGGCCAGTATATCTCCTGGTCCAGGATCGCCTCATTGATGCAGGTAGCAACGAATATTGCGTCGTCACAATGGGATGACTTCGCGCAATTCCACTTCCCGCTGTCGTAGACAAAGTTGTTGTCGTGCTTGAAGTGTAGAATGAAACTGAGAAGCCGCTGTTCAGGACTGAGCTTGGGTGGTCGACCACCAGCACCTCGAATCTCGCCCGTACTACGAGCATAGAGCTCAATTACTGGACACACAAGCGAGCACAACTCCTCGAATTCGCTTGCGGTGAAGTTCGTTGTCGCCCTAAATAACGATGGCCGTCGTAGAAGATATGCGAGCTCATCGCGAACGCCAATGTCTGGGTCAACATACACCTGGTTATTAACGTTGTCGTCAAGTTCGTAGGGGTTGAAGAACTCATCCGTGTTGCCAATAGCCGCCATACAGCACCACGCCACCGCGTCAATCTCAAAGGAGTCATCGCTATCGTCAGAATGCATAGAGGTCGATAGACAGATCGAGATCCAAGACAGCCTTCTAAGAAGATTCTGGCGTAGCCGAGCAGGAGGCCCCAAGACAGCCTTCTAAGAAGATTCTGGCGTAGCCGCGCGCGCAGGAGGCCCTAACTGGTAGCCAGTCACACTCAGTTGATCAGGTTTGCGGATAATCGACAAAACTGAGTGTCAGCTGTAACTGGTAGCCAGAACTGTGAGAAACTGGTAGGCAAGTTTGCGGATAACTTTAGTGCCGCTTGGAAAACGGACCCGGGGGACAACGCTTGCAAGTGCTGATTAAGTGCCCATTCATATTTTTGGAGGTTCCCGGCTCGGCAATTGCGGTTGTAAAAATAGGAAACGGGCGCGTCCGCGCCGGTTGTCATCTTGAAGCGTCGTCTTCGCCGAGTTGGCGTTGCCAGACAGTACGTCATGGCGCAGCACAATCCGAACCCTATCGTCCGCAACTTTCCTCGGGGTGGATTCTTCGCTGCCGACGCGATCAACAATCCGGTCTTTAATCTTCAGAGAAACCATCCTATGCAGCTGCCACGTCCCAACAACGGGCGTCTCACGATGGAGGTCTCCTATGTCGGCACGGTTGCCAGCGTTGATTTTGACTACAGAATTGCCCTTCCAGATAGGCGTCCAGGCTTGAATCTTGGTGACCCTGACTCCGAGGCATTTCAGAACCGTTATCGGAACGAAATCGCGCTTGCCAGTTTCCTGAAACACCAGATTCCATTGCGGCTCGTGCCTCTGGAAGTTCCTGTTTCTTCGGTACGGGCACTAGAATGTCTAGATGAGTTTAGCCAAGGAAGACAGACGCTGGAATCGTTATCGCGTTCGCTTGAAAGACTGCGTGTCGATGATTGCAAGCGCGAGTTACAATATATCGATTTCGTAAGCGTGGAGCTTTGTTGATTTTCACCATACTTATATCGTTTTCAGTTTAGGAATTACGCAGCTAGAAAATGTTTTGACGCATCGGATCTACAAGAGTGTATCAACAACGATGCGATCCTCTCTCTCACCGGCGGCCAACGTCTCGGCTCGGTTGCTCAAGTTCGAGCGTACCTCGAGGAGCTAGGTCTTCTGATCCCGTTTCTGGAGTATCGCATATGCGAGAAGGGCCACATGTGGCCTGCATGCGAACGTTCCCCAGAACGCGAGTGCTGCCGACAGTCGGCGCCCTTCTTTTATTTCTCGCGCATTCTGTTCATCCAGTCACTTTTCCGGTCGAAACGAATATTTTCACTGATTCAATCCGAACATGAACGGCATCGGACGATCGCGCAACAAGAGCAGCCTTCCTCAGTCATTCGAGACTGGACGGACGGCGAATTCTTCGCCAATGTGTATCGTCCGTTTCTTCTGGACACAGACGATATTGAATATCCATTGGCATTGGCTTCTGGAATTGACGGCGCTGACGTTTTGTCCTGGGGCTCCGAGTCTATTACCCCAATGGTTCAAATCTTGCTCAACCTACCGCCTGATCTTCGCTGCAACCTGGGGTTGATCCATGCCGTTGGATTAATTTCACACATCGCCAAGGAGCACCGGCAGGCGGTCCAGCGACTTGACACCTTCGAACTGAACTTGATGTACCAGTACGGTTTCCCGGTTCTCAACCCCATTATCGGCGTCCCGCAAAGGGCGCGAGCTATCGCAGCATGTCTTGTACGTATCTTTCGCTCAGTGTACGTGGCTGACATTTTTTATCTGAGCTCTGCCACCAGTCCATGGATTACAAAGAGTTCAGCAAGACGACGCACTGCTCCCAGGGAGGCAAGCGTGACGCGTGCAATCGTTGCGACATTCGCGGTTACTATTTCCCGACACGTAATATCACAGTCTTTCCTGGAATGTGGCGATGGTCGTCTGAGTCACTCAGAGCAGGAGTAAGTGGACTGTATCGGCAGACTGCATTCTGTCCTAATCGCTTGTTCTGTTTCCTGTAGCTAGGCGACCATTTTCTAAGTTCGATAACTGAGGACGTCCGACGATTGTTCCCTGATAATTCTCTTCAGTTCTGGCACATGCCCAGCCGAAGACAAATGAGGACACGCTTCGGCGATTGACATCCCGTATTAGGGTGTAGACGGTGGAGCAGTGCAGCATGCCCTGTCGCAGCCAGAGATACCAAGAACAGCATCTAGGAGAGGCAGCCCTAAGACCGGGAGAGTCCGTACGGCATGCGGGAAGGCCGGACGGCAGGGAGGAGAAGGATCGGGAGATCTGGGAACGAGGACGCTGAGGTTCTCTATACACGATCTACAAAACCGGTTTTAGTGCGATCGACGAGATCCAAAGCACTATGGCACGACGATTGAAGCCCGGGCAGCAGCCAATGACGGAGGGGCTGGACCCGAGCTCACTGAAGAAGTTGGAGGAGCAGTACACGGACTACTGTCGCATCACGTCGGAGGCGGAGGCGTACCTGCCGGAGCGAGAACGACGCGGCCCAGTCTCAATCCGGAACTGCTTCAAGTTTCATGAACGACAGGCAATTGCGATGGACGAGCTGGGACTCCAGGATGAGCAGGAGATGACGGACGCTCACCTCGAGGCGTGGATGCGAGGAGATTGCACAGCTGGGGAGCCGAATGGCGCACAATCTGAAGGCGGCGGAGAAGTTGCTGGCGAACGAACTGGCCATGAACACGAAACTGCCATTCCTGATCGACAGGATCAAGTCGATACGATTCGAGTTGCGGCGTCTGGTGTCCCAAAACGGCCTGGAGTGGATGAACGACGACCAGGCGGGGAGGCGCGTCTTCGGCAAGCTAGTGGTGGATGCCATTAAGCCGATTCCGCTGCAGAAACACATGGTCGACTGGGTAGAACGGGATCCAGAAGCGCGCACTGGCGACATCGAGGGTCTGTTCCAGGAAGCCATCCGATACGCGAATTCGGTCGTCGACGTGCTGGGCAACCCGAGCACATCTGACAAGGAGACGGTCGCCCAACTGAGGGCAATCGCGAAGGGCAATGGCGGCAACTACCCTCGCGGTGCTAAGGTCAACAAGCGAGGCGGTCGACGGTCCCCGGAACCCACTCCCAAGCGTCAACGATTCGGTGGCGGATTCCAGCGCAACGGACGCGGTCATGAGCGCGAAGGCCCGAACGGACGACGCGGAGAAGGTCATGGTCGACACAAGACTGAAGGACACGGTCGGGACACGCCGGGAGGACAACAGGAAGTCGTACCTGCGGGAGGCGGAAGCCAGCGAAACGGAGGACGTAATCGAGAAGATGAGCATGACGGCAACCGTGACACGAAGAAATCCCCCAAAGGTGGTTGTTTCCGATGCAAGGGCGATCACTACGTGAGCGACTGCCCGCAACCGCCGACGGAGGAGGAGCGCCGTGGTCGTGGCAACCGCGGAATAAACGCGGCACGTGTTCGAACGTACGATGGTGATGCAAGCGATGACACTCTGAGGGCAACCATCGGGGAGACCACATTCGAGTGCGCTCTGGATTCCGAATGTCGTGGAGGCAACGTCATACCGGCGAACATTGCAGAACGGCTTGACGATGCAGCTGCGATACAGGAGATTGATCCGATCGAGATTGCCCTGATGATGATGACAAGACCACTGAGGTCTGCTCGAAGGTCCTTGCCGTTCCGATCATGAAACTGCACGGCGAACACGGGACATTGACGCTGTACAACATGCGATTCTACATCTCGACGATGATTGCGAAGACGCTGCTCGGAAACCCGATTCTCACGGCTATGGGAATTGATCCCAAACAGCAGTTGAGTCGCTGATGTCAACGAACGATGGGGTCATGCAGTTCGATGCTGACTCGCTCGAGACGGTGGAGAGGGTGACGGCCAAGATGATCGAACTGAGCGCCAACCACGGATGCAACCCCTACGCGAACAGCGAAGGCGAGCCAACGCGCAGTGAGATCGATCTCGGAAAGGTTGATCCGTCTGGAATCAGCAAGGCTGTCAACGATATGATCAAGCAGGCTGAGAAGAATGGCATTTCGAGGCAAGGCTTGAGGCGACTGCGGAAGATCTTGAACAAGCACATGAACGAATTCCGTACGACGCTGGGGTCTGACCCACCTGTGGACGTGGAACCACTGAGGACGGACCTGAAGGACGGTGCCACACCATATCGGTGCAAGCCGCGCATGTACAATCCGAAGCAAAAGGAGTTCTTGACGGACATGATACGGATGCTGAAGGACAACGGCCTGATCTTTGCGAATATGAACTCGAAGTGGGCCAGTCCTGTCCTGATCGTCAAGAAGCCACACGGAGACGGCTACCGACTATGCGTCGACCTTCGACAGGTGAACCTGCGATCTGAGCCAACTGTCTGGCCCATGCCGAACATCGAGGCGGGAGCCCGCAAGCTCGAAGGTATGTCGTGCTTCTTCAGCTTGGATGCCTTCAAGGGCTTCTGGTTGATGCCTCTGGACAAATCTTGTCAAGAGATGTTTTCATTCATGACAGACGATTCGGTTTGGACACCTACACGAAGCATCCAGGGAGGACTGAACACGGCCCCGCAATTCCAAGCAAGGATGGTGAACATCTTCGACGACCTGATGGATCGAATGATGGTCTGGATTGATGATCTGCTGGGATTCGCGAAGACGGAGGCCGAGCTTCTGGAACTGCTGGCCAACGTATTCGAACGGGCACGCGAAGTCGGACTGAAGTTCAACCCTACGAAATGCACGATCTTCGCCAGGGAGCTGGTCTGGTGCGGGAAGATCTACTCTGGCAACGGCATTCGACATGACCCGGAACGGATAGCAGCTCTGACAAGCATGCCGGAGCCGAAGACGGTTAAAGACCTGCAGCAACTGATGTGGGCGGTGGGATGGATGCGCACGAGCATCCCGGACTACCCGTACATCATCGAGCCACTACAGGAGGTCGTTGACCGGGCGAATGAGGAGCTGAAACGAACGAAGTCCAGTTCTTATGCCTCATTGACGGTGGACGCGATGGGCTGGTCTGAACGACAACGAGAAGCATTCGAGAAGCTGCGGGCGGTGCTGGTCGAACACGTGCAACTGGCCTACCCCAAGAAGGATTTCCAGACCTGCCTCTTCACGGACGCAAGCGAATTCGCATGGTCGGCGGTCGTGACTCAGATTCCAATGGAGGACATCGAATTGCCGATCAGTGAGCAACGACATGAACCGCTGGCGTTCTACGGGAAACGCTTCGACAACACGCAGCTACGATGGCCTATCATCGAGAAAGAGGCAGCGGCGATCGTCCAGGCGACTACGCGAGGCGATTTCTTGCTGCAAACCGGACGTGAGTTCCTGCTCTACTGCGATCATCGGAATCTACGATACATCTTCAACAACGACATGGAGATGAAGAAGCACACAGCCGCAAAGCTGGAGCGGTGGTCCGTTCATCTGCAAGGATTCCGGTACAAAATGGTGGACATCAGCGGGGAGGACAATGCGTGGGCAGATCTACTGACGCGGTGGGGCGCGGGTCGAATCGCGCTTACGTGTCCGGCAACTCGAGTCATGTCCATGGAAGACCTGCGAGTAACCCCCATGGCGCACGACGGATTCGAATGGCCTCGTGAAGCCGACATACGACAATCCCAGAAGCTGCTGACCGACGACGAGAAGGCAGCATTCAAGGCGCAATGGGATGATCGCGACAAACTGTGGAAATCTGACTCTGGACAGGTGTTAATTCCAAGCCATGACTGTAACGCCTGAACGGGCGCGTTGGCAAATGGCGCCTCAAATGGCGCCGACGACAATAAAGTCCGAGACGACCGCGGACCGACGAGACGACCGCGGACCGACGGCAGTCGGTCAACGGTCGTCTCGGACTTTATTGTCGTCGGCGCCATTTGAGGCGCCATTTGCCAACGCGCCCGTTCAGGCGTTACAATGACGACGCAGAGACGTTACGACTACGGATCCTGGTCGTGGCGCACTGCGGCAGTGCTATGCATCGTGGCGGGACAACCACCAGAGAAGCGGTTATGAGACGATTCCGCTGGGCTGGAGTGGAGGAGCACGTGCAACAAATGTGCGATCAGTGCATGCACTGCGTCACCACTCGAGGAGGAGAACGGATTCCGCGGCCGCTGGGTCAGGCTGTTCACGGTCACGAAAGGTTTCAGGTGCTGCATATGGACTACATGTACGTCGAGCCGGTTCGCGGAGCGGACCACGACTACAAGTACATATTGCTGCTCAAGGACGACTTCTCGGGACTCGTCCGCCTGATTCCTTGCACGAACGCGACGGCCCGGACTGCAGCTGATTCCCTGATGGCGTGGAACGCTGACTTCGGGACGCCAGAGATCCTGGTTACCGATGGTGGTTCACATTTCACCGCTGAGGTGATGGAGGATTTGAGTCGGCTACGTCACGTTGCGCATCACATCACGCTGGCGTACTGCCCATGGTCGAATGGAACGGTCGAACGGGCGAATGGAACGGTCGTGGAGATGCTGAGGAGCCTACTGAATGAGAACCAGATCGACACCCACAACTGGCCGTACGCATGTCAGCTGGTGCAACACGCCATGAACCATACGCCTTCAAAGCGTCGTGGAGGTCATGCACCGGTGACGGCGGCGTTTGGCATCCAACCGGAGAATCCTCTAGACCTGATCTGGGACTTGAAGGCTAGCAATTGGCGACCTGTGAATCCTGCGACCATTACTCAGCACATCGAGAAGATGAAGGACGATTTCGACAACATACACAAGGATGTCGAGATGGGCAAAGAGAAGCGGCATCGAGCCAATGTCCAGCAGCGCAACAGGCAGCTGCGTCCTGGAGACGATGAAGCGTTCATTCCAGGTGACTACGTCTTGTGCGCACGACCGAACATGGGCCCGGGGAACAAACTGATCGCCAAGTGGAATGGCCCGTTCCGTGTGCTGCAGCGACTGAACGATCAAGTGTACTTGCTGTACGATCCTCTTCACGAGAAGGAGTTTCGGGCGCACATCCAACGGATCAGACGATACGCTGATGGGAAGTTGAACATGACGGCGACGATGAAGAAGCATCTTCAGCACTCGAATCATAAGCTCTTGGTGGAGAATCTAGCTGACTGCCGCCGATACAATGCGAGCGAGAAGCGAGTCGAAATCAAAGTGCTCTGGGAAGGATTCGAGGAATCGGACGCCACATGGGAACCGGCGGACATCATAATCGAGGACGTGCCGACGATGGTTCGTGATCTGTATGACCGACTGGGAGATGACCACCCTCAGGCGGAGGAGTTGCGAATACTGTTGAACTCGGCGGCGACGAACGGGAATCGCCAGCCTGCCTCGAAACGACGTCAAGCAAAAGGAGCGCGACGTCAGAGGACTAAACGACCACGGAATTGACGATATGATGACCGGCCGGCTGGAACATGGTAAAATAGCTGGTCGAAGGTTGCTAACTGTACATAGGCAACGAAGAACAACGACGCGAAAACGGAAAGGACGTCGATCGGACGCACGGTGCGCGGAGCACCTGCGTGGGCACGGGGCCCGAACCACTGGGCATGGGACTCAGTCTGGGAACATTCAGCAAATTGGCCACTGAATGGGATCATGTACCAAATGGAAACCAACGGTACGGAACTCGCATATGCATGGGGAAACACTCCACCACAGTCGGATCCTAAAGATTGGACTTCGGCTAACCCTGGTAGTCAAACGGACGCCAGTCATCGGACTCCTAAAGATTGGGCTTCGGTGAACCGATATCGGATGGGAACGGAACTAACTACGGATGCACATGGCTGGACGCGGTGTGGGTATTCGTGGTGGTTGCGAGCGGAACTTACTGGACGCAGTAGTGAGCTCACAACCGGCGCTGATGTAGTGTGTTGGACGCAACTCACAGAATCAGTGCATGGGGAACTGGAACTGGAATGGATGGAACCGGGTGCGAATTGGGAACTGTGGGAATTGGAAATGCTGCCTTAATGTCGGCGTATGACTTGTCGTACACCACATGGGGACGGTTGGCTGGATCACTGGGAAATATGGAACGTTTGGTGACTCGCTGGAGTGATTTGGAATGGATGGGTGCCTGTAACGAGGTGACCACCTCCCACGTGGGGGTGGATGTCGTCAGTATGGCTGAGAACTGTTAGCACTATGCTGACATGGTCCGGCGAATCTGATTCACTCAACTCCGTCCTTATTGCGATGAGTCTAATCTCAAGAAACGGGCGTGACCAATCTGAACGCGCACACGAACCAAGTAACGCCTACGTGTCGCACGAATGCAGCAACGAGCCTACGTATCTCTACGTCTGCATCCAGGTCATGTTCGGAAAAGGGCAGTGTAGACGGTGGAGCAGTGCAGCATGCCCTGTCGCAGCCAGAGATACCAAGAACAGCATCTAGGAGAGGCAGCCCTAAGACCGGGAGAGTCCGTACGGCATGCGGGAAGGCCGGACGGCAGGGAGGAGAAGGATCGGGAGATCTGGGAACGAGGACGCTGAGGTTCTCTATACACGATCTACAAGGGCAGATCGGGGTGGCCTTCGACATCCAGACAGGGAAGTCTATGCAACCGGATTGCATTGCGGGTTCGGTCATGTGACGCAATATATCCATGACCCTATGCATGCGCTATGCATGCGTGCGGTGCCACGACTGCTACGTTCGTTGGACTTTCACGGTTGTGGCAAAGAACTTCATTCCCCAGAGGTGTGTGGAAGTATTACTAGTACGTTTTCAGGTTGCTGACTGGACTGCAATACAATAGGTGGATCGTGCTTTGGGTCGAGGCGCTCCAGTCATCTCCTTGCTGGTGATTCCGGACAGCCCACGGTTTCCTGGAGACACAGATGTGTCCTCTGCATCGAAGCAGATCGAGAACATTGTGCGCTCTCTCGAGTGGCCAACGGGCGCGTGTGACCCGTTGAAGAACTTGTACTCATCGAAGTCGATGAAAGCGCATGACACGCTGGTCTGGCTGAGCGACGTCGGCATTGCTGTTCTTGCCGCTGTGGTGTCTGAACGTCTATTCACCAACGGCCACGTAGACGAGGTTACGGTATGGAAGACTTTGTTCGCCTTCATGAAAGCGTCGATGGCCATGATGGGAGCCTGTTTCGAACGGGAATCCTTTGATGACACCGAACAGGACTTCATCGATACATTAGCGCGCCTCGAAACCGTCATACCATCCAAACTGCTTACTATCTCCGTAAGCAGGTAGTCATAAGTGTCTGTAGTGGAACACTGATTTGCTGATGCACAGATGCATTCATTGGTGCACTTGGGTGACGTTATTCGCTCCTGGGGTCCGATAATTGGCTTTGTCTGGACGTACCCGTTGGAGCGCTGGATCGCACACATGAAGGCGATTCTCCACTCAACGAAGGGGTTGACGCTCAACATTGCGGGAAACTTGCAGCTGATCAATGCTGCCGCTTTGCTCCGGCTGGAGATGCACGAGCATTATGCAGTGCAGAAGGATAACCCGTTCCTCTTCGGATGTCCCTCTCCAGTGGCGATGGAAATGTTGCCAATCAGATTCCAAGGTCGGATGCGGGAAACTCAACTAACAGTTCTGGAACGTGCATGGCTGCACGCGAGCCTCATTGATCCACAACAGTGGCAAATGACACGCGGCCATCCCTGGAGAACCCAATACCAGCGCCTCGTTCAGAAATTCGAGCGTGAAATTGGTGTTCGTATGAATACGTTCTTCCTGGCGAAGGACAATTTGGCAATGTTCGACGCCTTCTGTGACTCCGAACCCGTCAGGGAGCAATTCGGTTCTGTCCGCCTACCCTCTCGACTGCAATCTTGCCGTCGGATTCGTATCGGTATGCGTGCCATGCATATGGAAATCTGTCTATATAACTATGTGGACATGTAGGAAACTGCCTGTTTCGGACTCGTACCACCGATCAAGCATTCAAGTCGAGCAACCGATATTTCATTGCCAACTTCGCCGGCGACGGATTATATCTCGGTACCGCTGAGAAGTTTTTCACGATGGACATGAACGCCGCAGCGTTTCATGATGACGGTGATCCGTTCATCATCATTCGCGTTTTCCAGTGGCAGAAACTCAAACCCGTTTCTGGAGAGCTCGACGGCGTGCTACCGCAGTATGTCAAAGGTGCATCCTACGATCGATTGTTCGTTGTTGATGTTGCGGCTTAAGTGCGCTTTTCACGTCCAGGCGACGTGATTCGACCTGGTCATAACGAGTCGACGTGGGTTGCCGCTCAGGACGTTGAGCCGAATAACATTGTCCTGGTCCCTTGTGATCATCTGCATGGAGGATGCAAGTTTGTTTGCGTTCTCCCGCGAGGGAACATGACGCCGACATCTCTGCGGTCGACAATACCTACTGAGTAAACAAGAGATTTTCCACAAATGCTGCAGGTCTTAATTATGTATTGCAATGCTTGCACTGTCTGCCACTGATTAGGCGTGTGTCTGGGCATGTCAATAGTTCTTATTCTGCGATAGACGCCTGGCGAAACGTGGTTGATGGCGAGTTTACTGCCTTTCTGCACCGTCTCAGTCGGTTAGTCGGCAGCTAAGGCGTCAACCAGTGCATTAACCATCACACTCGAACAATCGCGACCCGTGAGTCGTGACGCGGGATAGGAGGGCGCGTGCCCACGCCTATCTCAAATTCTACTGGCTGGGCGACGTCTGTGCTCCTCTGGAGCCACGTGCGCTTTTCACGGCCCTCATGTACAGAATTTGGGGGCCCTACTGTAGCGCCCGAGCCGGTCCTCCCAGCTCAGCTGGGGCTGAGCGGGTCCGGCCGCCGCGGCATTAGGTATTCATTTCGTCATTGCAACGTCCGGGTGCGGGAACCATCATGCAACAGCCGGTGCAGATGAAGGACATCGGGCTGTTCATCGCCAATCAGCCGCACGTGGCACTGTCCGAGGAGCGACGCACGCACTGTTCTTGGTTCAGAGCGATGTATCTCAGGTACTGTTTCGCGCTGCTCGTGCATCGGTTGTCTAATTTCACTACTGGCAGTGTTTACCGCGAAGGCAAGCGGGAGGCGCCGAATCCTTTAAAGGACCAGACCCTGCACAATATAATCCTTCGCGAGGGTCCTGACAAGTTCGGGCTACCAGCGCAGGACTGGACGTTTGCTCAAACGAAACATTGTACGTGTGCGCAAACTGGGATGTGAAGAAGGCACATAATGACTGTCTGTCACTGTAGTGATAAAGCAAGCTCGGAGGTGCTACTACCGGTCTATCGGACAGGTCCATCATCGGTCTGGTTCGAAGGCATCGAAGTCGTCACCGTCCAAGAATGCCATATTCAAGGAACTGTCTGGTACGAGGGTTATTTGTCGATCATTGTCCTGAATGCCCGGCTGACATGGTATTATTTGACAGGAGCTCCAGATTACCTGTACGATTTCATCAACCAGTTGCGCCACCAGTTTCACGCGCAACAGTCGAATCAGGTCTTTGCGTCGAAATCGTTTTACCGGATCTTCGAAGAAGCGATCACCGTTGCGCTGACCGAACCGGTACGCGGAACGAGGACGTCGATGGATGTGGCTCACTGACGTTTTCGTAATAGGATCAATTTAGCATCAATACCACACAGCCTCGTAATGCCGATATTGGTTTCCTTCTATGCGCTTCTAAGTTTGATTGTGTCACAGGAGATGGTGTCCCTTCAAGAAACCCCGGTACCTACAGTGATTACCGTAATTAGTCTGTATGCGCAATTAGTGTTAGTTCATAATTAGTGTGATACACACTATTCAGGGTCGGGTGCTCTTGGCACACCTCAGTATATATAGTACAACACTGGTAAATACATGCGAAATGTACCATGAAAATTCAAATTTCATTATGTAAGTACATTAAGGAACGACTTCGCCTTCAAAATGGTTGCGATGTTTTGCAACAATCGCCTGGAGCTCGGGTGATAGCTGCTGGATGCGCCATTCGCCGGTGACATCCTTGGACAAACCGCACCGGATCATTGCCTTGCGAGCATACTTGAGCCCATTCGCATCGCGACAGGAGTCCACGTACTTGACCGAATCAGCAGCAAGTTTGAGAAAGAACGTTTTGCCCGGATTCTTGAGTGCCCGACACCCGTTGCCTGCTGTTCGCATTGGGCTGGACCTGAACTCGTTGGGAAACATGCGAATCGTCCGAGCGAACAGGCCTGGCTTTCGTCGTCGATCATCCACTTCACGACCCTGATTCTTGACTGCTGGGTACAGAGGTGCTGCAGTTTTCTCTTACGTGCCGAATCGTTGCGGGCATTCGCATCATCATCTTCAATCCTAACCTCCTCTTCGGCGCCGTCGCCTTGCTGCTGTTCCGGTTCTCGTGGCACTTGATCATGCGGCTGCCGATGCTGCTGATGCAGCTGCGATCGAGCAAACGCGGCAGCAAGAGGTGACGCAGAGAAGACAGACAACGCTTGTGACGATGACGTCGCTGGAGCCATCCGCGTATCTCACGTGAACAAACAGAGTGCAATCATTTCCGGGTCCCTGCGGGCTCAGCGGGCAGCACGTGCGGCGTCCGTGGGGACTGGCTCGCACTGCGGCGCTGCGTATGCCTATACACACTAATTACGTGTGAAAATAAATAGTGTGTATCACAGTATTCATGCCAGCACCAATATAGTGTTAATTCGCATTTAGTGTTATACACACTAATCAAGGGTTGAGCCTCTAAAATCGCTAACACCTAATTAGTCTGATACAGACTAATTACGGTAATCACTGTAGGTACTTGAAGGCGTCCTGTTTCACGTATAGCGATGAAGCTGATATGACATTGCAGATCGTATGTATCGTGACGGGGCGACTAAATAACGATGGAATAAAAACTAATGATTGGGTTTCCTCACATTCTAATGCTATCTATCGACCTGCTATCCCAGTAGCTATTCGGATAGAAAGTTGGGAACCAATAAGGAATAGGAGTGGTGCAGGGGCTATCCTATTACTGTCTATTTTTGGTGGCACTAGAAGTCCGCGAGAGGCTATACTTGGCTTCCCAATCGGCACTTCAACGGCACTTAAGTGCCGATTGAAGTGCTCCAGAGTGCCAGGAAAGTGCCGAATCCACAATTGGCCGACACCCTCCAAAACGGCACTTGTTCGGCACTTTTAAGTTTCCAGTGTTCGCTGGAGCCACGAAGATTGTAGAGAAAGTCTGGAAAGAGCTGCGGCATCATCTCATCGTCTTTGTCGTCGTCTTCAATAAGCCCTTGGGCGCGCTTCTGCAGCAATGTTCTCCAATCCGCCATCGCGACGAGATGCCCCCGTTCGGTTTGCCGTTGCGCGGATGCCGTTCGCGCGGTGGAAATTTTTTTACCGTTTCTAATAAACCATTTGCCGGCGCTCCCAAAAAACGGGAAACGGGCGGTTTTGCCGTGCTATTTTCCCGTCCGCGGTGGAGATGCTCTTAGAGCATCTCCACCGCGTACGCAAAACCGCACTGCAGCGCTATTTTTCAGATCCGGATTCCGTTTCTCGTCTCCGCCGCAGAGCGTCAAACTGCAAATATTTTGCTGGCGACGCAATTTTGGCCCTCGGCGCCTGAATATCCGTCGATTTTCAGGCGTCGCCCTGCGACTGCATCGCCAAAACGATGGAGCCCAGTGGGAACCGTCAGGACGGCGAGGCGAAGCGTTCGCAGCGAGGCACAACTTAATTGATGCGGAATATGCTCAGTTGGCCCGCTCGTGGTTGAACGTGTCCCAGAACCCTGCAACAGGGACAGGGCGAGGCCCATTTCTGCAGCAACACCAGTGCCGGGGCGCGATCGGCACGTTCTCTGCAGTCGAAATGGAGCACCATTCAGCGAGACGTTTCCAAGTTCGCTGAAAGAGCCGAACATGTCAGGGGAGCCTGTAGCCGCGTTGTCTTTGAGTTAGCGGTCGACATCGGCAGCTGTGGGCTTGCGCAGGTACACTGCTCCAAACCGTTCACGCTACAGACAACTGCCAGCCTCATCACATGCGGTGATTTGTTCACTGCCTTGAAGGATTCAAGGGCCGTACTCTCCCCGATCTTGATATACTCGTCGAGCGCGACGTCGGCCGGTAACCCATAGCACAGGCGCGCGGTTCACTGCTGTACACGTTTGAATTGTCGACAGGCCTGGTACACCCAACGCATCGACAAGTTGAATGAAGTACTCGTCCTCAAGATATACTTCCTTCATTAAAAGTTCGAACAGCGTTCGCCTACCGGAATGTATTATTATGACAGGACACTCCTTGGAAGCGATCGTTACCCCATTCTAAAGCGACGCATGAACAGTTTTTCACCATAGAGCGGGACCCGGTCGAAGTAGTCTTGTCGGATGCGCAGGTCTGCAGCGACACGGTCTCCAGGCAAGTTCGGCCGTCGGCCAGGACGAGAGCCACCCCGTTTGACGTCGGTAGTACTGTCGGCCTGACTCGCACTGGAAGCGTCGAACATGTCGGGAAAGAACTCCAGCACCTTTTCATCTTCATCCCTGTCATTCTGCGCCTCCCGAACGAGTTTCTGAAAAGCTGCCCACCACTGCTCCATCGTGATGTCCTGCCCCAGACAAGTTTGCAGGCGCGCAAATTGCGTCGTCGCGGTGGGAAAAAATTGCAATCTACTGCAAAGCTTTTTCAGACGGTCCCAAAAAACTGCAACCCAAGGGATTTGGCGTATCATTTTCCCGCACGCGGTGGAGATGCTCTTATGACGCCTTATGACGCCTTATGACGTCATGACGTCATAAAATCTGGCCACGGAGTTATGACAGAGCCATGGTTCCCCGCCATCCTTCAATTTGTTCCCCGTCATGCAAACATTATGTCCCCGCCATGCAAAAATTTCGTCCCCGTCATGCAAATTCATCTTCCCGTGGTGGTACACACTAATTAAGGGGTAGGCCTCTAAAACCGCTAACACCCATTTAGTCTGATACAGACTAAGAGCATCTCCACCGGTGATCCATATCCATATATATATCCGCAAATTTAATGATAATGATAGAGAATCTGTACCCCACTCGTTGTCCATATCTATAAACGGATATGGATCGTCATTAAATCCGTCGCAGATTTGAACAGATCTGGAACGGATTTGAGGACAGCAAAATGGCGGACAGCGCGCTGCGAACAGCGCACCACGGACTGCGCGCCGGCGTCGGACAACCCCTCCCGTTTAAAGACTGACTGGTGTCCCGGCCACCGCTGGGGAAACCCCTACCTTTCACCAAATCTGGAATCCATAAATTGCGCGGTTAAAGATATGGATATGGATCACCGGTGGAGATGCTCTAATTACGGTAAACACTGTAGATTCGTGGGTAGTAAGAGTCGTTTAGGACTGATCATAGGGGGTCATTTGTGCAGATGGAAGGCGAAGGGGGGCCTGTAAAAGGTGGCCACCTCACACGGGGGGGGGGAAGATGTCGTTCAGTAGTGTAGACCGATCAACCGAAGTGAGGACGATCAAACGCCTACGAACCTTTGAGGGCTCACGAGCCCTTAATTACACTCGCCCCGGAGTCGCCACCCTGCGAGTCTCCAGCACAAATTAAAAGGCGATAGACCGGCATTGCCAGGTCGGGGAAAGCGAGCGTTCTGCGAACTTCCCTACGGTCCTCCGAACCGAAACCGAGACACCTGCGTAAAAAGCGCGAAACTCAACTCAACTCAACTAAACTGACGATCTTGTCTACATGGTGCAATTCGACGTCTGCGATCAAGCTCGCCCCTGGTATTCAGTTTACGTCGGCCAAGTGGTGGACCCCAAGACACCTCGCTGGAACGAGCACGTCCTGACAGTCATGTGTCGGGTGTTACAACCACCGGAAGGTATATTTGGATCACAAGGACACAATTTATGGATCACGGGGACACAAACATTGGATTACGGGGACACAATTTTTGGATCATGGGGACATAATTTTTGCATCACGTGGAACAAAATGATGGATCAGACAGACAACGTGAATGGATCATTATGCATTTATTGTGTCCCTCAACAGGATAGGTGTCTAGGCGAGAGGTGGGTGGTAGTCAATGGCAGGTTCTCCAGGTGGTCCTTGAGGAGCGTTGTCATTGTCGTCGCCGGGTCCCGATGAACTCGTCTGTGTTTGAGCGCCGTACCAGTTCTCAATGAAATCCTTGGTTAAACGGGAGCAACCGAAAACGTCGCGAAGGTGCTGGCAGTGGTCCGGTGTGTACTCCTCGTAGAAATGTGGTAGATAACTGTTCAGGAGATCATCGACATCCAGCGTGCCTGTCGGACAGAAAGTTTCGTCGTCGCCGTGATGGGCAGATTCGTAAAGCTTTTGAGTGTACACTGGTCGTCGGTCTTTGCAATACGCCAAGAATTCACGCATGTGATCGTACGTTTGACGAATATCGTCATTCGTAACACGACGAACTTCCTCCACTAACGCCTGCTTGTTACTCGCGAGCGATCGCTCATCCGATGACGCAGCAACCCAACGGAGCCAGATACGGACCTTAACGAGTCCGAAGAGTTCTTCACAAGGATTTAGGAACGGCGAATACTCTGGTAGGAACTCGAGTTGGAAGAGGTTAGCGACCAGGTCCCCGCTGAAGAAACTTTCCACGCAACTGGCGCGGTGCAAGCGCGCGTTGTCAAGTATAAAAAGCCGCCGGCGACTCCCATACGACGCTTTTAAGTATGAGCTGACCATGTTGTTGCTGAAAGCAAGAAAGACATCACGGTCGATGGAAGTATCAAGCACCTCATACCATACAACACCAATTGCTGGAGTTACAGCCAAGAGCAGCGAGACGTGGTGTCCCCCCGCGGGATCTTCAGAAATGGAAGGTACCCACCCACGCACCGACCAAATTTTACGATTGGCAATTCGCCTCAATGGCATTTCGTCACAATATATCGCGTCATAGAGCGGATTAGGCCCAAATATTCCGCGATACTCCTCGGATTCAAGTCGAATAACATACTCAAACCGCTTATCGATGGTCTCTTGCGCATTACGCCTGATGTGGAACGACTTAAAATCGCCAAGTCGGAACCCAACTCGGTCGCGCAAGTGCCTGCTCAATGTTTTTTCAGAAACGTCGACATCGTAGGATAGCTTCAGGAACTTCTTCGCAAGTGCAAGAGTCGACCCAGGACAGACAAACATAAATCGGGCTGCTGCGTCAAGCTGGACATCGGATAGCTTACGGCGCGCTCCTCGCGGAATACCGTCGTGAGCATTCGAGACCTCGTTCAAGTGCCGCGATACGGTGGACTGAGAGCACCCTACTTCCCTCGCTATCTCCTTTTGTGACCGACTTCCATCCAGAGCATGAATAAGGCGATCCTCTTGGTCATCAATGTGCGCTTTTCGCGGTACCAGCGCCTTCCGAACACGTTCTGGAACATCTTCAATTTGCACTTCACTGGCTAGTAGTCGGTTACTCCACTGGGCGACCTCGTTCTCGAATTGCTGTTGACGATCAGCCAACTCATGGTAGCGACTTATCTTTCTGTCAGCAACGGCGCGAACGTGATCAGCAGCGCATTGTAGTTGGAGCAATTGCTGCGTTGCACGCTGCCGAGACTTCTCACGCACGACCCGGCACTGGTCGTCTAAGCGCCGTTTGTCGGCAGCGCGTCGTGCTTCTGTAGCCGCCGACGTGAATTCGACCTGACCGATTCTCGCGTCTGCGGCGATCGTGGGATCCAACCTCGGGATCCGTTCAGGGTTCATCGCTGGTCGCCCCCGCCGACGCCGAATGAGATGAGACGGTTCGTCTCCTTCTGCTGTGTATCAGTACTGAATCACATTGCCAATGTGATGCTGCCCGTCAAGTACATGACGCTTACCACTATTTGCATGCCGACTCTGACGACTTGCGACGCTCAACGTTGATGCATTCGCCTCGCCACATGCGGTCGCCTGATCCATTTGATGTGGCCCAACGATCCACGAAATCCGTCCCGGTGATCCATTTTAACTTGTCCGCCCGATCCGCCAATTTGGTCCGCGTGATGCAAAAATTGTGTCCCCATGATCCAAAAATTATGTCCCCGTGATCCAATGTTTGTGTCCCCGTGATCCATAAATTGTGTCCCTGTGATCCAAATATACCTTCCGGTGGTTGTATAATATATACACGACGTTATTCCCGCCAGTTCGACGGTACTCGGCAGAGACCCTGGCCCGGTACGTGTCCGTACATAAGTGCTTTCCGATGAAGATAACGGCTGACCGAGTCGGTCTTGAGGCTATGACCTGCTCGAGGTGCTTATAGGCACGGCATCCGGGTTTCGATTGACGATGACGGTGGCGTATCGCGCACGTGGTAACGGATGGCCGAACATCCGCACAGAAGGCGTCCTTACCGAGGAAGACCGAGGAGGACTTAACGCGATGACGCGATGAGAACTTTAGGTCGAGCACCTGACGTTTTCATACTGCAAACTGCAAAGGCGTCTGCGAAATGACGAAATAAAGGAGACGCCTCGCTATCTGGAGTTCAGGTGGGATATATCTAAAGGGTCCTGTGGAATATGATGTTGTACTACCAAGGTAGTAAGTAGATCGTCACAGTAGTTCGTCACACTGTACCCGAAGAATAAAGAAAGTCTCTTATTGTTTGCTCAGTCGTCGCGGGCTGTTGTCGACGTCCCTGAGAGCGTCGGGCTCGTGGCGGCACGCCGAAAGTACAGAAACGTTTCTAGCGACAACTTTGGCGCTACCGAGACTCTCCCATGTCAAGGGGACGGTTGGTCGAGTATGGCATCGGCCAGTCGAGTGATGATGATATCGCGCAGTTGGGAGGTAGGCCTCTCTTCATGTCGATTGTCTCCGACCTTGAAGTCGAAAAACTTCGAGGAGATAACAAAATTCTTGAAACGGTACAAACAAATATTGTACCCGTATTGAACAACGCAGAAAACTTCACAACGAGGATACACCCACAGGCACTACGAGAGTGTATCGACGACGACGAGCTGGATGACATTGCTCAGTATCGTATGCGGAAACCTCTTGATGAAGTTACTGACGATGATCTCTTAGCGTATCTGCAAGTAGTGCAGAAGAGAAACGCGAAAGGAAACAAGGAACACAACCTGAAAGAGTTGTTGAAGAAGGCCGTTATCATGGACATGTCGATTCAGTCGAGCCACGAGCGAGTGGACGATTTGTTCGGCAAATTCAACAGATTCGTACGTGACCGTCATCTGGACGACAAGTACAAAGGAACGGAAAAGAAGGTGAAGAAGAAAATCAAGATCCTGTACGAAGGTATTCGCCCAAAGGAGTTGAAGGATATGATCTTCGAGGAAATAGAATTCGGTGATCATGAGGACGCTTGGTATGACGAGATCAAATTCTTTGACCTCGTAGATAAGCTAGCCGATGAGCAACAGCGCAATCACATAAGTCGCATCCGCAAAGAAAAACGTATGGCCAACGGTGGACACCGAGTCGAAAAGAAAAACAACGTAACCACGGCAATGGTGGCGGTGGAAACGGTGGCGGCGGCGGACGCAACACCGGCAGCAACAACAAAGACAGTGGCACGAACCAGTCCACGAAGAAGACTGAACATTCAGGTAAACAGCCTGCTGCTAAGATCCCTGATCATGTTAGGGAAAATTACGAGAAGAAGAAACCGCCGGAAGGTGGATGTGCATTCTGCAAAGGAGATCATTGGTTGCCCTTATGCACGAAAGTCACACCCGAGAAGCGAAAGGAATTGCTGACCCAGATCAAAGAGAAGAATCAGCACAATCAACAGAAAGATCAAGTTACCCCAGTTCCCACGAAGGACACGTACAGAGCACAAACGAGCGACATCCGGAAATGCCTCGTTAGGTTCGGTACGTGTACAGGATTGCATATCGTTCCAGTATGAATTCGACAGTGGTTGTACGGCGACAACGCTGTCTCTGACCCAGTTGGATATTATCCAAAGCAAATCGTTTGTGTCTTATAGGAAATTCGAAAATCCTGTCACCAGCAAACTCGCGAAAGCCGATGAGATTGCAACAATGATTGGATTGGCGATCTTAGATCTGACGTTTACATCTCAACAGGGTACTCAAGTCACCCTACGCCGAGTTGAATGTCTAGTCTCCAGAAACGATTTGAGCGATAACGTCATCCTTATCGGCCGACGTGAGCTCGACATTCTTGGCATTAACCCCGATGATATTTTCGAAGACAAGTATTCCAACCATGCTGACAGTGTGGAACTTGTATGTAGCTATGAAGATCGACTACAGAATTTGACGACGAAACGCTTTCGTGTTGAGACTTCAAATGAAGCGGTAACGCAACCTGATCCTGGTGATGATTATTTCGTTGATGTAGGCGACTTCGACAAATCGGAAGTTGACAAGGCTATCGATAGCATGGTGGATCGCGCCGGTGAGGAAGGGCTTCCAATTGAACACAAGAGTGAGTTACGCCGTATTGTGTATGATCGCCATGACGTATGGCGAATTAATTGGATCGTATACCTCCAGTGAAGGTGACACCCATGAAATTGCATTTGAAACATGATGCTAAACCTGTAGCCTGTGGAGCCGGGAGGTACCCCATACCTCACCAGCAATTCCTGCATGAACATTGTGCGAATCTACTGGAGAACGACTTTATATATCGGAACCCTCAGTCCCGATATGCTTCCAGAGCCGACGTCCACGAGAAGAAGGACTTTAGTAATCGTGGTTATCGCATGACCGCTGATTATCGCCCTGTCAATCGGCAGATTGAACGTGTGGCTTGGCCTATGCCGCATTTGGATGTCGTTCTTATGTATCTACGGACGGCAACGATATTCATGTTATTTGACGCCTTCAAAGGCTATTGGCAGTTTCCCCTGCATGTCGATTCGCAGGAAGTTTGTTCGTTTATGACGCACGAGGGTAACTTCACACCCAAACGCATAATGCAAGGCATTTGCGATGCCGTATTTGCCTTCCAATCTGGGATGCAGGAAGTTCTGGGCGAACTCTTGTATTTATGTGTTCTTCTTTGGATTGATGATGTTCTTGGCTACGTCTCCGACTTCAAGGAGTATTTCACTGTTTTGAAGCGCATTCTGAAGAAGTTTGCATCATTCGGTGTTAAGTGCAATCCAAATCGCTGTCATCTTTTCTTGAAGAAGGTGAAGTGGTGTGGGCGCATCACTTCGTCCGAAGGTGTTTCGTATGATCCTGACATGATCTGCGCTCTGAAGACGATGTCGATCCCGCAGACTGCCGCTGATTTGCAGCAGTTTATATGTGGACTGAACTGGATGCGGTCTGCTATTCCGCGTTTCGCTGAACGTGTGCATCCGCTGCAGCAATTGTTGCTGGAAGCGTCACGCTCAATTGGTTCGTTGAAGAAGCGTCAGCTTCGTCGCGTTCGACTCGATCATATCGGTTGGGGAGATGCGCATGCCCGAAGTTTTGAAACGCTGAAGGATGTTCTGGCTAATTTGATGACAACCCAAAAGATGGTTGGATAGTCTGCATGTTTCCTGATGCATCAAATCACTTCTGGTCTGTTTTTCTGACACAGATTCCATCTACCGATCTTGTTAAATCGTATGATGATCAGCAGCATGAACCATTGGCGTTCATTTCTGGTTCGTTTAAAGGCAATCAGCTACGCTGGGCGACTATCGAGAAAGAAGCCTTTTGTAGATCGTGTATAGAGAACCTCAGCGTCCTCGTTCCCAGATCTCCTGATCCTTCTCCCCCATGCCGTCCGGCCTTCCCGCATGCCGTACGGACTCTCCTGGTCTTAGGGCTACCTCTCCTAGATGCTGTTCTTGGTATCTCTGGCTGCGACAGGGCATGCTGCACTGCTCCACCGTCTACACTTTGCTATCGTTGAAGGTTGTTTTCGATTGAAGCATTTCTTGTATACTTCATTACCTTTTCGAATCTTCACTGACCATCGTAATCTTGCATTTATTCTGGTCCCATATCGCTATATGACGTCACCAAGTCGTACAACGGGTGATCGCTTGGAGCGATGGCGTTTGCAGCTTGAATCTTTAAATTTCGAAATCGAACATATTCCAGGTGATGAGAATATCTGGGCTGATCTTGGCACAGGTTGGGGGGCTCCTGTCTCTTCTGAAGTGTCAGGTACTGTTTCGTCTGTTCGTCATCTGCGTCTTTGTCCGAAAGCAGTTCGTTTTCGTGACTATCGCATTCATGATGATTTTTTATGGCCGACTATTGCTGACATCGATGAGTCGCAATTATCCTTTTGTCGTGATTCTGGTATTGTCCTACCTGCTGAAGGAGATCTGGAACTTGAAGGTGTTCCGTTCGCTTTGCATCGAAATGATCACGGTGTTTGGTCGCTTCCTGATGGTCCTGTCTGGATTCCTCCTGGTCCTCTACAACTTCGCATTATGGTTATACTCATATGGGTTTGTCAGGACATTTAATTTAACGCCTGATAATACTCTGACAGACACTGATTCGCCAACACTTCTGGTGGGCGGATCTGGATGATTCAGTTCGACAATTTGTGCAACATTGTTTGCACTGCCTCCGAAACCGCAATGGGACGGTTATACCGCGGTCGTTTGGTTATGCAATGCATGCTCGTCAGTCGTCACCCAATAAGGTGCTACACTACGACTTTTTGTTCATCGAGAAGCCGCGTGCAGGCTGCTACCACTCAAATCGATATGTCTTGGTTTTGAAGGACGATTTCTCTGGTTTCGTTGAATTGGTCCCTGTCGAATCTGCGGATCACATCTCTGTTGCTGAATCAATGATTGATTGGTTCAAGCGCTTTGGCATTGTTCGCCAGCATGTCTCTGATCAAGGTTCACATTTTATGAATAAGGTGATCGACGAACTTGTGTCGCGTTTGCACATCGCCCGTCACTTTACAACTGCCTATACGCCATGGGCTAACGGCACTGTCGAGATCGTTAACCGTCGAATTCTCTTTCTTTTGAAAACACTCCTGTCTGAATTCGGAATGATTTTTCAAGATTGGCCGTGTGTGCTTCCACTCATTAATATGGTTATTAACCATACAATTCGGCCCCGGATCGGTTACGCTCCTGTCACAATATTTACTGGTCTGGAACCATCGACTCTGCTATCTTCGATCTTCATTTCACGGTTGGATTCTGTTGTTGATGTTCCGCTTACACCTGATCGTCTCGTTGAGTTGACATCTGAACTTATTGAGGCATTGGACAGTATTCACTCTGATGCGTCGCATCGTATCAACAAACAACGCGCTCAACAACACAAGTCGCGTTTGAATCGCCGCAATGTTCAACCGATTAATTTTGCTCCTGGGGACTACGTTCTCGTTGCGAAACGTTCGGGACGTAAAACTTCGTACAATTGGACTGGACCTTGTGAGATCATATCGCATGTTAACCAGCATGTCTATTCTGTTCGTAACCTGTTAACCGACGATGTCACTGAGATCCATGCCCAACGATTGATGTTCTATCATGATTCGTCATTGAATGTCACCTCGGACATGTTGCATAATATTGCTTTGACTGGCAGCACCTACATCGTTGATCGTATATCTGACATGCGATCGGATCCTGTTTCCGGTGATCTTGAACTGCTTGTCCATTGGCAAGGTTTTCAAGATGAGGATGCAACTTGGGAACCGTACACAACAATGGCTACGGATACTCCTGATAAGTTCGTCAGTTCTTGTCTACGCGTACTGATGACCTATCTCGCAAACTGGCGCAAGATTTCTGAAAGGGGAAGTGTACCAAGGTAGTAGATCGTCACAGTAGATCGTCACACTGTACCCGAAGAATAAAGACAGTCTCTTATTGTTTGCTCAGTCGTCGCGGGCTGTTGTCGACGTCCCTGAGAGCGTCGGGCTCGTGGCGGCACGCCGAAAGTACAGATGTCCAGCTGCCCAAGAAACGGGTCGATCGATCATATATACTGCGAATACCCCTGCAACGTCTCCCACGGCGGTTGCGGTAGGCATGGGAGGTCGCACATCGAATGGCGAAAGTAGCGTAGGGCCAGCCTGCTGGAGATCGAGAATCTAATTATTAGTGCGACCCCTGCCATTGACATCGCAGTCCAGGGTCATCGTTGCAATACACACGAACTTCGCTGAGGAATCCCTACCAGGTCACAATATCATACATGTGTGCCTAACAGAATCAATACGAGCGCCGATGACAATATGGATCTTGCACGCCAACCACTCCCTCGTACCTGTACCGATCGGCGTCAACGATTAGCCGCCCCGCGTATTCGTGCCGACAGGGACAGGAGATCACACCGCCTGCCCCGTCTCCGGTGTGCTTTTTAACGTATATGGCGAGGCAGGGCTGGCAGAACAAGTCGAGACCGATTAGATAATGCATATGGAACAGTAAGCGAAACGGTCGCGTAAGAGCGCGCCATAAACGACGAGGACGGGCGATATTGCCGGCATGCGCGCGCAGGAACGAACACTGGCGGAAGTTGCGAGACGTGGAGACCGATCGATCATTCCCAGGATCAATACGTCGTCAGCGGCCTACATAGGGTCTGAGTGTACAGGACAATCGTATTACGTACATGTTCTTCGGCAGCGGCTACCTGAATTCCCATGTCAACACATGCCGCGGACCATACATTACATTTTATGTTGCTCCGGGTACTCAAATCGCCGTCAAGGGATCGACTCCGGAAGCGCTGCACGTGACAGGTACACGTCAATGTGCGACTACACGCGGCGATCTGCCATGTCCTGCATTTGCCACGGACAGGGATGCGGCAGCTGCATGTCCACCGTGCTGTAGCGGCAGGGCTGCGTGGGCTGCTGGCTGCCTGCTTGCCTGCAGCTGCTGGCTGGTACGTAGACGGGGCGCGGGGCCGCGCGCGCACTTGGTCCTGACAAATAGTGCGTGACTGAGCGCTGCGGCAGCACACATTGTCCGTCATCTCGCTGACAATCGTGACAGGCACGATCCGAGCCCATCAGTCGACGCTGCACGCTGTCTGCCGAGCACCTGGACGAAATTGTTCTTCGCTGGTGCATATCGCATACAGGCTGTCCGTATCGATGGCCCCGCAGCGACGACGGGCGCTGCGCTCGTCCCGCAGCGCAAGCCATGGTCCGTCGCAGTCACCCAGGAAGGCGCCCGTCGTCACCCAGGGCATTGTCCTGGACTGCCCGCAAATCCAGCGCCTGTACCCTTCCCTGGTTGGCGCCGTTGTCGACTTGGTCGCCGTTGATCATGTGCATTGCATCGTGCAGCCTGCTCCCCCCTGTGCCGACACGCGCCAGTATCGCATCCCGATGAAAACCTTCCTGGCGCAGTCAGAGACGTTTGAAGTATTGACGCCTCTCGATGCATCACCGTCGGCGTCACCGCCACAGTCGCCGACAGCAACGTCGCCGACGACCTCACATACTGACGAATCTGCCGGCAGTGCCCCGAACGATACCGTCGGCAACGGCACCAACAACGGCAAGAATGGCGCTGTAACGAAATCGTCGCCTACCAGCGATGCTGTTGCAACGTTGATGGAGGAAACCGCCATGCAGTTGACGGCACTGGCGACGACACCGACGCGGTCGCTGAGGACGAAACGAGTGACGACGTCCAAGGTGGAACGGTACGACCCCGGTCAGACGGGCCGTGTGATGACGCCGACGACGAAACGACGTCGATCGCGATCTGTCTGCCCGGTCTGTGTGGGCCCGTGGGACTCAGAGCCCATGATCCAATGTGACATGTGCCGGCAATGGATCCACGGGAGATGTGAAGATGACATTGACGACGATGACGATATCGAAGAGGAATACTCCGACAGGGCGTATTCATGTCCGCTGTGCCGGGAGGCGACTCATGCCCAAGCCCAGGACGTCTTCAAGAGCATTTGCATTCTTGTTGCATCAATCCAGGAGACCAGACGCCAGAAACGTATTCAGATGCGCCCTCCCGATCGGATGGCCATCGAGAACCAATGACCCTGGCACGCTGTTGGATCACATATATCAGTATAAATCTGTTTAAGCCTGCCTTGAGCACGCTCGCACTGCCAGTCGTTTATGCTCGCTGGTTTATCACAGCAGAGCAGTCGTACATAAATGGGCAGTTTAGACAATAGTATGTTGGCTTAGTCAGAGACGGGCCGGCCATCGTCACCATCGTCATCATAGGTCAGCATGTTGAACATGTTGTTGTCGAAGATGGTCCGCCCCATGGTCGTGTCGCTGACCGCACGAACATGGGCAACTGGTGTCGCGATCTTCGTTGATGTCGTTGCAACCCGGGGCGATATGCCCGACAATGTCACCGATAGCGCACGTGGCACGGCCCGTTGACGTTGTCTCCTGCGTCGATACCTTCGTACGATGGCCGAGCCAGGCGTCAAGCCCACTGCCGCGCCCGTACCGGGCACCTTCAGGGCGCCCAGCGCAACCGTACTAATGGCAACGACAACGACCACGATGATGGCACCTAAGCCGTACGTCATCATGGTCAGTTGCCGGTTGATGCGGTCGTACGCTCGGCTTAGGTCGGCCAGTTGCCGCCGAAGCAGCAGAATCGTGGCCGTCGACGCGTTTGTCGTCTCGACAGCACTTGCCAGCAGGGCCTGCACTGATCGATGACGTTGCACGAGAGCGGCATCCATCGACAGGACCGCCGATTCCAATTTGGCGACGGTTTCCGACAATGAATTGCTGAGGCGCTCGACAGCGGCGTTGGACAGCGATTGGTTGACCTCCAGAACCTTGATGCGGTTCGTCAGCTTCATGACTACGTTCTGTTGCTGTTGCTGCTGCTGCTGCTGCTGTTGCTGCTGCTGTTGGCGATGCATTGTCTCTGTAGTGGACAATGTCGAAGCAGTTCTGTCGGGCGCCGTCGACTCTGGGCATGTCGGGTTGTGAAACGCGTCCCAGATGGGATCGCTTGGAACCGGGCAGGTGGCCTCCATCCAGACCTGCATGGACGTTCGCACGGGGGCTGGCACGATCACGGCGGGCGGTGTCGCCTGCTGATCAAGCACGCGGTCGAGCGTCTCGAGCAGGCGCGACCCGTAGACCTTGAGCGAGTTCAGCGTGCAGACCTGCTCGGTGCTGCCATGATGGGACAGCAGGCGCAGCTTCAGGTATCGCACTGTCACTGGGCTACGAACGCAGAAGTTCTGCTCGTCCATGGTGTTGGCCGCCCGGAAGTTCCTGTACCATGCATACGCCATCAGCTGCCAGGCATGGCATGAGGGCGTCCCGCGTACCGTACCCGAGCAGGACCCATTGCGGAGTCGGGAACCGGTCGCTGCCAAGCACCTGGAAGTGCTCGACGCCAGCCGCGTAATGCTCCCTGCTGGTCGTCGATATGACCGACACCTCGATGTCTTCCGACAGTTGCAGGACGAGCCACTTCGACGGCAACGAGCACGACGACGACATGTACTTGTCGCTGTCGGTCTGCAGTATTCGGTCGGCGCCTTTGATGCCCGGGGCCGACGCCAGCACCGATGCACCGGCCTCGGCCGCGGCGAAGTTGAACCGTTCGCGAATCTGCTCGACCTGGCACGGCTCGTCGACAGTTAGGGCAGGGGGCGGCACCTGTGCCGCTGCCGACGGCTGATCCGCCTCGGCAGGTGTGCTGGGCAGATGCGGCTCCTGAGACGCGTGTTGCCCGGCGGGACACCTGTCGAACGTTCGCCCGGCAGGGCACATGTCGGGGCCCGCGGCCGGTGGCGCCGCACGACGACCTCCTGTCGGTGTCGCTGACGATCGCCTGGGGCGCTCTATTGCCACGGGTATGGCTGCGTTGACGATTAGCACGAGAGCAATGATCAGCAAGACGTAGACGCCGGTGCCGCTCATGACCAGAGAGACGCAGAGGAGCGCGCGCGTCACCCGCCTCCGCAATCCGCCGGTGCCGCGCCCACACACGGCACCGCACCGCCGCGACACTGACTTTGCTTTCTCTGCCCAACCCCGAGCCTACCTGTACATATCTATTCGATTTGGAGGTCGCACAACTTACCGACCAGTTGCCTGTCTTATTGTGCGGCACCCGGGCGAACGGCACGGCTCGCCACCTCACGTTCGTACATGGCCCGCCACCGACCCGATTCCCGTTCGCGCTCTTTCAACGCCTTCTTGGTCGATGCGACCTGCTTGACCAGGCGCTGCCAGCGCTCCCTGTCGACGCTGTCGTTGCCGTTCCCGTTCTCCGCGTCGTCCTCCAGGGTGTTGCCCATCTGCAGGGCACGTTTGGCACGCTGCACAAGCCGAACCGTCAGTACATGTCGGCTTCCGTTATCGTCCCGTAGACGGCGCGTGCTACCTCGGCGGTCTCGGCGCGTGACCTTAACGCTTTGACATCGTCGCGCAGTTCGCCAATTGTTCGTGCATCCTCAACATGTCGTAGGAGCAGAGTCCTCGATTCTTCCTGCAGACGGCCTACCTCGGCTCGTAGGTCCTCGACCAGTGCGCCCGCTTCATCGGCTTCTTTCTCCAGGGCCGCACAGTGCTCCAGGCTGTGCAACAGGTGTTAGCAGTGCCACCGCTGTCGCATTACTAGACAGAAGATACGACCTTGCGCTGAGCTCTGCCTTGTGCGAGTCGTGCTCGACGCGTAGCCGATCAATGGTCGCCAGTGCAGACTGGAGCCTGGCCTCGACAGCTTCCCGCTCGTCGTGCTCTCGGGAGCATGCTGCACGGGCTCGTTCCCCCGCCTCCGTCTCCTGGTCGCGCTGCTGGCGCAGGTCGTCTAGGTCCTGCTGAAGCTCCAGCAGGTTCTGTTCGGCACGGGACGCGCGCATGGCATCGCCCGCTAGACAGTGAGCCTCCGCGCGTGCCGCCTCCACTTCCGCGTTCAGCTCGTCGATGACGATCTCCTGGCGGCGCACCCTGCATCCCAGGTTGTCGGCAATGTCCTGGCAGCGCCGTACAATATCTTGGATGGCCGCTTCGCACTGCTTCCCGCGATCGGCCTCCCGGGCAAGCGCGACCATGCCCGCCTGCACGTCCTCGCTGACGGCGCTCATGGCCCTGTTCTGCTGTTCCTGCCGGGCTTGCATGTCGTCGACCTGCATGACGAAATGGTGCATACGGGTCAGCGCCTCAGAAGGGTCCACGGCGGTCGACGCGGACGCCCGGTTGCGCTGTGCCTGACGCGTCAACGTCGCAATGACGCGTTCCATCTCCTGGATCTGATGTCTGGCGGCATCCACGTCGGCCGTCGAGGAGCGTACGCGAGCTTCGGCCTGTTCCGCTCTGTGTATGGCATCCTGCAGGGTGGACCCCGATCCAGCATCGCCTGCCGCGCAAGTCGCCAGCAGGATCTCGTCCAGGGCATCGTTCCTGTACCGCTGCAGCTGCAGCTGGCTGCTGAGATCCGACACGCGCGCATCGGCGTCACACAGCAGCCGTGCATGCATGGCCGTCATATGCGCGATGTGATCCTGCACGTCGACACGTTCTGCGCCGGCATACGACGCCAGGTCCGCATACCGGCGCTGCCACGACGCGATGGTCGCCTCCAGACGACACGTGTCAGCATCGCGTGCATGAGCGTCCTCGACTGCCCCGGTGTGGACCCGATCGATCATGGATCGTGCTCGCAGCATGTGGTCGATGTCGTCGCATGCCGCCGCCATGACAGGACAGGGGCGGGTGCCGTCAGATCGAGCCGCATGAAACGATGGCGGTTGCCCCCTGCCTCCGGCGTCAACCAAAAAAATCCATCGTCCTGCAATCGCACGCTGCCTCTTATTTTGGGGCACCTCTCAGAGTCTGTCCCCTAGGCGCCAGCAGGCCCAGAACACACCGAACACCCCGCCAGTGCAGATATTTTACAGTCGGTCTGGCTCTGCGACAACACGATTCTTTGTGGCGCCCTGCCCAAGTCTACGCTTCAGCTGGCGGAGCTGTTGATCAACAACGCTATTGCGCGAGCACCGACCGGATGACGACGATGACGCCGTTTCCGATCCCGCTGATGCTGATGCTGGCTTGGACAGTGTCCAGCCAGACGTTGCCGCTGACGTCCGTGTCGGCGGGCGAGGACGATGGGACGATGTCGACGTTCCAGGTTGTAACTCCGGGCGTGTACGCTGTTAGTGCGCCGAATCACGATTCGTATGTTCGGTTCACGATGCCGACCGGTTGCTACAACCTGGCGGCATACAAGTACATGCGCCTGCGAGCCTGGGCGTCTCCCGGGACGCAGTTTACCATTGACCTAAAGCAAGGGTTCCCTGACTGTCGTCTGGACCTATGGCCTTACGCGTTCGCGGCTGGATCTGCACTGGCCTCGCATTACACAGCGAACGGCGCCTTCGACGGCAGCGCTGGCGGACAGATTGTCTACGTCCCGTTGGCCGATTTCCAAATCGACCTCGCCCAGGTCTGCCAAGTCTTCGTATCGAGCTTCTACACGCTGCCCGTCCAGGGGCCCGTTACATCAGCGCGCTTCGGCGACATTGAGTTCACTAATGATCCACCTGCATCACCGATGCCCGCAGCCTTAGTGCAGAACCCGACGGCGACCAGCTGTGACGAACCGTACACCTTCGCCGTCACCTTCGACAACCAGTACAGTGGCAATCGTAAGACTTATCCGCTGCTGTTTCGTCATCGATAGGGACGCCGCTAATTCCACATGTGCCCTGCAGTGATGAAGATCCTGGACGACCTGGCCAGCGTTAACGCTAAATGCACCATCTTCCAGGTCAGCTTGTGCCGGCGTCATGGTTCGCGTAGCCGCCACTAACTGATCTGGGCAGATTGGCGGCGAACTCGTCGAGAACGATCTGGCCATGAAGAGAGCCCTGGCCGAGGGCCATCAAGTCGCCGCTCATACGTGGACTCACCCGGTACGGTTGGCGCACCTACGCGCCTGCTGGCCTGTCTGCTGTGTCTGACGATAGCACAGGATTTGCTGGAGCTGGATGAGGCCAGCATTCGCAGAGAGATGCTACTAACGGATGACGCGCTCGTGCAACGCCTAGGCGTGCGTACCCGTTGGTTCCGACCCCCATTCGGGCACCAGGATCCTCGGGTACGTGCCATCCTGGACAGTATGGGATACGTCAGCATCAACTGGGACATCGACTCAACAGGTCGGTTCGACAGCGCGTTGCACCCAGTCGGCCAGTAGTGAACCGACATTATGTTTCTGTGTTAGATTACTTCAACCAGAACAACGGAGAGCTGGTCTGGTCCCGAATCAAGGCCCGCCTGGACCACATGGATCCGGCGCGCGCTGGAGGTTAATTGATGGCAGTCGAGTCATCCTGTAGCGCGCGTGTCTGATGTTGGCTATGCCCCTCGTACAGCCATCTTGTTGCTGCACAATGATATCGAAGCGTCTGCGAATCTGGTGATTCGTACTGTCGAATACGCCCGATCTAAAGGGTTCACCAAGTTCGTTACTGTCGAGGAGTGCATGCGGGGCAAGCACAACTCCTACCTGGGCCTGAATCCATCGCCAACGCCAGCACAGGTCCCGGCGGCAACACCTGCAGTGATCCGGGCGCCCGCCCCTGGACCTACGCCACCTAGCGCTGCGATGCCGCCGTACCTATCACCGAAACCCTCGACTGCAACATTGGCAGGGGATGCCAGTACTGCTGCCAATCAGCCCGGCAATCCGTATTACAAGCCCAGGCAGCAGCCCATGCAGTCCGACACGGCCGTCAGTGGAAGCCCGGAGCGACTCGCTTTGATCGGGACTGCCTTGATCGGCGCCGTCGCTTTCATTGTTATGGCCCGCCTGCAGATGTAATTCGGGATACCTAACGTGTACTTACCGTAATACACTCGTACAATGGAGCAAACACGTTAACTCGTTGGAGTCACGACGTCAACAGGATCACGCGTGCTGTCTAAGGGTGTCAGTTGCCCGAAGCGACGACGACGTCCTCGGCGTGTGCCAATACATGCAATTTCGTACATTCATGCAGGTGAATGGGCACCAAGCCAATGGGTTGGTGCCCTCCTGGCAGGATCGGGCCGGCTGTTTTGGCGTACTGGTAGGAACGCGCTATCTGGTTTGCTGTGGTCGCCTTGTGGCTTGTACCCCGCATGTGGAGCGAAAAGTTCAGATGAGCGGCTTTGTAGTGTGTAGATCGGGCGCCTCCTGAATGGTCTGATCAGTTTAGGACAGCAGCTGCTGTGCGACGTACCTGTACGTACTCAGGTCACGCCCCGGTCGTCCGGCCCAATGCAGTCGGCGACGGAGCGGCACCGCTGCTATGTAGGTAGCGACACCCGCCTATCGAAGCTGAAAAAGGACAATCGCACGACCAGCTCGATTGACGGCGACGATGATATGACACGGCCGTTGCTGTGCAAATCGAGGTCGGTGTCGACGGCTGCCGCAACCTATATCAGCGACAAGTCGGCAATCAGCACGATTAATGAAGGAATCCCCTCCCGCTTCGCTCTGATATTAACATCGCGCCAAGTAACGACTCATACGATATCTCGGGTCGTACTACGTACCTTGGCGATTGAACGCGAGTCTATTCGGACGGCTCCGGTCTATTTTTACTGGTGAGGCCGGTGGATGCGGGTTCCGACCAGTGCCGCAGGATGAAAGACAAATATCATGGCCTTCAAGTTATAATATAACTTTGCTGATATACGTCGTGTAAAGTAAGTATTGCAAATAGGTACGTGGCGAGCGCCCGTGGCTGAAGGTGTACATAGGTAGTCCTTGGGCCAATAGCGCCGTAGCGCGTCACCGGCCGATCATTTGCGCCAGTTGCCTTTCGGGTGCGGGTTTTGCGTGTTTTTGGACGGGGCGGAGCGCCGCCGACGTATCTGCGTGTCGCGTAGCGTGTGACCGGCGAATCAGAGGGGATCGCGACCGGCATACGCCCGCATATCCGCCATGTCCTCGCTGGACAACCTCATACCCGTTATCAACAAGCTTCAAGATGTGTTCAGCGCAACAGGTAGCACGCCTATCGACCTGCCTCAGATTGTCGTCATCGGATCGCAATCATCCGGCAAATCGTCCGTCCTGGAGAACATCGTCGGTCGGGATTTCCTTCCGCGCGGGTCAGGCATCGTCACCAGGCGCCCATTAATCTTGCAGCTGGTTTGTCATCTCCTCGGCCGTCTCCATGCACTTGCCGATGACGACCCTGTGCGCAGGTGAACACGTCACTCGATCTGAAACTGAGCGGCAAGGACGATGAAAGCGGGTACGTGCCGGGGCAATACGTTGTTGAACATGGGTACCAAACATGGCATTTTCGCAGACAGGAATGGGGTGAGTTTCTACACAAAAGGGACAAGAAATTCACGAGCTTCGAGGATATTCGCGCCGAGATCGTTGCCGAAACGGACCGTCTGACGGGTACTAATAAGGGCATATCCGACAAGGCCATCAATTTGAAAGTCTATTCGCCGCGTTTCTTGAACCTTACCCTGGTCGATTTGCCCGGTATCACGAAGGTTCCCGTTGGCGATCAGCCCAGCGATATCGAGAACCAGATCAAAGGCATGATCATGCGGTTTGTTTCGAACCCGCGCGCTATCATTCTTGCCGTCACTGCAGCCAACACTGATCTGGCTAACTCGGACGCACTGAAATTGGCCAGAGAGGTCCTATTCGTTACCCGTCGTTTCCGGCTGACGCTCTAACAATCCCATAGGTTGATCCCGAGTGCAACCGAACGATCGGCGTTATCACTAAGATTGACCTGATGGATCGCGGGACGAATGCTCTCGATGTCCTGCTTGGAAAAGTCATCCCCTTGAAACTGGGTTTCATTGGTGTTATCAATCGGAGCCAGGAGGACATCAACAACAACACGAGCATCAATGCGGCGCTAACGGCAGAAATGCAGTTCTTCCAGAAACACCCTGCCTATCGCGCCATTGCAAGTCGCCTGGGCACTTCGTATTTGACCAAGACTCTGAACAGCATCCTCATAAATCATATCCGGGAGAGCCTGCCGGAGCTGCGGCACAAGATTCACACTATGCTACAGGAAGTGCAGGCGGAGCTGCAGTCGTATGGGGAACCTATCTACCAGACCAATTCTGGACAAGGTGCGTATTACTGTTTCGTTCAGTATGCGCGCGATACTGAAAGGCCATGTAGGCGCCCTGCTACTTAACCTGTTATCCAAGTTTAGCAACGCCTATGTTGATGCGATTGACGGGAAGAGCGGAGACGTGTCTGTATCGGAACTGTACGGCGGCGCAAGGATATCCTACATATTCCATCACTCGTTCGACCGCGGCCTGAAATCTATTCATCCGTTTGACGGCCTAGATGATGCCGACATCCGCACCGCTATCCGCAATGCCACTGGCCCTCGTCCGTCCCTGTTCGTTCCTGAAGTTCGTCCAGGTGCTCGTCGTGTCCCTTGAAACGCTCTAATTTCTCTGTAGGTTTCGTTTGAACTGCTCGTGAAACGTCAGATCGCCCGCCTGGAAGACCCGTCTCTACAGTGCGTTGATCTAGCGTTCCGGGAACTGCTTCGAGTTTCCGAACAGTGCGAGGCAGCGACTCCCGAACTCGTACGCTTTGTGACGTTGCGAGAGCGCATACAACAAGTCGTTCATGAACTGTTGAGGCGCTGTCTGAAACCGACGAAGGACATGATCAGGTAGTCGTGTCGGAATCCACCGTCAGACTGTATTGTCTTACTAGTGTGTGTGTGTCAGGAATCTCGTGGCGTGCGAGCTGTCGTACATTAATACGAATCACCCTGACTTTATCGGCGGAAGCCAAGCTGTCGCCGAGACGATGGAGCTCATACAGAAGGCAAAAGCATCGGAGCGCGATGGTTCTCAGGCATCGGCATCGCGGCCGGAGCCGAAACCGAAACAGCCTGGGAATGACGCCGCTGCTGGAGGCATGTTCAGCTTCTTCCGAAAGGATAGCGGTGCTAGTAAGCCTAGCGGGGCACCTGGCGTTGAATCCCTTGACGAGGTGCCACGATCGATACCGGCAAGTGACACGCCGACTGATCGCGAGCATATTGAAACCCAAATCATCAAGTCGCTGATATCGTCATACTTTTCTATTGTTCGCGTCAACATTCAGGTGTGTGCTACTTGCTCGTCTGTCGGTATCTAATGCTGAAGGCTGACGGTACGGTTCAGGATGTTGTTCCCAAGTCGATCATGTGCTTCTTGGTTCGTCGTTCGCAATCGGAGCTGCAATCGGAGCTGGTCAGTATTCTCTACAAAGAGGAGCTATTCAGCGAGCTGCTCGAGGAGAATCCGGACGTTGCACAGAAGCGAGAAGCCTGCACGGAACTGCTGACCGTGTTGCGTCGTGCAGTCGAGATCATCAACGAGGTCCGCGATTTCAATGTCCACAAATGATATTGTACCCCCATCAATGCAGTAGCCAATACAATTGCACACAAACCGTGTCTTCGTAACTACGTATAGTAGTGCGGATTGAGCAGTTTCGAACATTGATAATACAAAGAACATGTTTAGTAGTGGCTGAGCATGTTGCGGCCAGCTGCGAACGTGATGCTGCTGGCGTAGATAAGAATCGTCTGAAGCACTGTAACACGACATCGGTAAGAAGGTTCGTCCGCAGTCTGGGCTTGGACCTACAGATAGAAACACCCTGAAGGCGGCGACATACGTATCAGCAACGACAGAGCGACGGAACAGACGCATCAAACCGACCGGCCAGCTATCGACATTAGCATTGTCGGGTCCGGAGTACTTGTTGACGAGAATCACCACAGCGAATACGAGAGACCCAGTAAACTGTACACAGACGAACAGCAAGCAGTCAGGAGGGGCGCCTTTGGATACGATAATGACCATTTGATATCAGTGAGGACTCACGATGGCCACCGACACCAGGAACCAGAACCTGGCCTGCGATACCTCCGGGCCGCCAAACACGTTGCCCCTTAAGGACTCCCAGTCGATGCCGATCATAATGCTGTGCCGTCAGCACTCAGGCCCAGACGGCATACAGGCAAATGGCATCTCACATGGCGGCGAATGTGACCAATATGCCAGGCAACGTGTAGTACCAGAGAATCGGGGCGCCAATGCGCGCCGCGTACGACGCGCCGTCAATGAAGAGCCACCAGGCGAGGCCGCAGAGGGCACCGGCGCCCATGCAGACGGCCTGGATCTTGGCCCCACTGGACATCACTTTGTCGTACCGTGACCGTCCGACAGCAACTTGCGCCCCCTCAGTTGCCGAATGTATTTATGATGGGTCGGGCCCCCACTCACACTTGCCAAGTGGTGATTTTTTGCATTGTCCCGGTTCCGAATAGGTACGTATTCCGAAGGTTTCGCTCCTCGACCATCTCAGCCGGCATGCCTTTGCCGCCTACAGGATCAGGTTTACGCGCATGTCAATGTCGGTCTCGATTAGAGCCTGTGCGTCCGTGGTGAATCGGTCAGTGCGCGGGCCTACACAGCCGTCAAGCGAAGAGCACGGCGACCTCACGGAACTCGCGAAACGCGATCGTGCCCGAATTCTCCGGGTCGCATTCCTCCAGAATCTTGTCGACGATCTGTTCCACTAGGCCGTCCTTACCGATGCCGTCAACGACGGCTCTCAGAGTTGTCAGCAGGTCCATCCGCGACACGACGCCATCCCCGTCGGCGTCGTAGACCTTGTACAGAACTGGCGCAGATGCGGATAGTAAGCGTTTAGCCCGGCAGAACCCGGCGCAGGCCGTTACATCGGATCTTGTGGTCTCTTGGTGTGCCCCTGCTGAACACGGCCAACGTCTGTGCGAAGTCCTGCGCCCGCCGTCGTCAGTTGGCGGTAATGGCCACAGGACGATTCCGTTGCAGGTTGGACCTGGAACGTCATGCGACTGGATTTCAGCCCGGCCCGGAACACCTCTGCCATGCGGTCCCGGAACGGGCACAGCTGGAACTCGCCCATCTTCATCATCTGGCTCAGCGTGATGTACCCCCGACGTCGGGTGTCCATACGCAGGTACCGAGCGCACAGGCGCCGAAGGTATTTGTCGTCAACTGCGATGCGGGCAGGGCCCGTGTCAGAGACAGCACACACACGCGGCAGTGCTGGACAGCAGCGCCGTACACGGTGATATCATCTTCAGCTCCTCAATCTCGACCTCACTGAGACCCGCTCGACTCAGGTCGGCTTCCTTACTCGGCCGCCACCATCGGCATCGCAGCACATTCGTCCAGGCGGGCAGCGTCGTCGAAGTACCCTCCCCTTCATCGGATGAGTATTGCGCATGCCGATCACCGGTCAGCCCTCCCTCATCGCTGTCATCGTCATCGCTATCCTCCTTCAGGTCCTTGTCAACGCCGCCTCGCCTGGTCTCTCCCTTCGAACGGATGGTGACGACCGCATCTAGCGGGGCCACCTGACTGGTCGACGCTCGCTCGCCCGGTCGCGACGATGATGGATTCATGGGTCCTCTCTATAAACGCAGAGACTGTGTATCGATCCCTGTACGTCATCACGCAGTCACAAGCAGGGCTTGGAATCGCGCCTGCGTCGCAGACGAACAACGTCGGTGATCGCACCATTATGTCTGCCAGGCGGTCAAGTAAATGGCGAACAACGTCTTGCGGCCTGCCACTACTGTACTGCTGACGCGAACACCGCCCGCCACCCTGCCGCAGATACAACGTGTTTCCGGGAGGCAGCAGCACTACCTACATACCTCATGTAGATATAGTGCAGCCCGGCATTCTATAAATAAGCGGGGCGCTGCCAGAACCGGGGCAGAGCAGACTGCCCCGGCGCCGCGCAACGTTACGCGGGGTGTGTGCGCCCAGTCCAGGGCCCCGCCGGCCAGATCACAAAATCCCACGCCCAGATTTGCGTCGGCGCTCGAGGGTCGCACACAGACGCACACGCGCGCGCACACAGACGCACACACGCGCGCACACACACACACACACACACAGGCAGACGCAACACAGCCGCGCACACGCATCCCATCAGGCGTGCAGGACCGGACGGGCAGATACGCGCGCCTGATTCGCCAGCCATGAGCGGACGCTTCGTCCGAGCCAGCAAGTTCCGCCATGTCGTCGGCGTGCCCGCCAAGAAGACCGAGGCGTACCAGGATATCTCGGCGGCGGCCACCGGCGAAGGCAACTATATCAAGGCCAACTGCAGGTTCTTCGCCGTGTCCAAGCCGGGCGGTGGCGGCCCCGTCGTGGTCCACCCGCTCGACAAGCTCGTCCGCCTGGACAACAACCCGCCGACCGTCAACGTCCATAAGGCCAAGGTCATCGATTTCGACTGGCATCCCTTCATGGACACGCTGATCGCCACGGCCGGCGAAGACAACCAGGTCAAGGTCTCCGTCGTACCCGACGAAGGCCTCACCGATCATATCACGGAGGCCACCGTCGACCTGTCCGGCCACCAGAAGAAGGTACGCAGATCGCCCGTCGCACGCCCGCCTGCCCTGACAGCTGATCATGGTGGCAACAGGCGGCCCTGGTGCACTTCCATCCGACGGCGAACAACATCCTGGCGTCGTCCGGGTACGACCACGTCATCAAGGTCTGGGATATCGAGAAGCAGGGCGAGGTACTGGATATCAGCGACCATACCGACCTGATCCAGTCGTTCGAGTGGAACGCCACCGGCAGCCAGGTCGTCTCGACCTGCAAGGACAAGTACCTGCGCCTGTTCGACCCGCGGTCCCCGAAGGACGTCCAGAAGACGGAGGGCATGGGCGGCGGCAAGTCGTCGCGTGCCGTCTGGATGTCGGACAAGGGCGACAAGATCTGTGTGGTCGGGTTCAGCAAGACGTCCATGCGGCAGATCAAGCTGTGGGACCCGCGCAAGCTGGGCGACGCGTTCGCCGAGCTCGACCTGGACCAGTCGGCCGGTGTCATCATGCCCTTCTACGACCCGGACACGTCGATCCTGTACCTGGGCGGCAAGGGCGACGGCAACATCCGTTACTACGAGATGACCGACGAGGCGCCGTACCTGCACATCATCAGCGAGTACCGGTCGAACGAGCCGCAGAAGGGCCTGGACTTCATCCCGAAGCGCGCCTGCGACACGGCCAAGTGCGAAATTGCTCGCGCCCTGCGCCTGAACCGCGACTGGATCGAGCCCGTGTCCTTCCAGGTCGGTTCGTCGTCGTCGCCGTTGGCTGCGTCGCGCCCGCTCGCCGGTCGTCAACGTGTCGCTGATTGCCCCCCGTCCCACAGGTTCCTCGTAAGTCGGACAACTTCCAGCCGGACCTCTACCCGGACACGTACGCGGGCGTGCCGGCCATGACCGCCGACGAGTGGCTGTCGGGCACGAACCGTTCGCCGCCGCTGACGTCCATGGACCCGGCCACGAAGGGCAAGGCGACGGGCCCGGCGCTGACGACCAAGACGTCGGCGGCGGCGACGTTCGCCCCGAAGAAGAGCGTCGCCGAGCTGGAGGCGGAACTGGCCAAAGCCTACGAGCGCATCAAGGTCCTGGAAGGGCAGCTGGCGTCCAAATAGTGGTGCGCCCTCACATACCGCCCGACCCGTCGGCATTCGGATCGGCCCCCCCGACCCCTGGGAATACAATTGTCAGAGACGAACGACCCGCCGCTGCGCTGTGTGTGTGTGTGTGTGTGTGCCTTCATCCGCTGCCAATCCCAGGCGCCCCTCCCTGTACGTATTTCGTGGTCGGACACTGGACCGGCGTCGAGTGCGCCCAATACAATCCATCAAGGCGGTGCGCGGCGCATTCAGGGATCGATGGACGACGAGCCCGAGGCGCCCTGGCCACAATGGTCGTCCTTCTACGACGACCGGCGGCAGATCGCCGTCGGCAACGACGATGTAGGGGGGCGGGCGGTGGGCCTGGGCGCTGCCTGTGGACGGGTGGACCGACAGTGTGTGTGTCCGCCCACAGGTGTTCGTGGCGTACACGGCGGGCGATGTGACGGCCCCGGACGCCGTCGTCTTCGTGCTGCTGCACGGCGCCGGGCACTCGGCGATGGCCTGGGCGCAGGTCGCCGCCGCCGTCAAGTCGCAGCATCCCGTCGTGGCGTTCGACTACAGGGGCCATGGTCGGGCACCGCGCGCCTCCCCCCGCTGCTCATTGCGCTCGCCGCCGCTGACCGACGTACGATGCCTCCGCGCAGGTGACACCAAGTGCAAGGATGAACGCGACCTGGTCAGGCATGCGCGTCGACCCGCCTGTCGCAGCGTTTGCCCACACGTGGCCGTCGTTTGTTGCAGTCCGCCGACCGGCTCGTCGATGACGCCATTGCCGTGATCCAGGCGACCGTCCGTCCCGACGCCTGCATCGTGCTGGCCGGTCAGCAGCGCCCTCCTCGACGCAGCTGTGCCAGCGCTTACCATTGTCGGTGTCCGGCAGGGCACAGCCTGGGCGGCGCCCTGGCTATTCGCATTGCATCGCAGACCGACCGTGTTCGCGTCAGCGGCGTCGCCGTCGTCGACGTTGTCGAGGGTGAGCGCCCGTCGGCCCGCCGCCCGCTCTCCGTTGCTGAGTGTGTGTGCCGGCGCCAACGTGTCGCAGGGACAGCGTTGCCCGCCCTGCGATACATGCGGGGGATCCTGCAACGACGCCCGCAGTACTTCAAGACGTTGCAGGAGGCGGTCCGGTACGCTGTCCACAGCGGGGCGCTGGCCACGACCGAGGCGGCGCGCGTCTCGATACCCTCGCAGCTGACGTACAGGCAGGACACGGGCGCGTGGCACTGGCGCACGAACCTGCTGGCCAGCGAGCCGCACTGGCAGGCCTGGTTCCAGGGCCTGACGCCGCTCCTGCTGGGCCTGCACGACTGCGCCCGCCTGCTCGTCCTGGCCGCCGCCGACCGCATGGACAAGTAGGTCGTCGTCGTCGTCGTCGTCGTCGTCGTACCGGGCACGACACGCCGGCCCTGATCTGGACAGCGCGCCCGCTGACCCGCCCGCCCCCCCGCAGGGACATCCTGATCGCGCAGATGCAGGGCAGGCTGCAGGTGGAGATCATCGCGGGCGGGCACTCGATCCAGGAGGACTCCTGGCAGCAGCTGGCCCGCGTCCTGGTCCAGTTCGCCGCGCGCAACCGGTTCGTCGAGATGCGCGCCCTGAACGACCGCCACCGGCATCGCCCATAGACTATCCCCCTACATGTACACGCGCGGGGCACCCTCTGGCCACCGTCACCCCTTGTGTCACACGACTGGCGCGACATGACGACGACGCCAGCGTTGCGTATGCAGGCAGCCTTGTTCGTAGAGGGGATCGTCCGCCGGTCCAGGTGTGATCCAGGTCGAGGAGAGAGAGCGGCGGGGGCCAGTCCGTGGGCGCTCGTGGGTGCTGCGGGCGCGACCACAACACCACGCCCGACGCCATGCTGCGACGCGCCCTGGCCCGCATCGCCCAGCACCGCCGCCTCGTTCGATGTGCCACTACCGGCGGCGGCATGCACCGACGTCGACGGCATCGCCGCCACCAGGGCCTGACCATCATCGGCGGCGACGACGACGACGACGACGACGATGATGTTGCTGCGAGGCGTACGCGACGGGAACGCGCCCATGTCGACGCGTTCCAGGCGGCGCCGTCGGTGGAGGCGGCGATCCGGGCGCTGGACGCGAACGTCGACGAGGGCAGCGCCTGGTCCATCTTCGAACGCGTGATCCACAGCCCGCGTCTGACGCCGACGCCGCCCTTCTTCGCCAGCATGATGCGCTTCTGCTGCCGGCGCATGCCTCGTAAGGCGCCCGTCGTCATGAGCACGGCCGGCGCCCTGGGCCTGGCGGGCGACAACGACGACCTGTTCGCCACGTTCCTGTCGGCGTGTGCCAGGGCGTCGCCGGCGCTGGTCGAACCCGCCCTGGACCTGTACGGGCGGTGGGGCCCGCGCACGCCCCACACGATCGGGGCGCTGGCCGACCTGTGCCAGCGGGCCGGGCGCCCCGACCTGGCCCTGCCCGTCCTGGGCGACGCCCTGGACAACGACGACGACGACGACGACGACGACGACGACGACGACGACGACGACGACGACGACGACGACGACGACGACGACGACGACGGCGTGCCCGTCAGCGACGCCCTGCTGGCCACGTTCGCCTCGTGCTGCGCCCGGGCGGGCAGCGGCCCGGGCGCCGACGCCGCCCAGCGCCTGCTGGATCGTGTACGCGCGCGCCGGATCGTCGTCGCCCGGCGCCCGTTCGCCGACCTGTGCCGCGCCCTGCTCGCCCAGGGCCGCCTCGACGCCGCCCTGTCCTGCGTGTCGCTCATGGGCGACCGGGGCCTGGCGCCCGGCGCCGCCCTCCACAACCTGCTGCTCGAGCACGTCGTCCGCGCCGGCCGCCTGCCCCATGCCATGCGCCTGCTGGACAGCATGACCCGGGCCGGCGTTGTCGTCCAGGCGCCCGCCCTGTGCGCCCTGATCGGCGCCGTCCAGGCCGACGGCGCCCTCGACGCCCTGGACGCGTACGCGGCCGGGCAGGCGCCGGTCGCCGTCAGCGAACCGGTCGGCAGGGCCCTGGTGGCGGCGTACGACGCGGCCGGGCGCCTGCGCGACGCCGAGCGCGCCTTCCGCGCGTACCGGGCGCGCGCCCTGTCGCCGCCCGGCCCCGCCCTGTACGCCGCCATGATCGGCGCGTACCATCGGCACGGGCGCCACCGGGACGCCGTCGACCTGTTCGACCGGGCCGCCGACCTGCACGACGTCGCCGACGACGACCATCTGCGGGCGCTCATGGTGCGCGTCTACGCCGACGCCGACCGGCCGCGCCAGGCCCTGCGCCTGCTCGACCACCAGCTGGGCGGCGCGTCCTCGTCGTCGTCGGTGGACCCGTCGACCCTGGCGGCGCTGGTCTCGTCCTGCGGGCGCGCCTCGCTGCTGTCGACGGTCGTGGCGCTGCGGGCGCTGGCCGCCGACCGCCGCCTGCTGACCGCCGACCGCGTCCTGGGCGCGTTCATCGCCGCGTACGCCGCCTGCGGGCGCCTGCCGGCCGCCGTCGACCTGTTCGAGGCGTCGTCGTCGCCCGGCGCCCCCCACGCCCTGACCGCCATGCTCCTGGCGTACGGCCAGGTCGGCCAGGTCGACCGCGCCCTGGCCCTGTACCGGGCGACGACGACGACGACGATCGCGGCCGGCGCCTCGCTGGGCGTCCTGCGTGCCCTGCTGACGGCCTGCAGCCACGTCGGCGACCTGCAGGCCGCCGACGACCTCGTCGACGCGTTCCCGGGCGGCGGCGCCGCACCCTTCCTGCTGGACCCGATCGTCGCCCGGCACCGCGTCGACCTGTACGGCCGCGTCGGCGACCTGGACCGCGCCGAGGACGTCGCCATGGCCGTCTACAACGACGCCGTGGCGGGCGACGACGACGACGACGACGAGGTGCGGGTCGGCGCCGCCATCACGCCACCGTTCGTGGCGCTGGTGCGCGCGTGCCGGGCGCACGGCGACGTCGACCGGGCCGAGCGCCTGCTTGCCATGGTCGGCGGCGCCGGCCTCGACCCGGCGGTCCTGTGCGACCTGCGGGCGGCCGCCGCACCCGACGGTGGGCCGGGCCCGACCATCCTCGTCCTCGACGACCGGTCGCTGCGGTTCCAGCACGACGACGACAACGCGTTTGCCGCCGATGGGCGCCTGCGGGACGCGCACGCCGACCTCGTGGGCGTGGGGGCGGCGGCGGCGCACAGCGAGACGCTGGCGCTGGCGTACGCGGTGTCGACGACGACGACGACGACGGGGGCGGACCCGATCTGCGCCACCAAGGTCGGCCCGGGCGCCATGTGCCGAGCGTGCCACGATGTCGCCGGGCGCGTGTCGGCCGCCTACCACCGGGACGTCTACGTCCGCGACGACGTCCGGCACCACCATTTCCGCCATGGGTCCTGCTCCTGCGGCGACTACTGGTGATTGGTACACGCAGCGGTGCGTGTGTGTGCATGTGCGTGTGCGTGTGCGTGTATCAGGGGCAATCCTGCAGCGGGACGCTCGCGCCGCCGCCCTTCGTCGTCGAACCCGTGTCGTCGTCGAGGTCGACGTCGGGGAGAGGGGCGCCGGTGACGCCCCCCAGGGTGACCAGGCGCCTCTTGACGTGGTACGTCATGACGAGGATGGCGACGGCGCTGCCGACGAGCGAGGCGATGGTGGGCGCCATCTCCGCCGACCGCCAGTTGACGTTGCCCTTCTCGATCCGGCGCAGGAACAGGGCCAGGTTCTCGATGTGCGTCCCCACCCAGACCATGAAGATCAGCTTCACCTGTACGAGGGGTGCCCCCGCCCGGTCAGATACAGGCCCGGTTGTGCGGGCGGACGGGCGGCCCGACCCTGGAGCAGCAGGTGGCGGCGAAGAACTCCCAGTGCCTGGCGTCGGACATGCTGAGCAGGGCGTTCGTGATGCCGAACGGCGTGTAGCACAGCTGGACGAGGAGGACCGACTGGAACCCGTGCTGCTTGAACGTGTGCTCCAGGGCGACCATGTGCCTAGCCAGGCAGCCGAACCGGGCGCGCAACGCCGACGGCGACACGCGCCCCTGCCCGATCAGCCAGCGCATGACGACCCAGGTCAGCTCGGAGCCGACCACCAGGCCCAGCCAGCCCAGCGGAAACGCCCACCACCCGTACAGGTACGCGGCCGCGAACGTGAAGAACCTATAGAACACGCACGCGCGAGCGACACACAATCAGGCCACAAACAGGAACGGCGGGACAAGGGCGGCGGTGTGGCGTACGGGGCCGCCACGGCGAACGGCGTCGCGTTGACGATGAACGTGGCGAACACGACGAGCAGGGTCGCCGGGCTGTTCCGGTCGACGCGGTCGCAGACCTATACAGGGGGTCGAATCCGTCAGCCCAGGGGGGGTTCAGCGCGCCGATGCAAGCCAGGCGAGGGGCGCGCACATAGACGAGGGCGTCGATCGCGCACGGGAGCACGAACTTGAGCGCGACGGCGACGGCGACGATCGCCGCGACGATCAGCAGGCGCCTGGTCAGCAGTGCGACCCTCATCGATGACGCGTACGACGATCGATTACCACGGATGGGTTTGACGGTCGACGACGCCCGTGGGCAGCTCGGCGGCGGCGCACCCGCACAGGTCCTCTCCCGCAGTGCCGCATCCCGCCCGCCGCCGCACGACCCGGGACTGGGAGGGACCACGACCAGGACCACCGGCCTATCGCTCGTTCACCAGCGCAGCGGAGATGCGGTTGCCGCGAGGCGTCCACCCAACAGGCTGGCGTGCAGGCCTATTGTCCAGGCTATGCACAAGTTCGCCCACAACGGAGGTTCTCCGCGAATCGGTAGGCAGCTGCGACGACCCCAGATCCGTCGTGGCGTGTCCGAACGTGATGGGTCACCCCAAAGCACGCCTACCCGTCGCACACTGAACACGCCCGTTGAACAGTATAGTTGACGATCACATGGCGTTCGAGACGGGGCCGCGCAAACATGCCCTTCGCTGGATGGGCTCGGCCAGGTGACGATGCTCGATGGGAGCGACCACATGCTGTTATGTATCAAGCAGCTGCGACGCTGCGTAGAGGAACGTCTGCAGGGACACACGGCCGGTATCGTCGTCGGCGCATTCCTGTAGCGTACGGACGAACTGGGAACATGTGTCCCGGGACAGCTCTCCTGTGCAACACAATGTCTGTGAGTCGCGCCGTCCCAAGGACCCCCAGTGCAATCGACCTACGGAATGCAGGCGATCCAAACACAACAGCCTCGAGTTCATCCACAGACACGGAACCCGATCGGGAGGTATCCACGCGGAAGAAATCGTCACCCAGGTGCTGCCCTGCATCGGTTCCTGGGGCGCACTCTGTAAGCAGCGGCAGCACACGGCGATAGGTTGACGGTCACCAGACCTTGCGTCGCCGCCGGGGCACCCATCGTCGACAGGAACGTCATGCCGGCCTGGTACTGGCGAATGCGGCGCTGCTGATCCCAGCGCAGTTCATCGCCCATTAACGCGATGACGGCAGGCAATGCCTCACGAGCCGCACTGGTGTTCAAGAACGCCAAGCGCGTCCGCCGCGCCATGACGTCAACCACGGTCAACGCGTGCTCGTTGCGAACAGAGTACAGGACTTCGGCGCGAATGAAGGCGTACCCCGGGGCTAATCGTTTGGCGAGGTCGGGATCCTAAGCAGTTGGTGGTGACGAATCAGATGGGACATTGCAGAACTGGCGCGGCACGCGTACCATCTTGCACATGGCCGCAATCTCCAGGGCGCGAGCACCGTAAGAGTGCGCTAGGTGGGCGCCGACATCATCGGGCAGGCTACCTGACCCCCTGCGTCAGCCGTACATTCGTGGCATCGGAACCGACGCACAATCGATGGACCTTGCTGGCTGACGGCCGCTGCGGTCTCGTGCGTCCAGCCTTGTGTACCAATGAGCGGCATACCGTATGTGATGCATGGGACCCCAGGTGCGATGCGATCGACAACGTCTTGTGCCATCGCTCGGTACGTTGTCCATTTGCCACCGGCGATTGTTATCAGTCCGGATACGGGGTCGACGTCGATGACGTGATCCCGGGACACGCCCTGCGTCCCACCGACAACCCCGGATGTCGGTTTGGCAAGCGGCCGAATCCCCGCCCAGGCCGACGCGACGTCGTCCCGCCCAACGGGAGCGCAGAGGATTTGCGACACTTCATCCAGTATCCAGTCGACCTCTGCATGGCTGTACGTTTACCGTCGATCGTGCGCTGACATGTACGACGGTCGTACCTTTCTCGTGGGCTGTCGGCAAGTCGACGACACCTGACGCCGCGTCCGTCGTCCCGGCAATGGTCGAGCCTTCCCACGGAAGAAGGAACAAGACGCGGCCGTCTGGCGAGCAAGTCAGCACATCGATGAATCACATGGGCGCCTCCGGATCACTCGCCTGAAGTTTTCGGGATTAACAGCCCCATGTCGGCCGGTGAACAGCTGTCCGGCAGAGTTACGTGAACACCGACGCTGGGACAGATCATTGGGGCGACGCTCGGCGAATCCAGTTTCCGGATGGCATCGGAGAAGGGGCCGGTCGCATTCACGATTGTCTTGAGCACGCGGACCACGGGTCAGTCGGTCCAAGAGCAAACGGAAAAGCAACAATCACAGCGGACCTTGGCGCTAATGTCCCAGACATCACCCGATTCCGCATCACGAACGGTTGCCCCCGTTACTTTCCCGCTGGCGTCCTTGAGCAGCGCTGTAACGCAGGTGTGATTGAGGACATCGGCGCCCCGGTCGATGGCGGTCAGCGCGATCGCTAGATTCATCCGAGCATCGTCGTGCAACCCATCGTAGTAGACGACGGCGCACTTCAGCCCGTCCCGGTTCAGCATTGGGAATGCCGTCAACGCCTGCTCCCTCGTCATGAAATAACTGCTCTTCAGCGCGCCACTCTTACCCGCCACCAGGTCGTACACTTTCATGCCTAGAGACGCGCAGTGCCCTTGAGCAACCGATGGCGATCGACAATGACGCCCTACCGATGTAGTAGTACGGGGCAGTGAACAGGACCAGGGGGAACCTGTCGTAGTTCGGGACGATCGTCGGCAGGGCGCGGACCAGGTGAGGTGCGATCGTCATGAGATGGCGACGCTCCCGAAGCCTGCATCGAAATTGCAGAGGCGTACGACAAGACGCACAGGCGGGGGGCGGGCGTACGCTTCGTGCACAAGATGAAGCTGGGAATAGTCCAGCTGGGTGACTGCCTTCTCCAGGTATCGTACGCCGCCGTGGATGAGCTTGGAGCTTCGCGAGCTGGTCCCCGATGCGAAATCGTCACGCTCAACCAGGCATACCGACAGGCCCCGCGTCACGGCATCGAGCGCGATCCCGGCGCCCGTCGCCCTGCGCGCCCCCGGTCAGCTGCAGACGCAGGCCATGAGGGGCGGGGCGCAACCTGACCCTCCGCCAATCACCAGCACGTCGTACTGTTTCGCGCGCGTGCGCTGCACCATCTCGCCCCGTGACGGCGACCGACGACGATGGTCGGGGGCGGCCTCGGACGACACCATTGCCGATGGTGACCCCACGACGACGACGGCGGCCCCGACGGCGGCACCTGCCAGGGCACGCCGCGCTCGCCACATGTCACGCGGCCGACCCCGCTGTTCACCGGATTCGTTGGCCGCGCGCCCGAACAGAACCAATGTTGAAAAACGTCGACTGGCCCAGCGGAGGGCGCGGCGACAGCACACCCCCCCCCCCCCCCCCGGTCCAAAACAGCGCGCGCATTATCACGGCACGTCAATACAGGATCGTTCGCCCCGCCCTGGTGGGTAGCGATCCGTTCGACGGTCTGGCGCGGCGCGATGCCTTCGTTGTCGGCAACCGCGCGGGAAGGGCCCAGCGTCAATGAAAACCCCGCGTCGAGCACTTGCTAGTTTACTGACTGGGTACAGCATGGCAGGGATCAGCGTTGCCGGTTCTGGTCGGACTGGCGCTGAAGCGCAGACAGGAGCGCATCGACACCGACATCCTGGTCCGCAGGCAGACCGAGCTGCTGGAGCAGGGCCTGACCCTGGCCGCTGTTGATCGCTGCCGTTAGACGATTCAGCGTCTGCTGCAGCTGTGGGCTGCGAAGTTGCTGTTCCAGGGCCTCGCGGGAGCGTTGCCCCTCGGGGAGGTCGGGCAGGACAGCGGCGACCAGGTCGGGATGGCGCTGAAGCAACGGGATGACGTGATCGGGGTTCAGAACGGCACCCAGCGACTGAACCGGTGCGGGCCGCTGAGGCACCGCTGTTGCCCCTGGCGCTTGCACCTGTCCGGTCAGCATGGCCAGCAACTGGTTCTGATCGAGGGTGCCAGGTGCAGGGCGGGCGCCACCCGTCAAGGGCGTTCGCCCCGACAGGTACCCATTCATCTGTTCGATTAACGATGCGTCGTGGTCTGCCTTCGGCTCCTGTAGCCAATACAAACGACGGCGCGAACGGTCACCGGCGAACTCCACCATCAGAACGCGCCCTGTATCCAGGACGTCCATTAGTAACAGTTGAGCAATGTCACAGTTAAAATACCGTCGGTGCATTCGGGGATTAACTCGACAGTGGCTTCGTTCGGCAGCACGATGTAATCCTCCTATACGTCAAATATTCAACGATGTGCCCAGTAGTAGGGCAGCCGCGGAAACACCCTGCATACCTGGACTTCACCAGATGGGCGCAGTTGCCACTGGACATGCAGCAGACCGTCACGCTCTGAACCGGCAACGTCAGCGGATATTGTTGGGCGAACGCACATCCACTGACCGAGGAACACAAGTTTGCCCTTGCGTGCATCGGCGGTCACCGCTGTGCCAGACTGGCTCAAGGTGCCGGCACGGCACGACATGAGCCCGTCAGACGCAGCAGCACCGCCAGCGGCACTGCCCGCCTGACTTGTCAACCCGGCCAGCAATCGCTCGAGGTCCATCGCGACCCCGCCTGGCCGTTCCGAAAATGCGACCGCCGACAGCGACGACAACAAAAACGACCGCTGACATTAATTTTGTAAAAAAATGACCACAGCGAACGTCGACACGCCGGCGGCATGGGGGGCCTGACCTACTGGCGACACTGGATTGGAGAGGATTGTATTGGGCGAGAATATTGTCGCAGCCAGACGACAGGCCGGTCAGTCCTTGTCGAAACCCGACCATTGCTGGTCGTCTATCGATGTCGCTGGCGGGAGTTCGAGAACGTCGTCACTGAAGTTGGTCGTATCGAACGGATCGACCAGACGCGGCTTGTATGGCGCTGACATGACGCATGCTGACAGAGCTTCCCAGTTGAAGCCGACAAAGTTTGTCGAATGGTTTGTCACAAACCATTCATGGGACTTGATCCCGTTAAGACCTATGGAGACATACAATCAGTTAGGCCTGCGTTGCACGGTCTAGCCAGACGATCTTACTCAGGCGCTCCTCAGGGTTGTGCCTCAGAAGACCTCGGACAAGGTCGTATGCGCCGGGTGGAAGGCTCCGTGGCACCTGGATCTCATCTTCCGCGGTGGTCAGGATTTTGCGAAAGACTGCCATCTTCCACTCGTTGGCGTCTGCGTAGTCTCGCCCGTCGGTGCGAAACGGTGACCCGGACTCGAACAGGTCGCATATGAATATGCCGAGCGACCACCAATCCGCTGCACCCGTATATCCGTCTCGCGGCGCCGACAAGCCCAGACTAGGGAAGTCGCGGTGAGTCGCAATGACCTGATAGCAGAAAAAGGTCATGTGAGGAACGCATGGGTCGCAACGGCGGGCAAGGCGGATACCTCTGGAGCACAGAATTCAGTTGTCCCTTGGAACACCCTGGCGTTAACCCCCGGCTGCCAGGTTGTGGAAGTCGCCCAGTCGACGAGTCGTACGTACCCGTTTTCGTCGAGAACCACGTTTTCGGGTAATACGCTGCAATGAATGGCCCCCTTTCGATGAATGTCTTCCAGGATTAGCGCTATCGACGCCACATAGAACTTGAGCATTTCCTCTGTGGGCTTCGTGCCTCGGGTCTGAATTGGATTTCCAGGCATCAGGATACGTGAACAGCAGTACATGAACAAAAATATGTACAATTGTAAACAGGTCGCCACCAGGAACATACTCCATCACGATGTACGCGTAATTGTCATCGTGCATCGCACAGTACGCCTCAACCACCCCGGGTGTGTCTCGTACAACGTCCAGCAGAGCGTCACGTTCGAGCCGGGCACGGAGGGACATTTTCTGTTTGGAATACTACACAGAGCAGCGAGGTCAGCAGTCCGACATTACCGATGCCTACTCGAGCCTGCGTACTTTCTTCATCGCGTACGGACGCTTGTTCGTCTTGTGCTTCACCAGGTAGACCATGGTTTTGTCCTTGGTGCCACCGATGGCTTTGATTAGTTCGAAATCATCCACCTTGCACGGCTTGGGCGGCGGCTCGCCCCGCGACGCAGCGACGGCCTGCACATGGACAGTCAGCCGTGATCCATGCCAGCCGGCACCATGCGGGTTGCCTTACGAGCACGGCCACGAAGACGGCAATGACGGCAAAGGCGTAGTTGATGTTGGATCCGGCTAACATCGCGTCCCGTCGTGAATCACAAATGACGATGCCGTCCGCCCAGAAGATTCCTACAGGCGGAGGCCGCCTGGTTGGTGCTTCACGCAACTACCGTACAGTCGGCGAGGGGTCCCGAAAATAAGACCGCGTGGTATACGCGGGGCACGCGATCTTAAAATATACATACATGAGGGCTGCTGCTCCGCTGGATGACTTTCTTGTACCCAGAGCACGCTGGAAGACGCCTGCGCGCGCCCGTCATAGACCAGATCACCAGAAATCCCCGCATGAGCATTGCCCCTGATGGAAATAGTGATGACGGCTCGAGTCGCGCACGTAGACGTCCCGGTCGTAGATGCTGGACGCTGCTTTGATAGCAACGTGGCAATCAGGGCAGACGCGTACGGTCTTAGCTAGGCGGATCTGGCCGCTGCCCGGGACGTTGTTCAGCGCGTACGCCAACGCAATGATCTCGCTGTGCAGAAACACGGACTGGCTGGACGGCGCGCCGGCCAGTACCGCCGGGTTCGTGTACCCGACGGCCATCAGGCGCTGGACCAGGTCGGCGTGTTGGTCGACCAGAACCTCGTCACCGTGAAACCGCTCGTCATTTGAAAAGTAGTACGAGCAACAGGTTGCCTGCTGCACCGATGTTCGCCCTGGATCGATGAGCAGCCCCTGGCGTTCCATGTCCAGTCGCAGGCGCCTGTACTCGTCGACGTTCCCTGCAGTGGCGTGCATGTGCAGCAGCCAAACATAGGCAGACGCTAAGGAATGCGCAGGGACATGGGGCAGCTGGCGAATCGTGGAAAGCGCACGCTCCGCTCTAGGTAGGTCGTTGTGCGTACGACATCCCGCCAGCACATACGACCAGGACATGACGGAAGTCATCGTCGATGACGCCGATGACCTGACGGCCGCTTCCTCGGCGTCGTCCAACTTGCCGGCATTGGCGTACAGATCGGCTAGCGTCGACCCAGACAGGTCGTCGGGCAACGAGATGTTCCAACGACGGGCAAAGTCGGACTGGAGGTCGGCAGCGCGCGCAACGTTGCCCGTCTGGCAGCACCCGACGAGGAGAGCGCTCAGCGTCCTGGACGTTGGCACCAGACGCGCTTCCGTCGTCAGCTTCTCGAACGTGGTCCGCGCTTGCTCGACTCTGGAGTGGTGCCCATACGCAGCGATCATCGAGTTGACCACGGGGACCGACGGCGTACGACCCGCGAACACGCGCTCGCCCGCGTCGATATCGCCGCAACGGTCGTAGGCGCAGATCAGGGCGCCGACAACGATATCATTCTGCAGCATATCGTCATCATGGGCGTACCGGTGGAGGGTCTGGACCAGGGCGATCTCGAAGCAACGGCCGCAGGATGCGATCAGCTCGGTCAGCACAGGCGCAGTCACTGCGATGCCCCGTTCCTTCATCGCGGTGAACAACGCGAACGCCTTGAACACGCGATTCGCTCTCGTCAGCGCGGACAGAACGTGCGTGTAGATCGGCATCGATACAGGTATGCCTTGCGATTCCAGGCGGTCCAGCGCGTTGACGGCGAGATCGAATCGCTGATGAACGAGCAGGGCCTTCACCAAATTCGCCAACGACGCCTGGTTGCCGTGCAGCGGTATCCGATTCGACTGCACCATGTGCAGCAGGCGTTGAGCGACGACGGCGCCCGATCGGTGCCCAGTGCTTTCGGCACAGAGGGCGGCGAACAGGGACAGCAGCCGATCGCTGAACTCGACGTTGCGGTTGACGGCTTCGTCGACGAGGAACAGCGCCGCCGTGGGGTTGTTCGCGATCCTGCACAGGTTCGCGACGCCAAAGATAACGTTGTGGGATCGCGGGCCGCACGTCGCGAACCGGTTGAGCGCGTCCCGCATGAGCGCCTGCGGCGCACGCTGACACGCAGCGATGAACGTGCAGAACAGCTGGTCGCAGATGGCGACCCCATGCTCGACCGCCCTGTCCAGCACGTCCGGCGCCTTCTCGGGAGCATGCCGCCTACAGAACGACATCATGGCCTGGAAGAATCGGACGTTGGCCCGTAGGCCGGTGTTGATCGCCGTCTGGAACACGTGCCAGGCGCGATCCGCGTCGGTGACTTGCTGGAACACGAGGACGGCACGGACGGCAGTAGGACGACGGCAGAATTCCGCATAGGCCAGGCAGGGCTTCACTGACGCCGACGTCGTCGCTGCATGGCCACCCGCCGACGACGTCGCTGCCGTCGTCAGCGCACCATGGCAACGCGCGACAACGGCTGCAGCCCAACGACGCATTCCGAGTTGTGACCTGTGCCCACGCCAGGGGTGCAACGGCATCGGCGAGCCCGCTGCACTGCGCCGCAAGTTGGTCCGCCTCGCCGCGGCTCTACGACCCGCTGACCGCGTCATCACTGCACAGCTCACACGCTCAGGGTGCTGCTGAAACGCAGGGCGAAGGGAAACACACACGCATTGCCATGCGCACGCTGTATGTATGAGCTCGAAGTGTATCCGCGATCTGAAACGCCGAAGAGCTGTGCGCTAACCATGGTTTCTGGAGCACGGCGACCGCCGGGGTTGCCTGTGAACCCAAATTGGTTCGCCAGTTGCTGCTTTTGCGGATCAGCAACGCCCTCTGGACGCAACGAAGCGTCGGCGATGCGAACGAGGGCTGAGGCCGTGTACGTCAAAAATAGGTACGGTAGGCCAACTGCGAGTGCGGAATGCCGACGCGGTCCGTACCTGCTCGATGCTGTCTCATGGCTGCCTGCAGCCGCGGCGAGCAGTTCTATTTTCAGAACGAGGGCCCCTGATCTGTGATCACTGGTGTTCCGACCGGCGTCCTCGTCCTCGCTGGGCTGGAGGCATGGCCGAGATGGTCAACGTGCGGGTGGCATCTGGCGGTACGGTAACGCCGCGGCCGGTCAAGTGGTACCGTCGCCCGATGGGCCTTGCGGTGCTGGTCGTTCTTGCTGTCGCTGTTTCGCTATTGTTCTACGTCCTCCTGTCACCGCGCCCAGGGAACGCCTACCTTCGGTTCTCCAGGAGGTCGCCGGGCAAGTTTGATGTGCTCCTCCCCGACAAGGATCCTATCACGGTCCACGTAACCACCGAACCGAAACATGCCTATTTGAAGTTCTTGCTTCCTGATACCAAAGATGGTCCCGATGTCTGGTTCCGAGTTGGGGATCGCGAACTCGTGGAATCGCTCCCGTTTCGCGTTAACCTTCAGTCCGGTCGCGCCCAGATGTCCGGCAAGATTGATGAAGGCACCCGTGATGAGGGCTTTGTGAATGTTTTCGTGATGGACCGCGCCGACAGGGAACTGAACACCTGGCAGATCAAGCACGCGATACAGAGCAATGAACATCTGGCTTTCGTATTCCGATCGCTATCCTATGTTCTATCCGACCCAGACAAGCATCGCGCTCTGTTCTCGTCGTCCTGGTCGAAATCTCCCTCGCTGCCCAAGGCGCTCACGTTCACAACGTACTGGTTCTCTGCCGGTGGTACCGTTCGCGACGCGTCCGGAAACAACGTGGCGCATGTTGAGAAGCGGGACGACGAGCTGCGACTTATATCCAACGTCGACGGCCGCCCCCGCGCTCTCTTGAAGCGCTCAAGCGTCGGTGACGTCTTTGCCTACCGAGACTCCGGCAACCTCGGGGCGCCGCTCTTCTTTGTCAACCTGAAACGAATGTCTGATATATCGGCGGTGCCGTGGTGGTGGTGGTGCACCGTGACCAAACCGAAAGGGGCCGTCGTCTGGGAGGCGGACGTGCGGAGCGTGCTCCAATCGAAGCATGTCCCGGACATCGCCGCCGTCCCTCGCGACCTGGCCGTCCTCATCAAAGCGATCCTTCACACGCCCTTCTGACCCGGTGACCCCCAAATACACTTGTCATATCGTCGTCCCAGGTACAGCGCGTCGCAGTGTCCATCGGAGCAGGTCCCGGTCGGCGCGGACCGCTGTGCCGGAATTAGGCGTGGTGGACACGGAGAATCGCGTCATTCCTGTCCGCAGCGTCGACGTTACCGGGTGCACGCACGCGTTGGGGGATGGTGCACTGCCCGTAGGGGTGCGACGACAGATCGTGCGTGACTGGGCGCGCGGGACTGCCCCGTCACACACACAGAGGCAGCCGCCGTACGTAGATTATCGCTCGCCTCCCCCGCCCCCGGCATGGGTCGTCGATCCCGGGCCGTCGAGCTCGTCCTCGGCAATGTCATCGAGCATGCCGTGTCGGATCCGGCGGGCGCCACCGTGCCCAGCGCCCCTGACAAGGCGACGGCCGCGTCGGGGCGGGACATTATCGTGCATGAGGCGCGCGTCCCCCGGAGCGAGCACAGCAGCGCGATGCCGACCATTGATGATTCGCACCCGCAGTTCGACACGTCGCGGGCGCTCATGCACGGCATCGCGCATTCGTTCATATCGGAACCGCCGGTCGCCGAGGCGAATGCCATCGACCAGGAACTGTCGTTTGGCAGCGAACGCGCATCGTCTGTCCACGAATCCAGTATCAGCCTGGGACGCATGCCGTCGTTCAATTCGTTCCGGCCGGATGCGGACGGGAGGATTACGCTGGATCATTTCCGTCAGGCCGTTACGCAACGACACGAAGTATGCTGTGGTCGTGGCGCATGCGCTGGATACCGCTCTGACTGTCGACCAGGTCCGCTATCGATCGTCGAACCTACAGTCCAGGCCAGACGACGTGGACGATAAGACGTCGCCAGCGCCGGCAAAGCCCGTCAAGTCAATCCGGTTCGGATTTAAGACTTACGTATGAGGTTTCCGCCCCTGGAATTCCCAGCACCGTGTTCTCATTGTGGCAACGTTGTCGGGCAGGCGGGGGAGGTGTTCGCAGCGCTTCGTGCGACGCTGGGCATAGCGACGTCGTCGTACGTGAGGTCGCTAGCGGGGGGCGAAGCGTTCCACGATTTTGTGTCCAATTCACAATCGGGAGCGTTCTTCTTCTTCACGACCGACGGCAAGTACATCATCAAGACCATGACGCATAACGAGTCGCTTTGGTTCCGGGATTTCCTGCCCGACTACTTCCAGCATCTGCGGGACAATCCCAGATCCTTGCTCGTACGGGTCGTCGGCCTGTACAGGTTGAAGTTTAACGGTACCAGTCTGCGTTTCGTGTGTGGTTCATGCATTCAACAGCATTGACCGGTGCTCCCGCTTCGGCAGGTGGGCGTCACAACCTTCATTTCTACGTCATGCAGAACGTATTCGACAAGGATGCGTCGATCCCAATCCATGCCAGGTACGACCTGAAGGGGTCGACATTGGGCAGAGCTGCGAAATCCGGCGAAACTGTACTGAAAGACCTGGATTTCGAACAGCAACATGTCGTGCTACGGTGATTGAGTCGTTTGTGTCGGTCTCAACAACGAGCCTTAACGCGGTCTCTGCACTACAGACTCGGCGGCAACCGATCTGCATTCCTTGCCCAGCTGCAGGTAGATGCCAATTTCCTCAGCCACGTTTCCCAGATGGATTATAGCCTGCTTCTGGGTGTTTACCACCGAGATCTCGACGAGACCAACCCGTCCGACGAAGAGGTCCGTATCATGACATTGCGCGTTTTAACGAGAGCCTGATCTGCCCGCAGCTGCTTGCCAGGCTGCATTACACGGCTGAAGAAGCAGCGTCGCCGCCAGAGTTCGACTTTCGTGGCATTATATCTCGCGATGCGGCAGGGCGGATAACCGAGGTGTACTTTGTTGGGATCATCGACTACCTTCAAAAGTACAACTGGAAGAAGAAAACAGGCATGTGCGCGTATATCCCTTCGACGTTTTCATTGCGGCTGACGGTCCGTGGGCTGCTGCAGAGCATTTCTTCAAAGGGTTACGCTTCGACCGAAATAGCATTTCAGCCGTCAGCCCTCCCGACTACGCGAAACGGTTTATGTCCTTCATTGCGAAGCATGTTGTCGAGTAGGGAGCGTGCCGCGCTGGACATGATCTACCTTGTTCATATATTTATTCCGTACTGACTGTACGAGCTCGTATCTATACACATACACTCCACAACAACAGTCTGATGCGCCGGCGCCAAGCAACGTGCAAGAATAATCTACCTATACGGCGTTCGCCAAACCTGTTGCGTAATCCACAGTTCCGTTCCGGATGTAACAGAGCTTTGGAGGACGACTGACAGAACAATCCGAGTGCACAACATCGTGGAAACGATGTATTGTCTTGCAGATGGGTCACACGAGCTCACCTGGAGCGCTTGTGGATGAGGTTCAGCGCACACTGAAACGCGACAGGTGGGACAATGCTCTTGTTGGCCTCGATCAAGTCGGCGATTCGCGCGTGCGAGTCAACCTCGTATTCCGCGAATAGCGCAGGCAAGCCGAGGTCATTGTAGACCTTCTTCACTCGAGCGATCGACTCTTTGTCGTCCACGCCGAGATTCGTTTCAATGATCTGGCGCTGGCTTGGCGAACATCTTTCCAAAGCATTAACGAGCAGCCACGTGCACTTGTGGTCCTGGATGTCGGTCCCGATTTTCCCGATCACTTCCGGATCACCAAAGCAGTCGAGGAAATCATCCTGCGCCTGAAACTTCTCGCCCAGCATCATCGAGATCTCTTCAGCAACGCGCAATTGCTCGGGAGCATCAAATCCTGATAGGATCATGCTGCACGCAATTGGCACATAGAACGAGTAGTACGACGTCTTGTACTTGACAATCTTGTTGAGCGTATCCCTGGAGAACCGTTTCAATACATCAGGACCTTTGGCGCCCTGTGGCTGCGATAGCAAATCCATCAGCTGCCCAATCTCTGTCTGGAACGTCGTGTCCCGGAACAGGTCCATGAACGTGACGTACTGATCACGATCTGCCGCGAACTCCGCCTGTATGCGGATCATAGCTTAGCGACAAGAGCCTGTCCAGGCTGGGCGTATCCATACCTTGATGAGCCAGAAGACAAACGATTCCAAGATGAGTGCGTCATTGACAGCATCCATCTTGACGTCGTCCCTCTTGTACCAGCAGGGCTGGTCACGACGCGTAACAGATCCGTCCATGACGTCATCAGCCACGAGGAATGACGCTTGCAGGATCTCAATACACCACCCAAGGATAATGGCTGGGCCCGGCACAAACGGAATCCCGCGATACGCGCACAGGTCTCTGGTGTTGGCGACCAGGACAATCGCGCGATTGCACTTCCCACCCAGGATGGTGTACCGCGACATGGCGCGCAGGCGCTCCACAAACGACGACTGGATTTTGAAATCACCCGCGATATGCGCTAGGAACGCTTCGAGGATCGGGTCGAACGCGCCCGCGAACGCCGAACTCAACTCGGATGGGGCCGACCAATCCACACCGGGCGCGAACAACTGCTCACGTGACGACAACGCCTTCGTCGTCACTGTTCGAACGGCCTTCGGGCGCCGCCGCAGCGCCATGATCGCCCAGGCGACGGCCGCCCCCGACAGGGCGCTGCTCGCCGCCAGCATCGCCGTGCACCCACCGACTCGCATCCCAAAAACAAAATGAGGTCGAGCTGCAGCAACCTGGACTCAAGCGCCGGCGGATCCTGTCAAACCTGTCATGCGACTCGGGAGAGAACTGGCGCAAAAACCCGCCTATAATGACCGGCGCCCGCTGGCTCTGTATGTAGGACACGCGCGTCGCGCACTCTGCAACGGGCAGTGCGGGCCGGAAATAGGGTTGCCTGTGACTCCGACTGACGGCACGCTCTGGGTGCTTCTGGAGCTGCCACCAATCGAATATTCTGGAAAATGGATGCGGGTAACCTGGTGAGCCGCCCGTCGCCTGTGGGCGGTCATTTGGCCGCGAGCGACCTCGAAACATGAGCGACGTTAAGTTCAGGTTGATGAACCCGACCTCCCCTCGGCACCTGCATGTTGGCAAGGCGATTCAGTTCGGATGGGAAATGTTCAGGCCTCACGCGCTCCCGCTGATGTTGTGGGCCTTGTCCGTCGTTGCGCTCAACGTCGTCAGCGACCTGATTGCGAGGGCGATCTCGACGTCCGTGGCCCCTTGGACCAACTGGGCGATCTCGCTTCTGTACCTGCCAATTTATCTCGGACCGTTCCTGTTCGCGTCTACTTGGCGTCACTCTGGGGAATCGCCAAACGCTCGCGTCTTGTTCTGGACCCCGTTTCGGTTTTGGCTCCCGCTGGTCGCAATTCACGTCCTAACGTCGATTGCCACAGCCATCGGCTTCTTCCTCCTCATTTTGCCCGGTGTCTACTTGCTGCTGACACTAGCGTTCAGCGCTGCAGTCTACCTGGAATACCATCACGACGGCATCGTCATTGTGGACAGCCTTGTTATCTCTCGAAAAAACGCCCATATGGTGTTCTGCCAAGTGTTCCTCCTTGGAATCGCATCCGTTGGTATATTGGTTCTTGGCGCGATCTGCTTCGGCGTCGGTCTACTGGCTGCCATTCCTGTCGTGGCCCTGGCCTGGGCCGATGCATTCGATCAAGTGATCGGTTTTAACCTGGCCAACAGCACATAGGTCGTTTGGAGAGCAGGCCCAACATTACAAATAATGATATGGAGTGTAAACACTCCTTTCCGATGAAGAGGCGGTTGCCTAGCGATAGCGTTGTGAAGCGCATGCACGTGTAGGTTATGTAATGCCGTGCCCGGTAGACTTCCAGAGGGGAGTCCCGTCAGTCGCGGAGTTTTTCTGACCGCAGAGAGCTTCGGTGGCTGCGTGCGGGCGGAAACGTGGTGCTGGCAAAGGGCAAACTGGCCCGCCTTCCGGTGCGGCATGTGTCCGCATTGCTGGGCCATTGCAGCGATTGTTACCATCGTTTCAATCGCGTGCGCAAATGCGGTCCACTCGGTAGAAGAGTTGCATAACGTCTTCCCTTTGCAGATGTCGATGCAGTAACGATGCCGCCTCGTGTTGTCACCTTCTGTTGTGCTAATCGACTAGCTGTTAGGGACGGCATGCGTCGTGCGCGTTCAGATTTCGTGACTAACGAAGAGCTCGCACGTCTCCTCGCTCTACTTGATCCCATACTGAGGTTTCACGAGTCGGTTCCGTTGGACTTTGCTGATCGCTGACATGCCGATCAAGGTCGCCGGATTCGACAATGGCGAATGGGTCGTTTGCTTCGACAATGATGAATGGCTCGAATTTCTATGAAAGTATTGGCTACTCTTGGCGTGCGGCGGATCGCCCGCATTCCTCGCACCCTATGTCGTATCAGTATGACTAATCATTGTGATGGTATGTCTCTATTGATGCGTCGCTAACATGTTTCCTATCCAATCAGGTCGTTCGTCTCGTCGCCGGCGCCGCACTCTATGTCTCAACCGTATGCAACGTTCGTGATCCAGTTGTCCTGTAAGGTGCGTTGCTGACATACTCCCTGCAGCACGAGAAGGCGTAGTCTAGGTGATGCATCGTTCGGCACGCCGCGGCCGTGCACTACACCTCAACCGTGTGCAACGTTCGTGACCCAGTTGCCCTGTAATGGTACGTTGCTGACATACTCCATGCAGAACGACAAGGCGTAATCCAGTTGAAGAATGGACGGACTCGTGGGTCGGCAATTTGAGTCGGCCTGTGCGATACGCCGTTCGAGGCACTGTATCCAGTCGCTACGCCGATCAAGCCACTGTAAGTGTGGCTGCTCGCACGCGGTATGCAAGGTGCTAAGATTTCAACAGGTGGTCACTCGGGTGCTGTCGGCCCTGCTGTTGGGTGCCGCATCCACAAGCAAACTTGCAGGCCGTTAGTTCATGCGCCCGTTTGCGTCGAAAAGGAATTGACGATTCCATATTCTTCAGGTGTGCGTTCACGTGTGTCTTCGGGCAGGTCGTTGCTGCCCAAAGCGTCTTCACGCGCGTTATCACTAGCTCGAGAACCAGAACCAGCACGGGCATCGTGGCAGGCACTGGGTGCCGGTGTTCTCCTGTCGACAGCATCAGTGTTCGCCGGACGGTCGGCAGGCCGGTACCTGTACAAGCGGCTCGCTACGATGAAACGTGTACGGAACGAAGCGGATGTGCTTGTCCCTGCTGAAGCGAATGCTGCGGGAGACTCCTCGCCACCCAATCCGCCCTTCGGTCAGAACTCGACGTTAACCATCTCCATTGTTTGCGTTTCTGTGGTTATCGTTGTTGTCGCCGTTACGTCCGTAATCGTCGCTGTTCGATGCCGTTCCCTGCGGCGCATACGGATGGCGAGAAAGTATGCTGAGCAAGCCCAGCAGATGGCCGTCGATATCTTCGAGAATCGTGCTACGGATACTGCACAGGATCCTAGTCCGGCGAACCCACACCGGATGGAGAGCAACAGGCCAGCACCGCTGGAGTTCATTGGCGATGTCCACATGCAGCCCGTGGCGCTGTTCGACACAACAGGTGGGCAGTCGGTAACAACGGCTGTCGATCGACGTACCGCGCCTCCAGCGAACCGGTATCGTCACTTCACGTTGGACACGCCGTCATCAGCACCGATCTGCCGTCCAGAAACCTGGGATACGACCCCGTACTCTTTCCTGGATACGGAGATGCCACCCAGTGATCACAAGCACAGACACCGGTCAAGAAGAAACCTGTCACCGCCATTGTCTCCTGCTCGGCATTCGTCGTTCTCAGACTCGTCCTGACCCTGGCCTGGTCTACCCATATGTAGAAACGCCCCACCTATCAGTATAGTTCAACGCTATTTATGCTCTACTTCTATTGGTCCGTCTCGAGACACGTTATGAATCGTGTGCCGGTGTGTATTCAGAGTAGTACCGTACTGGGCGAGTTCCTGCGCGACTGCAATCTGCGATCACGCGGCCTTTCCGCGACCGATGACACCACCAGCGACCCGTCCGCCAGCATTGCCCGTCGTCTTCGACAGCTGATGGTTCGTCTTGCCCAGGTCGTCAGCGACTACGACAACGCTCGCCTGATTAGACATCCGGTTTACGAGCAGGCAATGCGCGTTGATACTTTCGTGAATGATGAATGCGCGTCCGATAACGGAATTGTCGCCAATGAGGGTGACCATCGAATCCGTGATGGAGACAGTGGCGACGCCGTCCTCATTGGCGACGATGTTGCCGAGGTCGCCGAAATGGCGTTCGCTGGCAGTCGGCGCACCATGTGCCATCTTCATCGGGTTGAAGTGCCCACCCGTCGACGAACACCCTTGCGACAGGTCACCGAATTCGTGAATGTGGAAGCCCTAGAGCACCCAACGCTCGACGTCACACTTCCCAAGGCACATCGATCATCGCAACGAAGTACATGTTTTCCCGCGTCCAATCCTTTGATCGTCCCCGCGATCTTGGTGGGTCCTCCAGCTTCGTCTTGCGACAGCGTCACCGACCCGGACACGCCATCACCGCGAAATACGCACACACCGGTCAGGACGCCCATGTGCTTGGTATTCGTCTCCGACGACACGTCCCCCCGAACGAACCAGTGAGATACTTCTGGATTGCACGTACGGTGGAGATATATGGTCAGAACCCAGAATGTTGTTCGCGTGCCCGTCTGCCATAGTCAGAATAACCATGCGAGCGATGATCTGGATGACTATTCTAGTGCTGGCAAGCAGAGTACATGCCCAGGACCAGGAGCGACAGCCAGAGCAGGGACCATCATCTCAACCGATGTCACAAGGGAGGCTCCCCCTGGTTCTGCTGATGTTATGCTCCGCTGTCGCTGCCACATGTCGGACGGGCGCCCTACCGTTTCCCTTGTCGTAGACCTTTAAACCCGTCGCTGTGTAGGGGCAATCATGAACATCCGAGCCAAGATTAGTTTACGTCTGGCGCAGAAGGCGATGGACCAGGCAGGTCTCGACAACATGAAAGAATTGGTCGAAGACGAAGTAGGCGCCTCGATCATTGAACTACAACAGAGAAACGATACGTCCGACAAAGTCGTCATCGAGGCGGGCGAACCTGCGCGTGCCAACGACCGCCATTTTGTTGTCGTCCCTGAACCCATCTGTAAGTTGCACACTCTGGGCACGCTTGATCCTGCATTAACTATATCGGCGTCATTTAGACAAGTCTGCCGGCGACCAGTAGTCAGCCTTACCTAGGTAGTAGTGCAACTAATAGAACGGTGGATCTAATACAACGGTGGATCGATTGCGTGGCTAAGTGGAAGGCACACGGGCACAAACAGGTCCGGATTGCCGGTCCGCACGACAGGCGAGGTCCCAAATCGAGAAAAGACCGCCACGGGGTTACGGACTGCGCGATACTCCGTGGCGCGGATACCACGACCGCGTCGCGCCCGTCGGCCGTCACAACGAACAAAGCGGCGATTTGCCTGGCGTCAATGCCGTCGCCACCGCGTCCCACAAGGCCGTCCAATCTGTCCGCTGCTCTGAGTCGTCCTATTGCGCCTGCACAGCGACGGTTGATCCGGGAGTCGGCCAGGCATTTATCGGTGTCAGTTCCATCTTCCCAGTACTGCGTGCCGTCGCCACCCGCATCGAGGCCGACGCAGCCGAAGGAGTCGCCGCCCCATTTGAGAATCCCTGAGACGCAGCGCCGGTCTCCGAGCGGCTCCTTTCGGCCACGTTCGCTTACGAATTGCTGTTCGGTACCTGACGTCATCGAACCCGTCGATCTTTACGACACGCGAGATCCGACGACACCGAGTGACGTGCGACACCATCACGTCCACAATGGCACCGACGACACGTCATCAACCATATATGCCCAGCTGCGTAATTATTCAGCGATGACGCCGACGGCGTTGCAATCACCGTCCGACACGGCGTTCGTGTTCGACTTCGAGCCGTTAGTCGTCGCCGTCGAGGAGATGCAATCCCGGTAGCAGGCAAAGACATGTACCACCTCCACCGGACACATGTCGCCCCCGCCTACATTGTTCTAGCTGATTCCTGCACTATTACGCGTCTCTGCCGTGCCTCTGTGCATATCATAAACCCGGACGATAATGCTTCAGTCCCTGTCCAATCTGTTCACTGTAAAAATGAAATATATACAAATTATTGCTATCTTAACAAGCGCTCATGCTGCGTGTTTGTCTGTTGTACTCGTTCCGCTGATCTGTTATCGGTAGTGTTAGGGTGTCTCCTGTGTCGCCGGGCTGTGAAACGGACGCGCCTTGAAGGCGGAACACTCTTAGGCATCTTTGTGGGGACATTCTGCCACGATCGCTGCAAGCGATCTGAAACTTCCCGAAACGTCGCTTGGACTGGATCAGAGATTGTACAGTCGTTTTCGCTAGGTGTACAAACGAAGAGCGCTGACATGCCGCATTAAGGTGAAGCTGCGCTGCACCAGGTAACTGCCGCGCCCAGTCCATGTGCAGCGGACGGGCAGAAGTACGTATTTACATAGACCTGCCGGTAGGTAACGGTCACCTGCTAGGTACATACCGTCGGTAGGTACATAGCTGCGGGCGGACTGCGCGAGCGTTGCCGAGCTTGGCGGAGCGGCGCATCTCTGATGGGCACATGGTGCGCCCAGCGAAACGTTCCGCTGATTTCTTCACGCTCCAGGCTGTCAAGCATGGGTACCCGTGCCGGTCCGTGTATAAGCTGTCCGAGATCGACGAGCGGTACAAAATTCTACGACCAGGGATGAAGGTTTTAGACCTGGGCGCGTCTCCAGGTACGCGATGATGACGAACAGCAGTTATGTCTGCGCCTTACTATTGTTATTTCGTGTTCGGTCAGGATCATGGTTCAAGTACGCCTGCGGGCGGGTAGGCGGCAAGGGTGCAGTCCTTGCCCTCGATGTCCAGGCGCTCGACCGGGCTGTGCAAGTCCCGACACATGGCAAATTTCTCCTAGAGGATGTTTTCAAGTGGACACCGCCTGGTCGGCTTCATGGAGCATTCGATCTTGTTCTCAGGTGCGGCCGTATAGTATCTGTGCCGTTCACAAGTGCGTTGCTAACCGTTAACCTTCCCCAGTGACATGGCCCCATCGTCATCGGGGGTTCACGATCTCGATTGGGGTGCCGCTCATGACCTGAACGTGCGAACCCTAGAGCTGGCTCGCACGTTACTCCGGCCGACAGGCGTCGTCCTACTGAAAACGTTTCGTGGCACGTACTTGGAGGAATTTCAGACGACCGTCAAGAAACATTTCCAAGACTGCCGCCTTATCAAACCAAAGTGCTCCCGAACCGAGAGCGCCGAGATATTCGCACTACTAACCTGCAAACAACAATAATAATCCAGTCGACTGTTCATAGCCTACTTATAGTCGAGTGCAACGCTCACCGCCAGCCTCGAAATGAGCCCCGCGTAAACGCAGACGTCGTCCTCTGGCCCAGGGCTGCAGCCAGGCCCGCACGGCAGGTGCGCCGCCTTGGACTGCACTGTGCAGCAGCTGTCGGTCAGGCGCTGGTCCCCACAGTGTTGTATACGCGTAACGTGGCTTGGTCGGGTGTGTGGATTTTTGGCGAGACCACAGTGGTGGGGCAGAGTTGCTATTTGCAGGCTCTGTCTGACTGGCCATCCTTGTCGCCGGTATCTCCACGCGTAATAGCGCCGGCGGACGACCTTGACGATGGGCGTCACCGTCACCGTCGACAGGGCACCGCCGCCGAATCGCTTCCTGGGCGATTTTGTGCCCGAGGCGCCCGATGGCGCGTCTCCGCTTGTGCGTCATGCGCTGGCGCAACTGTCCCGGCCTCGCACCCGGGTCGTTGTTGATACCGCGGGTACCAAGTATGTGGCTTGCGCCGTCCCTGAACCCGACCGCGTCGTGCACACGATTGACGAAGGGTCGGAGACCAACGCTCAGGCGGCATCACCCCAGCCCCGTTTAGGTATTGACGCTCACAATTCCCCAACGCTGTTCGCTGATCAGCCTTTTTGTTAGCGCAAGCCAAGTCCAGACCTGGTCTTGCTGATATATTCAGTACCCCTCCAAGAGCCACATTATCGGTTGACAATGTGCGATCTTCAGGCGCTCCTGTTGCATTGGCAAACTCTGATCGTCTTTCACAGGGATCGCTATCGCTTCGCGAGCGCCGCGCTATGGCGACCTCAGTAGGATCCCCGGTTTCAGTCGATGGTACTGCATCATGATGTCTCTTGAACGTTCTGTCTGAACGTTCGAACGGTACAGAGAGTGAAGGGTCTGCTCCTGCGGACGTCGATGGCCTGACGATTGACATCAAGGAAGCGGAGCTCGACCCGGAAGAGCTTCGTCGCCCAGACCTGTATGAGCCGATGGAACTGGATCAGGCTCTTCGACCAGGGCAGACCGTTAGTCAAAAGGTCTGCCTTAAAGCTACCGGCGGCCATGATATCGAAATGACGAATGTCGATATTGGCAGCTGACGAAGGGGTCGGTTCTGTGGCGATACGAACCGGACTGGGAATACGGAACGCCTTTGGAACAAAGCGAATGCTGCAGAGAGAGCGTTCCCACATGGGACACCACGGAATCGTTTAGTCAAATGCTATGCATTGTCCAGCGTTTGACAATCTGCAATTGCGAGCTGGAGCCATTCTTTTGCACATTGGCAGTTTACGATCTTCGTCCCAAAGGTGGAAAGCTATCCGAGAACTTTCATTTCGATCTCAATCCCGAGCAGGTCCGTCGATGACGCTTGGACAGCCTCACTGTTTGCTGACATGTGTAAGGTTTTGACGTCGGGACTGTCTGTCTGGCGTTTCGCCGCTGACGAAATAACGCTGACCCGCAACGCTCTGTTCCGCATTCCTGATCGCCATCCGCTTGTTGTCCTTGTCCTTCGTATTGAGCGCGTCTTGCAAGGCGATCCCGAAGAAGCATTCGCTCCGTACCTCAAGGATCGCAACGTACGTGGTATACAGTTGCATTCAGTTGTGTGCTAACTGCCATTATAGAAAGGAGTGCTCGATCTCGACAAGATCGGCAAAAACATTCGCACCACGATCAACCGATTGTCTGACTACAGACAAAGTTTCGGTGTTGCCATCCTGCCAATATTCAACGAGACAGGCGACCTCATTTACGAGACTCCGACGTTCATTACGCAGCGGATTTTCATCGAGAAACAGGTACGCGCCACCTACATGCGTACGCGCCACTGCCCCAACACGTACGTCGACCGCAGGCGTCAGATGAGGCCACGTTCCTGGACCAGCTGCGGGAATATTACTCCCTACTTTCAGACACTAGCACGAATGTGAAGAAGAAGGTCGGGGTTGACGTGCCACGTATACATTATGCACCCTGAATGGCGCTGCTCAGATCGTGCCTAGCTCCGAGTTCTGTGTGGAGCTTTACCTGCTTGATACTGCACTGCCTCCTAATCGAGTCGACCCATCGTTGATACCCCTGAAGCCACCCAGTGAGGTTTGGGACCATCCGATCAAAGGTCGTGGAATTCGGGCGTCTTCTTCGCCCGTAGTATTTAGCGGCCACCTACAGGTTCTGTTCGCGAGATTGAGTTCTTGCCTTTACCGACTGACTCCACGACATCGCCTTACGACCACTTTGTCAATTCGCTTTACGTGTATCCCCTCAGCGTCCAGTTTCAGGTAGCGTAATGCTGGGAGACACGAAACACTCTGGTATTCTCGACTAAGAACAATCTACATAGAAATACCGGAACATTGCATGTAAGGTTGAACTGCGCCTGTCCGATGTGGCCCTCGATACGGATGGCGTCAAGACCTTCTTCGGAAAGTCATCACAGGTCGGACTGGGTTCCTTGCTTGATAGTCTGGCAAGGCATGAACGTTGGTGTTTAGTCTGCTTTCTGCACGTCGATGCTCACGCAGGTTGCTTACCACAACAGAACGCCGTCGATGCTAGACGAAATGAAAATCATGCTACCTTTGTCAATGACCGAATCAGTTCATCTTTTCTTCACTTTCTACCACATTTCCTGCCAGAAGAAAATGTTTACTGGACCTTGGCTCGCCGATGCTGTAACTGGGTCTAACTGACTCCTGTTCCTCGTAGTGGGAAGTCAACTGAAGAGGTTATCGGATACTCCATATTTCCGATATTCAAGAACAACATGATTGCACCCGATGGTGTTCGTACGGCATACTGCAAGGGGTTTCCTCATTTTGAAACTTGCTCTAGGTGTATTCCCTAGCGATTGCGGCACGACTTCCTGATCACTATATGAGCAAGTTTGAAGCACGAGCAGAAAACGCTAATACTCACTTCCGGATGCAGACGGCCGAATGCTTTCAGGTGGGATACGTGCCCTGCAAAACTTTACGCCTGAAGCGTACCTGACAAAGCCTCAGATACGCGTCCGTTCCATATCGTGTTTGTTCTGCTCGGATCCCTGCCTCAACTCATTCATGACTGCGCTTCCAACTGATGCAACGTTATCTGCGTTACCTGATGACCAGCAGGCTTCACTCGCAGTTAACGTTTCGGTGGACTACATGCGCAATGTTGATCGTTCTGTCGCAGTGCGATTCCTGCCTGTGATTCTCAATTTCCTGTTCAGCATGATGGCGAGGTCGCAGAACCGCCAGGTTCAAAGCTGTTGTTTTTCCAGCGCCGACCTTGTTGTCCAGCATGTACACGCCCATGTTGACGGTGGATCGTTTCGGTCGCCGATTGTATCTGCGTACGTCGAACATTGGCTGACCGATGAGGGCTGTGACGACCTCGGAATCGTCCTGGTCGATATGCTTCATTTGGCTCTGGTGTCTCTTGACGAGGACGAATCTGATGCCAAACGCCAAATCGTCATGAGAAACGTCTGGTTCTGGCTGGACTGCATCAACAAGTGTTGCATGCTGGCGCATGCGCGGGGGCAACTTCAGATCGACCGTTTACAGACCGCGCTGAGCGAGATGCTGGAGAAGATGGCCATCCGGGTTTTGGCACATAAGTCTGCTCTGGGAGTTTCTGCATTGAAAGCGGCTAACTCCTGCATTGCCTTGTTTCTGGTTGACCTTCTCAACGTACTGGACAGCAACATCGTACGTTGCGCGAAACCGTCTTTAAAATTTCTAATCGTGAGCCCAATCCAGGTCTTTTCTCTTACTGTTCACTATTTTGAAGCCATCGATGTCAAGGATTCCGTCATCCTTGACTTCAAGGTTCGCATAACCTTGTGCTGTATAAACCACTCAGGTGGAAAACCTGACTGCTCGTTTCAGATGCGATTCGCTGAGATCATTTTCGATTCTCTCAAGTTCCTAAACGCAACTGGTATTTATCATCAGAGGATGGCATTTGTGTCCCAGCTGACGACAATAATTTGTGCCCATTTATTCAGGCCTGTCGTCTACCGACGGACTGAGCATTCAGTGTGACGAAAACGTCATCCGCAACTTGACCTTGGCTTTTCCTCTGCAAGCCATGTTCATAAGGTGATAGGTTCGCGTATTTTACCCCCGTTACGGCAAGGTCCTAACCGGCGTCGTGTATGCCTGTAGGTTCATTGACCAGCATCTCAACTTCGGAGAAATCACTGTTCGCGCATCACTTTTGAAATCGCTGAGAAGGGTCTGCATCAAACTTGACCGTGACTCGTCGCTCCAAGGACACCAGCGTGGCCTTCTGGCTGCATCATTTCTGCCGCTCGTGCAGTGCTTCGCCGATCAGTCTCCTGTAATTTCATCGCTCCCTGTCAAGCAACAGCGCGATGTCCTTGCTGTGACATGTTGGATTCTTGGTCTAACCGACATTTCTTATCTCGAGCAGTGGTTGGTGCTATATCGCTTTGGTTACCCCAGTTGATTCTAAGATAGTCGTAGGGTTGCACACGAGGACAGCGACATCTTGGCATCCGTTTTCCGTCTCCTCTCATTAGGTCTTCAGGTGTTCGACTACGTTGGGATCGAGTCCCGCACGAAACAGGTTTGCTAGCACCCGTTCTGCTGATTGCCTGCCTAACATGTCCGCTGTGCTTAGACGGAATTCGACTCCATCCTGTCTCCAGAGACGGCGGCCAATTTGTTTGGCATTGACTCTGCAGAAGCGGGAACCGATATGAAGGCCAGTATTGAAGCACTGATGAACAATCTTCGGCGGGGAGGTGCTGCCCAGGTTTGTTCGAATGCTGGTCCTGCTGCTATCTCGCTGATGTGGGCTGTTCAGCTGACTGGGAGCTCTTCATCTGGAGGTAGCGTCAAGCTTAGTCTGCGGCAAAAGCGTGCACAAGCTCAGATGACGGGCTCGATACGTCATACCAACAAGATGACTGCGAACAGGGACTCGAATTATGTCGAGACTGTCCGAGGAGTTGACGTAACGATGGCGGCCGATTAGACGATGCCCCAGCATTGACGTTTCTGTTCAGGGCGCCGATTTCCTGAAACGTATATGTGGTCTCGAAGCAGCACTGAACGCGGAAATTGGCACGGTCTGCACACGGTTCGTTGCAGTCTCCGTAGCGAATCGATGGCCAGGTCGGGCACTGTCTCCAAGTGTCACCCAAACAAGATACTGACTGCGCGTACCATAGATGAAGCGGGTCAGTATTCAACGGTGACCACCGATGGGTCAACTGGATTCTGCATCCACCTTATTCAACTGGTGAGCTCTACGATCGGTTGCGAGCAACCTGTGTCGATATGGCTCCCGATATACCCCATCATTCGACACCTGCTGTATGCATATGGGCCCGTCCTGCTCAGATCGGACCACTTCCAAATGAAGGGTCCGATTACTGAGCTGTGCAGACGGATCCTGGGGCACTGCACGTCCACCAATATCCAGATCAGGTTGGTTAACCCCTCTGGGCCGGCTGTCATCTAGCTAATGCGACTTTGCCACAGGAGTTACGCGGCGTCCATCTTGTACTGGCTGGCCTGTGCTGACTTGGCGGCAAACAATTCGCTTGACGGCTTCCAGAATGCCCTCACCTCTTCACTGTCGAACATGGTCTCTATTATGTCTGCTGTCTCGGCGTGCAGGTTGGTTGAACAGCCTGTTGCCACAAAACGTCACTGACAGGAGTGTAAGGCTGGACCAGTCGTTCAGGTCAGTTCCTGCGTCTGCTGTTCCCGGCCTGCAGCGCGTCATGGAGCGAGCACTCAAGATCCTGAAAGACACTAGGGAAATCGCCCGTCAGGAGAAATTCTGCAGTGCTGGCCAGTGTGATTTGAGTCTCTACGAGGACCTACTCGTGTCGATGGCTCACGCCTACACTCATATCCCGCCGTTACGAATCCAGTGGCTGCAGCGTCTGGCAGATCACCTGAACACGTCGGGGAAATATGCCGAAGCCGCCCAGGCCACGCTGCAGGTCGCCGATCTTGTGATGCAGCAGTATCGGGAATCGTTGAAAGCAGAACAGCAGGAATCGCCCAAGGTATGTATCTCTGCGTCGGCTGTTTCGGTATTCGCTCTGAACGCGGACCTGCAGATCGTCGAGTCGCCTCTCCTTGAGGTCAGGAATCCGGTGCTGATGTCGCTGGACCTACCTGACTGTGACCGCCCGTCAAGCAAGACCCGGTCCATTGATCTGCGAACCGTTCGAAGCGATATCGGTAACTGTCTCCTCTGCTGGCGTAACGCGAAAGCCTGCTGTGGATGACTGACGCGCGGGTTGCGATACAGATGGGGTTAACCTGTACGACCGCATCTGTCGACTGTTGAAGACTGCCGCGAACGCTCTCGACCGGGCACAGCTGTACGAACGCTGTAATCAGGTGTATAACGTCCTCGTTCCGCTCTACGAGAGGCACGCCGACTACCCCCAAATCGGCAAAGCGCATCTGCATTTACACACTGTGTTCGACCAGCTCGTGAAAGCGGTAATACTGCTGCCAACGAGACGCAGCATCGGTGTGTCTGACCTTTCTCAATGTGTAGGATGCGTCGGAAAGCCGGCTGCTGGGATCGTACTACCGAGTTGGGTTCTACGGTGCCGTCTTCGGCGATGCACTGGACGGTCGGCAATTCATCTACAAGATGCCCAAGATCACGCGACTGCCCGAGGTGGTCGATTACATCAAGGGGACGTACGGGCGTCAGCTGCGTCAGACGGTTCGCATCTGGCCGGACAGCGGCCTCGTCGACCGGTCGAAGATTGCTCCCCACGAGGCTGTCGTGCAAGTCACGTACGTCACTCCGTTCTTCGATGGGTCGACGGACGGCCTGGATCGATCCTCGTTCATCGGGCGCCACACGAACCTGACCCATTTCATGTTCTCCACGCCATTCACGGCGGGTGTCGGTTCACTGCATGCGACTGACGTCACCAAGCAGCAGAAGCGGAATACGATCCTTCGCGTTGCCGAACCGTTCCCTTCGCTGACAACCAGGCAACTCGTAGCTGGGGTCGAACAGCGAATCCTGTCGCCCGTCGAGTCCTCCACTGAAAACGTCGCGTCTCGTATCGTCAAACTGCGGGAGGCGATCCAAGACAAGTCCAGCGCCGACAAGAAGGTGCTGACCAGCCTGCTGCAAGGGTCCGTTATGCTGCAGGTTCATGGCGGAACCAAGGAGATCGCGCTGGCGTTCTTCGGGGAAGGGAGCGACTTTGCCCAGGCGCCGCACACAGAGCAGGAGCTGGCGGAACTCGACGTCCTTCGCCAGACCATCGTCGACTTTATCGACGTGTGCGAACAGGGCATCGACTTCTACCACAACCTGATCGTGGACGAGGAAGCCGCTCTGGCAAAGCAGTCCAGTAGCCCTGCGAGCGCGGCGTCGTCGTCGGCGTCGACGAGCGCCGCCGCCGACATCAACAACGATCGCATCCTGCACACCGAGTTCGACAAGCATCTTCGTAAGCTGCGGGCAGAAATCATGCCCGTCCTGAAGGTGAACAAGAAGCCCAACGGCAGCAAGCAGCGCGGTGTACGGTTTCACGGCGCCCCTGACCCGGAATGAACGCCCGGCCCGTATCGCGTCGACTGCTTCATATACTATTCCACATTTGAACTGGACCCATGTCATACGATACGCATTGCACCACGACTGACATGTCGGTGGTGTCCCCAGGAGGATCGACAGGATAGGATTATGTGTTAGCAGAGCGCGCATCAGCTGAATTCCTTGACCAGCTCGCGGCCGATCAGCATGCGACGGATTTCGCTCGTCCCCGCCCCAATCTCGTACAGCTTCGCATCTCGTAGTAATCGGCCAGTCGCGAACTCGTTCATGTAGCCGTTCCCGCCCAGAGCCTGGATGGCGTCAAGGGCGACGCGCGTTGCGCTTTCCGCCGTGAACAGAATGACGGACGCGCAATCGACACGCGAGATGTCGTCCCGGTCAGCAGCGCGCGCGGCACTGTACGACATCGCCCTGCAAGCGCATAGCGACGAGTACATGTCCGCCAACTTGCCTTGCATTAGCTGTGCACCACCGTCAGGCCAGCGTGTTGGTGCCCCCGCGCAGTGAATCTGACCAGCAACGAACCTGAAACGTTCCGATCTTCCTGCCGAACTGTTCGCGCTCGCACACGTATGGTATAACCACGTCCATGGCGGCTTGCATCAACCTGTCGAGTCGCAAATCAATTCAACCGAAACAAAACCGAATGGCGATAGAGTGCCGAGCGAACCCCAACGGCCCCCCAGAGAGCACCAGGCGTTCGTAGTCCAGGCCACTCATGAGCACTTCGACGCCTCGGTTGAGTTCCCCCAGAACGTTCTCGGATGGGACGAAGCAGTTCTCGAACACGAGTTCGCACGTGTTCGAGCCGCGCATACCCAGCTTGTCGAGTTTCGGCGACGTCGAGAACCCGTCCATACCCTGGGCGGCATGCGCTGGTGAGCGGTGGCCCAACGAGCGCAAGGGTGCCGACGTCAAGAACCTTCTCGATCAGGAAAGCGGTGATGCCCCTGGAGCCCGCCTTCGGATCCGTCTTGACATAGACGATCACGACGTCGGCGTCCGGGCCATTCGTGATCCACATCTTGCTGCCGTTGATGACGTAGCCACCGTCTGTCGCCTTGGCATTCGTCGTCATCGAGACGACGTCCGATCCGGACCCTGCAGAGCAGCCGCACGCTTAGGGCGACGTCGACCGATCCGCACCGATTCCCACACCACGAACCAGCTTCTGACATAGCGAGGGCCCCGACGTGCTCGCCAGCAATCAGCTTTGGCACTGCGGGTGCCGGTCAGGTCGCGTGTCGGCGCCAGCAAAGGCGCGCACGCGTTACAGTATTTCGATTTCTGCTCGGCGGATCCCCATCGGACGAGCTGGTTGACGTTCAGGTTCGAGTGCGCCGCGTACGACAGTCCAACGGATCCGGACGCGCGGCTGATTTCCTCCATCACGAGAACGTGTTCCAGGTACCCCAGACCGAGGCCGCCGTATTCCTGCCACCGGGCAACGTCAGACACGCGCGCCGAACCTTGCCCATAATTGGGCCATGAGTACTGGCCTCGGGCGCGGTCACTCCCAGAAGGCCGAACTCGCCCATCTTCTTCCACATATCGCCCGGGAACTGGTTATCGCGGTCCACCTGTGCGGCGCGCGGCCCCAGCTCAGCGGCGCAGAACTGCTCGACGCCGCCCCGCAGCTGCTCCTGGGCGTCGGTGAACCCGGCGATCGCCCGCCCCAGGTACGTGCTCGCTGATCGCCGACGCCAGGCCGCGGCCAGGGCGCGCCCGGCTCGCACCGACCCTGTCCGCACCATCTTCGCGCCCGACCGACGCCGCCGCTCCCAAAATGACGCGCTCCTCCTGCCCCTGGGCCTGGGGGCGTCGTCCCGCACACTGACTCAAGCAGCCCCCCATTGCTATTATTATTACCGTCACGACTCAGGAGGTCTATAAGTGTCGTTTTTCGCGCTGCCCCCACCGTCCACCGGCGCCCACCGCCCTTCGGCAGGAACGCCAAAACGCGACCGATGAAGAGAAGGGCGCCGCTGCGGTTCTGCAGACTGGTCGTGACTGGTCCAGTGTATTGCGTCACCCGGGATGGTGTAGGTCAAACGCGCTGCCTGCCTAGTCGGTATGGCCCGGGCGTGGTGAGGCGTCGAAGGAGAAACGTTTCGGGGACGGCGGGGGCGGGTCGCCGAGGAAGTACGAGCGGGCGATGTTGACGGCGAACGAGAAGGCCAGGAGGGGGAGGGCGATGGCGAACAGCCAGAGGAGGATGATCTGGACGGCGACGAACCCGAACAGGAACGCGAATGGCGCCAGCATGACCAGGAGGGACAGGCTGGACAGGAAGGCGGCGGTTCGGTGCGTCGACAGGAGGCGCGCGAATCGGTCGTGCGACGCGGGCGCCGGCCGGCGGCTCGGCGACGACGTCGGCGTTGTACGGGGCTGCCGAAGGAGCGCCTCGGTCACCAGCTGCGATCGCTGACGGGCGCGCTGGACCACCTCATGGTCGACGTCGTCAAGGGAACGCTCGCGGACCCCGACACGTTCCGGCGTCGGGCTCGTCGCCTGCGACGACGCGGGCCGACCGCCCCCGACCGCATCGCCGTCGAGATCGTCGGGCCCAGGAGGCGGCATTGTGGACGCAACTGGCAGCGAACGGGGGAGGCCCCGCCCACCCTGGGCAACCAAGTGAACCAACCACCACGAGCACACAATCATCGACGTGCACACACGAAAACGCGAATCGTGTAGTATGAAGCAGAAGAACGCGTACAGTAGATAACCGTTCTGCGGGTGGAGGGGTGCAGGGTGCCCCAAGCCCATCAGCCGAGCGACAGCAGGCCCTTGTCGGGGAACGCGTGGACGAACACGAGCGACAGGATCGCCATGAGCTTCATGACGATGTTCAGCGCCGGGCCCGACGTGTCCTTCAGCGGGTCGCCGATCGTGTCGCCAATGACGGCGGCCTTGTGCGCGTCGGATCCCTTGGGGTGGCCCTCCAGGTTGCCCTTCTCGATGTACTTCTTGGCATTGTCCCACGCGCCACCAGTGTTCGACGCCGATATCGCCAACTGCACCGACGACACGAGCGATCCGGCCAGGACGCCGGCCAGCGCACGAGGACCGAACAGGAACCCGACGACAAGCGGGGTGAGCATGACGAGAGCGGCCGGAGCAACCATCTCCGACAACGAGGCATCAGTCGACACGCGGATGCATTTCCTGTAGTCGGGGCGCGATTCGCCAGTCAGGATGCCGGCGTCCTCACGGAACTGGCGGCGAACTTCTTCCACCATTGACAGCGCCGCCTTGCCCACAGACTTCATCGTCATCGCCGAGAACCAGTACGGGATCATAGCGCCCAGCAGAAGCCCGGCGAACTCCATCGGGTCCAGCAGGTTGACGACGGGCTTCACGGCACCGTCAGATTTGAACACGGGCGCCTGGGAGACGAACGCGCCGAACAAGGCCAGGGAGACGAGCGCGGCAGAACCGATCGCGAAACCCTTACCAATGGCGGCGGTCGTGTTGCCGGCCGCATCGAGGATATCGGTCGTGTCGCGAACGGAGTGGTCCATGTGCGCCATTTCAGCAATGCCACCAGCATTGTCCGCAATAGGACCGTAGGCATCAATGGCCAGCCCGCAGGACATCGTCGACAGGATACCAAGAGCACCAACGGCAATGCCGTACATGCCACACAGGCTGTGGTTGACGTAGATCGTGCAGCACAAGCACAGCGCCGGAATGATGACGCTCTTGTAACCAAGGGCCAGACCGTAGATGACGTTCGTCGCCGCACCTGCAAGTGCCTCGTAAGAGCAGGATATGGTCGACATTGCAAGCATGCGTACCAGACTTGCAGGACTCTGCGACTTCGCGAACCGGTCGGTAGGAGTTGGACGTGTAGTACTCGGTGACGAGACCGATGAACAGGCCGGACCACAAGCCGGTGCAGATGGCGACGGCGACGGAGTACCAGTGGACGACCTTGGAGGAGTCAGTCTCGAACATCATCGTGCTCGGCAGCAGCGACACGGCCAGCAGGAACACAACGAACGTCTGGAGGATCGTCGTGCCCCACAGCTGAATCTTCAGCGCGGTCTCAACGTCTCGGTCGTACTGAATGCGGCGGAAGAAGGCAATGTGGGCAATGACGAGCGAAACAACCATGCCGGTCGCCACGACCAGAACCGGGAACAGCATGATGGCCCACGAGAGAGGCGTGTCCGTCGTCAACGTCGTCGTCAGGACCATGGCGGCGCAAGTAGCCTCAGCGAAACTGCCGAACAGATCGGCACCCATACCGGCAATGTCACCGACATTGTCGCCGACGTTGTCAGCGATGACAGCTGGGTTGCGCGGATCGTCCTCAGGGATGCCAGCCTCGACCTTGCCGACCAGGTCAGCGCCGACATCAGCCGCCTTCGTGTAGATACCGCCACCAACACGCCCGAACATGGCAATTGAGCTGCCGCCGAGACCGTACCTGAAGGAGTGCATTGGATCAGCAACCGACACGCACCGGCTGAACGACATGCGGTTACCCAGCAGCGACTTCGAACATCTTTTTCGCCTGCTCCGGGTCGTCCTGAAACGCGTAGTGCGCGTTCAGCAGCAAGAGGAGGCCGCCAAGAACCATGACACCAAGAGCGACGAGGGACTGTCCCATGACCGACCCGGCTTTGAACGCCGTTACGAATCCAGAGTGCAGACTCTCAGCGCACTTGATGGCCGTGCGCCCATTGGCGTAGACAGCGATGGCCATGCCAACGAACCCGGACAGGATCGACGTCACGGCGCCAATCACAAAGCTGATCATGGCCAGGAAACCATCAATCCATTGGTTGTTCGGCGACGTCCCAACAAGAAGGACAATCAGAGCGGAGAACAGGCTGCAGCCACACCATTAGCCGTCAGCATCAATGTCACACGACGAACGCAGAGCTCATACACGATGAAGACGGCCATGTAGGTGTACTCGCGGAACAGGAACGAGTACGCGCCTTCGCTGATTGCATCAACGATGGTGACAATCTCCTTTTAAAAACGGCAGAACGACAAATGGGTACAGACGGCAAGCATGGCGGTGCGGGCGACCAACCTCCGACGTCTTCGAGTTGAGGTTGTGGTCCTTGGCCGGGTCGATCTCGATGCGGCGCACGTGCATGTAGAACGTGAGGGCGGCGCCGAACCCGAGGATAGGGCATGCGATCAGCAGGGCCGCGGCGCCGATATCCGCAGCCGACATGGCGAGGTACGTCCACGAGACCGCGTCGCCGCCACCACCACCGACCGGATTCACAAAATGACGGGCGCCGTCGCGCACGGTACGCTGAGCGATCCACCGGCACAGCGCAGAATCCGTCCGCGGACTGCGCAGCGGAGTTTGTCCGCGGCCCTGAGAGTCAGAGGCCAGCGCCAAAACGCGCGCCGCGACGGCGCGGGCCAAGGGGGGCCTGGCAAATGGGTTCACCCCCTCCCCAAACGGCATCCCACCACGGCCCACGCTCCTGCCGCCCCCGTGAGGCGCTGGCCGGGAAGCCTGTGCTTTCGGACGACGAAATTCCGTTGCGCATCCCAAAGAGTTCCCGACGTGAACGGTTTATTTCCACCTGGCCAGGTGTCGTGCTGTAACGCCATTCTTCCATTTACCGTTAGCCTTCGAAACCCGCAACACTGAAAAGGCCAAGGCTGCGATGGCGTCGATCAGGTCCGAGTCTGTAAACGATACGATACGGTCGCACGCACCTGAAGAAGACGATGCTGAGGCCGATGAAGACACCGGCGCTCGCCACACTGTCTTTCGGGTCCAGCATCCGCGCCTGCGGCAGTAGGCCACGAACCGAAAGGGTGACGAGCATCCCGGCGATGGCGCCGTAGGTTAATCCCAGAGCGAGTGCATCAGGAGCCGCGGACTGGAATGCCAGATACCCAATGACTGCACCGAGAGGCGTAGCCAGGCCCGCCACAAGCCCATGCACAAGGCAGCGCCAAGGTTGAGTCGGGAACGCCACGAACGCAGGGCCACCGACGGATAATCCTTCCGGAAACCTGAACCACTCCAAGTCATGTTCCTGGACAACGGCGCCCCTCGACGACGGCTTACACGTGAACGAGCAGGATGATGCCGATAACGGCGCCGTGTTCCAGGTTGCTGGTTGCTGTGATGTAGAAGGCAAGGCCTTCCGGAATATGATGCAAGGTCATGGCCAGCAGGGACATCCACGACACGCGGGACGCTTTGCGCCGAGCGGCCTCGCGATCGCACCCACATCCGCTGTCCGGCTCACAGGCGCAAACCACTTCGGCACGATGGCACGGGCAGACGAAATCCGGCACCAGCGCCTTCAACGCCGTCTCCATGATCAGGAACGCGGCAACGCCCATGAAGAAGCTGGCGAATGCGGTCAGGATCGCGTACGACTTCCCGACCGACTCGACCGACGACCAGGCCGTAACCGCGTTCGGCAGGACATCGGCCAGGCTGCCGAATATCAGCGCGCCTGCCGCCGTCGCATAGACGAACGCGAAGAACCGGTCGGAAAGAACCGGCGATTTCGGGTCGTGCAGGGCGGCGGGCCCTGATGGCGACAGCTTGCGCTTGACCAGATCGGTCAGCAACGGCGCCGCGGCCCCCGCGACAGTCGCCGCCGTCGCTGCGAACGACAACCCGATCGCCGTTGCTGGCGACGCAGGCGACCCGGCCGTGGCTAGTTCATCCGACATACTCGCCAGCGAGTAGGCTAGTGCCCTGTATTCCTCACAGCTGCTGGGCACATGGCGGGTACGTCCGTCACAGCGGCGGTCTTGGAGAAGGCTGCCACCAACAACGAGGTCGCCACTTTAATGCTCTGTGCCCGTTTCAGCGCGGTGCCACCATTGGGGAGCGGCTCGCGCGCTTGCCGCGGTCGCGCGGCCGGAACTCCTGGATGTGACAAAGGGAGATTCCTGAGCGGCTGATGCTAGTGAGGGTCCAGAAGACGGTCCAGCCGGTCGGCTCCCACAGCCATATTGTTGCACCTATGGGTAGAATACAAATCGTGAATATCATGCAGAGGGCGCACCGGGTCGTCCATCGTGATATACGGGCGACAAAGGCCAGCATATCCGGGTCGACGCCGCCGACGACGCGGCTTGCGCCCTTGCGGAACAACCTGGCCTGCTGGAAGAAGTACACGGCAATGATGGCGTATACAACCATCAGTATCAACGTATACGCTTCCAGAAAGAACTGTGCTGCGATTCGATACCCGATCACGATCCCTAGGACGGTGTCTGCCACGGCCGGCAGGGCAACCAGCGTCCACATCATTGTACTCAAAAGTCGCTGATGTCGGCCTGCGAATCTTTCAAGCGGCGAAGGAGGTTTGCCGCACGCGAACAGCTTGTCGCGGCACCTGCCCCAGAAAATGGCAGACAGAAGTGTGCAGGAGCAACTGACCCCAGACAGCTGCGATTGAAGCACACATAATGCCAGGTAGTCGAAGTTGAGGGCCGCGCCGAAATCCGACGCCGAATTAACGCACAGCACCATCGTTGCCGCCGATTCAACCAAGAGCGCCGTCTGTGGGATGCTCCAGCGCAGCACGACCCGGCCTAACGGGCCGCACAGAGATCGTGAACGATTACGCATTGTAACCGGCGTGGCGTGGTCAGGTTCGCTGATGGCAAAGCAGATGTGACGGTACAGGTAGAAGACAGCCAGGACGGAGCAGGTGCCGTAGTATATAGCGGGAAGGACTTGAACGAACACGATGTACCACCAGGACGCGATCGCGTCCAACCAGACATTGTAATCCGGGGTCACCTCGATAACAACCGAGGCAGCATTCGAATCCGATACGGTGCGTGTGAGGACGTTGGCCATGTCGCTGTCCAAATGGAAACGCACGAACAGCATGCCCCCCGGGTGCCGCCTCCTCCCGTAGACGTCGTCCATCAGTATACCGCCGTAGGTCGGAACAGGTGAGGCATCGATCGTCGCGACGACCGTGGCGTTAGTGGCTCTGAACATGTCGTACATTAAACTGGGCGAGCAGACCCCATTCGGGTTGCCGAGAAGCACGGCGCGACCATTCATCAGGGATGCTTGTCGGGCAATGGCGCCTGCATCGCACGGGTCGTCGTTGAACCAGACGAGCTGGGACCGCGTGCGCCCCAACCCAGCGTCGTCATACTGTGGGCCAATATACATGTCCCAGGTCGGGCAATAGGTTGGGGGCAACGCGACCAGTTGCGGCGGGCCCTCCACGAAGACCAGCTTCCCTCGGCAACGTGACGTCACCCAGGCCAACAATAAGAGAACCCATTGGCACCATAGCCGGACCGTCGTCATGGTCGGGCGACCCGAGATTCCTTAGTACGACCGACAGTACCACTGTCCTGGTACGCCTTATGGACGGGATGCGAGTGCAGCTCCCGGAATGCGCCATACAGCACGGCACCGGTACCTGTCAGTGCTGCATATATAGTGCAGGCCCAGGTGCAGTTTCGCCGTGTTATCAGACACGTGCTGGTCGGCCCGCGTTCCCAGTATTATTGGCCCCTGTGGTCTGACGCGGCGCCGGCCGCACCGGCGTGTCGGTGCTGGCCATTGGCCTGACCTTGCTTCTCGGTCGGAACTCTTGGACATGGCAGAACGAGATGCCAGCGCATGCCACGTTGCCAAGTGTCCAGAACACTGTCCAGCCTGTCCGCACCTAGAGCCATATCGTCGCACCGATAGGCAGGCGAACGTTGATTGTGAGGCACATGAATCCAGCGCCGCGCATCGTCCACCGCAATATGCGAACGACAAAGGCAACAAAATTCGGGTCGAAACCCTAGGCCGCCTCGCCGATTACTTTGCGAAACGACATGGCCTGCTGGAAGACGTATATGGCGATCACGACGTATATGATCATAAGTATGAGCATTTACACCTCCAGGAAGAACAGCTGCGCGACTCGCTCGCCAACAAGCACGCTTAACGTTGTGTCCGTTATAACGTGCAGTACGGCAGTCGTCCATAGCATCGTGTTCCACAACCCCTTGTGCTGGTGCGTTACCAGCTGAGCCAGACCCTTCACGAACGTTAGCGTGCCCCGGCAACCGGAAGACCCACATCCCGCTGCGAGGACAAGGCAAGGCAGCCGTCCACATCGGGTCATTCGCATGCTTAAACGGTCTGTTCGCTGATCCGATAGAGCACTTCTCAGGGGAGCTCCCATTGTTTGTCTGATTTGACGACAGGCAACGAAAATAGGCCCACGCGCTATTTCCGGCTGGCCACCCGTCGCTGTCGGCGACTCGGCGTCAGTGCCAGCTTGCGGCTGACCGCTGCGGAAAACGGGCCCCCAAAATTCATACGGCGATATTACTTGCGTGAAGGGCTGCTGCATTGCATTGGGGGATCATGTCGCGCACGTTGCCGCCGCTGCCGTACGCCATGGACGCGCTGGAGCCGCACATCTCGGCCGAGACGCTCGATTTCCACTACAACAAGCACCATGCGTCGTACCTGAACAAGCTGAACACGCTGACCAAGGGCGGGGAGCACGAGGACGTCTCCGTTGGCGACCTCGTTCGCAAGGGGCAGAAGACGCTGCCGGCTTCGATCTACAACAACGCCGCGCAGGTCTGGAACCACACGTTCTACTGGAAGTCGCTGGCGCCGACGTCGACACCGACGGAGCCGTCGTCTCGCCTGATGTCGATGATCGACAACAGCTTCGGGTCGATGGACGACTTCCAGCGCAAGTTCTCTGAGATTGCTGCCGGGCACTTCGGGTCCGGTTGGGCATGGCTCGTCCAGAATTCCGATGGGATGCTCGAGATCAAGGATACACATGACGCTGTCTCCATCTGGTCCGGTATGTTCTGCTGCCCGTGTCGACACTACTGCAAGTGATGTGGATAATATTTTATCCAGATTCGATGCTGACCCCGGTGTTGGCCTGCGATGTCTGGGAGCATGCCTACTACATCGACTACCGCAACGACCGCGCCAAGTACATTGACTGTAAGGATTGATCATCCATCTGGGTCTAAGACGCGTTGCCCTAACGATCTCTTTGAAACAGCGTGGTGGAAGCTGGTCAACTGGAAATTTGCGGAGGAGAATATCAAGTTCCCGAAGATGTGAAGATCGGCACGGGACCATTCATCAGCGATAATGATTGCATACATCGACTTTTTTAGTTCTGGTTCGACGTCCATTGCGTACATACCGATAATAGGGAAAGGCGTCGCTTGGAAGTGTCTGTCTGCTTATGTTGTCTCCAAATGAAACCGGCGCTGGGTCGACACGTTACGAATCCACAGTAGCACGCCGTGATGCATTGTCGTTCAGTGCTCGACGCGTTTTATTTCTTACGGTCGGCATCAGGCTTACTATTCTCCTCGATCCAAACATCGAGCCGCGCCTTGATCAGGTCGAACGTGCGGCGCACATTGGGGATGGAATCAAACCTGTAAGCCGCCCAGCTTCAGACCAGCGCAACCCGTATCGGTGTCGCATGCCACCCTACGTCTGTTCAAGGTAGATCCCGGTCACGACTATGAACCCACCGAGCACGGTCAGATGTATATACAGCCATGAGAGCGTCCACCGTCCCTACCTCCAGCACAGAACACGAATATGCGCCCCATTCAGCTGCGCCGTGATCCGTCAGCACCAGCCTGCCAACGGCGACGCTGGGAGATCAGGCGTTGTGCGGCGGACATGTCACATGTGTGACGCGAAGCGCATCGCAATTCGCAGGCGCGCACCATTCGTCCACGCCGCGTCCGATTCCCTCAAATGCAGCTCCGCCGCCTACATTTCGTGTTGCCAGCACGCGCTGGTGGTCCTCATGAATTTCGACGAGTCGTGCACGCGCTAACCTGACGCCATTCATGAAGAATGGTGTTTGTCGGCGCCGTTCAACGTTCCAAGGGTTTTGGACCTCATCGTCTCCATTCATTGAAGAGGTCTAGCACATCATATTGCGGATACCGGAGAATGTACTGTTGCCATGAAAGCGACTGGGTTCCGTACGTGCAGTGCTTGACGACATCATTCTTGGTCGTGTATTATTAGGGCGCCCCGCCATATATGTGCGCGGCGATTGCCGTCACGGAGTCCGCAGCGTACGCAGGGGCTGGCCGTGAACTCGGAATTGCATCGCCATGGGTTTCGTCAAGGTTGTCAAGAGCAAGGCGTACTACAAGCGGTTCCAGGTCAAGTACCGCCGCCGTCGCGAGGCGAAGACCGACTACTACGCGCGTCAGCGTCTCGTCACGCAGGACAAGAACAAGTACTCGACGCCCAAGTACCGATTCGTTGTCCGCATCACCAACCGCGATGTTATCTGCCAGATCTTCGCTGCCGACCTCACCCACGACAAGTGCCTGATGAGCGCTTACTCCCACGAACTGTCGCGGTATGGTCTCCCGGTTAAGGGCAACACGAACTACGCGACCGCCTACGCCACTGGCCTTCTGCTGGCCCGTCGTGTCAACCAGAAGTACGGCTTGAACTACGAAGGTGTCGTCGAGGCCACCGGTGAACCCTTCACGGTTGAGCCTCACGATGATGACGAGGGCGCCAAGAAGCCGTTCAAGGCGCTGCTGGACGTCGGTCTGGCGCGAACCACGACCGGTGCGCGTATCTTCGGCGCTCTGAAGGGCGCCGTCGACGGCGGCCTGAACATTCCTCACTCCGAGAAGCGCTTCCCCGGCTCCAGCAAGGGCGAGGAAGGCTGGGAGTACGACCCGGAGCTCCACAAGAAGCTGATCTTCGGTAGCCACGTCGCCGAGTACATGAAGCTTCTCGAGGAGGGCGACGACGCCGAAGCCTACCAGAAGCAGTTCTCCGCGTTCATCAAGGCCGGCGTGAAGGCGGGCACCATCGAGTCGATGTACAAGAAGATGCACGCCGCCATCCGCAAGGACCCGTTCGTCAAGCGTGGCGCGCTCGAGCTCGGCAAGTACAAGACGCGGAAGGCAGCGAAGAAGGCTGCGCCGGCGGACCAGAAGACGAAGTCGTACAAGAAGATCCGCATGTCGGCGAAGGAGCGCCACAACCGCGTCTGCCAGGTTCTCGAGAAGAAGGGTGTCGAGAAGACCGTAATCCCGATGAGCCACGTCTAGCCTGCGCGCTTCTAAATTCCGCTGTTTCTTGCACACCCAACTCCTTCGCGCTACATAGATCGATCCATAGACTGTAGTACTCTTCATTAAATCGGCCATGGCCGACCTGGAGATTGTCGTCAGGCTGCGCAAGCAGGCGGATTTCACGTTGAAGAAACTGTCCAAAGTCCTGCATCGAACTGGCCCTGCCCGAGCAGGATGATACTGACGAGGTTGGCGTGGGGCAGGTGTTCCTGAGCTCGACGATCGATGAGGTGCCGCAGTCGCAGATCATCGGCATGCTGGAGCGGGCCAGCGACCTGATGCAGTCCGGGCACCTGGACATCAACGCCAGCATCAGCCCGGGCACCGGCAGCACGCTGCTGCACATGGCCGTGTTTCATTCGAAACCCGACGTCGTCGCCTGGCTTCTCGACCACGGCGCCAACGTCAACGCTGTCACCATCCAAGGCAACACTCCCGTAGGTCGCGACGCCCGCCCGGAAGCTATGTCATACGACGGTTCGTCACCAGTGTTGTTGCGCGTGCTTAGGTGCATTTTGGATGCGAACGCATCGACAAGGAGTTCGGCAAGGAGATCGTCAGGTACTGAGCGCGTTCCCTATTGGGAGGACACCGTGATGATGACCTACTGGCAGCCTGCTGGTGCGACGCGGGGCAGACGTTCACCAGGCGAACATGGAGATGCAGACGCCGCTGGACCGGGCGACAGCGTTGAATCATCGCAACTTTGTGGAATCGTTGCTGGTGGCGCAGTCGGCGCCACCACCGGCACCGTTGGCGCAACCGGAAACGAATCCGCCAGTGGTCGTTGTGACGGCGCCGCCATCAGAATCGGGACCTCGTGACCCGGCCAAGGTCGAGGCGGCCAAAGCCGTGCTGGCTCAGCTGCACGCGTTGTTCGTCGAGGGTAACCCGTCGGCGACAGACGAAGCCACGCTGGCCGCACTGCTAGACGCCAGTCGGGTCCTGATCACGCAGCGATACCTGGACCTGGACGCCACGTTCGGCGACAATGACATGACCATGCTGCACGTTGCCAGCAAGCAGGGCAAAAGTTCAGCGGTTGCAATGTTGCTTTCGGCGGGAGCGAACCCCAATGCTGTCAACCTGAAAGGGAACACCGCGTTGCACTTTGCGGCCATGAACAGCGATGGCGGGCGGGCCAGTCGCGATCTGATGACCGCCCTGGTGGTCGCTGGTGCCGACCAGTCCATCAGGTACGAAGAGCGACATTTGTCCTGCCGTCTTACGCATCGATACTCCAGGAACTATCTCGAGGGAAAGACAGCTGCTGAGAACGCGGCGTCGGACGACGTGCGCAAGTTCCTGTCGGAGGTGGCTGTCGCAGGACCGCCGTCGGTCGGTATCATCAGCGACCTGAAAGCCAGTCAAGACCAGACCCTGCGGCACAAACTCGAGCAGGCTCTCAAGACGGACACCGCTGTCGGATCGTTGGCCACCAAGGAGCTGGACGCGCTTACCAAACAGTCGACCGCCACGCACAGTGCCGTTGCTGACGAGCGGAACAGGTACAACGTCCTGGACCTCGCTTGGTGGGCATTCGCTGACGAACAGCGCCCTTTTAGATCGAACTCGACGTTCCTGAGTAAACTGCAGAAAGGGAGGCAGGCGGCGACGGCGCCTCGCACGAAACTGGATCCGTCGATCGCCGCGCTGATCGGATCACTGCATGAGATGACCGCTGCAGAAGATGCGCGACTGGGCCGCGTGCAGGCCACGCAGCAGCAGGCGCAGTCGTCCGCTGCCGACTACCTCCTGGCTCGCCTGACTGCCCAAACGCAGATGCCGCGCGTCGAGATCGGCGACGAACTCAACGCGCTCACCGTCAACGCTGCTGCTGTGGACACGGCTCGGGCACACTCTCGGGCGCGCTCCACCGAGAACTTCATGCTGAAATTGCAACGCGGCAAAGGGTTCGCGGACGTCGCCTCGCAGGTGAACGCCCTGGAATCGGCAGAGCGATCCAGGCAGCAGGCTGTGAAAGCCGGGCGTGACCGTGCCGACGACGATCTGGCGAAGAAGCTGGCGGAAATGAGGACGAAGAGGCAGGCGAACGACGGCGAGTCTGGGGGACCGGCCCGACTGGGCGCGTCCAGGGTACGCCCGGCCATAACGCCGGAGATATCGCGCGACCTGAACGCAACGTTCCATTTCCTGGATCGGCAAGGTCGAGGCGGTCTTCCAGTCGAGGTCGTCCACGAGTTCCACCAACGGCTGCACCTGTGCTGTGACCTACCGTTACACGTGGCGCGCGACGCCCTGAAGGACACTGGCGCCATCACGACCGCCAACTTCCAGACCGTCCTGACCCGACTGCATGAGCGATGCCAGCGCGACCAAGCGTTCCACTGGGACTTCCGCCTACTAGACACGGATCGCGACGGCGGTCTGTCGCTGTCAGAAGCGCGCACGCTGCTGATGTCGTCGCCGTCGACCACGCTGGCCGGGCGCGCCGGCGCCAGCACGACCTCCATCAAGGCGTCGACGGCAACCCTGCACTCGTTCCTGGCGAAACGCCCAGACCCGACATCCAGCAGCACGTGGGCATCGCGAACGGATCTCTACGCCGCCATCGTCCTCAAGTAGGGTGCAGCCTCGAATAATATTGCGCAGCCTTAACCGCCATTCGGCATCGTGCCCAGTGCGAACGCCCGTGCCGTACCGTGAACGGTGAACCGTGAACCGTACCAAAGCGATCGGCACAGATCTGTGACGCGCGCGTGTCGCGGAGCGCTCGACAGACGTTGTGTGCGAAGCGAGCGGCGACGTTGACGCCGTTCGCGTCAGGTGCGAAGCGCGACCGCCATCATCATCGTTAGGGTCGCCATCCGACAGTCGATGCGCTCTGGAATCGCACGGTTCCTGTTCTTCATCAAGGGCGCTCTTTCCTGACATCGCCTACATGGTGCGCCTGTCATCGTTCGCTGTGTACTCGAAAGTGTCCCGTGAGTTTCAGAAAAGGCATAGCCCGCCGCCATCCCCTGCCGCCGATCGCCCGATGATGATGACGACGGCGACGACGCGTCCCGAGCTAATCGTTGTCGCTGTCGACCCGAAAGCCCCGTCGCCGATGCCCACCCAGGTCAGTGGCCTGTCTGCCGTCCATGCTGTCTAGAACGACGGCAGCAGGGCCATCTCGACGCGTACCTTCTATTATGACTACCCGTAAATCGTTTGTGTGAGACGGACCAGAATCGGCTACCTTCTAACCTGCCGTTGATAATTGCTCACGACCCGCTGCTCGACTGAACAATCAGTTCTTGATACATTTCCTTGTTGTGTATTCTGCATGCGACCGCCTGCCCGGGGTATAGGTGGTGGAATGCGATGAATGGCCGACAACAGCTGCCGCATTACGCCACGCGCCCAGGTGCTTGCATGACAAGGTGTTGGCCGTTGAATCATGCACTGGTGGACAGCGCAAACCAATCCACGACAGGCAAGTGAACCACCTACGAAGGATGATCAACGCGCGATTCGTCACCAGCGTCATCACGCTGATGCTTGCCACGACAGCAACAGCGTTCGGTGGGGCCCGCGCGTTCTCGTCGTGTGGCCCAGACCGACTGCTCGTTGCTCTGACGTTCGACGACGGCCCGTCTACGAGTAAAGGCGGGACGGATCGTATCCTGCAACAACTTCAAGACCTGGGCATTCCGGCGTCATTCTTCATTACGCCTGCCGCCATGGGCGACGACGATCTTGAGCTGGGCAAACGCTGCGACCTGATCAGGAGGCAGGTCGCCGCAGGACACTCGGTCCAGATGCACAGCTGGGAGCATAAGATGGTCACGCCGGACACGCCGAACGATGCCATCCTGGAGGACATTGCAAGGGTCGGCGGGTTCCTGCACAAGTGTGGAGCGAGTCCGAGCCAGTATCGGCCCCCGTATGGCGTCCTCACTGACCACCAGGCCGACATCGTAGGGCAGGCCGGTTTGATCGTCGCCATGTGGAACGTGTCGCCAGATGACACGGAATCCGATTCGCTGACGTCGCAGCAGTTTCTGAACAGGGTCATGGATGCGTTCAACAACGACGTCGGGCTGGGCAACAGCGCCATCGTCCTGCTGCACGACCAAATGTTCGCCCAAGACGACCTCGCCGATTTCCTGCCCATGGTCTACAGTCAGTTCACATCCATGGGGTACGAATTCGTCACCACCGACGAGTGCTACCGCCGTTGCGTCAGCACGATCTGCACGGGCGCGGGCGGCCCTCCCGGCGATCCCGGCGTCTTTGAACCGAAGCTGTACATTGGCAGCACCACCACTGCCGCCGGCACCCGCCCGGTCAACGAGACGCCTGGCTTGTCCGCCCCGCCCATGTTGCCGCCTTCGTCCGCCCTACCCATATCGCCGGCCTCGTCCGCCCAACCCCTACTGCCACCCTACCTGACGTCCGTTGCCCTGATCGCACTCACCGTGTTGTTTATATATCCCCAATGAGCTATACGCATTCAGCAGCAGCCGTGCAGCTGATCGGTGCTGCTGCATCGGATCGGGGCTTGCGTGTTGCAGTTGCACCCACTCGAGGGCTCTGTGTGTAGTTCGCAGTTCGTGTGTGACGGGAGTGGTACCCAGGAATAGTCACAAAAGGATAATTGTCCTGCTCGGCGCTAGCAGGGAGCAGCAACCCTGCCCCAGTGTGGACCATCTGCGGCTTACATAGGGGGAAAGCCGTAAACAGGAGTGCCAGGAGGTTCTATGCGGTCTACAGCGCATGGTGGCATTGGTGCGTGCGCATCCAGCGAAGCACAAAGCCCGCACAACATCACATCGACACGATTATCAAAGAGGCACCGGTCTGGCCTCTTGCAATGCCGGACGCTGATCTCCCAGCACCAGACCAACATCTTCCGACATGACCTGTCATCTTATAGCCAGACGAGTTTGATTGACTTGGGCGCCACAGTGCAAGTGATGATTTGTGTCGTTATTGCTCTGGGAGCCGTCGAAGGCTTCACCGGCTGTGTAGTACATGGGCAGTCAGCTATCGACTACCTTCTAACCTGCCGTTGAGAGTCGCTCATTCACGACCCGCTGCTCGACTGAACAATCGGTTCTTGATGCATTACCTTGTGTAATCTGCATGCGGCCGGGTGCCTCGCGGCCTTGAGCCTGATCCCGACCTGCCCGGGGTAGGTGGTGGAATGCGATGAATGGCCGACCAAGACGGCCCGCATTAGGCCACGCGCCCTGGCGAGAAGTCAGCGTGACAAGGCGAGACAGACCAGCATGACACGTTGTTGGCCGTTGAATCATCGACCGATGGGCAGAGCAATACCATCTTCGACAACAAAGTGAACCACCTTCGCACGATGAACCACGCTCGGCTCGTGACCAGCATCACCACGCTGATGCTTGCCACGTCAGCGACAGCCTTCGATGAGGCCCGCGCGTTCTCGTCGTGCGGCCGAGACCGAAAGCTCGTTGCCCTGACGTTCGACGACGGCCCGTTTACGAGTAAGGGCGGGACGGAACGAATCCTGCAACAGCTTCGAGGCCTGGACATTCCGGCAACATTCTACGTTACGCCGACCGCCATGGGCGACAACGAGCTTGAGCTGGGCAAACGCTGCGACTTGATCAAGAGCCAGGTCGCCGCAGGACACTCGGTCCAGATGCACAGCTGGGAGCATGCGATGGTCACGCCGGACACGCCGAACGATGCCATCCTGGAAGACATTGCAAGGGTCGGCAGGTTCCTGCACAAGTGTGGAGCGAGTCCGAGCCAGTACCGGCCCCCGTATGGCGTTCTCACTGCTCGGCAGGCCGACATCGTAGGGCAGGCCGGGTTGATCGTCGCCATGTGGAACGTGTCGCCAGGTGACACGGAATCCAAGTCGCTGACGTCGCAGCAGCTTCTCAACCGGGTCATGGATGCGTTCAACAACAACGTCGGGCTGGGCAACAGCGCCGTCGTCCTGCTGCACGACCACATGTTCGTCCACGACGAGCGCGCCGGCTTCCTGCCCATGGTCTATCATCAGTTCACATCCATGGGGTACGAATTCGTCACCGCCGACGAGTGCTACCGCCGTTGCAATCGCCCGATCTGCACGGGCGCGGGCGGGCCGCCCGGCGATCCCGGCGTCTTCGACCCGAAGCTGTACGTTGGCAGCATCACCACTGCCGCCGGCACTCGCCCGGTCGACGAGACGCCTGCCCCCACACGCCCGTCCTCGTCCGCCCCGCCCATGTTGGCACCCTCGTCTGCCCCGCCCATGTTGCCGCCCTCGTCCGCCCCGCCCATATCGCCGTCCTCGTCCGCCCCGCCCATACTGCCGCTCTGCCTGGCCGTCGCCGTCATCACACTCACCGTGTTTATATATTCCCAGTGAGCTATATACATACACCCGCATACAGACTGCCCCGAAGATGCCTTCGCCGCTGACCTTCGCACGTGCCTATTTGTTGCACTCGTCCGCAGCAGTCGTGCAGATCGGTGCCGCTGTATCGCGTCGGGGAGATGGTGTGTTGCACCCACGTGTGGGTTGTGTGTAGTTCGCAGTTCGCCGTGTGTGTGTGACGTGGCTGGCGGCCTGTATGTAGCGCGTGCGCGCCACCCGTGCCCCGACCCTTGCTGTACCTATGTAGTGGCTGCACCGGCCGTTGTCTGGCGCAACCCGTTTCGTGTGTGCGGGTGATCCTTCCGTGCGCCAGCCTGTATTTCGTATTTCGTTGGCAACGGCTCAACGTGTGACATGTTGGCAGTTGACTCATCGTTTGGATATAGGTTGGGCGGTTCGGTCGTGTGATGCTGACAGAACGATACCACTCTTATTGCACGATCATCAGCAGCGAACCACCTTTGGATTTCCTTGGCAATCTGTGGGCCCATTAACGCAGACGCACGATGAACCACGTCCGGTTCGTGACGTGCGTCACCACGCTGATGTTTGTCACGTCAGCGACAGCCTTCGATGGGGCCCGCGCTTTCTCGTCGTGCGGCCGAGACCGAAATCTCATTGCCCTGACGTTCGACGACGGCCCGTTTACGGGTAGAGGCGGGACGGAACGAATCCTGCGACAGCTTCAAGGTCTGGGCATTCCGGCAACATTCTACATTACGCCAGCCGCCATGGGCGACGACGACCTTGAGCTGGGCAGACGCTGCGACCTGATCAGGAGGCAGGTCGCCGACGGGCACTCGGTCCAGATGCACAGCTGGGAGCATAAGATGATCAAGCCCAACACGACGAACGATGCCATCGTGAAAGACATTGCAAGGGTCGGCGCGTTCCTGCACAAGTGTGGAGCGAATCCGAATCAGTTTCGGCCCCCGTATGGCGTTCTCAGTGCTCGGCAGGCCGACCTCCTAGGGCAGGCCGGTTTGGTCGTCGCCATGTGGAACGTGTCGCCAGGTGACACGGAATCCAAGTCGCTGACGTCGCAGCAGCTTCTCAACCGGGTTATGGATGCGTTCAATAACTACGTCGGGCTAGGCAACAGCGCCGTCGTCCTGCTGCATGACCACATGTTCGTCCACGACGAGCGCGCCAGTTTTCTGCCCATGGTCCACCGTCAGTTCACATCCATGGGGTACGAATTCGTCACCACCGATGAGTGTTACCGGCGTTGCGACAGCCCGATCTGCACGGGCGCGGGCGGCCCGCCCGGCGATCCCGGCGTCTTCGACCCGAAGTTCTACAATGGCAGCACCACCGCCGCCACCGGCACCCGCCCCGCCGACGCAACGCCTGCCCCCACACGCCTGTCCTCATCCGCCCCACCCATACCGCCGCCCTGGCTGTCCGTCGCCGCGTTCACGCTGACGGTGTTGTTTATATATTCCCAATGAGCGGCACGCACTGCCCCGACGATAAAGTATACATTCACCGCTGCCACTTGCATGTGCCTGTTTTGGTGCTCGTCCGCAGCAGTCGTGCAGTTCGTGCAAGTCGGGACTGTGTTACAGACGGTCCGCAGCAGTCGTGCAGTTCGTGCGAGTCGGGACTGTGTTACAGACGGTCCGCAGCAGTCGTGCAGTTCGTGGAAGTCGGGGCTGTGTCACAGTCGGAGCCGATTCGGCAAAATGGACCATCGTTATGTGAGCCTGCGGGCGACGACGCCGGCGTCGTCGCCCGCCCGACAATGCGTGCCGACCACGGATCTGGTCGGGCGGGCGCGACCGAGGTATTCGGCATGGCTGCAAGGTGGACCTGTGTGCGCCCGCGCGCGTGTACCGCGCCGCGTTCTGACGGGGCCGAACGACACAGGTCGCATCTGGATATCCATCCTGATCGCGTTGTCGGTCGCCGTCGCCGCGTTCCTGGCGTTCTTCTTTGCCCCGAGATCCGTTGAGCTGTCGACCGTACAGATGAACATGGTGGATATACTGCCGTGCCGCGCACGTCCCAACCGGCTCTCACTGTTCGCAACGCCAGGAAATGTTCAAGTTCCACACCAAGACGCCGTCGATATCCACGAGGATTGTTTCGAAGCTGTCCGTGTCGAACCCGAACTTTGTCCAAGCCCAGGTGCACAGTATCGTCATTACCATGGTCTACCTGTGCAAAGAGTGTCGCAACGCAGACGGGTTGAACCTTGGCGAGCGATCCGTCGTGACCGACACGGTGTTCCCGCCGAGGACGCTCTCGGCAACGGTACACACGCCTGCGTTGCCGTCCTTCGACGTAACCTGAACGCTGTCGTTTAGCTGCCATGGACGCTCAATTTCGAATCGACGTTCGTCGACGCCAGCAGGTACGCCGACTTCCAACGCGACTTCAACTCGAATTGCACACGCGACGGCATCTACTTCATCCACCCGACCTGCCTGGCGGATGTCTCCTACCTGGGCATGCGACGGAACGTGTCGTTCCCTGCGCCCCGAACGCGAATCATTTGCGACGACCCTGTCCCGCCCGATGCCATATAACACCCGTCACCCGTTGGGCACCTGGTTACGATGTAGTATGCCGGTTTTAGTCAGGCGAATCCTGTCAGGGCGGCGAGCGCCAGCGCCAGCGAGCCTAACCATGACCCGATGCCCGGCGTTATGGGCGAACTAGACGCTGGCACTGGTTTTGTAGCCGGTTTCTGCTGTGGTGGCGGCGCTGCCGGCGGTGGCAGGCCTGGAGCCATCGCTGTTCGTTTGCCCAGCAACGAGGCGACGATGTCGAACTTCAGCAGGCCCGGGGCAGCAATTATGAGCGCCATGGGCAGCAGATACTGGCTGTGTGCGGGCGGTCGGAGACTGTTGACGTTGAACAGGCAGCGAACGACGCCGAACGCAACGGCCAGCATGCCGCCGACGATCTTCCCGATGATCCAGGCGGGCCCGAACTCGACGAGGAGCCTGACAACGGCAGGCGACAGGAGCACATGAATGCCGATCAGCAGGAGCACGGTGGCCTGATGGCCAATGGCCGTCACCAGCAGAGCCACGTTGGCCACAGCCGCCAACATCGACGACGTTCCTATAACGAGAACGACGTTGATCGCACCCGCGTGTTCGCTCGCCATCAAACCCATCAGCCTGGGGAGCGCACTAACAGCCGTGATCGGCGACGAGAATGGCGACGGCGTTGCTGGCCAGGTCGCTGGCGCTCGTCGACGACTGGGCGACCATCGCGCAGCGTCTGTATGGGCTGTCGGCGACGTTAAGCGGCCTGTGCCACCGGATCGGGCTGCTGTCGTCCAGCGCAGGTCGGCCGCTGGGTGATTCGTCGTTGCCGGATGCAATCTGACAGTGTGTGTTTGTGTGGCAGGCGAGAGGTACCTGGGCGATCTGGCCGGCATCGACGGGATCCTGCCGGCGCTCGTCCTGGCGCATGCCGATCAGATCCAGCTGGTCACGTCGGTGGTGCATACGACGATCACGGTCGAGTTGCAGGCGTGCTTGACCGGCATGGACGCCTGCCTGTCCCGAGCCGTCACCCAGCGCCTGCCGATCGACGCGCAAGCCGACGTCCATACCCTCGGTTCGTCGCGCGAATCGTCATCGTTGTTTTCATTGCCCATCGAAGTCGTGTGCCCAGTGGCCATGTACCAACGTGAAGCGGTCCGCCTGAGGGCGTCGCTTGCCAAGCTGGTCGACGGTCGCGATCGTCAGGACTGGCGACAGATGCAGAGCGTTGCCGACGGCCTGCCGGAGACATCCGTCGACGATCGATACGGTAGGCGGGCGCCGGCTCTGCCCCTGAATAATCGGGCGCTAACTCGTCGTGCGCGCCAGTTGATCGCCTGCGCCTGCGCCTGGCGTCCTCATAGGTATTCACCTGCCGCTGACGGCTGCGAACGTAATATAATTAGGGTGATGGACGCTTCCCGACGCGGTGCTGGGCGCGACACGTCACCACCAGATGTTATCGGTAGTGTGCCAGGCAGATCAGGCAGCGCCCGGGGCGCGGTAGGTTGCCCTGAAGCGATCCGACCAGGTGGCGCGCAGCGTTGGCGGGCAACGCGTGTGGAGTGGGCGCCATCTGTGAGCACAACGAAGTACTGGCTTGCTGGCGCAACTGATAACAACCTGACGTGTGTCTGTGTAGTGGACTGATACGAAACGACCGGGGGAAGCGCGGGCGCTAGTACGTATCGACGCGGACGTAGCTGGGGATCTTGCCGTTGGCGACGAGGCTGCTGGACGCGTTGAACGCCTTGAACGTGAGGCGGCTGTGGAACGCCTCCAGGTCCCGCCCGTTGCTGATGTTCGCCGGGCTCTGCATCTTGAAGAACGCGAACGTCACGTCGATAACGTGGTCCTTGGGGTGCAGATGGCCGGTCGTCCCCATACCAAACAAGCTGACCTGCGCGATGCACGTGCTCTCGACCATGACGTCGATGTGGCCCTGGGCCTGCGTCGACATGACCTGCGGGACCATCAGCAGGACGTGCGCCTTTGGCGGCAACGCACGTCGTTCCGTCCGGGTCAGGTACCGATCGGCAGTGACCATTGTCGTCGAGTTCACCACCGTGGTGATCATCGTCGACCGCTGCACCAGCGCCGACCCGTTCGCCAGCATCTGGACGCCCGTCGTTGCTGTGTTCGCCGACACCACAGACGGTGCCGACTGCGCCACGACCGGCTGCGATGCAGATGGCGACGTGGCGGCAGGTGGTGTGCGCTTCCTCGCAGCGTCGTCGTCGTCTTCAACGGGCGTACGCTGCCAGCCGGACAGGTCACGTACGACGGTCAGGCTGTCGAACGACCCGGTGCCGTCAGTCAGGGTCAGGTTCGCCATGGACGCGTACGAAACGTTGGCATGCGTCGTCTGCCACCGGTAGCAGATGCGATCGGTGTTCACGTGGACGGCCCACTGACAAACAGTCAGACCACCGCTCAACGGGACGAACGCGCAGTCTGCTTACGAAGAGTGGGTCGTAGGCGGCGTAGTCGAGGTCGCCCACTGCGAGATGCAAGCGACGTTAGTGGAATTGCACGGGAATCCTACCCCACGAACGTACTGTCGCCGCCGATGCTGGTCTGTACCAGGCACTGAGCGTCTTCAAGAACGGACGAGAAGTCGCCGAAGGTGCCCCGTGACAGCGCCAGGGCCTCGGCGTCGGCGAGCTGCCCGGTCGGGAACTGGTTCATGATCCTCCGGGTCGTCGTCGTGCCAGCCGAGGCCGGCTTGCGGCCGCCCAGCAACGGGTTCGGCCAGACGTTGCCGCTCATGTCCGTGTAATTCAGGTCCAGGTAGGCCTGCGGGACCGGGTCACTGGCGCTGTCCCAGAAGGGCATCGTCGTCCCCAGGGCTTGCTCCATACGCGCCAGCGCCCGACGATTCCACACGAGGCCTGCGGCGGGCCCATCTGGGCTGAACGCGGCATGGTCACCCGCGATCTTCTCGAAGGCCCCGGTGGCGAGCGCCATCCGCATACGATCCCGGAACATGCACAGCTGGTCGCCGGACATCTCGTTCACGTTCACGCGCGCGTGCATCGTCATCGCCGACGTCAGCGCGGCGCCAGCGCACACAATCGTCACGATCCGCCTCATCATCATCACGCAGTCGTGTTGTTCGCGTGGCCTGCCCAGACGCAGATCGAATTCGTTGTGCCGAGGGGGAAGATACAGAGTGCAGCGACGGTGCGCTGCACCGTGACGGCGTCAACTGCAGCTCGCCGCCCCGTGACGGTGTCAACTGCAGCTCGCTGCTGCGCGTGACGTCATGGCTGCATTCCCCACCACAAAAACCGCGCGACTGCACCAGCGGCTGCTGCCGGATGATCCGGTCGCAGCGCCTCGTGCAGACGGTGCGGGTCAGCGATCGCCTGTCGGTCGGCGTCCTGAAGGTGCTTCGCGACAACTACGCGTACGTGGTGATCGGGGGCGGTGGACGGCACCGCGCCGTTGTGGATCCCGGCGATCGGATCGACCTGCAGCCGGCGCCGACCGCCATCTGGCTGACGCACCATCACGACGATCATGTCGGCGGCGTCGTCGATCTCGGACCCGATATCCCGGTGTGGGCCGCCTTCGCTGGACGCCACGTGCCGTTCCACGTCGAGCATTCCGTACGCGCGGGCCAGACGTTCGCATTCGGTAGTGACGAGGTCGGTCAAGCGACCAAATGCCAACGGGGTGAACCCCCCTAACGCCCGCTAAGCGCTGCCGCTAGGTTCGCGTGATTGACGTGTCCGGGCACACGATGGACCACGTCGCGTATTACGTCCCCGGTGCCGTGTTCTGCGGCGACGCCCTGTTCAGTATGGGCTGCGGGCGCGTGTTCGAAGGCAGGCCGGCGGATTCGATGGCGGCGCTCCAGCGCCTGGCCTCCCTGCCCGAGGACACGCTCGTCTTCTGCGGCCACGAGTACACGGATCGCAATGCAGAGTTCGCGATGACCGTCAATCCGACGAACGAAGCGCTGGCGGAGCGCATCAGTCAGGTTCGCGACCTGCGGCGCAAGGGTCTGCCGACGATCCCGACGACGATCGCCATGGAGAAGGCCACGAACCCGTTCCTGCGCACATGGGATAATGAAATTCGAACCAGTCTGAAGCTGGGCAGCGAAGCCAGCGACCTCGCTGTGTTCACCGCCCTCAGAAAACGAAGGAACTGGTTCTAACAATGTCACGTGTCACATTTACACCGGCAACGGACTCGTGTACGTCTCCATTTCAGGTTATCGTTTCCGTATCTCGACGATCTCGCGTATGTTTGACTGGCCATCTTCGAGGGTGGCGATCACGGCACCGTGCAGAGCCCCATCCGCCTGATTCACCGTATCGAGGAACGCTTGAACGGAACCGCCCACCCCAAAGTAGTACCTGCAACGAGGTCAACACGGCGCGACACTTATTCGCGCAAACGGAGACGCACGTCTTGGCGGCCACGAAGGCGATTCCGTCACGTTTCAAACAGCGGTCTATCATGCGCACGAGGCTCGGGTACGTGGCCGCTGAATACCTAACCGCACACGCAACCTAATGTCATTTCGTGCATCGGTGCACGTCGCGAGTGGATAGAACGTTACAAGGTGTCGCAGGAGAATACCATGTCAAATTGGCCATCGGCACAGGCCGCACTGACAAGCCGGTCGTCGCGCCAGTCGCCAGCGAGGAAGCGCGCGCCGCGCAAACATCGGTTGGCCGAAGCATTCGGAATCGTCACGTGCTGCAGGACGGACGCATTGAGGTCCTACACGTTGCGTCAGCTGCCGCGCGATGCCACCACGAGGCGTTCCATCCGAACCTGGAACACAGCGCGAGCAGCTCCATGTGACAACGCGAATATGCCCGGGAGGCCATGGCCACACCCTAGGTCCATGACCTGCATGCCGGATAGGTCGACAGCATTGGCTTGCAGGTACTGCACTGCAGCAGCAGCAGCAGCAGCAATCAGAAAGGTGGCACTGTTCCTTGAATGGCAAGGCCAGCAAACCTACCGAGGTCCACCGCGCACTCCCACAACTTGAACCCGCCTTCGTACACGTTTGGAAGCAGGTCAGACGCATGCAGCAGCGCCTTCAGCGATGCATACTCGTCGGATAATTGTCGCCTGTCAAAGACGGTCTGGCGAAACTCCCAGCTGGCAACTCGCACGACCTGCGACGGGGCAGACGTCGACGTCCTATTCGGCGGAGCGACCTCCTCGAAATGCGCCACGAAAGCGCCCGCCGCAGGACTGCCTTGCACGGCCTCTACTCGGTCGTCGTCGTCGGCGGCGTCACCGAACCCGAACCTGAACGATGACGCCATGCCGCACCGGCAGACTGCTGCGATCCGTCCTGCAGATTGCGTGGCGCGCGCGCCCTTGCGCACGCTATAAATAGAGGAGCGCGACCAGAACCCTGACATGGTCGTGGGCAGCGCCCGGGGATGCGAGAGGTACGATGACAATATTATAGGTGGTAGGCAGCGGCGTTCACCAGCCTGCTCGAGGTACTGGAACACCGGGGATCAGGTCAGGTCGACGGCGGTGAAGGGCGACGTGTTGTTCCCGAGGGCGATGTCGTCCAGGAACGAGGTCGAATTGTGGAACGTGGTCCCGCCGAGCAGGAACTGGCAGTCCCTGTTGTCCTTGTTGATCTGGGCGATGCACGCCGCCTCTTCATACGTCGCACCGCCGACAATAAAAATGAACCTGCAGGGACAGACGCTCAACATTGCCCATTTCGTGTCCAGTCAGGTCCACGCGACACCGTACACTTGTTTCGTCGAGTGCTCCAGTTGAGGATTGGAACCAGCGATGGGGAACTCCGTTGTCTTGAGGCGCCCTTTCCGGATAGCATCCGCTGTCCGCGCCAGGAGAGGGTCGTGCTGGGTAAATATGTTCTACGTTGCCTCGGGCGTCAGCAAAGCACTGGCAGTTGCCATACGCGCGCAGCAAACCTCGACACCCTTGATGCCGGATGACAGCAGATTCGTCGCCTTCGCAAATATGTCCTTGTTCAGGTACAGGTCTTGGGTACGCACAGAGCTTCCCGCGTATCGCAGAAGCTGACTGACGAGCGCCACACGGCTTCGGAACTGGTCGAGGAGTCAGTTTGCGATCAACTGCGGCGGATGGTGTGGACGTATTAGATCACAGTTTCGTCGGTTGACCGGTCCCGAAGCAACGATAAGCATGTGGCGGTGTCGTTCTGCTCCTGCTCATACCGAAGCGCATACAGGCACACAATTCGAAGTTTGTCTTCGTCATGGAACTTGGGATCCTACGCGCAGCATGTAAGTAGACTATGCCACGGCCACCAGCAGCAATACCTTGATTGTGTCGAGAACACTTCGCAGGGCCTGCGTGTGAGAGTGCTCGCAGGACAAGGACTGCTGGATGGCAGACAGTTCCATTAAGTTCCGTTCCTCGACAATACGGGAAAGCTCAGACACGAGCCCAACATGTTTCGACACTGGAGGAACGGTTCAGACAGCCCATCCCCGTCTGGGCTGTGCTCACGCGACATCGTTACCGCTGGTACTTTCGGCAAGGTACTCAGAGTAGTTCTCCACAAACCGCTGCATTGCTTCGATCGTATCAAGCTGACGGTCAGTCTTGGTCTTCTTCTGATATCCTTGAACCATCGCCCTGACGGCAACGCCCAGGTCTCCAAAGTTCAGAAGCGCACTTGATTTGTAGAAGGCGTCATCGTCGCCCAGGACAACTTCCTATATAACACGGATTCTCCGGATTCAAACAGGATACGATGCCACATGGACCTTCACGGTTACCTTCTTGCCGACCTTGCCCTGCTTGTCTTCTTTATCCCTGATAGAGAGGCGATTGTTGTGCATACCAATCACTTCGTGGAGAATTGATCTGAACAGTGAGTGCTTCAATTGTGCTCCACCAGCAATCTCATGGGCGCCCAACCGACCTGTAAGTCCACTGCATAAGCAGCGGCGTGACCGGATCCTCTCTCCGATCGAGAACCAATAGCAATGGGCGGACGTTCGAGTCGCTGCCAAACGAGAACAAATCCCGCTGCCCAGCCATCACCTGTTCGACCCTCTTCGCGATTCTATCGCATAACGGCGAAGATCCTAGGACAACGTTAGCTCTCATGCCTCCGGTCCTCCGACGAGGTCCCAATCAGTTCCTGACCTTGGTACCGGACGACAGGCCTTGTTTTCAGCGATAAAGCCAAGGATAGCAAGCTATCGCATATCCGGTTAAATTTGGCGTTCTCAGCATCTCCCCAGCTGTCGCCAAACAGGCTGAACGTCAGCGGCATGTTCACAGAGAACAGATCGCTTCCGATTGCGAAATAGTCTGCATAGTACTCATGAACCTGCGTGTACAGAGACGCACAAGGTTCAACGCAGAGACCCACCAGCTTGTCCTCACATGGGTACCTCTTTGACAAGGTCGTACGCGTCTGCTTCAGCCAGGTCGCGAAGCATCTCCCGTGGCAAGATGTTGCTGAAGACTACGACCAGGTCAGAAATATAACGCCGAGCGCACCGACGTCAACGACGCACAAAGGTGGAACTCTTGGTACTGGGGGTTCTTCAGCAGCCCTTTCAGCAGGCCGATATTGGGCATTGTCGGGCGGACAAACACGACCGCCTTCAGATGCGACATCATCTCCTTCGATTTCGCATCAATCCTCTCGACAATGTAGACGCTGTTGTCCAGCGCCAGCGTCTGCGTATAGGCCAGGCCGACGATGCCGCTCTGCCCGCCCACCCCCGCGTGTCAGCGCCGCCATCGACGACGCCCAAACCCGCCGATTACCGTCTCCTGGTCCAATATGAGCGATTTCATGCCCTTGACGGACGGCAGCGACACCATGCGCTTGACGTAGTCGGCGACGGCATCGGTCAGCGTCATGGCCGTCGCCCGTTGTGGTCGTCTCCTGAACAAAATATAGTCCGCGCGGGCACCGCTTCTCCCCATCGCCGTGTTGTATATTATACTCCAGATGGGGCTGCACTACCTACATAGGCAGTCGATCCACCCGATACGAGGGGGTGTCCTCGTCCGCACCGATGCCCGGGTAGTGTGGCGAGCAGTGTATATGAGATCGCCAGATGTGCGCGCCCCTATACGTCAGGTTTAATGGGGAACGCTTCATCGGACCCTCGCTTGCGTGGCGTTATCGATCCGGGGTGCGATCCCCTGTCTGCTGTTACTGTCTCACCAGTGAGGCCTGCCTCCGCTGCGATGCGCTCACCGCTGCTCTGCGCCGGAACAGCAACGTGGTCGTCGTCGGGGAAGGGTGCAATGCAGGCGGTGGGCTCGAGCGTGGCACGTCGGAACAGGTGCTTCAGGAGGTCGGGAGGACCGGCAGCCGCAGTCCCATCCCGTGCTGACGGAGGCAGCGCTTCGATGTACGCCGCCCATGACACCCAGTTGATGTCGTTCGACGTGTACAGCGGATGGTTCGCCTTCAGGGCGTGGCTCCTGGCGCGGATAACGTCGGCCGGTGGGTGCCCATCAGGAGGCCGATCCCCAAGTCTGCCAACGCCACCGAGCAGGTCGTGTTCGAACGTCGACCACGACATCCAGCTGAAGTCGTCTGCTGTGATATCCCGGCGACCGAGCCGATCAGACTGATTCGCCGATGGCGGTGGGGATTCGTCTCGTGAGACGACAGGGTGAGGTCCGGGATCAGAGGGAGGTGGCCGACAACGGTCGTCACTCTGCAGGGTCGCTTTGAACCTGGCGAACGACAGCGCCGAGTCCACGGCGAGCGAGTACCGGAAGACGGTGACAACCGCCCTGTGCATACCCGTCCGACCAGCCGACAACCTCTTGCTGAGGGTGCTTGGCGACAGACCCTCGTCGCCGCGCGCCGGTGTCACCAGGACGAACTTATCGATATCGTCCCGAGTCGCCGGACGCGGCGCCCACGACATCCGACGGTCGTGGTCCACGACCACCTCGTGCCTGATGTAGCGCGCCGCTATGGACCAGACCAGCGCCACCGGATCGTGTACGTTCTGGCGGACGGCCACGCCGAACGTCGACGACGCCTTGTGCTGGCCCTTGTAGTCGCAAACGCGAACAGTGAATCGAAGCATCCGATCGCGCGCGGGCACGCCGGCGCGACGTGCAAGGCCAGGTCGTGGCGACGGCGACCCGCAGGCATTGTCGACGTCCGCGTTCGCGTTGATGAGCTCCTCGCAGGCTCTGTCGAAGACGTCCTTCGACGTGATCGATGTCGAATACCGGTAGATGGTCAGGTTCACGGCACGCTCATCCTGCTCTCGCAGGACGACCATGGACGACGCGAGGCGCGACAGCAGGCAGGGTGCGCCGCCGACCGGATCGTAGATCGTGACGAACCTGTCCAGGTCGGCGGCGCTCGGCTCGTCGTCGCCCCATTCCATGGACCCGTCGTCATGGACGACGATCTCGCGAACGACGTACTCCCTCGATTTGGCCCGGACCTGGGCCAGGAGATCGTCGGCGCCGGCGTACTCCACGTGCCAGGACGCCTGCGCCACCGCCTTGCCTTTCTTGAAGTCGCGTACATGAATATGGAATCGCAGCGTCGAGGTGCGGACGGCCAGCCCCAGCAGGCGACCCGATTCGCGAAGGTCGCGGGTGACGCGCGCGTACACGTCAGCGGTGCGGACGGCGCGCGAGTACCGGAAGACGTTCATGCGGAACGACGGGCGCGTTTCGTTCCGGAGGACGGGCGCCAGCAGCAGCTGAGAAGGGCTGTAGAACCGGTACGAACGATGGGCGTCCCAGAACGTCACGAACCTGTCGATGTCGCCTTCGTTGAGGTCGGCGGCCGGGCGCCACGTTAGCGTGGCGTCCCTGTCGTCGACGGCCGCCTCGCCGACGACGTCCTGCAGGGCTTTCGCCCAGAGCTTCGACAGCAGGTCCCGCAGGTCGGCGTACTGTATAACGAGCCAGGTGTCGGCCGGCGGCGACGCCCGCTGGCTGACGAAATCGCGGGCAATGACCGTGACGCGAAGCGACTTCGGCGCCGGAGCGCCCCCACGTGGCCCTCCGTCATCGTCGTCATCCGTCGGACGCGGCGGCGTGGCGCGGTCGCGCGACGAATTGCGCGCGACGTCCAGCATTGGTACTATGCAGGGGACGCGGCCGCACAGCACCCGCCGGCGTCGACCTGTTCCCCGTGCAACTGGTCACACAGCGCTGGGGCTTGGGCGCGCGGAGACACCGCTGTGTGTGCAGGTCAATATCGGTTGATTGGGGGGCCAGCGGCAACCCGAAACGAAGGTGTGCCTCGACCGTTTCGTTGTATTGCGGGGTCAGCGCCTCAGCGGTGGACCAGCCCAACGGAAGTCCCGACCTCTGGGCGCTCTGAACGTCACAGCAGAACGCGGTGCCCGCCTGGATTTGACCCTTGTAGTCGCGAGGTCGAACGGTGGAACGGACCACATACGTCGGCGGTGATCGCGATGCGGTGCGGCACGAGGAGAACCGCCATCACCGACGATGCTGCGACCCCTGGGGTTTCTGCAAAGAGAAGTGCGGTAACGGGTGGTTCGTGAGACATAATAAACTCTGCTGTGGCGTGTTCTGCAGGACGAGGGTGTCCGCACAAAGTCGAGCAAGGCGCGTTGCCGGTGCCGGCAAGGGATTCACGCCGCACGTTTACGTATCGCAGAGACAGGTGGAACTTTCCGTGCTTAAGATTCCTTGTCGACCAGGGCACGGGTGAACTCCCCATCGTTGTCGGCGTTCTGCTCGTCAAGACATTTGAGCATTACGCCGGCAACGATGAGGAGTTCATCCATGCCTGGTCAACAAGATAGGTTAAACACGGAAAGGCCCACATGTCTATCTGTCTCCCCCGGAATCACCACGCGTCATCGATCGCGTCAACGGCAGAAGCCAGGACGGGCAAGCACAGCGAACAAATGAGGATGGGTTTATGTACAAATGGATGCTAACTGGACAGGGGACAGGGTGGACGTGTGACACGACGACGGACGGTCTCCATGCCGACTGTTGCGATGACGCACCGACATGGGAAGAGCGCTCAGCAGCTGATCGCCTTCAGAGACCCAGTGCGCTTGAGTGCCTAGACGGGCGAGGTCCCCCTGTGGGGCGCCTTCTGGGTTAGTGACGATCGCCCTACTCAGGCACAGACACCGTCAGACAACGAACGCACATCAGTCCTGCAATTGCATACGGAGACGTCGCCTGAATCGGCAGAAGCAGAGGTCCAGCTGCGTCCTGGGTTTGCAATCCGGCACCGATCTGCGATGCGATAGGTATCAGCAACCGAGCGCGCGCGCACCCCCATCACAGCTAGCTGGACTTGCCGGTCCAGGCGTGCCCGTGTCGTCGCGCGCACCCGACTGTGAGTCCTTGGACGATGCGCTCGCCTAATGCAACGTCGTTCCCACGTCAGACGTACGGGTCGGAACCGACATCGGCTCGCCGCCTATCATACCGCCTCTGACGTTGCTGTCGGGTTCTCTTCCGTTGCCTGGTCCGCAATGAAACGTCAGCATTGGAGATCTGTTGCATCGCCTGGTGCTGCCGTACCTGAAGGTAGGAGACCGCCAGCGTCAGTTTCTGCTGACGAGACAGGCCGCCCGCAGGATCCCGGCGAGTCATCAGCGCGATCAGCGAGGCGCGCGGGTCGCCAGCTGTACTGCTCTGGTCGGGGCACTTCCCACCGACGGTAACTTGGGCGCTGTCCCCAGCCCTGTTCGAATCAGATCGTCAGGGCCCTCCAGGCGGCAGGCGACGTCCTGCGTACCGGTGCGATTTGGACTGGGCTTGTGACGATCGTCGCGATCGCGACACCCACCGACGGACTGGAACAGAGAGGTCAGCGGTCACCTGTCAGTACGGGCACCGTTGCCGGGACGGACGTACGCGCTGCCCCTGCGCCGAACCGAGCACGTAGCGTCGACCAGAACCCCATGCCGCCACCGAGCAAACGCGCGTCCACGAACTGACCGACCTGCAACTCAACTGGGCCGGCGTAACGTACCCTGGGATCGACCGATCGAATCTAGGTACGGTACGGGACAGTACGTACCTAGACTCGGTCGGTCGACCACAGGGGTACGCTTGTCGATCCCTACCAGACAGGTATGTACCGTATCTAACCTGGATATCTGGGTCCTCGCCGGAGGATGGCTTAGTCGCTGCGAATCATCGCTGCTGAATAGCCATGCATCTCGTCCTCCCGAGGAAGCCCAATGCAAGTTGCGAATGAACGAACAGCGGCCACGACGATTCATCTTGTGACCCGTTGACATGCGGCCCGATGCTGCAAGGGATCCCACTACGTCCCGGGAGGCTCTTGCCCCGACGTTCGGCAAAGGGATTGTAATATTAACTTGGATGGTTCAGTACCGCATCGGGACGAACTTCACCTGGTAGTTCGGCATGTCCATGGGCGCCTTGGTATCCAGGTTGATCATCTGCATCTTGAACTGATCGTTGACCTTGTCCAGGTCACAGTTGTCGAGCAGCTGCGCGTGCGGGATCGTCACATCCATGTACCGGTCCATCGTGTAGAACATGCCTGCCCAAACGTGCTGCGGTCAGTCGGGGTGTCATCCATGCGGTCGCCAGCAGACCGACCCGAATTGCCCATGCCCAGGTTGTAGAGGATGCCGATACGGGTGCCTTTCATGTACGCGTCTATACGGGTCGGCGGTCGCGTCGACTGGACGTCCTTGATGATGCAGACGACACGAGCGGTGGCGCCGCGCTTCTGCGACCCCAGCATCTGCGACTTGTCAATCTGGCTGTCTTCCAGGTTCATCGGGATCTGCAGGCGCGACGGCGATGGATCCGAATAGTTCGCGATGAAACGTCGCTCCATGACGTTCAGCTCGGGAGCGGGCGGGTCCACTGCATCAGTGCCCTCCTGCACACCACCACCCGCCTGCGATTCCGCTGACGCTGAAGGCGCCGCCGCCGGTGCCACCGGGTCCGCGCTTCCCGTCGAGATTGCAATCGGCTGCGTCGTGGGCGGCGAAGTGACGATCCCGGGCTGCATCGTTGTGTTCGTACGGTTGCCCCCATGCACTTTGCCGTTTGCCGTCTTGGTCGCGTTGCCGGTCGCGTTGCCGGTCGCGTTCTTGCCATGCGATGCCTGCGAGGCCGGCTGTGTCCCGTTCCCGTTCTTTGGTGCCTGCGTTCGGACCGCAGGTGGGAACTTGGGCGCCGTTGGTTTGGGGGTGGTTCGCCTTGGCGTTGGTGGCGGCGTCGTCCCAGTTGGAATCGGCAGGCCGGCCTTGTCGACCGTCCCGACACTCTCCTCCCTCGTTGGGTCGTTCTTCCCGACCTTCATGTCGGGAGCGCCGCGCATCCAGCCGGTCAGGTCCTTGATCTGGTCGTCGCCCGAGAACGTGCCCAGTGAGTCCTGCGAACGTCATCATCAGCCGGCATGGAACACGGTGCCGCAGGAGGGATCGCAACCTGCAAAGGCCCACGTGCCTCCTCCGGGTACATGGCGAACTTGTTGACCAGCTGCCATTGCCACCAGATACGATCGACATTGTTGTGGTTCAACCAGAAGATCGGATCGAACGCAGAGTAGTCGAGCGTGTTCACTGAAAACGAAGACGCTGAGTACAGGTCGTCGCCGGTCCAAGCCAATGCAGAACGTACTGTCCCCTCCAACGGACCCATGTACGTCATTGTGTGCACCCTCCAGGGCTGCTGACATTTCTTCAAAACTCTCCCGCGTGATCGTCAGGGCTTCTTGATCAGCCAGCGACTTGAACGGGAAGTCGGCGTTCATGTCTCGTTTCGTCATGCCATCACCTGCAATGACCCAGTTGGTTAGCGTTGACGTCGTCGTCCGCACTATGCAGAAGGGATCACCTGCTTTCGGCCCGGCCAGGAGCGGGTTGGCCTGGACGTTGCCCTGGGCGTCGACGTAGGTTGCGTCCAGAAGCGCTTGAGGGATGGGCCCAGTGGTCCAGTCCCAATAGGGCAACGGGACGCCGAGAGCGATTTCCAAACGCGCGATGAATCGTCGATGCCATGGCAGGAATTTCTTCGAGCCGTGTGGGCAGAACGAATGAGGGACGCCGTGGTCGCCGGCAACGGCAACCCATTGGCCGTTCTGCTGCAGCGTACGAACGGCGTCCCGAAACCGGGTCAGTTCATCGGGACTTAGGTCGGCCAGGTTCTTCCTGGGGCCAAGTTCACCATCAGCAATGGCAACGATGGCCGTTAGAACGACACCAATCCAGAGCGGTGCGGCTGCCGGTAGGTGCATGTCGCGGTTAGGTAATATGGTTTAGCTGGCAGGCCGCCGTCCCTGCAAATGGCTCGTTTAGGGTGTGCCCCCAGCAATCAAAAGGCGTGGGTCATCGATATCATCCATGTTGACACACACTGCGAACATTGCTCGTCGTAGTGGAGTCACGACATGCAAGCTGAAGCAAATTCGTGACCAACCGCGTTGGCTGTGTCAGTGGGGTCACCGGTTCAGATTTCAGGCCGGGAATTTGGCGCGCGCCCCCATCCGCTCTACGTGACGATCGGAATCTTGGGCTCCGTTCACCATGCCATATCCAGTAAATGTTGCTCTTCGTGTTGGCAGCGGCGCTGGCGCCATGGTCGATGGCGTGCCCCTGTCCAGACGTGCAGCGGGTCACCGACGCCTCCCTCGACGGCCAGGTGATCCGCTTCCAGGTTGCTGCCGGCGCTGGCCTGCAGCAGCCCGCCTGCATTGATGTCGTGGGGGGATCGCCGGTCGCGCCCGGCGCCCAGCTCAACCTGTGGGCGTGCCAGTCCTCCTGGCCATCGCAGCAGTTCACGATCAAGGCCACGTTATCACCTGGCGTCTACCAGATACGCGCTGGAGCCGCATCCGCAAACCTGTGCCTCGACGCAGGGACAACGACTATCGCGAACGGGCAACGCCCGACCATAGGAGTCTGCTCAGACGAGGCGGTCGCCCAGCGATGGATACTGGACGCGTCCAATCCAGCCGGGTTTCGCGTCATTGCTGCTGGGACGTGCTTCGTCCTGGACCTATACCAGCAGTCGCTGTCTCTTGGGACTCGCATCCATCTATGGTCAGTCAGCAGCGCCAGCACCCAGCTCTGGAACGACGCGTCCCCGTCCCGCTCACCGGCATCCTCTGACGCCGACCTGGCAACGTGGGCGCACGCCAAAGTCGACACGAACAACGTCGGCGTGCTGGCGTCGCCTAGCGCCGTTCGCGGTTCGTCGTTCTACAAGGTGTCCGTCGCCAAGCGATCGTCACCCGTTCTGAAGTACAGCGCGTTCGTGTACGCTGCGTTGCCAAGGTCGGGCGGCCCTATGGTCGGTAAAGAGGACGGCGCCGAAACGAACGGGCAATCGTTTCACTGGTGCACGATCCCGCACAACGTCGACCTGTTCGTCGACGTGACGTTCCTGCAAGGGCGCCTGACGTCGACCACGAACGTCACCATTCGCCCAGCGCGGTTTCAGGAGTCCCTCGCGACCTACGTCCTCGACCAGAGCACGTTGCGGGTGGCCATCCCCAGCCAGGTCGGCGGCATTCGCATCTCCATCGAGCTCAACGGCGCCAGCCAGTGGGTGTCTCCTGGCGGGCAGGTCGAACCCACGCAGGCCTTCATGCTGTTCACCATGCCATACGATCTCGGCGCCGCCAGCAGCCCGATCTCAGCGAACGTGCCGTACACCAGCGTCGCCCCGGGCGCGTCCGTCGACTTCACCACGATCCAGACACAGGCGATCGTGTTCCAGGCGGGCCTGTACCGCCTGGGCGCAGGCGCCCAGGCGAACCTGTCGCCCAACGTGAAATGGGTCCACCTGGCGCCGGGCGCCTTCGTCAGGGGCGCCTTCGTCTTCAACGCGCCGGCCGGGTCCAAGCTGCGCATCACGGGCGTCGGCGGCGTCATCTCCGGCGAGGAGTACGTGTACGAGGCGGACACGCGCAACGCGAACTTCTCGCAGAACACGCAGGCCGACTGCTACGCGACCTGCGTGATCATGCTGCGCGTCAACAATGCGAACGGGGGGACTTTGACCATTCGAGGCGTGACGGTCAGCAGCCCGCCGTACCATTCGTTCGTGGCGTTCCCGGACGGGGCCAGGATGCTGATGCAGGTGGAGTACTACCACCAGGTGGCGGCCTACTACTGGCAGACCGATGGCCTGGAGCTGTTCTCCTCGCCCGTCGCCGGGGCGGTCACCACGATGCGATGGTCGTTCTTCCACTCGAACGACGACGTCATCAAGGTCTACTATTCGAATCTCGTCGTCAGCGATATCGTCGTCTGGAAAGGGTTGAACGGGCCTGTCATCCAGTGGGGCTGGGCGCCACGAAAGATTTCCAACGTGAGTCTAACGCGGATCGATGTCATTCATAACCGGATGCAGTACGACAACCACAACCTGTGCCTGATCAATGCCGCCAAACACTACATCGATTCGTATCGGGCGGCGAATTCAGGAGCTGACGGATCCATGATCGTTGCCAACATTTCCATTACCGACCTGCGCGCTGAAGGCAAGGTGCCGTGCACGATGCGCATCTACCCGCTAACAACATTGATTGGCCTGAGGATCACAAACCTGCACATCGACGATTGGGTTGATTCGGCGCACCTGGTCTCGAACGACCTCGCGGTACAATCGGGCGTGAACGGTGCGGCTAACGGGTACATTGCCGACGAGGTGTCGCTCTCGGGCGGTCCTGCTCCTGGCCAAGGTATCCACCTGACTGCCTATACAGTCGGAGATAAGGTCGTCGTCAAGAACGTCGACGGTACCGGCACGTACAATTCAGCGGGTCGCCTGCCCTGGTTCAGCGCGTACTGGGGCAAATGGAACGCATCGGCATCTGCATGAGTGCCCCCTGACGATGTACGCCTAGTACGCCGGGATTCCATCCAAATTATACATACATACGTCTTTGCCATTGCGCGCACGTTGAATCATCATGGTGGAGGTTAGGTCCATCAGTTAGCGAACCTGGCCTTCCCCGGGGTCTACTACATGACAGCGAGCGGGGGGACGAGCTTCCCTTCATCAACCGACCGGCGCCATGCTCGACGGCAACCGCTTCCCAGCCCGCACCCTGGCTTCAGGGGGCGTTTGCCTCTGGTTTGTCCCCAAACGTGTACATGGATTTCGCTATTGATAGCGATCCCCACCATGGCGCATCTGGCGGCCTGCGGCCAGTACATTTGCGTCCGCTCGGGGGGTGGGGGGGGGGGGGGGGGGGCGGACGCCGATTCATTGTTGAAAAAGCGTTGCCAGCATGCGACTCGTATATGTCGTCGTCATCGTGACCGCTGCCATCCTGGATCTCGCCAACGGCGGCAACTGCTGCGGCTGCTTCATGATTGATACGGAAAGCATCGCAAGTTCTGAGTCGTCGACGTCGAGCGTATACAGCCCCGTGCCGACATCGCAAGCGAGTCCCCCAGCACCTGCTTCAGTGAACCACCCTGGTGATACAAACACGACCCTGACAGGACATAGACGCGCCCGCAGAACCCGCAGGCAGCGAGGTTCAACCCGGGGCAGGCCGGTGTCGTCACGTAGCCAAGATCCGGCGCAGCGACCAGGAGTACTTGAACGCCGCGACAGCCCCTGTATCGTCTTCGTAGAGTACTGAGCCGCGAATCCAATGACGTATGCAATGAAACGAACTAATCAATGATTGGCCAGACGAAATTGGAGCCGTGTGTGGGTACGCAGGGAGCACCTCCTGCTGCGCCTGGATACAGCGGCTGCTGGGTGCCCGCCGCCGTCCCACACGCTCCGAGTCTCCGTCCAACCTTGATCGTCGTGGGACGCCCGTGCAAGCGGCGTCGTCAGTTGTCGCGAACTAAGCGGGCCGCCGTGGATCGCGACGGCACGGGCGCTGCTAGCGCTCATGTCGTCGACAAATCGGACAATGCGCACGTCGGCCAGGCCGCTGCGGCACGCGCGACCGACTATGACAGTTACTACGACGAAGTTTGGCAGCGAGCCGACGACGACGAGCCGTGCGCTGATCCTGACCGCATGTGGTATGACCACATACGTGCGCGTACCTGACGAAACCGCCGCTGGGGCTGGACACCCCTGCCCAACATGGGCGCGCAATTGGGCCAGCGGCGACGTCTCATTCCGTGTGAACCGTACCGTCCGATACAGGTCCCCCCCCCCCCCCCCAAAGTCCAGTCAGCCGGTGATGAGTTCCAACTCTGTGCCTTCATTAAAATGGGCGGTGCTTGCTCATTTCTGGATCTTGTGGCGACAGCTCTTCTCGTGACTGCACAGGCGGTCTTTGCGGTTGTACGATTTCGGACATGTGCGATTTGGGCAATGGTACCGCTTGCGAACTAGAAGAACCTTGCAACTGTGATCCTGGTGCCGATTGAGGTGACTTGTGTTGGATACCTCCGTGCCGCAATAGACACACGTGCACGTGACCTTCGGGGCCGTGCTGGATGTTGTCGCCCCAAGTCGGCGCCCATAACACATAGGGGAAGCGTTTTCTCAATTGAGAAAACGCTTCCCCTATGTGTTATGGGCGCCGACTGCCCCAGCATCAAAGTTAAATGTTGTGAGCTGGTCGTGATCGCACGACACCCACGTCTGCCTAACGAAGTCTAACATGCTGCTGTCGACGTCGGATGGTGCCCAGGTTGACACGCCGCTGAGCTTGTGATCAATGGCGTGCGACGCTGGGTCATGCATCGTTTCGTCGTCAGAGGTACCGGTCAGTACTGCTGTGTGCTCGATCCGCTCAATGTGACGTCCTGTGCTCGACGCTGCCGTTGACATCGCCACATCGTCGCCGACGTCATGCAGGTTGCCGATATTGTCGTTCTGGCAGGGAATTATGAGCGACTCGTACATGCCACAATGTAGGTCTTGATGATCATCTGGGTACGCATTCAGGTCAAAGTAGGCCTTGACTGCGTCGCCGTCGACGTCGTCATCGGCGCCGAGAGCGCAACGTCCAGCTAAGAACGCGAAGAGCAACGCGTACGATTTCCCAGGTGCCATTGTCGATGTCGCTCGTGGATGCGCCAGCAGCAACGTGCAGATTGAGCCCGGCGCCAGGCCGTACCGCAGTTTCCAGGGCCTGGGCGGCGCCCCCGCGTACTGTCCGCGGTATACCAGTCGGGAACCTCGGTCGCCTTAATAATTAGCTGGCCAGAGATGAGGGAGGCGTGGCACCCCCAGCGCTGATCGCTGTTCCTGTTACGGATGCCCCCCCAAAGTGTCCCAAACCTTTACCTCCGATCCTGCAGGCTATAATGCAACGCGTTTTCCCCAGTACCTATCGGCCCACTATTAATAGCAATACGCCACTGAGCTTTGTGGAGCTTCCGCTGCGGCGACTCTGTCCCGGGAACTGGGGACACCCCGTTTGACGACCACGGCGGTTTCCGATCCATTGCCGCAACCAACGTCTAAATGAGGCTAGCTCTCGTTATCGTCATCGCGGCCGCCTGCGTCCTGGGCCTCGCCAGCGCTGGCAACGTCTTCTGGAAAGGCCGGGGGCACAAGCCGTGGTGTATTCCGTCGCTGTCATCCGCGTACCAGTCCCCTGTACCAAGATCGCAAGTGAGGCCAGCATATCATGGTTTCAGCCGCAACATGACGGAACGAGGCGCCCGATCGAGGAGCCGACAGGAGGCGCCCTGCATCCCCGACGTGCAAGTATCTCATCGAGTAAGGCCCCCCGCGTCTGAGCCGTTCGTTCAATGAAATCATCGGGAACCGACGACGACCGATTGCATATTGGCGTGATTTGCCCCAGGGGCTATGCTCCATCTATTATATTATAGACATTCTGAGGATGCCGTACATGTTTCGTCAACTGTAGACGCATGCTAAGGATATGGCATATTTATATACGTCCTAGCCAGACCGACCAGCTGGCCTATATCGCTGGTAGTTGACACCCGGCCTGCCAGCTAGGTAGTCTGCCACCACCCTGTAGCACGTCTGCCGGGGTTAATGTCGGTGGGAACACGGCCAGCACCAGCATCCCAGTCGGGCGCAAGCCCTGATCAGGTGGGCGCCACCACGGTTCGGACTTCGCCGGCAGCGAGAGCGTCAAATGGGCGTTCTGTCCTGGGTGCTGCTTGTCGGCATGGCGGCGGCGACCGCCGATCCCGTGCGGATCGCTGTCCGGTCGTTCAACATTCGCACGGGATGGGCGCCGGACCTGTGGAACGCGTGGCCGTTCCGCGCTACGGCCTGCCTGCAGGCGATCGGTGATCCTCCCGACGGCGACCTGTCGCCCGACATCGTCGGCCTGCAGGAGGTCCTGTCGTTCCAGTTATCCAGGATCCGGGACGCGTTCCCGTACTACGTGTCCGTCGGGCATGGTCGCGGCGACGGTGGTACGCGCGGCGAGTACGGCCCGATCCTGTTTGATGCCCGTCGATGGTCGCTGGTCGACAGCGGCATGTTCTGGCTGAGTGATACGCCCACCGTTCCTGGAAGCAAACCGGCAGGCGCCAGCGGCTGCCCGCGCATCCTAACCTGGGCGCGTCTGCGACACCGCGCTGCCGGCGTCGACGTCCTCGCCCTGAACACGCACCTCGACCACGTTTCTTCGCGGGCGCGACTCGACGGTGTGCATCGCATTCTGACGTTCCTTCGCGAATCCAACGTCGACGCCCTGCCCGTCATTCTGACGGGCGACTTCAACAACGACGTGGAGGATGCGCCGGAGATCACCGCCGTCAAGCAGGCCGGGTTCGTCGACAGCTACCGGGTCGTACACCCCGACGACGACGACGACGACGCCGGCACGTTCCACGCGTTCACCGGTCGGGCCGCGTCCGCCAAGATCGACTTCGTGTTCGCCACCCGCGGCCTGGCCGTCGTCGACGCCGGCATCGACCGGCAGAAACGATGCGGGCGGTACCCGTCGGATCACTTCCCGATTAGCGCCACCCTTGAACTGGATCCCCGACGGGTATCACCACCACCGCCCACGGCCACCTGACGATGACGGGCAGGGTCAGCGGTGGACCACGACCTACCGACGGTAACCGCTGTCGTCGCGCGGCGGCGCCGTCCCGTCACGCGTCGTCGTCATAAGACGGTCCCCGTTCAGACGCATACACCGCGTACCCACCATACCCGCCCGTGCAACCTGGGAAGGCGATGATCGCTTAGTACGATCAATAGCCGTTGGGCTAAGCGTCAGCAACCATGTCGCGGGTCGTCGTGTCGCGCGCGTCGTCGCCGTCGATGGCGTTGAAGAGTCGCCCGATGTCGAACGTCCGCGGGCGGGTCCATCGTGGGCGTAGCGTGCCCCGAGCGCGGCCGTCGTCGTCGAACGGCCTGACCCGATCGTCGCCGGGATCATCGCGACCCAAGAGTGCCCCAATCTCAAGTCGTCCAGCTTTCCGCCGCATCCAGCTGTCGTCCGATTCGTCGTCGTCTTTGATTGTGCTCGATAACGGCGTCACGCTGCCGCCGCCGATGCGCCTGCGCTTCCGACCCCGCTTGGCGACCATCGTCGAGGAAGAAGACGGCGAGGACGACGACGACGAAGACGACGTCGACGATGGTGATGTCGAGGACGTCGACGACGCTGTCCCTGGCACGGTCGAGCACATGCCGGAGGAGGGTCCAGTGGCTTCGTCGACGCCGGACGCGTTGCGTTTCGTCCTGCAGCGTTGCCCGAAGGGAACCCGCCCTGCCCTGGTCAAGGCGTTAACAAGGGCGTCGCTGGTGCCCGGGTCTGACGACGCCCTTGTCGATCTGCTGTGGAGTGGGTCGCGCCTCCCGTTGCCATCGTCGGCGTTCGACGGCGCGCCCGACCTGCTGGTGAACCAGTTCCCTGGCCTGCAACGCGTCATGTCCCGACGGGATTTCATCCACCATCGCCTTCGCGCTGTACGACATCTGCTGCCGTTCCTCCCCGACGTCGTCTTCCTGCCACAGTACCGTCGGCGTCATTCGTTTCCCTAAACGACGGTGCCCTAACGACAGTGAGCAGGCCTAACGCCGCCATGTTCGCCAAAGGGTCCTGGAAGTTGTACCCGGTGCATTCCAGGCGGCGTGCATCGGTCATGACCGCGAAATCGTTATCGAAAGCGACCTCTGGTGTCGCAGTCGCCGAACGCAACGACGTCGTCGGCCAGGTGCAGGCCTGGGCCGTCGTCACGTCGATCGTCCCGCTACGCGTCTACGTGTACCATGGGGAAGCCATATCGGTGCCGTCGTCGTGGTCGTCGATCCACACTGTCGTCGCCTCCGTCATCTGCAGCATCGTCACGCCCGACATGCATCGCGACGGTTCGTTCCAGGTCGTGCGCGTCACCGTTAAGATCGGGCGCGATGGCCGCCTGTGGCTGGCTGACGTGCAGAGCGGCGTCCCCATTCGTGGTCGCCCGGCCGCGCAGGTGGTCACCGATGTTGTCAGGTTCGTCGTCAGCCATCAACGACGACGTCAGCAGGATCGCAACCCGCTGTTCCATCGGGCCGATACGCCGGCCGACCTGCTCTCCGCCATGCGGCGCTTAACGATTCAGGCGCCCGCTGTCCACTCATAAACGTATCATTCACTCGTCACGTTTAGCGAAGGGTCGTGCCAGGGTGCTCGATCGCGGTAGCACTTTCTGAACAGGGATCGCACCAGCCTGGCGCCGATTCCCGGGAAGTTATTCTGTCGTAATCAGTAACCATTGTCTGGCATGCAAACGGAGTTGCCTGTACACCTCAGCAGCAGCAGCGGCGACTCGATGAACGCAGTGTTTCCTCTGGGAGTCGTCCTGCACTCGAAGGCATTCCCCCTGTACTCTGACGTCAGCCACCATTGGTTGCCGTGCGCCTTGTGATCCATAACCCAGAAGGCCGCTCGTATCTCGCTGCACGCCAGGTCGTCAGGGTTCGACAGGTCCAATCGTGGCTCCTTGACGACTGCATCGTAAACATGAACGAACTCGTGGCAGAGTGCGTCCTCTAGGGCGGCAACGTCCCTGATGCGATTCCGACACAGCGTGACCCGCCCGGTCCCGCTATCAAACGTCGCCCGTGCGTTGTTATCATCGCTGCAGTCCTGGCAGACGATCCGCCGTCTGACATCCCCGGGGATGTACCGCGTCATCAACCGGCCGCGCTGCCCCTCGAGGACCGCCTCCAGGAACCTCTCACACGACGCCCCCTCATCGTTCATCACGGGTTGCCCTGTGTGCCTGTGTGACCTCCCACAGTAGCGTGATCCATACCCGTTCGACTGCAAAACGGGTCCAGACATTCTTCCAGCACAGATATGCGCACTGCCCCCCAGTGGGGAACTCCACCGTGGATCGACTGGCCGGCCGCCGTCCTTCAAAAATTCACCATCCGGCCCAGTGGGGAACTACATACCCCTACTGCACCGTGGAGCGGACCGACTGGGCGGCCCGTTGCGTCATTTGTCATTTGGGTGGTGGGGCCGATGCTGTCGCGTTGGGCGGGTCGTCATCGGGCAGTGAGCACGCGTGCGGCGGTCGTATCGGGATATGGGCCCGCCGACAAGGTCGTATCGATTGCGAGCGTCGACCTGCCGGATCGCCCGGCGCCTGATTGCGTCCGGGTGCGCGTCCATGCCGCCTCGATCAACAGCCTCGACGTGCGCATGCGCGACGGCTATGGCCGGGCCTGTTTCGAATCCATGCGATCGTCGCCATCGACGTTCGTGACGGGCTTCGACTGCTCGGGGGTTGTTGAGGACGTCGGCGCCCACGTCATGTCGTATCGCCGGGCCGACGCCGTCTTCGGCGTCTGCTCGCCATTACGTCACAACGGCCGTGGAACGTTCGCCGACCTCGTCGATCTCCCCGTTGAATTCGTGGCGCCGAAACCCGAGCACTTGTCGGACGTGGAGGCGGCGGCGATCCCGTTTGCGGCGATGACGGCCGCTAGCGCCATTCATGGCATTGATGCGGACCGAGTCGCCGTGCTGGGCGGGAGCGGCGGCGTCGGCCTGTTTGCCATCCAAATGCTCAAGCATGCCGGCCGCAGTAATTCCTTCGTTGTGGCGTCGTGCAGCCAGTTCAACAAGGGGTTCTGTGCGAAGGCGGGCGCAGACAAGGTCATTGATTACGGGTGCGAGGCCTTGGACGACGTCGTTGAGCACGGTTCCCTGGATGCTGTTATTGACGCCAGCGGCCAGTGCTTAGACCTGCTGTCTGATGAGCGACCCATGAAATGCCTGAAGCCAGGCGGCGTGTACCGAACGCTGTCGTCACCGCTGCTACGATCGTGCGATGAGCATGGCAACCCCATCGTCGGTGCAACTTTCGCCACTGCTGATCTTGTTCGGCAGGCGGCACGCGTCTATGCTGAACGGTGCTTAAAGTTCCAATGGTCGTTTTTCACGCCGAGGCGATCCATCTGGGACAGTGTCGTCCGGATGACGCAGGACAACGTTCTGCGGCCGCACATTGCGAGCGTGTTCCCGCTGGAGGACATGGCGCGCGCCCAGGAACATCTCGAAGCACACCATCCGCCGGGCAAAGTTGTAATCGACCTCACCCAATCCTAGAACGTGGCCCAACTGCTACTGTAGTAATTTATATCAAATTGTTCCGCGAGCGTTGACCTGCTATTTCATGTCTCGATGGCAGAGCACGCGCCGGCTCGCTGCTGCTGCTGCTGCCATCACATGACTCGTCCCGCCTCCGGCAATGGCCACAGAGTCGCGGCGCATTAACTGTATACGATGATGGTTGTCACAGGGAGCCCCGTGCTGGGCGCCCCAGGCTCCCACTGTTGTGACTGTACGGTCTGCAGTGGCTCGCTCACTGTCAGTCTTCGCCGGGTCATCTTCGCCATCCCCAAGAGAGAGACGATTCGGAGGCGTCGTCAGATCCATGGGGAACTGCCTCGGGTGCTCGTGCGAGGAGAAGGGCGACACTCCGCTGTTCGAGATCAAGAAGAAGCGAGGATGCACGGATGTCCCGTTCCTGTTGCTGTTCATTGCGTTCTGGGCCGTCGTCGTCATCATGCTGCAGTCCGCGTCGAGCATGGGCGCCGACCCGAAGCGCCTGATTCGCGGCGTCGACTGGAACGGCAACATCTGCGGGGTCAGCCCAGGGTACACTGATACGCCTCTGGTACGCCACGTCCCTGACCACGTGCCGGCACGCTGACTGACCTCGCCGTTAGGCCGCCTGGCCGATGATCCCCGTGTCGCCGGATCTCGAGAAGGTCAAGGTCTGCGTTGCTGACTGCTCGCAGACGCAGACCGATGCCGTCTTCCGTGGCCCCGTGTACCAGAAGCTGCACGGGTACTCGTCGCAGAAATGTACGCACAGATGGCCGAAGTACTGCGGAGCTGCACTGACCTGTCCGCGCCCCCATTTTTGTCCAGTCCTGTACTACTGCATGCCTGAACTGACCGGCAACTTATCGGCGCTGACCCTGGCGGGGTTCGGCACCGAGGCGCAATCGGCAACCGCCGCGATTGGTGATTTACTGACGACGGCGAACGTCATCGGGTAACGCCTGCCACTCCCCGAGCGCTGACTGGCACGCCGACTAACGGAAGAATGCAGGATATCCGCGGGAGTCGCTGTGCTCCTGTCGTTCTTCTATCTGTGGTTCTGCAAGCGCATGGCCGGTGTCCTCATCTGGTCGTCCATCCTGGTCGTGCTGGTCGGCGGGTTCCTCATCGGATACGGGTTCCTTCTGGTATAACAACGCGACCGCGTAACATTCGAAACACTAACGCTTCGTCGTGCACAGCAAGCGAAACAAGCCAATGCTTCTCCGGACGCATCATCGGACCCTCAAAAGGCCCAGGTCCTGCAGTACATTTCGTACGCCGTCTTTGCAGTAACGCTGCTCTACCTCATTGTACGGTCTACGGTCCTGGATAGCGCGGATTGCATATTCTGAGCATGCGACAGGTCATCATTGCCCTGCGGAAGCGGATCAAGATTGCCGTCGAGGTCGTCAAGGAGGCATCGAAAGCCGTTGGCGACATGCCTATGATGATCTCGGTACCGTTCACACCGTTCGTCTTCTCACTGGGCTACATCGCGTTCTGGATCTACGGCGCGCTCATGATCTTCTCTGTTGTCACCGTAACTCCTGTCGAGTACGCCCTTGGAGAACCTGGCTGGATCCGCCCTCTCTCATTCGTATTGCGATAGCTGGAGCACGGTCGACCCATCCGGGACGATGCAGACCCTACCAGGCGCTCCATCCCAGTTCCAGCAGCGCAGTTGGAACCAGAGCATGCAGAACTTCTTCGCCGCCCACTTCTTCCACCTGCTCTGGAACGTCCAGTTCTTCATCTACTTCGGATACATGGGTATATACGTAGCTATCGCTCCGACGGCCCTCGCTGACGTTCAGACAGTCATTGCCGGGTGCGTTGCCAACTGGTACTTCACACCGTACAAGGACAACGGCAAGAAGCCTCGTGGAAGCGGTGAAGGAGAACTGCCGAAGTATGGTGAACGCGTGAACGCGCACATGACTTTGCAGTATGCTGACAGGTGATGCCTAGGGCGGCCGTGTCCAAGTCGTTCGGTCGCGCGGTGCGATACCACCTGGGAACGATTGCCTTCGGGTCGCTGCTGATTGCCATCGTCGAGTTCATCCGCGCCGTCATCACGTATATCGAGAAGAAGTCGAAGAAGATGAAGGACAACCCGATCCGCAAGGCAATCTTCTGCTGCATCCAGTGCTGTCTGAAGGTGAGTGGTACCCGGTGGTCTTGTCGCTCTACCGTCCTGATTCGCAATGTGAAGCTCGTGCAATGCTGCCTGGACAAGCTATCCAAGAACGCGTTCATCTACTGTGCCATCTACGGCGACCCGTTCTGTGTGTCGGCGTGGACGAGCTTCGCGATCCTGTGGCGGAACCTGGCACGCGTTGCCGCCATCAACATGGTCGGCACCTACATCTCCGTCCTCGGCAAGCTTCTGGTCGCGTTCGGTACGGCTGGCATCGCTGTCCAGGTACGTCTGGGCATCATCTAGCAATGTATCCCCGGGCTCTAATACGTTGCGATAGATCATGACGAATTTCGACCCCTGGAAATCGACCGTATCGTCGCCGTACCTGACAGTCTTCGTTGTTATGCTTCTTGGGTACGTTGTTGCCGCCATTTTCATGGTTGTCTACGAGACCGCTATCGACACGATCTTCCTCTGCTTCCTGCTCGACGAGGAGCAGAACAAGCACGGTCAGATGCTGGCCAGCAAAGGCCTCCTGGAGATCATCAACCGCTACACTACCAAGCCGGAAGAGAAGCATCCTGAAACTGCCAAGTGACCATTCGGCCAGGCCACGACATCCGCCCGTTCTGAATACAGCGCCCACGTTCATTGCATATCGCGTCGTGTAGGTTTATCAACGTTTTAGCATAGGGGTCATGACGTTGGTCTTCGAATGGACAGCAGCGCCTGCAGGCGCAATCTGGCGGCGCCAACGGTGCCCCCGGACGTCGACGTCCTTCGGAACTCGTCCAGAGCGCGTCTTGCCGCCTGTTCCATCGGGTAATCGACGCACAAGGTGTCGAATCTATCAGCAAGATGCGATTGGTATTTGGCCAAAGCACAGCCACGCCGCCCGGACCTAGTTTGAAGTCGTCTGCTAGGCGACAGTATCGACCTGCGAAGAGCACGCGACGTTGGCGACCTGCCTCTGTCGTCGTTGTTACTATCATGCTCGTCGTCGTTGCCACCATCGTCGCTGAAGCTGAACGAATTTCGGTGGTGCGACCTGTTGGACGTAGGCGGGGGCGTCAAGGCACTCCGTGCAGATGTGCCCTGCGAGGGGATGGCTCAGTGGCTGGGTCGCTAGCGGGCACCCGACCCACGTACGTGCAGACGGGCCTGGATTTCGGCCTGCTTCTGGATGGACAGCTTGGCGCTCGTGTTGAACGTGCGAATCGCCGTCGTGTTCGATCGGCAGTGCGCCCCGATCCGGTCGATACGCGCCGACAACCGTTCCAGGCGTTCATCGAGGTCAGCAATCAGGTCTCGCATGGCGTCATCCTCCTATACGCGTGGGCATGAACGACGTGTCGCGCCCCGGCCCGACAACGACGACGAATACGGACGCGCTGCCATCGATCCGCCTTCCGTCGTCGGTACGAACGCAACCAGACCATGACGGCCACCGCTCCGCCGACGACGGCCGTCAGCGCAGACACGACTGCTGCCCTTCTCATTATCGGCTCATGGGCCCCGCTGTCACATTGACCGGGCGGCGCCGGAGGGCCCCCAACGGTTACGGCCCCCGTCACCCGCGCACAAAACGCCCCATTTGCCGAATGTCGGCACGACCTGGGTGGGGGCAGCTGCAACACGCAGCCCCGTCAGGCACTGGCGACTGCAGCCGACTGGTGCCAGTCGGAACGCGTCACTCGCGGCTCCAGTAACCCTGATCCTGTATCGTACGTTGTATGGCCGACCCCCGGAGTCGCCGTTTTAGGCCAAACTTCTGTAGCCCATAATTGATCCAAAACTCGTGAAAAATTTACCTTACGGCAGAGTCGTTGCACACTATGCAGTGCCGGCAAGAGAGTGAATGTTGTGCAGACAGACTTAGAGTTCCAACGTTTCAAAGTCATCGACCTATATTATAGGTCTGTGACAAGCCCTACCGGGATGCGGCGCGGCGGATCATGCTCCAGCGGGCCGGGCGACTCCGGAATCGGCGGTAGCGTCGTCGTACGGGAAGCGAGGCCAGCGGTGGGGCCGCGGGCACCAGTGGTCACAGGCTCGGTCTGCGACCATGACTATCGGCACTCGCCGGTGAGGATCGCGATCGGTCGGGGCCTGCGCGGTCCTGGAGGGCGGCGATCCTGGCCTGCACGATCCGGCTGCGGGCGACGCGACGACGAGCGGCGGTGACGACGCGGGCGTCGACGACGGCGGCGGCGGGCGTTGTCGCGGCCGGGCGCGGCGAACTCGGTCGACGATGTACGCGATTCCAGGATGGACTGGAACGTGCGCCTGAGCGACGGACGCAGCCCAGACCTCGCCGACATCTTCTGAAGGCGGGCCTCGAACTGCGCCTTTGCCTCGGCTTCACGTTGCTGCCGGGAACGCGGGGAAGTGTGGGTCTACACCCACGAGCGCGCCGTGGTCGTCGAAGCGTTCGAGCGCGCCGGCTGCCGGGTCATGATTGACCGGAAGCCGGACGACGCCGACCTGGTCGACTGGGCTGCCAGGAACCCGCGTTCCCGGCAGCAACGTGAAGCCGAGGCAAAGGCGCAGTTCGAGGCCCGCCTTCAGAAGATGTCGGCGAGGTCTGGGCTGCGTCCGTCGCTCAGGCGCACGTTCCAGTCCATCCTGGAATCGCGTACATCGTCGACCGAGTTCGCCGCGCCCGGCCGCGACAACACCAGCAGCCGGATCGTGCAGGCCAGGATCGCCGCCCTCCAGGACCGCGCAGGCCCCGACCGATCGCGATCCTCACCGGCGAGTGCCGATCGTCATGGTCGCAGACCGAGCCTGACTGGTGCCCGCGGCCCCACCGCTGGCCTCGCTTCCCGTACGACGACGCTACCGCCCATTCCGGAGTCGCCCGGCCCGCTGGAGCATGATCCGCCGCGCCGCATCCCGGTACCGCCGTCACAGCCGTCGCCGAGCCGCCTATCCGCCGACGCTCAGCCCGAGGGCGCAGAGCCGTCGCCACGACGTCGTCCGTCACCACCCGTCGAGGCCGCCGCCGACGAGTCGGTCGCGACTCGCGCGTTGCAGGTCCGCGGCATCGGGGCGACTCCGTGGCGCGGTGACGATGTTTGGTGGCGGCGGGTTCGGGTCGACGACGCCGGCCCCGACGCCCGGTCTGTTCGGGGGCGGCGGGGGCGGAGCGGCCGGTGCTGCGCCGTCCGGTACGGCTCCGTCGTTGTTCGGCGGGTCGACCGCGGCGGCGCCGTCCACTGGGTCGACGCTGTTCGGCGCGTCGACGACCGCTCCGGGTTTCGCCGGTGCGACTGCTGCCGCCGCCCCTGCCCCCACCGGAACGACATCGCTGTTCGGGACGTCGGCACCGGCGACGACGTCATTCGGAGCTGGTGGGACGACGTTCGGTGCGGCACCAGCAGCGTCAACGGGACAGATGTCGACAGCGCCCGGCTTTTTCGGGACGTCGTCTGGCAACCCGTTCGGGCAGGGGACCTCAGGCGGTGGAATGTTTGGTCAAGCACCCTCCGGCGGGATGTTCGGACAGGGGACAACGTCCGCTGGAGGCCTGTTTCCAACGCAAACGCAGACGCAGCAGCAAACAGCGTCCTTATTCGGGGCGCCAGCGGCGTCGTCGTCGCTCAGCGTCCTGCCAGGCGCTCTAACAATCGCTGGGCAGCAGCAACCTCAGCAGCAGCAGCAGCAGCAGCAGCAGGGTACGTGATCTGCTGCGTTCGTGTGTCGCGTTGTGTCGCTGAGTGGCATCGGCGTTAGCTTGGGAGAGGGAGGTGCGCTCCATTGTGGAGGCGTACGACCCGAACAACCCGTCATGCCGGTTCCAGTTCGTGCTGTACAACAAGGTCGACGATGCGTCGGTGTATGATCCTGCGCCTGCGTTCAGGATCCACCCGGGTTTGTACCAGCAAGCGGTTCGAGAGAACCCGGATCCCGCCAAGCTGGTCCCGGTCCCCGCGCTCGGTGGGTCGCGCTCCCGTGCTTGCATTGCTGGAGGTGTGTAACCTCTGATACGGTGATGGCAGGGTTCGACGCGCTCAACCAGCGCATTGCCCAGCAGTCCCTAGCGAGGTCGCATCACGCCAAGGAGCTCGAGATATGTCGGGAGCGGATCAACGTGCTCGACCAGGAATACGAGTGCATTAAGAAGGTGACGATACCGGGATACAGGCAGCGGCATGCCGACCTGTCGTTGAGGCTGCTGAGGATCGCGCGCGCCCTGGACATGCAACAGGGGCGAGGGTTCCCCCGAAGCGACGGCGAGCTGCGACTGTCGAAGGAACTCGACGCGCTGGAGCGATCGTGCGAGAAGCTACGCGTCAGCGTCGAGGGCATTGCCTCCAGCGTACCGATGCACGAATCGGGTGATCACGTCCTGGACATGTTCCGGCTGAACTCGTCCGACCCGAACTACAAACGAATCTACGAGGTACGGGGCATGGCCGTACGCTCAGCGCCTGGCTTCGTGTATCTGACCCCTGTTCAGTTCCTGGACCAGCAGCGCCGGTCGCTACGTCACCTGATCGACCTTCTCCACAGCGACACGCGCGACGTCAACATCATGGTCAAGGGGTACACAGCCAAGTTGAACCCTGACCGCGTCGCAGGGTAGCGCCCGTATATAAACTCGACTAAATTCCGCTGCACGACAACGTCGCCTGTGTCGCATGCGACTTCGTGTTCGCGTGTGTGGCCGAATCGCTAGCGACGCTTGGCAGCGCGACAGATCCTCGTGCAGATGACGTCGGGCGTGGTCCTGGTCAGCGCGGGCTGCGCCGGCGGGTACCGACAGCGTTCGCCAATGACGGAATGTCTGGCGTGGCGAAGTGGGAAGGGTGCCTGCAGGCGCGATCGGCCGCAGGCGCCCCAGCCACAGCGACAGGTGACGAGGCCGGCACCGAAGAAGACACCGAGGCAGGCCGGCGACGACGCCACGCCGACCCCCTCCGTGCAAGGGGAGGCTCGCGTCTCGCAGCTATGCCCCGAGGACAAACAGAAGATTGGTGATGAGAGCGCCATCCCGTTGTACGTGCGCCCTGATCAGCAAGCTGCTGCTGTGCAGGCGGGCTGATTCGCCGTCTCGTCGACATGAAGGAGCAGCATGACGGCGAGTCGCGCCAGGCCCGCGAGGAACGGGAGCGGCTGGACGTCGAGCTGAAACGGGCGCACGAGCAGAACCTCGAGATTCTGTCGCACACGCACGGTACGGGCACACGAATGGGCCCTGCGAGCACCCGCTCACGACCGGCAGACCTGCGCCAGCGCTTCTCGTCGTCCCTGGCGATCCTGAAAGCGTACAAGGACCGGTTGCACGCGCAGGAAGCGCGCCGAACGCAACAGGAGCAGGCGGCCCAGGACCTGCAGGACGAGCTCGAGAAGACGCGGGCGGAGCTCGACAGGGCGCGCCAGCGGAACGCGACGAGCGACGCGCAGGCGTCCGCCGCCCGCCTGCAGCGCCTGCTGGACATCCAGGATCAGCGGCATCGCCCGGGCAAGGTCGACACCGTCGACGAGGCCGTCCAGATCGACGTCCCGCATCGGACCGTGTCGCTGTCGCCCATGCCGCGTCGTTCCCGGAGCCCCGGCGGCGCCGTCCAACGCGACGTGTCGCCGCCCGAACCCGTCGACCTGGACGAGGCCGACGGCAGCGGGTCGGACGACTCCGACAGCGGCCGGCTGGTCGTGGAGCTGAACCGGCACCCGGCCGACTTTGACCTGCTGACCGGCGGCGGCCGCGCCTTCGGCCGCGACTTCTTCCGCGTCCTGGACGCGATCGACCCGCGCACGCCCGCCGCCGCGCCGTGCTCGCCCCCGGCCAGCGACGACGACGACGACATCGCGCATCTCGCGACACAGATCAACACGATCCGCTATTAAATCGAAGGGCAACGGCTGGCTTGGCTGAGCGACATGGACAGGCGCATGCGGTGGGCACCCTGAGCCGTGGCGAGTGCGTACGGTGCGTGCGGGTGGACACGGGTGCACGCGCGCTCGTCATGGTGTCCGTCTACCTGTGGTGGCCCAATCTCATCGGTACCGCCCAGCCCCTCCCCGCACGCTGCGTCGGGGTCATCGCTGGGTTGACGGATTCGCGTACGCGCAGGCTATGCCCGCATCGTCAGCCTGGGCGTCGCCCTGTTCTACGCGATGCGGTCGCCGATGCAGGCCGGCCTGTGCTACGCCGTCTCGCAGCTGCTCGATGCCGTCGATGGCGTTGTCGCCCGGGCCGTCAATCAGTGCTCGAAGTTCGGTGCGTAAACGGGTGCCGCGTTCGCGTGCGGTTTGTGACGCGTGTGTGCCGCAGGCGCCCTGCTCGACATGCTCACGGATCGCATGTCGACGACGTGCCTGCTGGTTGTCATCGCAACGAAGGACCCCAGCCGATGGGCGTTCTTCACGTTCATCATTGTCCTTGATCTCGTCGCGCACTGGGCCCAGATGTACAGGTACGGCGGTGCATGGTTGGACCGGACGTCGCCGAACGCGTCTGATACGCTGGCGGCAGCTCCCTGATGGCTGGTATCCAATCGCACAAGGAGAACACGAATCCCATTCTCAAATTCTACTACTCGTTCCCGTTCCTGCTGCTGTTCTGCGTTGGCAACGAAGCGTTCGCGATCGCCAATTTGCTGTGGTGGCAGGACCGCTGGGCGCTAACGCGATCGTAGGTTCATCATCGGCACCTACCTGGAGCTGTTCCCGGCCGCGCTGCCGCCTGCGTTCCTGACGGCTGTACGCGCCATCAAGTACGTCTGCCTCCCCGTGTTCCTGGGCAAGAACTTCTTCAACGTCGTCCAGCTGGTCGAATCGTCCAATCGCCTCGTGCGACTTGACCGCCCCAAACCGCACTAGACGGCATAAACCAGGGTCGCCAGCGGATCGGCGGGTTCCACGTCGTCGTCCGTTCCCAGACAGCGGGCCCCGGCCAGATGGACGGGGCGCTGTGCACCGGCGACAATGTCGACACCGGCTGCGCTCGCTGCCACCGGGCAAACCGAGAACGCGCCGACAGACGGCCGTGTATGATGATCATATTCGGGCGCCTACGCTGCTTACGCCAAGGTCGAGCCGTTAACGTGACGCCTGGCGTAGCAACGTGGCGAACCGTGATTACGGTGGCCGCAACGGGAGCAGGGCGGGGAAGCATCGCGTCCCGACCCGTTCTCGGAGGAACGTACGCGCTTGGCGCCTTCCGCCTGGGCCTGAGGCACTGCCGAGCCTCGTCGCAGTGCCCCGGCGGGTATCGTCCGATCTGGCGAACGCGACCGTCTGGCTGCCTGCGACGACGGCACACTGTCGGACGCGTTCGTCGGATCGCGCCCCCGCTTGCTGCTGGTTCGTGGAGCCTTGCGCGCGTCGTTCATCGATGCAGACCGGGTCGCCCTGCTGCGAGGGTTCGGGCAGTCGTTCGCAAAGTGGCCCGCCTGGTCGCACGCGTAGCACCGGTCCTCGCAGGCAGCGAACTTCCTGCTGATGCGTACGACGCGCCCCGGACGTTGTCCACGCCGAATCGCCGCATGTACTCGAGGACCTTGGCCTCCTCCAGGAACGGGCTGGCGCTGGGGACGGCCTCGACGATCTCCACCGGGGCGTACTTGCTCGTCCACGCCGACCCCCGCCCGCGGACGTGCTCGTCGAACCGCTCCTGGACGGCCCGCGACGTCCGCCCGACGTAGTACTTGCCGGATTCGCAGCGGAACACGTACACAGTGGGCGGCATGAAGGTGGGTCGCACGAGCGCGCTGTTCAAACCAATGGGAGACACGGTCCGGTCGACCGCGTCATGGCCCGTGCATGAGCAACCCGAAACGCACACGCGCCTGGAAGATTTCAACGAGTCGCACGCCCGCAGTACGACGAATCGTCACGACGCGGTGTGCTCTGGGCGTTCCCCTCTGAAGAGATTCGCCGGTGAACAGCAACACCCACAACATGACGATTGGTTCCGCTTGTATGACATCCGACGCAGGCGCGCCCTGATCGGCGTCGTCGTGTTCTACAGGCACGACGTTGAGCCTGACCGGCGGCGCCCAGCGCTGTACAACGGGGCGATTCTAGCCAGGGCCTCCCGGAAGTAGGCGCGATGATCGTAGTGCAGGCCTTGGGCCTTGGGGCGGGCGTGCTGCCGCAGCCAGGCGATAGACGGGATCAGCAACGGCGGCGTCTGCATCGCGACGCGGTCGGGCGGGCGGCGGATCCCGACCGGGACGCTCGCCACGAAGTCGTCCGCCGACTGCCCGAAACTGTGCCCCATCGTCGGCAGCGTTCGCAGGCGGGACGCCACAAGCGGCGCGATCCGCTTCGACGACGACGTCGCCAGCGACCCCGGCGTCCAGACGATGTTCGCCGGTGACGACCCTGGGCCCGACGTCGGCCTGCAATGGCCGATCGACACGACCGTCAATCGTCGCGACGAGGACCGGCGTCGCTCCATGGCCAGGACTTCCGGCACGGTCGGCACGCGGCACAACCCCGGGTACATCTCCGGGACCGGCCCTGTCGTGTCGAACGCGACCTTGTCGAGGTCGCTGCCGGCGATGACTGGGCGCAGGTCGCCCGGCACCATCCAGGTCCCCGTTTCCGTTTCGTCCGCCACCCGGACGCGCCACTCCCCGTTGACAAACGTCACGTCGCCGAACTCGTCCTGCCGCCGAACGCGTCACCGACGAACGCTCTCTGTCGGGCCTGGTGTGCATACCAATCGGAAGCCTTTGCGAATGGCAGCAGACCGCCTGCGAATGTCCTCGGCGGCGCTGACCGCGCGGTCAGCGTTGATCCGTTCGATGACCTCCCAGCGACGTTGCTGTTCGCTCTGTTCGCGTTCAGCGCGCTTGAGCTTCCAGGCGGCGGCCAGCTCCATCTTGGACAGGCGCACGGCCGCATGCCGCTCCTTCACGGCCTGCGCCCGCGCTCGACGATCCGCATCCTGCTCCTTCATCGCCTGCAACCGCTGCCAGCGCGCGTCCTCGTCCGCCTGCGCCTGAGCTCTGCCGACCGCCATCGTTCAGCACCTGGCAAGGACGCCCGCGGACACGTGACGGCGTTACTCCCGTTGCTGGCGTCGTTCCTCCTGGGCACTTGGCGACTGCCGCTCGGCGATGGGGCCCAGGGCGGCGTCGAGGAACTCCTGGAGCACGCGACGGGATCGGTCGCCAGGGACGGCGCCGAGGTAGTCGTAGGGCGCGCAATGCAGAAGGGCGTCGTCGTGGGCGGTTGGTCGGCGCGACGTCCGCGGCTCTATCGGGCCGAACACGTACGGGCCGGGCGTGCCGGGCGGGGTCTCCCCCAGCGACCCGAGCGACCGCGCCGACGACGCCGGCGACCCCTGCCGGCCGCCGCCATCGTCGCCGGGCGAGTCGACCGGTGCCGACATGATGGGCCCGTCAGATATATCTGTCGCCGCCGTACACAAGATCGATATCGTCTCGTCGCCGGCCCGCGCACGACGGCACCTCGACTGGCCCATGCAGGGGCGCGATCCCGAAAAACGTGCGAACTGCGCGACTGCAGGTCGACAAGTGCGTCAGACGGCGCTCTTTTGGGCAGGCCTTCCGCACATGTTGCCGTCGCTCACAGCCGAGCTCATGCGGCCGGGCACAGGTTTACTGTTTGCCCTTCTTGCCCTTCTTGCCCTTGCCCTTCTTCTTCTTGCCAGGAGCGTCACGCGAGGCGCGCACCTCCTGGCGGACGCGGTGGCCCCGGAACACGGCCTGGATTCGCGTCGCCGCCCGACGCTCCGCGATCTCCCGTTCCCGCGCCCGGCGATCCTGCTCGATGCGCTTGGCGCGTGCGATCTGCTCCCGTTTCAGGATGGCCTGGCATCGCTCCAGGTCCTTGACCTGCGCGTCCCGATCCGCACGTAGCTGCCCCAGCTTGCGTTCCGCGTTGCTGACGTCGTCCGCACGTCGTTTCTGCCATTCGCTCAGGTCGACCTCGCCCGTCTCCGTCCTCCGCTTCAGGTACGCGTCGACGAACGCGAACGCTTTCGTCTGCGTCGTCAGTTCGGAATCCGCCACCGCGATCTTGTTGCTCATGTCCTCGCCGTCGGCCTGCGCCAGGCGCCGCTCGCTGCGAACGCGGGCCGCGTTCTGCGCCTCGATCATCGCCTGGTCGCCATCCAGCGCCTTCCGGCACCGCTCCAGCTCGCTCTTCAATGCAGCAATCTCCGCTGCCCTCTTCGCGTCTTCAGCGTCGCCCTGCTCGCGCTCGCTGGCCAGCTGCTTGCTGAGGTCGCTTGACGACGCCAACGTTCGTCGAACGGCGTCGACGAGCTCCTTGTACCGGCGCTCGTGTTCGCGCTCTTCTTCCAGGACGCTGACCAGGGACAGGCACTGGCCGTCCGCCTCGAGCTCCTTGACGGCCTTCTGCAGGATGGCGAGCGCTCGCGTCTTCTCCCGCCGGATCTTGGCGGACGTCGCTGTGGACAGGGCCTTCTCGTTCTGAACCCGTTTCTGCATGGCGAGGTCGCTGGCACGAAGCGACCTGGCGACGCCTTCGACGGCGGCCGCGTCGCTGGCAGCGGTGCGACGGTTCCAGGTGGGCGCCTGCTGCGCCCGGCGGTCCATCAGGCGCTGGTATTGCGCCTGCAGGATGCGACGCTGGGCGAGGATCGATCCGATCGACTCGTCGAGGACCGCCGTGGACGGCGGCGTCAGGTGCGAGACGATGTCGAGCTTGTCGATGGCGCTCTCGACGATCAGGTGCACGACGATCAGCTTCGGGTCGTCGGCGAGCATGACGCGCCCGTCGACATGGTGCAGCATTGCGCCCGAGACGACGGCGGCCCGCCCGCCTGTCAGATTCACCCGATCGCTTCCAATGGGTACCCACCCGCCAGACGCCGCTAAGACGTGACTCACGCCCGGTGAGGCCATCACCTTCCGCCCGTGCTCACGCCGTCGTCCCAATTTCCAACCCGCTCGACACCTCGTACGACCATGACGAAGGCAACGCTTGCTACTGCTGCGACACTACTGCTGCTGTCCGCGTTCGTTGTCGCTGAGCCGCAGGGCGAAACGGGCATCGCAATGGGACGGGTCGTCGACTCCCCGACGGACGTGGACCTTCGTTCGAGGTTTGCGACGGGATCGGACGCGGCCGTCAAGTCGGACGCGTACGACGCCCTGATGAGGACGGCGGCGCAGCTGAACAAGGCCAAGGAGGACCTGGGCAGGCTCAACTGGTTCGACCGGCACTTCCGCATCACGGAACAGTCGCGCAAGGTGAACAAGCTCGAGATGCAGTACCATAAGGGCCTGAAGGCCATCCACGGGCTGATCGGCACCAAGTCCATATCCGATGAGCAGCAGGCGCTGCTAGACGACATCAAGCGCCGCGCCGAGGCCCTGCGCGACCAAGGCGCCGTGGCCGAGGCCAGGGACACGCGGGAGAAGCGCGCGCCGGACTACTTCGTCTGGGTCGTGACGGGCGCCGTTGGCGTGAACACGGCCCTGATTGGTCTGGCGATCCAGGCGAAGCGCATGCACTGGTAGAACCCAATACATGTGGGGGACCCGCATGCCACTTGTGGTGACGTTGTCAGCGAGAGGGAAATGTATTGCATTCGCGGTTAACGGACTACTGGGCGGCCACCTTCTTCAGCTTGGCGACTTCCTTGTTTACGAGGAACGACTTCTGCTTGCGGTGGATCATCGCCTCGAAGCGACCCAGGTCGGTCAGGCTGTGGCGCTTCTCCTGCTTTGCGATCTTCTTGGCGAACGACGTCTCCGCCCATTTGGCGTCTACGTCAGCGCTGGCCCATGCCTTCAGCAGTGTACCCTGGCGGATCGAGCGCGGGATGTTGAGCTTCAGCGGCGTAAGCGCCACGCGCTTGAAGACCAGTTGTTGGCGCTGAACGTTCGGTCCAGCGATCAAGGCGCGGTTCTGGTCGACGACGTCGAGGATGACGGCCAGCTTGCCGTAATCCGGGCCATAGTTGATGAAGATGACGCGGCCGACCTCCACAAACTTGTCGAACACCATGGCGGTCCTGCTGTGAAGTACGTCGACGCGATAAACGCCGCCACGGACTCCGTCGCCCTCGCTACAGATAGCGCGGCGCGCCCTAATATTGCGACCCGCGACCGTGGCGGCTATGGAAGGCACGGAGGGATGGATGACATTATTCGGTCTGATGCCGTGCCGGGTCCGCGTCATCGTAGAACTCAGACGAGTGCTGCCGCTTGCGACGGCTTCGCCCTGACCCGTCGATTTCGAGATCGGACTCGGCATCGCCGTTGATCATGTCGGTCGTGAAGAAGTCGTTCGGGACCTGCTGCATCTGCACTGATGGGGCATGCTCGATGGACGCCAGGTTCTGCAGAATCTTGTTCTTGATGTCCTCGAGATACTTGCGCGAGTTCTGGTTGGTCGCACTCGAGGGCTGGACGTGGAGCTGGAAGTCGGGCGAGTAGTAATGGAAGAAGTCATTGTACGGGATGGAGTTCGAGATCTCAGTGTCCAGCAGGACCGACGTCTCGTAGGCCCAGCACCTCGATACGTTCCTGATATTATAACCGCCGCCGCCCAGAACCAGCGTCGGCACGTTGAAACTCTTCACGAACCGTACCGCCTCTCCATGCCCGCGGACGGTCAGGTTGAAGCACCCGAGACGGTCGCCCGTCAAGGAGTCGGCTCCACATTGCAGGACAATGGCACCAGGTCGGTAGACCTCCATCACGCGAGAAATGATCGGCTTAAACACGAGCAGGTACGAGTCGTCGTCAATGCCCGATTCAAGGGGAAAGTTGATGGCGTAGTTCTTCCCCAGCCGAGCCCCAGTGTCTTTAACGTCGCCCGTACCCGGAAAGAAGTTTCCAAACTACGGAATGCAGGACGTGAGAAACGTTCCGCCGGAGAGCCACTGTCAAGTACCTTATGGAACGAAACGGTCATGACGCGATCGGTCGTGTAGAAAGCCTCCTCGACACCATCGCCATGGTGGATATCGATATCAATATACAACACCCGCGCATGGTACTGCCCGGCGGGCAGTCAGAGACGATACGCCCAACCGCACGGGGGACTGACCTTCAGGAGTTCAAGGATGCCCAGAACAATGTCGTTCACGTAACAGAATCCGCTTGCTTCGCTTTTCTTGGCGTGGTGCAAACCGCCGGCCCAGTTAACAGCAATATCAACTTCACCATTGTTGAGCTTCACCGCGCCATCAATCGATGCGCCGGTGTATGTCGCACAGAAATCATACATGCCGTCAAACACGGGGCAATCCGTGAACTCGCCCAGGTTATCTACAGAGGCCATGCAACGACAGGCGGTGAGAGACAGCGATGATCGGGACACGAGAATGGCCTACATTGCTCCAGTTGCCTCATCAGGCTCTTGTAGTTGTCGGGTGATACCCTCCTCAGGAAATCAATGTAGTCCGCAGAATGAAATTCGCTCATCTCAACGGACGTCGCCACATGCGGGGTCTGTCTGCCGATTTCATTTCGTCGGAACGCGACGACCAGCGCGCCCCGTAACTCACATAGACATCCATCTTCTTGTACAGCCCATAGCTGAGCAACAGCGAATGCGTCATACGTAGCCGGTGCGGTTTCATCGGATGCCCCGCTCCATAATAGTACGACCCGTAATCGCCTGGCGCGCACCAAACACCCGTCAGCGACATCCAGGCGATGAGCCTATCCCACGCCCGCCCACCATCGTAGAAGTAGCAGACGCGCGACGACATCGACGGGCGACGGGTCGCAGAGCGCGTGCGGTCGCCCCGCACGCACTATAAATGATCGTAACGCGCCTGTCGATCCGATCCCGAATGGAATCCGCGCGTATAACCGGAAATGCGGCTTGCTGCTGCCGCCCCCCGGACGATACGGTAACGAACTAGTTAATCGAATAGGTAGGAGGTCCCTCGTTGCGTCCGGCGACAGTTACGATGCGGGCGCTGAGGCTGATCCGACGGAGCGGCTGGCGGTGCGGTTCTGAGTGGCGCTTGGTGACGGCGACGGTCATTTTGTTTTGGATATGACAACGACAACGACAACGACGACGACGACGATAGTATACGGGCGGCATGGGCCGCCGGCATGTCGCACGGGCCAGCTCAGCATCGTGTCGTTCAATATTCTGTCGCAGACGTGCCTGGATGCGCATGTCGCCTGTGGGCAGGAGGACCGGCAGTACGGGCATGTGGCGCCCGCCTGCCGGGCCTGGCGGCATCGCCTGCCCCTGATCGTCTCGCTGCTGACGGAGATGTCGCCTTCGATCGTGTGCTTGCAGGAGGTCGATCCGGATACGTTTCACAGTGACTTTGATGAATGGATGAAGGCGCGTGGATACGCCAGCGTTCTGCAAGATAGTCGTCACGGGGTCTGGTTCGTCAACGCTATCCTGTACCGGTATGACCAGGTATCGGTAGTCTGGCAAGAATCAAGGTCACGGGCGCTGCTTGTCGAACTACGAACGGCGTCCGGCGACAGCGTACTCGTCGGGAATCTTCACCTGCAGGCCATGCCGGCGGAGGCGCCGACCCGGTTCTGTCAGGCGCGCAACACGTTGAAACGACTGCGACATCGCTTGGAGACAACAGGGGGCGACCCGACAGCTGCGAGGATCGTGCTCTGTGGCGACTTCAACGCTGACGACGGTGGCAGCGTTTCTGAGCTGCTTCGGCAAGGCTCGATGGAGCCCCGTCACGTTGATGCAGAATCGGGGACGGTCGTGAACGACGAAGAATTTCAGCATCCGTTCCGGTTCGAGAAGGTGACCGGAAGCCCGGCACCTTCCTACGTGACACCTGGGCACAGTCACCTCGTGGACCTGATTTTCGTGCAGAACCTCAAGGTCGACGCCGTGTTGAACCCGCTCGATGGTGCGGAAGAACTGGATCAGGTCACGCGAGCCGATGTGCCGCCGTCTGCCGCGTGGCCATCAGATCATTTGCCAGTCGGCGCCCTGCTGACGATAATGAGGTAAATCAGTACGACCGACCAGTTGCGTGTTTATGTTCTGCCAAGGAAGGCGGCCTTCAAGGTTTCGTAGTCGATCGCTCCTGTGCCCGTGCTGTCCACCTGGTCGATCATGAGCTGGAGTTCGGCTATATGTGGCGGGTTGTCCTCGCCGGACAATGCTTTCGACAGTGTGGACGCGGTCACTGGTTGTGCCCCGCCCTGCGATAGACGGTCGAAAACCTGTCGAAGCTCATCTTCGATAACTGCGGATCGCAGCGGGTGCATTATTATCTGACGAAACGTCTTGGTCCGTCTTAGGCCCTGCTGCTGGGTACCGTGAACCACAGCGCAGACATACCTTGAACGTTATCAGTGAATCGCCGATCTCCTGACGAAGCTCCGTCTCGCTCATCGGGCTTCCGCATGCCTTAACGAGGTCTGCCAGCTTGTCGAACGGTATGCTGCCGGTTCCGTCCCCGTCGACAGTCTTGAAGATGTCCTCCAGCTCATCGTCCTGCTCCTTGGTCAACATCCGCCTAATCAGCACGACGCGACTGGTCCACTGCCCGTCTCACAGCGGGATTCATGCCAGATCAGTCATGACGTTCCGGTTCCCGGTGTATTGACAACAACGATCAATGCCTCCGCTTGAACCGCGTCTTCGACTTAAACGACCCTTTCCTGACCTTGCGCTTGATTCCGTCACCTTTCTTGTCGTCGTCGTCATGCCGGTCAGGAGCATCATTCGTATCCTGATAACGCCCCGCGAAAGTGTCCTTATCAACGACGTCGTCCCTATACCTCGGCTTCTTCTTCGGCTGCGTCCTGAAAGGGGGTCACTAACGTGGGGGTGACGAAACGAGAACGCACCGGTTCACGTACACATCGGGCTCTTCATCAAGGTCCTGCTTCGTCAGGCGGCGTTTCGCCTTCTCCTTGCGCGAGGCAATTTGCATGGCAGCTGCCGCCGAAGGCCTATCGCCATTCTCCTCCCTCTGCGCCTGTTCTTCCAGGGCTTGCAGTTTCCGTCGCCTCTGCTTGCGGCTCAAACCTCGCAGCTGCTCAGCGACAGACTTACTCGACACAGTCTGAATATCCTTCTTCGGAGCAGGGGCGCTGGCTTTCAGTGGGGTGGATTCGCTCATATGCGCCTTGGCCGCCTTCTCCTTGTCGGCCTTTGAGCAGAACCACGTCTTCTTAGGCCGATTCATGATCTCGCTGCAATCGATATAAGTACTAGACAAGAAGGCGATTCCCACAGAGGCATAACCGTTCGTGGACCAGCTGGTTCTGCACCTTGTTCGCGTTCATCTCAGCGAGGCGGATCTGCTTCTCAACGTGCTCCTCCTTCTGTATGGCGACCAGTTTTTCCTTCATTGAGGCGATCAGGTCGACATGGTACTGGATAACGGCAGGAGCCAGCTTGCGACTCTTCACACTCGCCGACGAATGCGATAAAATCTCCTGCGACGGGATAGATTACGATGTTTGCCTGGTAACGGTAGCATCGGCCAACCTTCAGCACGCTCCTTGACTGGTCGGTGACGAGCGTAATGGCGTGGCCCGTCTTGCCCGCACGTGCTGTCCGACCGACCCGATGGACATACGTGGTCAGCTTCGAAGGGAACGAGAAGTTCACGACGTTGTGGACGTCCGCGATGTCGAGTCCACGAGATGCCAGATCGGTACACAGCAGGAAATCGACATCGTTGTCGCGGAACTGTTCCAGCGCGGCAAGCCGCTGCACTTGTGTCAGGTCGCCATGCAATTCGGCAGCGCGCAGGCCAGCCACCCCGAAGATGTGCAACGCTCTGTGGGCCAAAACTTTCGACCTGGACACGATTCTGTCATGCCAAGTAGCAATAGGAACGTGCGAACGCATGGTCTGACGGGAAGAACACCATCGTCCTCGTTCGGGTTGTGCGCCGGCACAACGCGAGAATGATTGCCATTGACGTGCGTTCAGAGTTATCACGCACACGCACGAATTCCTGTGCGCGTGTCAAACGCACACCTGCGAGACGCTCGTTAATGGAAACCAACCTGGGTCAGGTTCGTCGGTAGGGTGTTCGTCGCGTCGATGGTGATCACCTTCGGGTCATTCAGCGACAGGTCAGCCAACGACGTGACCTGAGGCGTTAGCGTAGCAGACAGAAGCAAGGTCTGTCTGCCTCTCGGACACGAGTTGACGCATTCTTGTACCTACAGGAAACGTCTCATCAGCATCGCAGACGATGACTCGGCCATCTCAAACAATCAGAACCTCGTCCACGAATCCAAGGTCTAACAGGCGGTCGGCTTCATCGAGGACCAGAATTTCAACAGTATCGAGGTGGATACTTTGCGTATTCCTCAGATGATCGATCAACCGCCCTGCCAATATCGTATGTCAGTTGCAATGACGCCTTGTGGCGAGCAAGGGATACTTGCCTGGAGTCGCGATGACAATATCTGGCCGTGTTTGCAGAGCAGCAGCCTGACGTTGCAACGACAGACCACCGACCACCAAGCAGGCCCGGATCGACGTCCCATCACAAAGCTTCTCGGTGACATCGAAGCACTGCGTCGCTAACTCACGTGTAGGAGAGAGAACCACAACGCGGGTTACGCTCACCCTGTTGGGGCATTGCAGAATGCGCTCCAGAATGGGCAACATAAACGCAGCGGTCTGAAGTTCGCCTAAGACGCATCGATGGGAGCCACAACCGGAAGCGTACCTTGCCGGACCCAGTGACTGCGTTGACCAACAGGTCATGCCCTTGCAGTGCGGCAGGAATTGCCATACGCTGGACGGGAGTGGGGACGGACAGACCCATCTTCGATAAGTTCACCAGAAGTGGACGCGATAGACCAAGAGACGTGAAATCCGTTGGGCCGTCAGACGCTGGAGTAGCTCCACCCTGTGTAGTCTTCGCCGCTTTGGTCCTCGGTGCTTTGGGAACCGCCGGTTTTCTCTTCTGCATAGGAACGACGTCGTCGACTTTCACGTCGACCTCGTCATTCACCTCCACCATCTTGGACAGAATGATCGGTTTCATGCTGTTCACGCCAAGGTCGGGACCGCCAGCTCCGTCGTCGCTCAATTCGACATCAGACACCGGCTCCGCGTCAAACGCGAATTCACCAAACCGGACCACATTGTCATCGTCTACATCGGATGACGAGCAAACGTCAACGTCGGGTTCTTCATCGGAAACCAGCACAGGTGCACGAAGGCGGTCGAGCCCCATTCCGAGCAATTCCCGACCCAACTGGAGCCAACTCCGCCACGGAGTCCGTGGCGGACCAGTCGTGTGACGCACTGGGGTCACTCCCGCCTGCTCGACTATTTACCTACCTACACCTACCTATCGATCACATCACGCCCGTCAATGCCGGCCAACGGCTACCGTATCCTGACGAAACCTCTATGCGACGAAGGCGAGCGTAACTCAAAACAACATGACGGTTAGATAACTCGCTACCACCCCAGCCAGGTAAAGACTGACTGCTGTAGTTGCGCGACCGATCAGTGAACGCTTGAACCATGCCTGGCGCGTTCCCGACGGAGTCTGTTGCGGTAGCAGGATGGCCCGGAGAATCGTGCCACATCATCGCCCGTGGTGATGGGCTGATGATGGCCAGGGGTACCGGTAGCCGGGTGTATTCGTGTGGTGCGTCTCTGTCTGCGTCGATCTGCTGCCCCACGGACATTTGGGTCACGGTGACAGGCGACGGGTCCTTGTTCGCATCGCGTGGCGTGCGTCGCGACATGCCGGCGACACCGACCGAGCGCATCGTGTATAGCAAGGCGGAACTGCGCGCCCTGTCGTTGGCGCCGGCGGCCAACGTCAAACCCGCTGATCTTCTCCATGTCGTCGACAGGTACGCGCGCCCCGTTGCAGATGATGCCGTGGCGTGTCGGTTAACGGCCACAATCGCCGCAGGGTCAGAGTACGGCCGCATCATGCCCAGGAGGACAGCCACGCGACGAAATCGTCCCGGTCGCGAACCCGGGCGGCGTCCCACAGTCAGTAGTCGCGGGGGTGTCGGCTGCGGTATCGTGCTGATCTGTATCGGTGCGATAGTATCGGGATCGTCAGGCTCGGGCGCGCGTTGGTCCAAACATGATGGCGTCAGGCATTCCTCGTCGAGCAGCGTGACTCTGTCCAGGTGCCTGGCGTTGTCTGCTTGCCGCCCGTGATTGCTGATTGCCCATGCGATATAGCCGGCATTGGGACTCCCAGCAACGCGACAGGCCGGCTGAGCGGACGACGTCGGACCGTCGCGCGGGCAACCACCATGGCCTGCGAGACGACGACGATGCAGAAGCGCCGGAATGGGCAGATGGCACTGTGAACTTCACCGAGAACTTTGATTTCAGCCAGGCCATGCTGGACCGGGACCGGCCTGCTGTCGCCGCGCCAGCGCCCACTGTCGAACCGACTCCCCCGCCGGTGCCGACGTCCACGAGGTCGCGGTTCGCGTTTGCAACCGGTGTCGAAGAGGAGCAACAACGACAAGAGCAAGCGCCCGTGCGTGCTACTCGTGTGGCTGCCGACCTGTTCAGACGACTGAACGTGGTGTAGGCCCCGTCGACATCGCCGACGCAGGCGCAGGGGAAGGATGACTCGACGCCGCCCGCCCGATCTCGGTTCAAGTTCGTGATGGATAGCTCGCCCGAGAAACCTGCTGCTGCTGCTGCTGAACAGCAGCCAGTCGCCCCACATTCGGAAGCGCGGTCTCGGTTCGGCTTCGTTCTTGACAATTCGCCCGAGGTGCAAAGACGGCCGTCACCGCCAGCACCACCCTCCGTTGACATTGGCCGTCCGTACGCTCAGCCGTTAGTGCATCTTCCACCCTGCTTGCGGCCGGCGCACGCTGACAATGTGGATAGAGATGCATCCGACGCCTCGCATCCAAAGGGCACGCCAATCGAGGTCAACGCGATGTTCCAGATGTTTGCTACTATGTCCACTGCGAGTAACCTGCCTCCGCCGCCTGTGCCACCACCGGCCCGCTATCCTCCTATGCACTATGTGCCACCGCCCCCACATTTCCCGATGCCGACTCGAGCTATGCCGCCGCCTCCTCTCGCGGCGTACGCCCCAGTTCCCGTCGCTGCCGCGTCGGCGTCGTCTCCAACTGCTGCCCAACCGGCAATCGCGCCTGTTGCACAGGCCCGAACGACCCGACGAGGTGTCCCGTTGGCTAATGTCCCTGCGCGCACTGCTCCGCCGGCCTACGTCAGATCATATATGCAACTAACCGATCAGCCGGTGTCTGGTGCCGTCCAGGGCGGCTATGCGCCACCTGGCCTGATCGTGCACCCAGGGCGTGCCGCGCCCCCGTTAGCGCCGTTCCCGACACAGGCCCCACGATATCCACCACAGCCACAGGGCGGCATGATCCCATTCAGACAAACAGGAGCGCCACTCTAGCCCCCCCGTTTGGCAGAGTTGAGAATTCGCGCCCGGCCCCACCAGTTATTCAACCACTTATACACAGCTCGGTCGAGCGCGAATTACGAAATCGGCCTTATCATTGTATTGGTGAATGTCGTGAGATTTGTCGAATGTGGATGAGGCGTTGTACAGGGAAATAGAACATTCGCGGCTCAGCGGATTCATCCCGTCTCTGGTCGACCAGGAACCGCATCCGGTTGATAGCGAATACCCCAGGGTGCGTGAACGTGGCCTGCAACGCTATCGTGATCGACTGCTCCGGCTCTGTGGCATGGGGCATCACTGGTTCGTTCCAGATGACATGCGGGCAGAGCAGGTCACCTAGCGATATGCCGCTTCGACGGGTGCAACCTGCCCAGAAGGATCGCCCACGAGTGCATGGTGTACTGATTGTTGCAAATTTGCGCTCCCTGCATCGGTTCGTCATCGTCAATCCCCCACGGCGCAAGTCGCCTTACTCTGTGTCGAAATACGTCTCCGGATTGAGTGTTTCGAAAGCGAACGAAACCGATTCCCTGCTTCCGTTGAAAATCTTGACTTCAACGGGGACACAGGCGAGCCTGCAAATGACCAGTTAATACAGGCATTAGGGCATTCAACGCGGTCGCGTCGTACGGAGCAACATAGAAGTCATGATCAACCTCGGAGGAGAAATCGACCGAAATTCGCAGGGGACATCCTGCCTGAGGCGTCGCTTCAGAGTGGTCAGCGACCCGACTTATGACGGCGCCTCGCCTCGATCCGTCGTCTGTACTCCAGAACAACACGAAGTCCAGTACGCCATCCTTGGCAGGAGAATGCCGGAACCAAACGAGGTCGGAATTGCCTGTTCAGGGCCAACAATTGGGAACGTAAAATGCGACCTAAACACAGAACACGCTACCTGTGGCTGTTGGACTGGGCGACCTTCCTCGGCATTCAATGACACTTCTGGGCGAAGGGCCCGCCGACGGTTTGACGATCGTGTGAAACGAGAACTCTTGCCCGGGTTGAATTACCCGGTCAGTATCACCAAGCTCGTCAACATCGCAGGGACGCGAACCACTTTGCAGCAATACGAGGCGGTCGAGGACCATGTTTCCATCATCAGTCTCGTTGCCGACAATGAACTCAACAGCGCGATGCCTTGGAAGGTCGAATGCGCTCCGACAGCTTCCATCGACTCGGATGGAAGGAATTACCGAGACCGTCCACTTCAGATGCGCCGTCCGGAATGGAATGGCCTTGTCTCCTCCCGTTGAATATCGGAGAAGGAGCCGAATGTCGTGCACTCCTTCGTCTCCACCACGCAAGGATACCGCGATTCGATTTCTGTGGCAGTAGTGTCACCCAAACATACGTTCAGGAAGGAGGCGTTCCTTACATCCCGCTGCATAAGCGTATCGGGTCTTTGACAGTTGCAAACTCTTGTTTGGAAGACTTCACGAACAACTGGACGCCATCAGTGGCAGACTGTGCTATAATGATCCCCGAAGTAAGCTCGCCAAACCGTAACTCGTCTGGAAACGACTCCAGGGAGAATGACACATGAGCCAGCGGGGGTCGACACTCCCGCACTTCAAATGACAGCGGCCTGGCAGGGCTTTCTTGCGGACGGTATGGAACACGAGACAGACCGCTCTGCACCCATCGTTGGACCCTCGCCTTTTGAGACGTGGCTGAGAGATCTGAGGGAAACCTTTAGGGCAATGGCCGATCGGGACGTCAACAGACCCACCTGCTGTAGCATACGGGATGGTAACCCTGGCAATAACCATGTCAAGAAATATCCAGGTAAGGCCTCGGATCAGGACGGTCCCAGGATGTTTGGGGACAATGGACATCACGACTGTCGTTGTTTCCAGCGGCGGCAGGTCCAAATCCGTTTCAGAGAGCTCCAGTGAGCCGACATCTCGGTCCAGCTAAATGTTTAATCAGGAACGTGCTGAGACAGGCATGGGACCAAGTACCTACCGGCGTGAATTCGCAGTCCAAACGCAAACGCCTTAGGGATACGGCAATAGCGAGAGGGTTACGAATAGTGCACGTGACGGAGACAGACGATCCTAGAGGAAGCGTTTGATTCCAAAAGCACAGCGACCATATGTTTGACAAGTCTGCATGAACCCGTTAGAGAGTTCGCTCATGAGCGGGAGCGCAGTAATGCAACACACCAGCATCCGCGTATGCAGAATAATTTGACCAGACGTCGGACTCAACAGCAAGAGGAATCTCGGACGCTTCACCGAATACGAACTGGTCAAAGGTGAAGCAAGGGACATCCAGACTAGAGAACCGATGAGTGCACGATGTTGTTCAAGCCGGAAGTACATACTCAATGGGGGTCGTGGTAAGCGTAGTATGCTTGAAGACAATGAGGAACTCTTTGAAGAACGTTTCTTGTCGGGTTTGAGACTGTCGGCCGCCGCCAAGCAACCGGACAAAGTGTTGCAGTGACCCATTATAGTCGCCGCAATTGTACAGCTCACGTCCAAGCTTGAACCTGATGTGATCTTCGATATGAAGCCAGTTATGGCCCTCGTAGACACACAGTGCATCCGAGTAGCAGCGGATCGAGTTAGACCTCAAACCAAGTTTCGTATAGAGATGCGCAGCACGGACGAGGAAGAACGCATACTCTCGACACATTGGAGGTTGGGCGCTCACCCAGACCAGAGCCGCCTGCTCCATGAATAGGGCCGCTACATTACGTGATCAGCAAACGTTGCGATAATTGAACAGCGGCACGCCACCGACCCAACTCCGAATTGTCGCGTGTTCCGAGTCGAACCAGCCAGCTTACAGCATGCCGCGCTAGACCAGGAATGCTTCGTGCCAAGATGGCTTCCCAGCCAACAACCTGAGCGGCTGACGCGAACATCCCAAGCTCAAGGTAGCCCTTTATGGCCGCCTCGAAGCTGGACTCGATTTCACGAACGCTGTCCCCACGTCCTGTCAATGAACTACCTCACATACAACCCCACCAAGCAGGTGACGACCTTATCTGCGCAAACGCGTCACTGATGGAGAGGGATGCCACGCAAACGGCCGTTCCCGCCTCAGCGCGGGCCAATTCGCCCCGCAAGCGGTCCTTACCGCGAGCATCAGCTGAGGCAGCTCGAAAATACTCCAATGCAAGATGTATGTCTCCCATAAGGTATGCATAATCTGAAAGCTGTCGCAAAGTGAGCGTATACCTCGCGAGTCTGTCGAAATCTGCAAGTACAGACCTGGCGTGTTTGGACCTCAACCGGTGCTGAAGGTTGTGCTACCGGTGCTGCCGTTGTGTCTGAGACAGCATAATGAGGTCAACATTCGCCCTGCCGATCCAGCTTCATCCCCAATTACCAGGTCTCGACGGACGCTGTCGAGGACGGAAGAAGCTTGTCAGCTGGTTCCGAAACCCCTTGCGAATTGCAACAATCGAGGAGAAGAGCGCACAGATGCGGGATGACATCTGCGGAATGATTGCAGACCGCAGTAGGTCGTGAACGAACTGGTGCACGGCCGGCGATTCCGCGGATAACTCGGATTCGAGCATCAACGTCGAACACAGCCCGGGATCGAATGCCCTCCTCATAGCTTCGAGGCCGGTACGCGCCCGTTGGGACAGTCCCCCCGTATCGTGATCGGAAGGGGTACATAGTAGAACGAACCGTGTCTTGTCAGACGTTAATAAAGCAATCGATTTGTAGAGCGAGAAGCGCACGACGTACCTGGACACCATAGTCCGGGCAAATATCGGAATAGACATTGGGCTTTGCCAAGGCCTTATCGCGGAGCTGGGAGAACACCCTGACAGGATCAACCTCATCCTGCGCCCAGATTTCAGGTAGACGCAAACAGCAGGGCGCGCGAACGCATCACCTCTGTTGCGACACACAGGCAGCAGACCGGCTCTTCAACGAAATGCACTGGATTGTACAGGAGAGCGTCGTTGAGGTTGCGCATGAACAGGGCGAACCAAGGAGTGGGGTCGTTTGCCAGGCTCATGAAGTCGCTGACGTCATTCTCGTCGCGTATGACGACGTCTCGACGGAAATCGGGAAACTCGGAGACCGATGGGATCATTGGCGGCCCGGGATGGTCGAACAGGCGCGACACTGGAATGAAACGGACCGACAGGGAATCGAGCTCGAACGTTCGGGTCGCTGACTGGAACATGAACTTATCTGAGCGCGGACCGTCATTCGGCAGCACTGACAGCAAACGTCCCAGGCGACTGACCGAGCACGTACACGCTGCGATTCGCCTGGAACACTTGGCATGGCGTCAGGTTGTGATCCTCGAACCGCTGCGTGACTCGGTCGGTGACAGCCAGGGCGACAATTAAGTCCCGGTCCTCCATCGTCGTCAGCGACCGATCGCCCGCTCCCCACCTATCCGTCGCGATGCCGTCGTCGATTGATCAACCGACAGCCCTCATTGCGAATTTCGATGCGGCACCCCAAAAAAATGGCATGGAAAATTGACTGCACCGCCCTGCCAAATGGAACGACGAAACACTTTGCTCTGTTCCAGGGTGTCTGCGTATACGTGTGCCAGTCTCGGACTCAAATGCCGAATGCAGAGATGGCAGCCTTTATCACGGGGCAGTATGGGGAGCATGTTCTGGGACAGGATAACGCTTGCGTGTCGTCGTTCCGGGTATCGTCGGAGGGTTCATTATCGACGACGCCGGCGACGGCCCCCGGCGCGAACTGATGGGGATGGCACTGCGGGCAGCGACGGCGATTCCTGCCGCGATCGTTTCCGGGAGTGTGGCGATTCGCGGGCGCCGGCCCTGGACGGCGGGGATCGCGACCGCGGACGAGGTCGGTCTGCTCTCGTGGGCGGCTTCGCCTTGGGACCTGCATTCTTCTCCCGCTCCTCCAGAAGTTCACGTCGCCGCCTGGCTTCTGCCTCGCGTTCCGCCTTGGCCTGAGTGGCAAGTCGCTCTTGCTCCAGAAGGCGCTGCTTTTCCTCGTCGACAGGAGACGAGGGCGCTGATGCACCACGACCATTGCTGGCCTTGGAAAGGTCTTCGTCCCCAGCATTCCGATCCCGTTCACGGGACGACGTTCGACTTCGTCGCCGGGCATCATCACTCTCGGGACCTGCCTTCGCAGCAGGACCATTACCTGTTACGCCATCGTCGCGGCGCCCATCGCTGCCGCGTCGCCCATCGCTGCGCCTAGGTGAAGGGCTCCGACGCTCCGGACGAGACCGACCTGCCCGCGCGACAGATGCAGAACGCTCCCCACGACCTCGAGGTGATTCGCCTCGCCCGCGCTGTTCGGGTCCGTCCCGTGAGCGTCTGGATCGATCGTCACGGTCGCGACGATCTGCACGTATATCGTGACCACGCTCAGGGCGGTCTCTAGGGCGGGACTCCCGCTCACGTCTCGTTCGCAGGTCGTGTTCACGCTGCGCACGATCGTCCCGTTCACGCCTGGAGCGCTCTTCGCGATCACGATCGCGCTCCCGTGTCGCATAGTCTTCACGTTCGCGCTCCCGCCTGGCATGATCTTCGCGATCCCGTTCCCGTTTGGCGTGATCGTTGCGCTCGCGTTCCCGCTTGACGCGGTCGTGTCGTTCTTTTTCGCGTCTCGCTTGCTCTTCGCGCTCGCGTCGGGCCTTCTCGTCGCGTTCGCGCCGGTGTTCTCGCTCACGTGCTGCACGGTCGTCCCGCTCCTGGCCCAAGGATGGACGGTCGCTGTCACGCCGATGGCGGCCGTCTCTGGCAGGCGACCGATGCCGAGGGACAGGCGACTTTCTTACAGGTGGTTTGCTTCTCGGTGCTTCCTTAATAGGAGACTTGACTGGACTTGCCGGAGCGGCGTCGGGAACGTTGCTGGCTCTCATCAGTTTGGCTTGGGCCGGTCTGCCATTAACAGGTCGGTTATGCAAAGCGACGACAGCACGAAGTGCCGCATCGGATGACTGGAACGTGATCATAGCGACGCCAAGCGATTTCCCGTTCTTCACGGCGGCCTCAAAGTCGATCCCCGAGATGACACCGCACGACGACAGCAGGCCCCGCAAGTCGTTCTCGCTCGTCCACCATTGAAGGTTCCTGGAAATTCCCCCATGAGCATTACGGTCGTTATTCGGCGCAGCAACAACGACCGCACTTGACAATGATCGTTTTCAGTCCGGTATCGACAATGGGGGCGGATGCGATCTCGGGCGCCAGCGGCTCAATGGTCTCGTGGAACCGCTCGAAATCCGTGGTGGCATCCGGTGCAGCAGGGGCCGCGGGTGTCTCGGCGGGCGCTGCCTGCGCCTGGGTTGGGAACAACGCCGCGTCGTCATAGAGCCACGACATGGCTGCCACACGCCGTGTGCAGCCACGGAGACCGTGGCCCGGGAATGCCGAATGCCGTTTCCTGGACTACTACCTGCGCGTCGCCCCTCAACCGCATCATGGCTTCGAGCCGTATCGGGCCACTGACAAAACCTGCAGCCTGCACCGGAGGTTCCAGAACGCGAATCCGCTTGCATCCGATCACCTGACTCTACGATTAAAGGGTTTGAGCGCAATCGTAGGTACCTACTTGATTTGAATCCCGTCAGGTCCATCGGGGTGCAACCTTGAGACTGGTGGACCAGTTCCAGGCTCAAAAGACAGAATCCGAACGCAGGTGGCTGGACGTGCTGGGAGTTCGCCACCTTGCCCAAAGCGTCCTCCCCTTGTGAATGCTGTGTTCCGCAAGTGAGATGTGCACTAAATCACAAAGACGGCTGTTTGTGCCGGTTCAATACAAGACATCATGGTGTTACAGTGATTCTGCAACAGATAAAGCATCGGTCTCATATGGTTGTGTATAAACCGCTTGGCTGTGGATGGCCAGACGTCAGATCTTTGTGACCTCTACCTTCCCATGCAATCGTCGCTTCATCGGAATCGGCTTTGTCTTCACCTTCCCACTGTGGGTTTCGTCATGTGCCATCAGCCCATCACTCTTACTTCCCGAATGTCGGGCCTGTTCGTGTTCCCACACTTATCCATGTCGAATGATCGAACGCGCTCCTGGCACGGCCTCTTGTACAGCGTCTAGTGGCATCGTTAGCCTTTGCAGAAGAGTATCGTAATCATCGCGAAGTCGGTGTCGTCATTCAGACTTCAATGCAACGCTCATAATCACACGATCTACGATCGTGATCGCACTTTGTGGCAGATATCAAGTACGCCTGGAAATAAAGTGGCTCGCGTTGATATACCTAAGTAGCTGTTGGAATCGCTGCAGAGGCTAGACGGGTGATTCGTTGGACATCAGTGCAGCGAAAGGCCAGGGCGCCAGCGTTGCTTCGGAATCCCAAACTACGCTGGGTCAACATATGCTTCAGTCTCCATTGTTGTGGCTTGCCGAATCGATTTCGCGGACAGCCGCAGAAAACCCCCCGTTGTTTTACCTGCCGCCCGCCAAGTAGGAATTCCTGGAAGAAAGTCACTATACCGGGTACCCTCATTGACGAATGAATATACGACGGCCTATGGTGTGAAATTCATTTCTTGGGAAAGTGCTCTCTCTCTCTCTCTCTCTCTCTCTCTCTCTCTTGACCTTTCGGTTTCTCGGGCAGTCGTTCCGGTCCGGGGGAGAGCGTACGTAGTGGTTATTCATCTGGGAACAATACGGAAACGGCGTCGAGAAGAATTTGTAAATTGCTGTATTCAGGAGCGTAAGTACAGTACCCATAGACAGAGTTAGGCTTAGGTGACCTGATGGGAACTGAACGGTCAAACTCGAGGAATGCATCGCCGTCGCGCTCTCTCTGGACAAAGCCTGCAGCCTGCACCAGATGTGAGCGCCCCAGGCCACACCCTCTAATCCACGTTGGACGCGTACCATAAGTGCTTCGAGCGCATCTGACCCGGCATTACGAACGGATTCATTGCTCAGGCGCAGTCGACGGTACTTTGGATCCAGGTCCATCTGGTCGTTGTACTTGATGACTGCGACACGCCCAACGCGATTCAGATACGAGTCAGCTAGTGTACACAGAGACGTCTTACTGTTTCGGCAAACAACCTTGAGGAACGATATTGCGCCGGGTGGCGCGTCGCATAGGATTGCCACTGCGTCGTGAATGACAGCCGCCTGAGAATGGTCGGTTGGGGGCGGCGTCTGTTGAGACGAAATGCCATCGGCACGCCCCATTTGCCGCCCTACAGAAGCACTGCACCCATTCTTCAAGTGCATATTCAGGCTGGTTTGGCTCTTGAATTCCTGACCGCAAAGCATGCACGTTTTCAGCGATGGGTCCGACAGACCTGCCTGCTTTGGCAGTAAATCGTCAACATTGACTGGACCCCGCTGCTCCAGTTTAATCAGAACACCCAGACTAAGGCGGCATCGCATTGGCATACCTGCGCTGCTGTTGACGTCGACGCTGTTGTTCGCGACGACGCCGACGACGACGACGCTGACAGCGACCGTCCATGATCGGTCTTCGTATGAAGGTTCAGGCTGGTCTGGCTCTTGAACCCTCGGCCACATACATTGCAGACTTTCATCTTGTCGGCGTGCGCAGCGGGCGATGGTTCGTCCTGGCTGAACACCAGCTCCATATTCCGGTCCCGTTTCGCCTTGACCTGCTGGTCCATCGCAGCTGTGCGCTTACCCAATCGCGCTTCAGCGGCCGCGGCCACTCGCTCCCGGATTGGATCCCCCGAGGCGCGGACGTCCATCCGGGATCGTTCCATAGCGATCCGTAGCTGCTCGTCCTCGGTCAGACGGCCAGCATCGCGCTGCGGCACAGAGCCATACCCGGACGGACCCGACCGGCTTGTGGATTCCGAGTTCCCCATCAGTCCATCACGTTTTCTGTGTCGATCATGCGCCGGGAACGCAATCGGCAAACGCCACGGCAGCGCTTAGCCGGGCCCAGGTTTTTGCCAGCGGCAGCGCTTTTTAGGATCCGTTTTTGCCTGACGCAGCGCCCTTTTTTCCGCCGCGTCGCTATTCGATGAACCTCGGGCAGAGTCTTCGTAGGCACACGACATGTCATTGGATTGACCGATCGGACAACTGGTGGGTTCCTGCAGCTGATATGGGTTGCCGTACGTCTTCGATGATCCCGCGCTTTCAGTTGCAGTAGATGTCGATCGCGCGCAGAGCCCGCCCTACATTGCTGCCGGCTGTCAATCGAAACGGTTTACCCAACGGAAAACCCACTGCAGCCTGCAGCATTATTATAGGCAGGACACCAGGCGGTTCGCGGAACATTCGCTGGAGGCTGCCGATGGTTCACTGGCGGGTCAGCGCACTTTTGTAAGCGTCCCCTGGCGACAACGAACACGTGCCAGGTGTTCGGTGACGCAGCGAAGCACATTAGAAGCCTGTCCAAGTTTCGTGTTCTGGTATAATCAAGATGAGGGCGACGTGCACAATTATGGCCGGCATGTGTGCTGCCGTACTGACGTTGGTTGCTGCGGATGACGATGGGTCGACTGTCGATCAGATTGCGCCTGTACCGCTCAACGTTCTGATTAACGAGTATATCGAAGCAACACAGCGGAGGCGTCTACAAGCGGAGGAAGACCGCTATCAGGACTACAAGGACTACAATGATGAAATGGACCGCCAGGAGGCTGAGAAGCGCCGTGAGGAGGCAGGGCGACGTCACTATCTACGTTATATGCTGAGCCACCGCCTCCCCACACCCCCTGATAGTCTCCAGGATGAGTCTCCCGAGAAAAGCGTCGTTTCGGGTCCGACGTCATTACTTCCGCCACTTCCGACTGGAATCCGGTCTACCGTTGCCACCAACAATGTCGCAACAGAAATCGTTGACCAGGTGAAACCACCGGCAAACGTCGGACGAATGGTTCAACCAGTCAAACAGGACGTTCAGCATGTTGGACAAGCGGGCCAACCTATCGCAGCAGTTGCGGAACACGTTGAGGCAGCAACCGAAACGCTGGTTCGTGCAGGGACAAGGAAACGAGCGCGAAAGTATGACGTTAACCCGATGCCGGACACGTTAAGTGACGTAAACAAGAAGCGTCGGGTCGAGCGTCCGGCTAAGAAGGTGTACTGCGTTTGCCAGAAGCCGGCAGGTGGTCACGACATGATTCAGTGCGACACGTGCAACGAATGGTTCCACGACGGGTGCGTCGGGGTTAACATTGACGACTACGACGGTGACACTCCGTACAGCTGCCCGCGCTGCCGCTGATGCAGCTCGTCTTGCTCTCCCTTATATACGATTTGTGAAATTCCGAATATCTTATCCCGTGCCTGTCGTCTGGCATTAATAAGGTCCGTACTTAACATGGACAGTGACCGGTAAACGAATTGCAAACTGGTACAGTGGACGTTCGTCGGAGAGTGCTATGCTGCGTGTGGTGCACGTTACGGCGCCAACCGGCCAACAGTGGGGATGTCCTTGTAACGATTGACGCCGCTGCATCGTACGACTCGACTGAGGCCTCGATGTCACAGGTGGATTCCCTCATGCCATCACGAGACTGGATTCGCAACAGGTCATCAAGAGATCGCCCGTCCAGACGCCAGTATGTTGAGGGTGACTGCGTTGACGACTACAACGATGCCCCGTACTAGTCCTGCCCACAAGCTGCTGGATAAAACATGGCTGTTCTGGCTGTCTTACATATACGAATAAATAGCATGTGATGTGCTTGACATGGCAGCCTCGGGGTCAATACGGCCGAGTGTTCTCTGATGTGCGGTCAGACCGAGACTTCTTTCACCGTCGCTGACTGACCTTCGCAGATTTTCGTTCTATATTTAGGATGGCAAGGTCACTTGGTCTGGCGGATGGCGCTGACGTTCGCGATCCATTCAGATAATCGCTGCCCAGGGCACAGGCCGACCAACTACACGTCCTACTCATTAGCCGCGATGCGGACGACATCTGCATTTTCCATTAGGCGTACCGTGAGTGTACTGCTGCTAACGCTCCTCGTAGCAGTCGACGTCGCTGCACCGACACCAGATCATGATGTTTCAAAGGCCACGCCCCATCCAGACCTTGACAGCTTCGAGTTAGACCCGGATCTGAACAACATTGCGCAGGCGTTGGACGAAATCATGCATCAATATGATGCATTTGCCGGGACGCGTCGCAAACAGGCAGATAAGCGTCTGCTTCCAGATGACAACGAGTCACTCGGCAAGGACCAACAGCTGCGGGCACCTTCTCATGTTGGTGACTATCAAACGACACGTGGCCTGCAACAGCCGCCACCTCAACAGCAAAAACTAAAGTCCCAATTCGACGTCCTCGACGACCTGGTGAAGACGGTCCATCAAATGCCCCACCATCCTCACGTAAGCAGGAAGGTTCGTCCCCTCGATCTAGCACCGACCGTTCCCAAACGCGTGCGTCAACGAGGACGACCGCGGAAGAATTCCAAGCAGGACCTGATCCGGGCAATGCGTAACGTGCAAATGGAAGACCCAGGTCGTGATCCTGTTTCAAAGATTAAGAGACGCCGTGTCGTGCGGACAGGCAAGGATGACAAGTATTGCATCTGCAATGGACGAGATGACGGGCGTGACATGATTCAGTGCGACACCTGTGAAGGCTGGTTCCACGACGACTGTGTCGGGGTTGACGTTGCCGCCTACGATGAAGACGACCCGTACAAGTGCCCTCGTTGTCAATAATTCATTGACCCTTCTTGTAAATCCATAAACCGTATTACGTTGACGTTAACCACCTCGATGGACTATAGGTTCTTGTAGTTCCCTGGCCGCCTTGCTCTACGGGATCTCCAACTGAGTGCTGGGGACTCTTTCAACTATGGTGTATTCCAATGCCCAGGCCAGTGGTCTCCCAATGGATACTCGCATACGCGTCGAACCTACGTGGCAGAAATGATGACCATGGTTCCTGATGGATCGGCAATCATGTATGCAGGTCGTACTGAAATCGAGCCGTTGCGCTGGACAGGCGCGCCCTTAAATCGCCTTCGTTCATGCCGACTCGATCCAGGGTGTTGCACCACGGTCATGGACGATATAGTTCCAGCGGTCCAAAGATATTTGGACCACAATTGCCCGCCTCGCCAACGAGGGCGCTCGATACTCAACTTGGCGTTTGACAACATTTCGAATGTGGCAAGCGACGACGATCTGGTTGGTACTAACGATGATCTTATAATGAGGCGTTCCGGTAAAGTGTCGGCAGCAGCGGCAGACGAAGTGCAGGCCCGGGTGGAGGCGCTGCTTCGTCAAGTCGAAGATCGACGTGTGCCAGTTCGAAGGAAGCACGACGAGTCGCAGAAGGAGCTGCGGCGGGCGGTGTGGAAGCATTCAGCTGGGTGCCATCACAAACCCGACCTCGTCGCCACCGAGGTCGAAGCGATCCGTGCAACGAAGGACCGGCACCGTACGACATTCAAGGCGCTGAGACGGGTCACCAACGTTGGAGTGACCGAAGATCACCCGCCTGCAACCGGCCAGCGTGACGTACCGAACAGTTGGCTGGACGGGCACCGGGCAGATATCGACCAGCGGCCGCCGATCGCAAGCCCGACGACCCGCGTCGAAGGGCGCCTTTGGCGTCAGAGTGTCGCTAGTGCATCGTTCTACACCGAGATACCGTCTCTGCCGAATTCGCACCCCAGACCGGACGAACCTCCCGCCGTCGCCATCAACGAGTCGCTGTGGGCGGCCGCTGTCCAACGATCGAAACACACTGGTCGAAATACAACAGGCTCGTCCAGTTAGCTGCCTTATAGGTGGGTAGGTGGCCGCGAGGCCCTCGAGCCGAACCCGCCCCCTCACAGCCGACACCCATTGGTACTTCGTACAGGGTTGGTACACCGTGCCGACATACGACACCGCCTTTATGAGCCGCCCGTCGTTGAGACGTGGCAGGGATGGGGATTTCTTCGCCAATGTATACCGGCCGTTCCTTCTGGACACAATCGATGCGGAATATCCGTTGGCCTTGGCTTCTGACATTGGGGTACGTAATATATAGCCTCGGGGCCCGAGGACAAGACGTCAGCGGCGCCGTCAATGCCAGAGCCAAGGCCAATGGATATTCCACATCGTCTGTGTCGATCGACACAGACGATGGGCTAGACTGGACCGCCCAACTAGGTAGGCCACGAGAGCAGCTCGATGGTTTGTAGACCGGACCGCCGCCACGAGAGCAGCTGCTCGTGGCCTAGTTGGGCGGTCCGGTCTACACGGTAATGGTTTATCGAACCGTGTGCGTGCTTGTCCGTCAACCTCAGGGCGGCCGTACACGTGGCGACATAGCGACGACACGGCGCCGGTCCGGCTCATCGGGTCCCCAGACGGCGCGACGGTCCCGTCCCGGACGCATCTTGTGGAACACCCATTGTGTTCGATCAGGGCGGCAGAAGGCGTACGACGAACACAAGCGGGAACCTGGACCGTCGCCCTGGGGACCCTGCGCTGCTGATCAGATGGGCGGTCCCGTTGCGCGTCACGCCCAGCACTCGAACGCGCGTCGCTCGCGGCAGGCGACTTGCTCATCTCGGGACCTGATGGCGCCAGGATCGGCGTGCGCGAGTTCGACGACGACCGACTGGCTTTGGCATCGAGGAGGCCGCCCTTACCGTGAAACAGCCTTCCGTGTTCCGTCAGGGAGTCCCAATCAAACGGTAGAATATCTATCCGTGTGTCCGCGACAAAGGCATCACCGACTCGCGTCCGAGATTCCAAATCAAGCTCCGACTGGGAGAGTCGGTCCATGGGTGTTGCGCCACTGCCAACGGGCAACGCGACTGCGACTGTCTGCGCCCGCCCGCCACTGAAGACCGTCACTGCGCGCACTGTGAAAGAGCCCTCATTCAGCGCATTCCTTGAGAGCCCGACGACGCCGCGTGGCGCGTCGCCCGCATAATGTTCTTGGTGAGTACACGTTTACACCGGCGCGTTACCAAGAAGATGCAGGACCGAGAATCGCTGGAGCGGGCGCGCGATGAAGCCTTTGCGCGGGCCGACGAGGCTGGCAGCCGCATCCTCCGTCAATTCGCCGCGCAGGCACCGCACGAACGGTGTTCGAAACAAGAAGTCTTCGCCCAGCTGTTGTCGTTGTTCGATCCGAGCGTGTTCACGAGCGAAGCCGCCGACGGTGCGGTCCGCATGCTGTGGGCACACGTCTTGCCTGGCGTTCGCGCGCCGTCGCCGTCGTCGACGAGTCCTCAGCCGCCCTCATCACCGTGAAGCGGGCAACACACGAACGCTACACGAACGCAGACCACTGCGTGGAACGCGATGTATCACAACAACGGGAGTGATCCTGAGTGCTCGGTAAGGTCGCGTGGCCACCTTCGCACGCGACACGACCTAGAAAATCTGGCTCGCGATCAGGGACGCGTGCTGAGTGCAGATCAGGGACGCATGCTGGGTGTAGTCGGCACGACACCTCGACGGACGCTGATATTGCAGACGCAGATCTGTAGTGGCACTAGTGAGTTAGGGGCGTACTAGCGGTTGGGGTCCACGTTGCTTCAATTAAATCCCACGAGTCGTTTCATATACATATCGTCTGATAGTGGGTCAGCCCCACCGACATGGCGACGACTTGAGGAATGCTCAGTGCAGACTAGATACGGGGCTGGAGGACGTCACTGTTTGCCACAGTGTGCATGAACCCCAAAAATGCAGTGTCAGAGGGCCTAACTCCTGCCCGTATCTATCCATGCACTGCCCCGATGGCTCAATCGCAGACTTCGCGAAAGACGACATTCTTCATCTTGACGATCGGTTTGCCAGTGTTGTCGTCGACCCTGATGTTTTCCTGATGTTTTCTGGGTGACGGCAACGGGACAGGGCCACGTACAGCTGACTGTGGCTGAACACTTCTTGGCCAAGCTATACGCCAACCCGACCGAACGACTGGCCCTGAGCCTTGCTGGTCGTCAGCGAATTAGGCGCCCGTGACGGGGAGATGCCTCCTGCACAGGGTAAACTGGAGTCGTTGTCTGTGGAACGCATGGTGATCCCGGGATGCGGACATCTTGACCATCGAATCGTCCGTTAACGATAGTGGCGACGAGAACGGACCTGTGCACCTATTTACCCGCATGCGTGTGCCATTACAGTGGCCCCTGGCAGGGGGCAGGGGGCGGGGTTCAGGTTCCTCAGCGGCATGACGTATCCCCCAGTTTTCAGGTCCAAATGGTGTGGAGCCACACCACTTGGGAGAAGGGAGTTAAGAAACTCTATCGGGTATAGGGCAGCGTCATCGTCGTCAGCGACCTTGTCGGCGTTGTAGATGGAGTTGTTCTCACCAGGAGGTAGGACCCGTGCGGCGAGGCCAGCCGAATTGCGCCCCGGACGATGGCGGATGTCACTGCAAGGTTGGTATCGGCGCTGGTGACGCGCCTGTCGCCCGAAGGCGCCGATGAGACCACTCGGCGAGAGCGGGCGCTGCTGGCGGTTCGCCTGCTGTGCAGTCGGATTCGCCCCCGGGTGTCGCTGGACCCGGTTCATGTCCGGCATCTGATCGCGTCGTTGCGTAAGGGCGCCCATCGGATGCAGGCTGTTGGTGCTCACTAGCCTGTGCCTAGTTGCCAGGAACCGCATCAGCACGATTGCCTTCGATGAACTATTCGAGAAGCTGATGCGGATGCGCGTCATTGAGCATAAGGCGTCCGTGCTGTACTTGATGTACGGCCTGCCCCGCACTGGAACGCGTGACGCTCGCGGCAGCGACTTGCTCATCTCAGGACTGGAACACGGTTCAGAATCGAACATCTTCTCTGCGAACATCGGCGTGCGTGCGTTCGACGGCGACCGGATGGCCTTGGCGTTGGGGCGGCCGTCAACGCTGGCGGGAGGACGCGGCGGCGCTCGTAACGACAACGGGCGCGACGCGCGAACGTTGGAACGATCACTGGCATTTCTTATGACCGACAGATCCCCAAAGAGCACCCGAACAACAATGGCGAAAGAATCGACGTCGTCCGGCTTCGAGCCGTACGTGTTCTGGCAGTGGGACGTTCTCTTCATGGCAAACGCACTCTCGTCGACTCCCGATGCAGCGCCTTTTAGGACGGACAGCGCACGCCAGGGGTCAATTACGTCGTTGACGAACAGAATTCGTGACCCCGCAGGACGATCAGCCCTGGCGAGCGCTCATTATCCACTGAGTAAGTTCTGTGGGCAGAACGAAACCGTGCAACAACATAAAACGTCAAACAGATCGCTGCAATCCTCATAAAACGTTCGTACCGCAAAACAGCCTTCTGTCACCGAGTCCCAGTCAAACGGCCCCTGTGTGTCCGCGACAAAGGCATCAGCGACTCGGGTCCGATATTCCAAATCAAGCTCTGACTGGGAGAGTCGGTCCATGCGTGCAGCGCGACTGCCAACGGGCAACGCGACTGCAACTGCCTGTGACTGCCCGCCACAGGGAAGCTCACACTGCGCGCACTGCGTAAGAGCCCTCATTCAGCGCATTCCTTGAGAGCCCGACGACGCCGGGTGGCGCGTCGCCCCCATAATGTTCGTGGTGAGTGCAAGTTTGCACAGGCGTGTCGCCAAGAAGATGCAGGATAGAGAGGCGTCGGAGCGGGCGCGCGAAGAAGCAATTGCGCGGGCCGCCTTGGCCGGAAGTCGCATCCTCCGCCAGTTCGCATCCCAGCTACCACGCGAGCGGTGCAGCAAGCAAGAGCTCTTTGCAGAGTTGTTGTCGCTCTACGATCCGGTGTTGTTCACGAATGAAGCCGCCGATACCGCTGCCCGCACGCTGTGGGCGCACATCCTACCAGGCGTTCGCGCAAGGTCGCCGTCTTCGACCAGCCCGAAGCGGCCCTCCTTCCCCCAATCCCCGGCGGACGCTGATAGTATTCCTAGCGCAGATCTGTAGTGGCAATAGAGTTAGGGACGTACTAGCGGTCGGGGCTCGCTTTGCTTCGCCAATACATTCCTAGAATCGTCTCATTATCGGCTGATCGTGGGTCAGGCCCCTCCGATATGGCGACGATTTGACGAATGCGCAGTGCAGAATAGATACGAGCTGGGGGACGTCACTGTTTGGCACAGTGTGCATGAACCCCAAACATGCAGTTCCAGACCAGGGTCGCCGACGGCACCGGCAAACCGATCGCCAAGATGAAGAATGTCGCCTTCCGCGAAGTCGACCTCGAATTGAGCCACCGACAGTCGGCGACCCTGTTCTGGAACTGCATGTTTGGGGTTCATGCACACTGTGCCAAACAGTGACGTCCCCCAGCTCGTATCTATTCTGCACTGCGCATTCGTCAAATCGTCGCCATATCGGAGGGGTCTGACCCACGATCAGCCGATAATGAGACGATTCTAGGAATGTATTGGCGAAGCAAAGCGAGCCCCGACCGCTAGTACGTCCCTAACTCTATTGCCACTACAGATCTGCGCTAGGAATACTATCAGCGTCCGCCGGGGATTGGGGGAAGGAGGGCCGCTTCGGGCTGGTCGAAGACGGCGACCTTGCGCGAACGCCTGGTAGGATGTGCGCCCACAGCGTGCGGGCAGCGGTATCGGCGGCTTCATTCGTGAACAACACCGGATCGTAGAGCGACAACAACTCTGCAAAGAGCTCTTGCTTGCTGCACCGCTCGCGTGGTAGCTGGGATGCGAACTGGCGGAGGATGCGACTTCCGGCCAAGGCGGCCCGCGCAATTGCTTCTTCGCGCGCCCGCTCCGACGCCTCTCTATCCTGCATCTTCTTGGCGACACGCCTGTGCAAACTTGCACTCACCACGAACATTATGGGGGCGACGCGCCACCCGGCGTCGTCGGGCTCTCAAGGAATGCGCTGAATGAGGGCTCTTACGCAGTGCGCGCAGTGTGAGCTTCCCTGTGGCGGGCAGTCACAGGCAGTCGCAGTCGCGTTGCCCATTGGCAGTCGCGCAGCACGCATGGACCGATTTTCCCAGTCAGAGCTTGATTTGGAATATCGGACCCGAGTCGCTGATGCCTTTGTCGCGGACACACAGATACCGTTTGACTGGGACTCCGTGACAGAAGGCTGTTTTCCCGATACGAACGTTTTATGACGATCGCAGCGATCTGTGGGCCACGTACAGCTGACCGGGGCTGAACACTTCGTGGTCAAGCTAGACGACAACCTGACCGAACGACTGGCCCTGAGGCTTGTTGGTCATCATAGCGAATTAGGCGCCCGTGATGCAGAGGGTCAGAGGAACGCCTGGTGGTCCGAGGGATGAGGACATCTTGTCCAGGCTATTACCCCCAATGCCAGAAGACAAGGCCAACGGATATTCCACATCGTCTGTGTATAGAAGAAACGGCCAGTATATATTGGCGAAGAATTCGCCGTCTGTCCAGACTCGTATGACAGAGGAACGCTGCTCTTGTTGTGCGATCGTTCGATGCCCCTCGTTTTCGGATTGGATATGAATATTTGTTTCGAGCGTAAAAGCGACTCGATGAACAGAACGCGTGAGAAACTTAAAATGCACGCTTGACAACGACAGGAGGACGACGGCACTGCGCTTGGCCGTTGCAAATGCCACCGACTTGCTGTTTTGGGTCCCTGGAATCGACGTCAACGCACGCGGCAGACATGTCATGGCGCCTCTGGATTCGGCTGGATCTAGTAGACATGGTGCCCTGCAGAAACTGTTTAATCGAATGATACCCGAGCGTGCGATGGGCCAAGGGTGCCGACACGACACCCTCAAGCATGGTTGCCGGGCACGTGCCGGTACAGCGGAAAGGTGCACAGGCGGCTGTGCCGGCAACACGATCGGCCTGTACAGGCGCGAACATACCGCTGCGCAGAGCAGACGGCGGCAAGGGTATCTGCCAGCAACGTCGCCGCCCTCCCCAAATGTAAGCCGCGTGTCAGGCAGGAGCGTCACGGCAGCCGCTCGGCGATTCCAAATTCGCGAATGAGGTGCCCTTCGACAGCCGGTTGGTGCCACGTTTCACTTTGAATTCGTATTACCTAGTTACCGTGCGGTCTTTTGCAGGGGCGGCCGGAACCGATTCGGGCCTCCACGACCCTCCCAGCACGTCTTGTTCTATCGTGTCAGGCGTTTTTCGCCGGCCACTGTTACATGACGTCGTGATGTCGTCACTGTCGACCAGCGTCATGCTGGCGCCGGCGCCGATTGGTTGGAGCGCGCGCTGCTTGCCTCGACTGGCACCGTCGGCGTGTTCTGATTGGTGCGCGTGCATGTAGGGGATCCCATCACGGCATGGGACGTGGACGGCAATGGGCGCTTTGTCGTCGGGTACGCGTCCGGTCGCGTTCTGGTTCTATCGTCGCCAGGCCAGGCGGCGTCGGGTCGTTCGGTCACGATTGACGCGTCTGGACGTCGCTGGTCAGCACAGATAATGCAGGAGCGGTCCGAAGAACTCGTACGTGCTGTTGTCGCCCTCGACGATACGATCCAGGCATGTATCGGTGATCAAGGCGTATGGGAATTCACCGACCACCATTCGTCGGCGTTCTTCGCGTTCCAGGTCGCTCACGACCCGATGGCCTGTCTGCGCTCCCACGTGCTGCAGCATGACACGTCAATTCTTCTCCTCAAGGCTGGCGAGTATGGCGCTGTCCTATTCGACCTGCTCACGACACGCCAGCAGACGGTCATGGTCGGGTTTCCGACGAAAGCGATTCCCGTCGCGTTCGACAGCAGGCGTATCATCTGGGTAGATGAGGCCATCGCGAGCGCCCCCAAACTTGTCATCTGCGAGTAGGTGCAGACGCTTGTCCTTGGGTGGACTAGATCTGATGATCGATTTGCAGATACGCCAACGATCCCGACAGCCTGGAGAAAGTGCCGCTGCATGGCTGGCGACCTCGCTCCGCAATCAGCGTTACCGGATGGCATTCCGTCCACACCATCGGCAAGACTAGGGAGTCGATCGCGGTCGCCTCAATCCGCCAACGTGGCTGGGAGACATCGGAATGCTGGACGGTGCGGGCGCATCGTCACACGATCGTCGGTTTGGAATCGTGGAGCCACCCGTTCTCTAAGCGTATGATGGTGGCGACACTCTCTGAATCGGGGTCGTTCAAGATCTGGAGTTCAGCGCGGTGCCTGGCTGCTATACGCCTTCGAGAACCGAGCTTCTCGATGGGGTATCCTTATCGGATTGCGAGACGAGGCGGCCGTTTCCAAATCACGGCTGATCAAGGCCTGTTCGAGGTCATGGTGCCCGAGCTACCCGACAGGTGAATATATGCAGAAATATGCACCAACGGGACCTGATTTGTACTACGTATCACATCGGCAGCAGCTCGTCATCATCGTCTTCGGCATCAAATTCGTCATCGGTCGCCGTCGTCGCGACCTTCGCTGCTGGCACTGCCATCGTCGACGTTACTGGCATGGCGCCCGGCTTTACGTCCTCGACCACCGGGACTTGTGCCCGTCAGCTCAACCGCAACACGTTACATTCAGCAACGTACCTGATGGAGCGGGGGTCGGCGTTGCCGATTCTGCTCGTACAGGTTCCTGTCCTGCGACGGGTTCCTCTTTGCGATCCAGTCGCTCCAGTTTCTTGGCGTACTCTTCGTACAGGGCGTCCTGGTGCGTGTCGCGATATATCGAGCACAGGTACCTGGTGCGCCACTGGTCATCGGGAGCCGTTTTATCTCAGAAACGCAGCCCGACCTGAGGCACTCGACGCTGTCTGGCTCCTGAGAATGGATCCGTTTGTACAGCTGGAGAGCCTTTTCCATTGCGCCCATTCGCCGATAGCAGCTGGCGACCATTAACTGTGGGAACATTCAGCCGATGGGGGCCCCAACGATCCCCAGCGCACGCGCAACCTTCCACTTGATCTCGCCTGGTTCGATCTCGGCCGCCCGCTGAAAGAATAGGATGGCGCTTTCGTACAGTTCCGACTTGACGTACCAGACGCCGAGCCAGGAGATCACCTCCATCGATACCGGATTGTACTGATAGGCCTAGGACCACCACCCGCCACCGTCATGTTCATCAATGCAGAGACCCGACCCGTTCTTCCTGCATACCTCAGTGAAGCAGTGCAGCGCCTGCGTCTGATCCTCAAGCTTGCATGCAATTCTGCCCAAACGGGCCAGCGCGTTGCCGTCTGTCGGCACAAGCCCGAGCAGGATTTTATACCATTCGGCTGCCTCCTGCAGTAACATGTGTCATCGCACCCGCGTCCAGTAGCAACACAGCGACAGACCGCTGGAACGTCTACCAGGTCGTAGATATCGGCAATGTGGCTGATGATCTCCGGGTTCTTCGGGCACAGGTTGTGCAACTTGCGGAAGGCGCCCAACGCATCCTCCAGCTTCCCCACTGTTCGTTCACGTCACTCAATGTGCAAGGACCAATCGCAGGTCGCGTACGCTGCTTATAGACCAGGGCGAGGTTGAACACTGCTTCCGTGCAATCGGCTTCGACGCCAATCGCCTCCAGGTACATCTCCTGAGCGGCATCGAATTCGTCCTCGACGAAGTGGACGTTCCCGCGGTTGACGAGAGCGCTGGCATTGTACCTTGACATTCAACGCATCAGTAACTGGAGCGACACTAGACTGGTGTGCGCGTACCTGTTCTCTTGGACGGCCATGTCAGCGTATTTCTTCGCCTGGGCGTAGTCGCCCTCGAGGAAGTACAAGAAGCTGAGGTTGCAGGCCGCCTGATCGTGCATATCGAGCTGCTGCCGCTCAATAGATCGGAAGATGGCCATGGCGCCCGGGAAGTCGCCCTGCTTCAGGAACGAGATCCCGTGACACAGTTCCAATTCCATCGACAATCGTTCGTACCATGATCGACTCCCTGTATCCAGGTCATCGTTAGATCTGGCGGAAGCACCGTATAGCGATAGTACCAACCGTCAACATGGGCTCCAGCGTCAGATCCCGGTTTCGGCGACTTCAGATGGCTGATCAGCCACTGGAACCCGGCGTCGCTCGTTTCCTCGATGACGGGTGCGATCAGTTTCGCGGCCCACAGGACGTATTTGCTGTGTGCCGCCTGTCTCTTCGCGTAGTATTTACTGAGCAGATCGCCGCCCACCTTATCGTCACCCATTCCCTCAACCGGCACCATGAGCAGCTGCAGGAACCCCTTCTTCATCTTGTCCTTGTCGCCTAACGCGAAATAGCAGACAACCAGGTTGAACCCTGCGAGCATTCATATTAGACGGCGAACGCTTCCCCAGGCGAATGCCGTACCCGTTTGGGAATCGGCAGCGCCGTCCATGATGGACTCGAACGCCTGAATGGCATCCTGGAACTGGCCGAGGCGTACGAACGCATTGCCGATGTTCCTCATGATGAGGTACCGCGTGTCCTTGCTGGTGGCGCCGACCAGGTCCATGGCCATGCGGTACATCTTGATCGCCGCCGGATACTTCTTCTGCTTGTAGTAAATGTTGCCCATGTTGACGCGCAGGCGGCCGGCATTGGCGAACTGTTTCGTCTTCACCATCACCGTGTAGATGTTCAGCGCCTCGTTCATCATGTCGTTCGCTGTGTACTGAACCGCCAGGTTGAACTGGGTCGCGAAACTCAGGTCCACGTTGATGTGCTCGGCCAGGCCATTCTGCTCGCAATGCCGAACCAGCAGGCGCTCACGCCTGACAGCCTCCTTGGCTTTGTCAAGCGCCACAACGTAACTCCTGTTGACCTTCGCTGTAGCGCTCTCCACCTGTACGTTGTCAGGACCAGGTATTCGCCAGGTGTAGACCGCAACATACGATCAATTGGTTAATTTCCCGTTCCATCTCTTTGGCGACGAATTCGGGCCCGTTCTCGATCTTCTTCTTCAAAGCGGCCATCTTGCCGCGATGGGTTTGGGCCACCGGGTCGAACGGCGACCCCACGTTGCTCTTGTACCCGGCGCCTTTCACGGACGTCATCGGCCGCGGATCCTGCTCAGTCGCGTTCACACGTTCATCACATCGGTTCAATGCCAGCGGGCCGACCTCAGTCATTTGCATTGCGGTTGTTCCTCGGGCCATGGCTTGCATGGCGTAGCCGCCGATAGGCTCATGGATGATGGATGATGACCCTGCACCGTCGAATCCACTGTACAGGTCGTTGTTGTCCTGGGCAGCGACACTGCTCCCGGCCGCATATCGCCCATACATAGCAGCAACCCGTATGTGATTAGCAGCATAGACCGGGGGCTGCTATCGATAGAGCAGCCACACACACACACACAGGGGCAGGCCGCTCCTGCCTCATCTTCCTGGTTCTTTCCCTACAGTGCTATGAACTAGATCGACGCGTCTTTGGCCATCGCCTCATGCTTCCCCGCCCGTCCGCAAACGCTGAGCTCTCGTCGTGCGGCACCCGCCTGACCCTACGCCGCACGACAGATGGATCCGTGCAGCGCCACGCTGTCACGCGAATCGTTGTGCAAGTCGACGCCCGAGTAAACGAATCGAGCGCCACGCATGTCACACTTATTCTGCATTACTACTTTGGCTGGATACATCCGTTCGACTGTTCGACCGGCGGACGTGCGACCTTCACGGACCTGCGCGCCTCGCAGAGCCACGGAGAGGTCGCGGTTTGGAGTTGGGGGTAGGTAGGACCCGTGCGACGAAGCCAGCCGAATTGCGCCCCGGACGATGGCGGATGTCACTGCAAGGTTGGTATCGGCGCTGGTGACGCGCCTGTCGCCCGAAGGCGCCGATGAGGCCACTCGGCGAGAGCGGGCGCTGCTGGCGGTTCGCCTGCTGTGCAGTCGGATTCGCCCCCGGGTGTCGCTGGACCCGGTTCATGTCCGGCATCTGATCGCGTCGTTGCGTAAGGGCGCCCATCGGATACAGGCTATTGGTGCTCACTCGCCTGTGCCTAGTTGCCAGGAACCGCATCAGCACGATTGCCTTCGATGAACTATTCGAGAAGCTGATGCGGATGGGCGTCATTGAGCATAAGGCGTCCGTGCTGTACTTGATCTACGCCCTTTCATCGCATGCCGATGAGGGATACACGATTCCGGCGCCGATGACCTCCCAGACTCCGCTCATGGACTTCACTGGGGGCACTGCTGACACGACACCAGTGCCGGCAACCGATACCGAGCCTCGAAACAAGGATACGGTCACGACGCGCGACGAAGACGATATTGATTCGGTTTCTGATTCTAGCATCGTTCATGACATGTTCTTCATTTTACAAGGGTCAGATGGCGACCTTGTCAAATTCTCGAAAGGCAACGTGTACGTGCCGGACACTATACCTTCGGATTTGGCCAACATCGGTATGGGACCTTCGCGCCTGGAACTGACGTTTCGAGTTGCTATGCTCATTATCAAATGGTAGCGTGTGCAATTTCAGAGATGGGCAAATTGTTTGCCCGAGTCAGGAAGTACACCGAGAATCCCGGCGCAGACGGCCGCGTGCAACAAGCGCTAACGGCGGCGCTTAAAGATCAGCTGACTCAGTATTATCGGCTGATTGCCGTTCTCGAGCAGCAATGGTTCGAGTTCACGTGTTGTGTGTGGTTTCCTTTTCTGCCTATCTGATCGCGGTTCAGCTCTTCGTCGACAGGCCTGACATTAAAGCAGGCGTTTGTTTGGGTGCAGCGACCCCTGAAATGTATGCGAACACTGGCGTTGCTTGCTGAGGGCGCTACTGGAATTTCAGGGGGAGCTCTTATCTCCATTTTTGAGGTTCGTGCCACGAAATCGCATTCGGTGTCCTGAAGTAACAGCGTCGCAGTCCTATTCTTGTCATGGGGACCGCAGTGTGCGCGAGCTGATCCAATCCCTTCTCGGTGCGGCAGCGAAGCCACTGTTTGATTTCCTGCAGACCTGGATATCGACGGGAGAAGTGAAGGACCCCTTTGGCGAGTTTTTCATTAAGGAAAACCGTTCCTGCTCTGCCGACCTTTTCTGTCAGTATGCTCTTTGTCGCACCGTCGAACGTCGCTCATGGACAATATCAGGGCAAGACATGTTTACGCTTAGGCCCAAAATGATTCCCCTGTTTGTTGGTCCGGCGTTGGCCGAGCGGATTCTTTCGCTTGGTAAATCTGTCAACTTTATTCGTCGCTGCGGAGACTTACCGAAATGGTCCTCTGATGCTGCCGTCTCCCGAAGGTTTCAAGGTCTGTACTGACCAGCGACCTTTCGTCTTTCACCCCGTAACGTTTAGCGTTGCCGCAGAAATTGTATATGGGGACACGACGCAGTTCGAGTCGGTTCTTTCTCAGGCAGGAGCGTCAATCAACAAGCGGCTCTTGGACATCGTTTGCAGCCAGTATTCATTGATGCTTCACTGTACTGCGATCAAGCAATATATTCTCATGGGGCAGGGTCTGTCGTTACCCGTACTTATTGCACCGCAGGTTCTGACAACGACGCAGGCGACTTTATCCAGCACCTCCTTGATTTACTGTTCGACGAGCTATCCCAGCCTGCAGCGAAGCTGTACCGGCACCACCTCAACAACATTCTCGAGAGTGCCCTGCGTGCGACGGTTGGCCACTTCGAGCGTCCGGATGTCATGTCCCGCTTGCAAGTCAGGCTCCTCCAGGTAACTGCACAGTGACAGTTTCTCGTTTCTGGAGTTTCCGGAGTTGGTTGGAATTTGCGCATATTCCGGAAATAGCGTTTGGGAATTTGGATTTGCGGGCCACTCTGTCGAGCATGGCCGCCGTTCAAGTCGTTGCCTGGATCCTGCTGCCTGCAGTCGTTGTCGTAGCCGGCGCGCTCAACTCAACCAGCACTGGTGAGGCGACTCGGCATGGTCTTGGCGACGTCGCCTTCAATGTGGTGGCCGGCGGTGCTGTCCGCCTGGAGATGATCAACCTTCCGCAGTTTCGCCTTCAACTCTAAAGTTTTAATTCCGTTCCATTGCTTTCTTCTTTTTAACGTTGTTTGACGGCGAACAACATTTGGAGACTGATAATCTTACGTAATTGCAGAGTAGCCCTGGTGATTCCGGCTGGGAGGTCTTTACGCTCGACTACAGAATCGATTCCGCGCCTGCTCTCTCTGCCGAAGCGCAGGACGCCGTCTCTCCATTGTCCATAGTCTTTCACCCTGATCACATGCGCAGCTACTTGAGAATGTTTAACTTTATATGGCGAATCAAACGCATAGAGCACTGTCTATCGGATACCTGGAAACGCCAGAACTCCGACATGTCTCGTCTAGCATCGGACTCCGACCTTCGATCTCTTTTCCACAAAGGTGTGTCATGCTTTTCCGGAATTCAGGAATGCTTTTGCTGAAACGTGAATACGCGCCAGCGCAAACTATTCGCCATGAGATGGTACAGTTCGTGAACAACCTGAACTCGTTCGTGAAGTACGACGTTATCGAATGTTGCTGGGATCGCTTTGTTTCGAGTGTGCAGAAGGCGGCTGACCTGGATGTATGCGTACCGGCACTGGTTCCCGCCAACCGCAATGTCGTCTAAGCGTCGACCGCTGTAGGAAGTGATTTCCGCTCATTCTAATTACATTGCCCGCCTGCTGGACAAACTGTTCATCGGCGATAATCTGAGCCCGCTCCAGAAGCCGCTCAGTCAGGTAGGCATAGATGATGACAGCAAGCACATGGTGCCGGATTGACGTCTGTACCCGTCTCTCAGCTTTGTGACCTGATCCTGCAATTCTCAACGTTGCAGCAACGACTGCATGATGCCGCTCTGGAGGAAATCCATATAAGGTAACGCTCGCGTCCTGAAGAGACGGCATAAACGTTAAATGCGGGGCCGACATCCAGGGAAAGGTCTTCGAGACGAGGTTCTGCACTGTTTTCCCGTTTCGGTTCTCAGCTGGATCGGATTCAGGATGCCTACCGGTTTCAGTTGGCAAGTTTCATGAAGCTCGTCGAACCGTCAGACATGCGTTTTCTCGCCTTTCAGATGGATTTCAACGGGTTCTATGGCAACGTCGCCGAAGACGAGGAAGGCTATACCGCGAGAAGAACGGCGTTTGTTGACAGTCTGTTGGTCGATGACGGGGACAGCCGCCTCTAATGTACGATGCTGGAAATCATTGTTTATCGCCTGACCGGCATTCCGACGTTGGTCCCGGTATCTCAGGGCAAGCATTCGCTTCACAGATGCTCCTTGACCAAGAGCCCAACGAAGGCTGAGATGAAGCTCATCAATCGCTGAGACGTCAACTGCTGCGGCAACCTAGTACATAGACTGTGTTCAGGCATACCCCAGTGTCACCCGCCATCGGGACGCACCATTCGACTACCTTGCTGGCCAGTGTCAACGTGACGCAGAGGAGTCCATGCGCAATGCGATCTGTGACCTGTTGTGGCGAAAGCCCCAATCTGTCTACAGCCGTCGGTTAGCAGCATCGAGAGCCGAGATACCAGGTTCGTACTGCTTAGGGCGTAGGTCGTCATTGTGAACAACCATCCGGCAATCTGTTGGAGACGCATTCTGACCGATGTCACGACACTGCTGGCCAGGACGCCTCTGACGACGCGTACCACCCAGACAGCAACAGCGGCGATCCGGCTGCCGTATCGCGCCCGATCCTCAAGGACCTGCATGGCGCTACAGTATAGAACGGATGCACTCACCGACAGCATTGTCAGCATCGCCTCCATCCTCTTTATGAACCCCTCTGGTCACCGAAGCGCGCGGTCGCGGGCTGTCAGGATCAATCCTTGCATTATACGTCCGGCTCCGGCAGCCAATGTGGCCCGATAGGGCAAGAACTGAGATTCGCGCATACTTTACTGTTACAGGGCGATTTCAAGATGACGACATCGGGACAGGTGCGAAACCGGGTTTCGTTACTGGACCTCGCGCTGACGTACGGCCGCTGACGTAAGCGAGGAAGACGATGACCACGGTGGCAATCGCCGCGATGACCACCGCCGATATAGGCAGCAAGATTCGACCGCTGCTGTCGGCAACGCGCTTTGGAGCATCTGCACGGGTGCCTGGCTCCGGTGCAGGATGATCGGTCTTCATTGGGGATAGTGGGTCCACCCAGTACTCTAGCTCCATGTTCATCATCAGTGGTTTGCCACTGTGCAGAGTGACGATGAAGGGCTTGATGATGACGCAGAACGAGCGGTGCTCCCAGCGCAACGACCGCTGGACCAGGTCGAGATCCTGGGCGTTCTTCAATAAAAACCCTGCACAGACGACGCCGGTTCAGCAAAGGTAGCGGGATCTGATGGGTGCCGTCATTACCAGTCCTCCCGGCAGACCCCATAACTGGTAACGGGAACCGTGGCATCTTGCTGTCATCGATCCACTGCGGATCTTTCCCGATGAACGCATTGCACAGTTCCGTGTGGAACAGCTCAGCCAGGGCATAGGTCCCCTGCCGATCCAGAGCCACATACCGCTCTATGGGCCAGGCTCGGAAATGAACGTGCACAACGGGGAGGGCATTCCGAAAATCGAACGAGGGAAAGACCTGTGTGGAGCGCTTGCGTCAGTGTCCCAACACTAGCGCGAGTGCAGAGCCTGTGGTCCCGAACCAGTGTCCTGTTCGCCTGCATTTCCACCATGAACGACCTGCGCCCAATGTAGTCAATGGCCCCGTATTTCGCCAGGCAGGGCGACGCCAGGCACGCCAATGCAATCCCGACCACGATCCCCTGCACCATATTCGGTCTGCATCGGCCGATCCGAGCGCCATGTTCACCCGAGCGCAACGCATCACGGGATCGGCCTTCGGAACATTTCCATGGGACCGCAGATCGGGTTGGGCGATTCGAGCAGCATTACGCTTGAAATTGGTGTTGAGCACGCGCCCCGGCAATTCCCAGTACATTAGACCCACCGGAGGCCGTACGGCAGTGCAACAGGCTGTCGTCGAATCGGGTCGGTGCCTGGTCTCCCGAAAAAGGCGCCACACGAGAAAGGGGATCGCGTGACGTCCGCGGACTGGGGCCTCGGGCCTCGGGCTACCCAAAACGGCCACCTCTTCAGTCGGGCTGCCTATTCCGTTGAACGAACGAGCCGCCGGTTGTCTGCGGCCGTGGTGTGTCCGTGACTCGCGAAGCGCTGACCCGTCATACAGGCCGCTGCTGTGTATACGCGTCACTGGCTAGGCGGCGACAACAGAGACAGCAATCATGCCCGGTGCCGACCTCCTATCTCGGTACTTCGAAGCGTTCGAGGGCACCCGCTGGACGCCTTCCCTGGACGACATCGCCAACCTGCGACATCACGGCGAACCCTATCCCGGTGCCGCTAAGGAGGCGCCGCCGGCCCGCCGCCCCGCCCCAGGCAGTGAGCCGATACGACGCAAGGACCCCGCCGCTGAACCGGCGCCATCCAATCCTGGATCGCGACACCATTCGTCCTGATTTTACGTTTCTCTCGTTGGGTGTTTCGAATAAACATAATTTTATAGGGCCATTCCGAGTCAGTGTGAGATGTCGGGACTCGTGGGTGCAGTCGACAGTATGGCGTCGGCGCCGAGCGCGACAGCCACGCGCAGTCCGTCCAGTGCTGGCGAGGTCGAGATGGACGTCGACCACGAGCCCGTCCAGGCTCACATGAGCATGACCGAGGTGCTGCGTCGTCCCATGCCGGTGTCTGCGACGACGACGACGACGGCGGAGGCGGAGGCGGAGGCGGCGCCGGGTGGTGAGCCCTCCGTCCAGACCGAGGAGGAGCGCCCTGGGTTCATCCAGGACGGACTTCCTGATGGCCTCGATTTCGGATCATTGATATTCTTCAAGCTGAAGGGGCAGGCGTATTGGCCAGGACGGGTGATTCCTTCCCCGACCTGTGTGTTCTAAGCTTGCTCTCTAACCGTACGTCGTTTCAGATTTCTGGGAAGCATATCGCCTCGCCGGACATTGTCGCTACGTTCACTGGCCGCGGCATCCTTGTGTTCAGCTTCGGGAACCACGACTACGAAATGGTGCAGAAGTATGCGTACAACGTGTATTCCGTCGGCGCTGACAAGGCCATTGAACAACCCGGGTGTAGGGACGCCATCATGCCGTACCAAGAGTACCTGGACAAATGCCAGAGGCCTAAGCGCACGTGGAGTAAAGCGTTCCGCCATGCAATGAGGGAAGCGCAGATGATCGAAAGTGGCGAGCTCGTTATCGACGAATCGACACTAATTCTGGTCGGTATTTGTGATGGCGTTGACGAATGCTGACTGACAGGAATCGGCGCTGTAGGACGACACAGAACCACAGACCGGCAAGCGCAGTCGTTCGTCCCTGAGCGCGCTGGATAACGAAGAAACGGTTCGCTTGCGGAAGTCGCTGTTCAGAAGAAAGATCCTGCGATCACTTGGGCTGTTTCCACCCGAGGTCCTTATGACAGATTATGGGATGGCCTGATGGTGTCGCTAAATATCGTCGCTTGGTTACTACTGCCATTGCTATCATCGCCTGACATTTATTGACCGTCGTCAATATCAACAATGTCGTCAATGTCGCACGTGAGGTCGATGTCAACGCGGGGTTCTGCCATTTGATGGTTGACGTATTTGACGAACCTCATTGTGCCGGGTTCGGCCCGCAGAACGACCGTTAATGCGTTACGGGCAGGGCTGATCACAGCAAGCGGCTCTTCAGCTTCCTCGTCGACGTAAATCACCGCACCCGACTCGTTCTCTTCGTCACCTTGCGAAAGGCAAAGGCAGACGTCCAACGAGATGCGCTGAGCGTCCGGATCGTTGTCGAACGCCAACGAGTAATGGCCAGCCGCGAACCGGCGAATAATTGATGACGTGCTGGTAATGTGGACAGCATTGCCCGTCAGGACCTGCAGCAGCTTGATCATCGCTGGGCTTTGCATCATGGCGCGCGTCTCGGTCAGAGCATTAGACGTCGGGTAGCTTGAAAACGCCTACGAGCCTACATCAGATACGTGTACATGGGCAGCGGCGGGCAAACAGCAGTGCCGACCTCGAAACATCGCTCGTTGTACGGTCCGACAGTGACCCATTGGTCTTTGCTCACTGCGGGCAGATCACGAAGAATGGCATCCAAACGCTGGCTGCTCAGGAATCCGGACAGCTCGATCTACAAATGTCTATTGGTTGATACCATGAAGAATGCAAACGCCACAGGTCACATACCATCGACTCATCTTCGAACTGCTTTGCAACTTGGTGCTGGGTCTTGGAAGTCAGATACGGTTTCGCAATGAATCCAGATAGATACGACAGGTCGGCGTCTGTTAACTTGGAGCCCAATGGGACGTCGCAGGCGATGCTGTCGATACAGCTGGACAAGACCGGGTTCGGAGCCGGTGCTGGGCAACGCTCTGGACGCTTGACCGGTGCACCGTGGAACCACCCGCCAATGGACAGGCGATGCTTGTTGTCGGAAAGCACTTCAGCAACCTGGTGGAAAGAAACCTGGGACACCTCGAAGAAGACGAAGGAGTTTCGACAAGGCGTGATGCGTTTGTCAATTCGATCAGGTTTGCCGTTGGCATTGACAGTGAATAGATCCAGGGAGCCACCGTCCTCCTCGCTCCAATCTTGAGGGACAAGGTACATGATGAAGGCAACACGCCGACCTAGCAGTTCGTCATCGTGAGCAAGAAGAACGTCTGTTGACCTGTACAGAGACGACGTGACTGCCCAGTAACAGTGGGCATCAGATGCAGATCCAGGACGGGACAGTCACGGGCATACGGTCAATGTTATCGCTGAGCTCGATGCCAGTCACGGCGGTGAGAGCAGCACGAAACTCGGGACTGTACAGCTCCTTGACGATTGCTTTAACGGCACGGCTGTCACATTGTGCCAAATCACCTGACTGGTGAAAAGAGAACAAGTCATTCGCCTTTTCATAGAAGGTCTCCTCCATGAGCTCCTCCTAAACACGATTCGTTAGGTAATCGGACTACCAAGTGCACGACAGTCTGAGCAACCTGAATCTGGTCGAGCTTCTTCCCATCACGGACAAAGTCCTGGATGATCATGTGTGGGAACGGTTTGCCATCGGCGAACTCGCGTCGCGACACATCGACTTGGTCGGACGTGGCCCAGTCCAACCGCAACAAGGATCCCTTCATGCTTGCTTGAGCGCCACCGAGGATCCGCCACGGACTCCGCGGCGGAGTTCAGCCGTCGCTCCAGCAACCCCCTGTGCCAGTAGAATAGGTATCCCCAGGCCAAAGACTCGTTTGGTGGGTATTCCACCGACGCCATGGATAAACGTGTGAAAGCATACTCATCGTATTGGAGGTCTAACGCAGAACGTTCCCGCACTCTACAAAGGGAAGTGGATCCTTTGCGGTCGGCTAAGTACGGTGGGCGGCATGGGGCCATGTCTGCACTCTGGATTGGCGTCAGAAAAATTAGGGGATCGCACATTTTTGTCGGCACCAGGGTACCGCCCAATCGGCTCGCTTAATGGCGGCAAAGGCGGCAGGACTGGCGCTTCGTGCCGAGCTGATTGAGCTTTGGTTCGGGGATGTTCGGCGTGCAGGATATTCCGCGCAATCGCTTATGAAGGCGAGCTCGTTGTGGTTCGGCGTGGGGCAGTCGAAAGCGGAAACGGCTGCCTTCGACAAGGAGATGGCGACCCGATTCGGTCCCAGTCTGGCAGATGCAGCCGCAGGGCTCCTGGACGGCCCAGTGTGGACGAAGGACCCCGAGGGCGTTCTTGCCTTTTGTATTCTATGCGACCAACTGTCCAGGAACATTCACCGCGGCAAAGCGGACGCGTTCGCCCTGGATGCCAAAGTTGTCGAACGGGTGCGCTCGGCCATCAACGAGCGCTTGCACACCCGACTCCACGTTGTCGAGCGCGCTTTTGTATTCTTACCGTTAGAGCATTCGGAACAGATCGCCGATCATATGTTGGCCGAGCAATTGCTCAAGGAGGCCGATCAGACTCCCGATTTGCCCGATCACCTTCACACCTATATCGGCAATGTTGCCAAGTTTCTAGATAGTCACACCGAGGTTCGCCTCGTATATGTATTGCGGTACCTGCGGTGCTCTGGCGTTTCTTAGGTTCGTTACAGGTCATCAAGCGGTTCGGCCGATATCCGCATCGCAACCGAACACTTGGTCGGCAATCGACGCCGGATGAGCTCGAATACTTAAAGACGGCGAGCGGATGGGGACAGTAGGCACGTCTCCCCAGTAAACTATGTACTTCTTTGATGGAACGCGGTGGCAATGCATGAATAGGACAGGCGGGCTCCATACCGTATATATATGGATTCGATCTCTCGCTGATTACGGTTGGGCGTGTTGGATCGACGGCCAGGCACATCTGTCGAGCGTCCATCAGAGAGGCGCTGATCTGCAACCGGGGAGGGACGCCCGCCTGGGGTTGTGATCATTACTGGCTTCGCCGACGTACAACGAAAGGTCCCCGTTATGTCACGGGCGTCACGGGCCGTGACTCATTGCTCGTCGACGTCGTCGACGACGTTGCCTGAAGATATCTGTCTGGATGGCATATTCGTTCCAGCCTCTTATAAGAGAGATGGGCCTGCAGGACGCGTATTGTGTCGTTATTATTGTCGCGGCTGCCTGCTTGGCAGCGGTCAGCATGGCCAATGGAGACGGTGTACACCGCCAACGAAGGAACATTGAATCGATGACGGTCGATGAGCTGGGCGCGTACCGCGACGCCGTTCGCAGGGTGATGCCGTCCAGCAAATTCCAGAGCCTTGTCGCCCAGTACTGCTCGCCAACGGCCGCTGGTAGGTCGTCCTGTCAACGTGGCACACCCGCGTTCCTGCCCTGGCAACGCGCTTTCCTCGCAGCCCTTGAACAGGTATAGGTCGCTTGTCGATGCTACCATGATATGACCTCATTCAGCGGTGGACCCACAGGCGCTGGGGTGCCCGATCCCCTACTGGAACGGGCGCAAGGCGACGATACCGGCGGCGTTCACCGACGAATCCTACAGGGATCGTCACGCGGGGAACCTCGTGGCGAACCCGCTCCATGGACCTGGGAAGCGGGTCCCGATGCCAGAAGGCGCCCCCATCGACCTATGTGAGAAGGAGAACCTGGCGCTGTATGGCTCGAACGACGTCGTCGACATGGGCGTCGCTCTCCAGGACATGCAATTCTCGGCAACGTACGCACCGTTGCCACGTGGTCGGTGGTGCCCGCACCCTGATGACGGTTGCCATGGACAGGAGCGGCGTCGCGTATGGCGTCGCGCTGGATGCAGTGGCCCGCGACCCGCTGACCTGGAGCGTGATGATGAACACGGATCGTCGCTGGCTGCAATGGCAGCTCCTGCACGATAACGCGCAGGACGACGACGTTTGCCAGCGCGTGGCGTCATTCACGATTGGCGACCAGCAGGTCCCCTGTTCTGATGTCGTCCGCAACTGGTCAGGGTGGACGGCGGGTCACGATGAAGCTGTCCGGAAGTGGACATCGGCGTTGCAACGCGTCGTTCAGCGTCGCGAGAGCGTGAACGGGACAATGGGGTTTCGCGCCCTGGAATTCGAGGCCGAGATCGCGTCGCCTGCGCTGGTCATGTCGCGCGCCAACCAGGACGTCAGCGGGCCGATCGCGGACAACATCCTGATCAGCGACGGCGTCACCGTGTTGCCACCGGATCCCAGGCTCACGATCCCGCCTGCGCCGCAACCCGACAACGCGACCCGGTCGCCGCCATCGAGGAACTCGTCGTTGGCGGTGCCGGCGTCGCAGCCCGTACCGGCGCCCAGATCAACGCCACAACCGACGATGCGTTTGACCAGCGATAACGGGGCCGCAGAGATGGTGTTGGCCGGGGAAGGTCTGTCGCCGTTGTTGCCGGGGTCACCCGAAGCGCGTCGAACGCTTCCGCCATTGGTGCCAGGTGGTCGCCTGACGTTGCCCGCAGCGTCCAACCAATCGCAGGACCCGACAGCGCCGCTGACGTTCGCACCCACGCCTCAGCCGACCCCGATGCCGTCGCTAAAGGTCCCGCACCTGCTCGTGTCCAGGACGTCGGCGACGTTGAGCGGTGCCAAGACACCGTCGGCACTGGTGGTGGCGTTAGCACCGAATACGACCCTGAAGACGAACGAGTACACGATCACTAATGCGGCACCGACACCGCGACCAACGCCTGCACCGACGCCTGCGCCGACGCCAGCACCGACGCCTGCACCGACGCCTGCACCAACGCCATCGCCGACGCCCGCGCGTCCTCCGAGTCCACCTGTGGCCGTCCTTCAGAGGCGGAACACGTCTGTCCTGGAGCCGTTGTTCCCAACATCGGACTCGCAGCCAGGTCCCGTTACGGATCGGCTGATACTGACGATTCATGCACTGGAGTCCACCGTTGACTCGTGTATCCTGGAGACGGTCTACAACAACAGAGTTGTCGGTCGGACCGCCATGCCAGGGACGGGGCGCTGCCCTGCCTTCGCCATGGACCGCCACGTCGACCTGACCCGGGCGTGGTACAAACTCGGCATGGATCGTCAGGAACGCGACCGCTCAATGGCGGACCTCGCGGGCGCCCTCCAGTTCCGATTAACCTGCACCATCAGCGGCGCGGACGTCCCGTGCCCCATTGGCGGCCTTAACAAGACGCTCAAGTGGATGTGCTTCTAGAGCCCCCGCCATTGATAAAATCCGAATTCCTGCCTCGTTAACAGGTTTCAGGAGGGTATGAATACTCTTCGGGAGCCAGTTGCCGCTGCTTCCCGAACGCCCAAAAGAGGGCCAACGTTTAGGTGCGATTTTGGCAGCGCAGGATTCTGGATGTCCAATTGGGCCGTGATGTTTTTTGGGGGACAATTGTTTGAAGGCGGGCGGGGGTCGACATGGGTGACATCGTCCTCGGATTGGTGGGCGCCGACTACGTGCTGCTCGCGGCCGACTGCTCAGTGGCCAGGTCGATTGTCAGGTATCAGGATACGGAGGACAAGGTATGCTGGGGGGGCGCTCGGCCGTCGTGGCTCCATGCGGGCGCCTGACGTGGCGATCGTGCGCAGATCTACCCGCTGGGCGACAGCTCGGCTGCGACCAGACAGATCATGGCCTGCGCGGGACCGACCAGCGATAGGACGAACTTCTGCGAATACGTTCAGCGTAATGTCCAGCTCTACACGCTGCAGGCTGGCACGCCGCTGACGACTAAGGCGGTCGCCAATTTCGCCCGGTAAGGTTGACATTGCGTCGTCGTGGTCAATCTCCGTTGCAAATGTTCCACAATTCGACATCCGATATTCGTGGGCTGACCGTACGTAATGCAGCAACGAGTTGGCGGTTGCTCTGCGAAAGGGCCCATTCCAGACGAATATCCTGCTGGGCGGCTATGACGACAACAAGGGCCCGTCCCTGTACTTCATGGACTACATGGCATCGTTGCACGCGGTCGACAAGGGCGCGCACGGGTACGGCGGGTACTTCACGCTCGGCCTCCTGGATCGGGAGTACAAGAAGAACATGACGCTCGACGAGGGCATCAAGCTTCTCAAGCAGTGCATCGCCGAACTCGACGCGCGGTTCCTGCTAAACATGCCGCGTTTCATCGGCAAGGTCGTCGACAAGACCGGCGTCCGCACTGTCAGCCTGGAATGAGCGCTCTCACCAACCATATAAGCACGCCGTCTCTCTGACTGGAACCCCGTTCGTCCGCGCCACTCGCCTGCCCCTGCCTGGGCAACGTGTAGACTAGTCGCCGCCTGTACGGGTGCACGCCCATCGTGTTCTGTAGAGTCGCAGCGCCCGCCGGTGTCGCCATAACCGTCGAGGTGCGGCCAGCGCGGTCTCCGAGGATCGTTGGCAGTAGGGTCGATGCTGTGGGCGAAGCGGTCGGACCGGTGCGGATCAATGTCGTCGTTGCTGAACGTCGCGTGTTGCAGGTCTGTACCTGTGGACGACGTTGCCGCTGACGTCGTCGATGCCGGCGACGCGGCGATCCAGGCGGACCGTCCTGTCGTCGTGGACGGGCTGGCAAGCCGTGCGAGCGACTGGACCGTGGCCAAGCTGCTGGATGCCATCGGGGACGTCCAGGTTCGGAACGTGTTCCTATCGGAGCAGTCGGCCCGGTTCCTGTATTTCAAGGCCGACCGTGCCGGTGACACATCGCCGCACCTGCAGCGAGCCCCACCGATGCGTTTCAGGTCGGCGGGCAGGCCCAGGTCGTCGCACCTGTGCCTGCCACACTGACCTGCGCTCCAGGGAATTCGTGGAGCGAAGCCAGGCGGCGTGTTCCACCGGGCGGCACTATTACCTGTACGGCGAGCCGTTGCCGTCTGCATTGTGGCGTTCATTGCCCGACATGGAGCGCGTACTGGGCAGCACCGCCCAACTGACGTCATCGCTGCTCTGGATGGCGGTAGACGCGACATGTTCGCCGCTGCATTACGACATGTGCCATGGGCTCCTGTTGCAGATGGCCGGGCAGAAGAGGTTCATCATGTTCCCTCCCGACGGTATCCCGGACGCGTACATGCATCCCGTTGGCCATGCTCGTATGGGCTTGGGCTTGGTTTCGAACGGTCCGCTGTCCTCAATGTGGCTGCCTTTCAGATGATCGCCAGTCGCAGATCAACGATATCTGCCATCCTGACCTGGCCGCGTTTCCTGCATTCGCGGGGCTGCGAGGCACCCAAGGCGTCATCGAACCTGGGCAGGCCCTCGTGATCCCGTACGGATGGTAACCGCCCGAGCAGCGTCATGCTTCCTGCTCAATCTCCTCATACGCGTAACAGGATGCATCAGATCGAAGCAGGCCCTGGCCTATCGATCTCCGTCTCGTTCCGGTGGAACCCATACGAGGGCCTGCTCCGCCAGGTTAGCACCAGCGTCCAGGCCGCTCGCACGTGCGGCCTGCCACCGGCCGCCTGCGCTGGCATCGCTGGCAACCTGCTCCACGATGCACCCAGCGCCGTCCGTGACATTTATCGTCGCAGAATGCAATGGTGATGGCAATTATCGCCTGTTTCGCATTGCATCAGGGTCCCCGCAACCCCCCTCGTCCATAGATAGTGTGTTGTGTGACGGTCACGCCGTCGGGGAGGGTAGGCCCGCCGTGCTTAGACGTACCGAACGTATAATCGGATAGACGACCCCTGGGTCGCCCGTGCTGTTATGAAGAAGAGCGGTGCGACCGCCAAGGACAAGGCAGCGGCGGCGGCGGCAGCGGCTGCGCCCGCTGAACCGCCTCCGCCTCGAGAACCGACCTTCTTCGTACGACGGAAGTTTCAACGTTGACCCATGCGGTATTGATTTGCACGACAGGAGAAGCTCGACAGTGTCGTATGGAAGAGCGCGGATCGAGGCGAGCAGTTCAGGTAGGTCTGGAGATGCGTCCAGCGGTGCTGGCGCACGTGTGACGACATCGCGACAGGGCGTTTGTCAAGATGATGGATCTGTATTATGGCGGTGTCTGCCGGCAGACGATCATCGCCGAGGAATTGTTCCTTCTGGCCGTACACTGCCATGGTCGTGGCCTGACCGGGGAACGGCTCGGCCTGGCGTTCAGCGCTGTGAAAAGCGTGTTCGACGGGCTCGAGCAACACGCGTTCCAGACCGAGACGGACGCGTTCAACTTGCTGCGATCGCGCATCATGCAGTGCACAAAGTCACCAGAGGCGGCGAATGTAGACGAGAGGCCACCGGGCGCGCCCGACGATGGCCCTCCGCCGCCGGAGCCGCCCCCAAAGCTTACCGTCGCCGAGTCCTGCGACCTGATCGATTACGCCGCGCAGACGTAGGTCGCACGTTGATCGTGTCGACTCGCTCCCGTTCTCATTCGGTTCCAGTCTGTTCGCAGAGTTCGACCTGTTCGCCGCCATATTTGATTATCCCATGGAGCACGATCTTGTTCGTGTCACGACGCACGTGCCATCGGCGCTCCCAACGCACGCGCCGCTTTCGGACGCGACGTACGAGCCCTTGGCCATGCCGGCGCAGACAGAAGGGGCGGACGTCAATGAAGCCAGGCGGAAGATCATCGAGCGTATTGCCGATATGGAGATCAGCAAAGCGGAGGGCGAAGTCGCCAAGACGTTGGCCAGGCACAAGACGGACCTCGATGCGAAGACAGAGGCCCTACGGGCGCATCTCGTCTCGGAAGGGTCCTCACATGAACTGCCCTAAAGGCAAATATATTGCAGGACACGTCCAACAACTGCATAACCGTTTTGTCAGGCAGAGCGATCCTTCAGCTTGGCTTTGATCACGTTTTCAAGCTTGACGGTATCGGCCGCGAATGAGCGTATGCCCTGGGCAAGCTTTTCTGTAGCCATTGCGTCCTCTGCAATGTTGATTACCCATTCCTGGCCGAGCGATACGTTGCGGACAGAGCCACTGTACCGTTCATCTGGAAGCGGAACACGCTCTCGTCGATGTGGAGCCGGGTGATGTTCGCAGCAGATGCGTGGGCAACATCCAGTTGTCGCACGACTTGCCCCGTCGATTTCGACAATTCGTCCAGGAACTGCGGCCCGATGGTCAGCTTGTCGCACCCGGCAAGCTCCAGGATTTCGCCCTTGTTACGGAAACTGGCGCCCATCACGATTGTACGGTACCCGAATTTCTTGTAGTACTAGATGGAATTGGTGACCGCACTTAGCTAAAACCCATCACTGGCAGTTCCACAGCGCGATACCGTCCAAATCTGCTTTACAGACAGTACGCCAGGGTCCTCATGTGCTGCAATGTCTTTCACTCCACGACTGGCCTTGTGCCAGTCCAGAATACGTCCCACAAACGGCGATATAAGCGTAGCACCCGCTTCTGCTGCAGCAACCTGTAACCCGCAACTTGGTTAGATATCAGGCGATGCATGCCGAGGACGGCAACGTACGGCTTGGTAAATGGAGAACAGCAGCGTCATGTTGCAGTGAATGCCTTCGCTTTCGAGGATTTTCGCGGCTTGAATGCCTTCCCATGTGCTCGCGATCTTGATCAGAACGCGGCTCTTGTCAACGCCGGCCGCCGCGTACAGCGCAATCAGGTCGCGTGCTTTCGCCACCGTTGCCTTCGTGTCGAACGACAGGCGAGCATCCACCTCCGTCGACACAACCCCAGGCACGATATTCAGGATCTACACGAGCAGCTAACTATACAGGAGCCCGGTATAGTCATTCTCAGATGGAGGCCATACCTCGACGCCGAAATTGACGGCAAGCTTGTCGAGCGTCTTGTTGATATCACCGTGACCGAACTTGATCGCATCGTCGACCAGTGCGCTGTATTCAGGCATGGACGCCGCCGCAAGCAGCAAGCTCGGGTTCGCTGCACACCGCATCAGCCCGCACGCCCGACCGCCGCACCAGCAACCGAACCCACTCGTGGCATCCGTCGGCTTGAACAGCTTGATCGCAATGATGTCGCCGGTGTCGGCGACGACGACCGTCCCGGTGGCGATCAGGCCGTCCAGCTCCGTCATGCCGGCCGATGATTGCTTTGACAACTGAGTGGCGGCTGCCTGCAGCTCCCAGTCACGGCACACACGGGCAACGGACCCAAAAACGTCGCTGGGGCAACTTTCTCGAAGACGACGCCGCTTTTTCTGGACCATTCCAGCGGTTTATGATGTCGCCGACTCGACGATATCGTCCGAGACGAGGCATATTCGCAGTGCGCGCTGGATGTCCAGCGCGACGCGAAAGTACTCGGCGAGCGCCTCCCGACGTAGGTTCATGATTGCTTTCTTCACCGGCTTCGTGCTGGATGACGACTGCAGTGACCTGACGAGGCCGTTGACTGTTTTTCGCTCGGGGCCGGCTTCGTTCAACGCTCGGATCAAGAACGCGGCCGTGCGGGCCGCGATGTCGAATCGCTGCTCCACGGTCTCCCCATCGGACAGCTCCCGACGGAACTCGTACCGTGCCACCCGGGTCACATACTTCCTCACACTGGAACGATGCCGTTGCATTCGTCGGGCGGTCACCAGGATGCGCCTGTAGACATGCAGGACCGCCTGCGTACCGACCGTCATTGCAGCTCGGAGTGCGCCATGCGAGCTGCAGGCCTGCAGCTCCACTGCGACGTGCACGCCAGGAATAGTCCGTTCCAGACAGCAACACAGTTCCGGTGCGGCACGCGCCTTACCATGACACTTTCACTACTCAGCACGCCGCCGTCACTCGTCAATGTCATCAGTCGCCATTGGGAGCGCTACGACGTTGCTCGAGGAGGCTCACGCCGGCAATGACGACACGGCTCTGCTCGGCAATGCCCTGATTGAAGCGTCCTGCTGCGGGCGGTTCGACGTGGTAAGACGCCTACTAGCGCACCCGTTGGTGGACGTCCGTGCGTCTTGGTTTGGTCCATCGCCGCCGTTCTGGAACGCCGATTCGCATCCGTCGGCACTACGAGGCGCCGCTCTCGGCGGGCACTGCCAGTGTGTTGACCTGCTGCTTCAGCACCCGAACGCGGACCCGACCGCATTCGACAACGAAGCCATTCGGTTCGCCTGCGAGAACGGTCACGCTGGCATCGTTGAATTGCTGCTCGCCATTCCCGACGTCCGCGACACAGTGAACCCGAACCATTTGCTGTCACTGGCGTGCCGAGGCTCGCACAGCGACGTCATTCGTGTTCTGCTCGATCAGGTCGACATCGACCTGGGCGCTGATGGCTTCCTCGCGCTCCTTCATGTCTGCGAACGCGGCAACGATCGAGTTGCTCGGCAGCTGCTGGCACGCTGCAAAGGTTCAGTCGATACGTCCAATACGATCACGTTGCCGCTGACCCAGATGATGCAGGCGACCCTCGACTTGGTGAAGCCCTGCTTCAGGGCATCCCCATGGTTGCCAAATCGGGCAACGTCAGGTAAATGGCCTGCTCTTGCGCCTCCCAATTCCCCTGCCGACCGAATGCTCAACTAGGTTGATGGGTCTGCTAATGGACTACGTGGACATGTCGGAAGTGGGCAATATCGCTCTGATTGAGGCCTGCAAGGCGCAGACCAACACACCCATGGTGCGAGTGTCTCTCAGCCACACACGCAAATCATGGCTGACGTCGAGTTAGGTTCGGTTCCTGTTGGGGCTGCCAACCGTCAACGTGAGTGCGTTCGGCCACTCGGCGCTAAGAACGGCGTCGACGTTAGGCCATCGCGATATTGTTCGCTGCCTGTTGCGTTACGCGCCGGTGTCCTCCAGTGGCGCCGCTGACGAATCGATCTTGATCGAAACGCTGGCGTTCGAGAAATACGCCACCGCTCGGGATCTGCTTTGGTGTGGAGGTTGGGTGGCCGAAGGGCGAATGCCAAGTCTAATCGCGACACTGGATGCCAGTTCGGCCTCTAGTGCCGGACGTCGTGCTAGGAGGTCGCTCCGTTCAGCGGTCGCCCTGCTTCGCAGGCAGCGCGAGCACGTCACGCGCGTAACGATGCTGCTGAACAGCCTGCCTCTGCCAGGGGAAATCCTCGAATTCATTGCCGTGCTAGCGTACGGCGACCTGCTAAACGGGCCTTCCACAGCCAGCAAGCTGAAGGATGCCGCCCGACTACGCCGACTCGCGAGGCCCCGTAGTAAGTGACATGGTAAACCGGGGGACAACGCTGTGCCTGTATTCAACGGGCGTCTTCGCGACGACGAACACGAAGCTTCATCCCGTTCTGGACGCGAAGTATGTAGAATTTCTTCTCAGCGTAGTCGTGGCCGGGGCACAGGTCCAGCTCGAAGTTGCGCACGACGTTGGCGATGATGGCCTTGCCTTCGAGCTGGGCCAGGCGCATACCCAGGCACATCTTCTCGCCCTTCGTGAACGGGGCGTACGCATCGTAGTTGGGCGACAACGACTCCCAGCGATCCGGGTTGAACGTCAACGGGTCGGTCCAGTGCTTCGGGTGACGATGCATGTCATAGATCGAGAAGATGATCCACATGCCTTTCGGCATCTGCAACTCGTTGAACCTGCACGCGTCGGTCGAACTCGATTTCACGGTCGTAGGGGAGATCGCGCGCAGGCGCAGGACCTCGTTGAGGAAGTTGGCAAGGTACTTGCAACGGTTCAGGTCCTCCGAGGAGAATCGCTCCGGAAGTTGCTGAAGGTCGGCGTACACGCGCTTCTGGATGTCGGGATAGTGTGCCAGGAAGTAGCAGGCCCAGGTCAGGAACATGGCGGTTGTCTCCTGGCCGGCCCAGTACAACGAGAAGGTGTTGTCACGAATGGCAGCGTTCGCGTACGGAGGGTTCAGGTTCGGGTTCAGGAGCAAATCCAATAGGTCCTCGTGCTTGCCTGATTGGGTGTCCTTCTTACGGCGCGATTCGATGGCGCGTAGCATTTCAGCGTCCGCCTCCTTCATGCATCGGTCCAGACGCGTCCGAGCCGGCAGGAACGGGATTGTCTGCATGAAGGGCGGCAGGAGCATCAGGCGTTCCAGGCAATCGGCGATGTCCTGAAATCGGTCTGCCATGGGGAACGGCCGCAGCCCCGTCAGGGCGCCGACATCAACCGAGAAGTTCAGGTTCGCAATGATCCCGATTGACAGCTCCTTCCTGTCAAAGCACTACGGTTTCAGTCACCAGCACTGTAGATCACGCCCAGGAGTCACCCTACATGTCGTCGTCGACCAGAACCTCAGCCGTTTGCGTCACTGGGTTCCTCGTACAGGCCTCGCTCCACTGCTTGGCCAGGCGGTCGGCGTGCTCCACGATGTTCTCGTAGATGTCTGTCAGGTTCTGGTGGCGAAACAACTGCTGTAGGTTCTTGCGCTGTACGGCCCAGGGTGCCCCATCCAGCGTCAGCACCGTGTTGTCGCCCGCGACTTTGTTCAGCAACGGCGTCTTGATGCGAACGAACGGCGTCGCGCTGCCCGTCTGGTTCGCGTGGACGTACTTGAACATTTCGGGATCGCGCGTGATCTGCATGCACGGATATTAGGGCGCGTCGTCATATATATATATACGACGTTGTCCACAGTACCAAGACGGGCATTGGGCCCAGGTAGGCCTTGATGTTGTCGACGCCGAGGGCATTGAACGTGTTCGTGCGCACCTGCTGGAGACCGCCTTCGCGTCGGATCTGGAGAATGTTTCCCCATAGCCAGTGCGGCTTGCCGACAGCGGGGACGGAGGTCAGGGCCACGTCTATCTTGCGGCACCACGTCAGGAACTCGTAGGCCTTGTAAACGGCCACGGCAATCACCGCCAGCGCTGCCATCAGGACGAACGCCATCCTCGCAAATGCGGGTCACTTGCTAGATATCGCCCCCTGAAATATCCAGAACTGGACACTGCCGATCAGGAGTACCTTCTGTTGGGTATCAATGCTGTGCGAAAGACAATCCCATGGAAAGGGCAGCGGGTGCATTACCTATGCCGTCTGCGTACACTGAGGTCTGCAACGGGAACCTAGGCTAGGTGCTGTCGAGAATGGCCAGGCTGAGGTGCCTGTGTCTGTATTCACTGGGGATCCTCGCGGCGACGAACACGAAGCTTCATCCCGTGCTGGACACGAACCAAGTAGAGCCTCTTCTCGGCGTAGTCGTGGCCGGGGCACAGGTCCAGCTCGAAGTTGCGCACGACGTTGGCGATGATGGCCTTGCCTTCGAGCTGGGCCAGGCGCATACCCAGGCACATCTTCTCGCCCTTCGTGAACGGGGCGTACGCATCGTAGTTGGGCGACAACGACTCCCAGCGATCCGGGTTGAACGTCAACGGGTCGGTCCAGTGTTTCGGGTGACGATGCATGTCGTAGATCGAGAAGATGATCCACATGCCTTTCGGCATCTGCAACTCGTTGAACCTGCACGCGTCGGTCGAACTCGATTTCACGGTCGTAGGGGAGATCGCGCGCAGGCGCAGGACCTCGTTGAGGAAGTTGGCAAGGTACTTGCAGCGGTTCAGGTCCTCCGAGGAGAATCGCTCCGGAAGTTGCTGAAGGTCGGCGTACACGCGCTTCTGGATGTCGGGATAGAGTGCCAGGAAGTAGCAGGCCCAGGTCAGGAACATGGCGCTGGTCTCCTGGCCGGCCCAGTACAGCGTGAAGCAATTGTCGCGGATGGCGGTGCTCGAGTACGGCGGGTTCAGGTCCGGGTTCAGGAGCAGGTCCAATACGTCCTCGTGCTTGCCGGACTGGGTGTCCTTCTTGCGGCGCGATTCGATGGCGCGTAGCATTTCAGCGTCCGCCTCTTTCATGCATCGGTCCAGGCGGATGCGAGCCGGCAGCAACGGGAACATCTGGATGAAAGGTGGTAGGGGCATCAGGCGTTCCAGGCAATCGGCGATGTTCTGAAAGCGGTCTGCCATGGGGAACGGCTTCATCCCCGTCAGGGCACCAATGTCTGCCGAGAAGTTCACGTTTGCAATGATACCAATGGATAGTTCCTTCCTGTTAACGCGCAACTGTTTCAGTCACCAGTATTGTAGATTACGATCATGATTCATCTTACATGTCCTCGTCGACCAGAATCTCAGCGGTTTGCGTCACTGGGTTCTGCATGCAGGCGTTGCTCCACAGCTTGGTCAGGCGGTCGGCGTGCTCCACGATGTTCCCGTAGATGTCTGTCAAGTTCTGGTGGCGGAACAACTGCTGCAGGTTCTTGCGGTGGAAGGCCCAGGGTGCGCCATCCAACGTCACCACCGAGTTGTCGCCCGCCACCGTGTTCAGCAACGGCGTCTTGATGCGAACGAACGGCGTCGCGCTGCCCGTCTGGTTCGCGTGGACGTACTTGAACATTTCGGGATCGCGCGTGATCTGCAGGCACGGACGTTAGGGCGCGTACTCATATACAGCGACCGGACCAGGTACCAAGATTGGCATGGGTCCCAAATAGGCTTTGATGCTGTCGACGCCGAGGGCGTTGAATGTGATCGTGCGCAACTGCTGGAGGCCGCCTGCCCGCCGGATCTGGGGAAGGTTCCCCCAAAGCCAATGGGGCCTGCCAACAGCGGGGACAGATGCAAGCGCTGCGTCTATCTTTCGGCACCACGATAGGAACGCGTAGACTCTGTATACGACGATGCCGATCACGGCCAGGGCTGCCGTCAGGACCAACGACATCGTCGCTCGCGACGGATCGCTTAGTAGATATCGTATCACACGTATGCGCTGCGGTATGCATAGCCCCACAGATCATAATGCCATACTCTGCTGGTATCAAGTATCCTGGGGAGGGGAGGGGCAGATTCGGCGTAGACGTACCTGTACGTCATCATTGATCCTGGATCCGTAACCTGTCCTTTCGCGTTCATCGCGTTCAAACCAACGATGCCGGGGATGGCGAAAACACTGCGGATTGTTCGGAATCATCCTAGTCGTGTCTAAAGACGCCGTTATGAGCAGAAACGAGCTGAACGTTTATAACGTTCAGAGCGTTCGCAGACGTGTCTACCGATCGTCCGCTAGCGTGGCCCAGACGAATGCGCCGATTGGTCACTCGACCACGTTCAGCCCGCGGCATCGCCCGATCCGAAAAAGGGGGGGGTCTGCTCTCGTCAAGCATGTAGCGGCGGCGCGGCGCCCGATCGGCGATCCGTGAAGAGAGCCCGGTCCGTGGAGATATACCGATCCGAAAGGGGTGCGCAATCTGTACGTTTCGTCTGAATACCTACGGCACACCAATCTCGGATCGGGAGTACATTCGCCGTGCAATCGTTTGTGTGCATGGGTCGTCGTTCTGCTCAACCTGAGTGGACGAACACTCACGACAGGTCACTTGAGAAAGTCCTCCTGGAGAACGACTGCGAACTGGCACCTCTAACGGGGAAACCGGTGAAAGACATTGAACCACTCTTCGCACCATTCCCCTCAGCTAAATTGAACGCGAAGATCAAACAGTTGCGCGCCATGCTGCAATCACGTACACGAAGTAAGGTTGCTTTGTGCAAACGATCCCGGTTCTTACAATAATTTGTTGTTCGTTCAGAAGATAGGAGCATCGAGTACGACGAGGAGGAGGGCTCCGACGTCACACCGCTGAACATCGGTGCCGCTACTTCATCGAAACGGACGCCAGGTAACTCCAGCCTGCCTTCGCCGATGGCCAAGCAGGAAAGGGTTTCGTCATCTGGCCACGGCGACACCGGCTGCTCCGTTCAGGACATTGTATACGACTTCATCCCTTATAAGGATCCCGAGGACAACTCGATGCACTTCGCTATCGTTGCCAAGAACGTCGCCGCTATGGATATGCGGGGCCAAGTTTCGTCTGATGGGTGCACGTTTGCGGTATCCCTCACGGAACGCCCGTGCAACGCCGAAAACGTGCTTGATCCCGAGGCGACTAAAGACGTACAGACGCTACTTCGTAGTGCTCAGTCAAAGGCTCTGATGGGTCACTACGCTACTAAGGAACAGCGCACTTCCGAGATCAATATCCCGCTTTCCACCCGTGTCTATCCACAGGCGGTGCGCCGTGAAGTCGACGGCGACAAGCTCAAGGACGTGGTTGTCCAAGTGGTCTGGGACCTAACGGTCCGGACGGAGGCTGCCGACACGGATACAATGGTTCCTCGCACTGACTACTGTACACGGTGTCCGTGTCGGCAGCCTCCGTCCGGACCGTTAGGTCCCAGACCACTTGGACAACCACGTCCTTGAGCTTGTCGCCGTAGGCTTCACGGCGCACCGCCTGTGGATAGACACGGGTGGAAAGCGGGATATTGATCTCGGAAGTGCGCTGTTCCTTCGGGGCACAACTCGCACGTTTCGCTCGAGTACGTGACACCAATCGCGGATCGGGAGTAAATTCGCCGTGTAATCGTTTGTGTGCATGGTGTGGCATATTAGGGCACATGCCATAGAGCAGGGCTGGTCCGGACTTCCGGATTCCGTGAGCTGTGGTCGTGGGCGCCGTTCTGTTGAACCTGAATGGACGAACACGCACGGCAGATCACTGGAGAAAGTCCTGCTGGAAACGATTGCGAACTGGCGCCTTTAGCGACTAAGGACGTGCAGACTCTTCTTCGCAGTGCGCAACATAAAGCTTTGATGGGACACTACGCCACGAAGGAACAGCGAACTTCGGAGATCGACATCCCGCTTTCCGCACGTGTCCATCCGACGTCGGTGCGCCGTCTTTCACCGGTTTCCCCGTTAAAGGCGCCAGTTCGCAATCGTTCTCTAGGAGGACTCTCTCCAGTGATCTGTCGTGCGTGTTCGTCGGATCGGGCGATGCCGCGGGCTGAACGTTGTCGAGTGACCATTCGGCTTACCTATTCGACTGGGCCACGGATACCAAGTTGCTCTTGCTCTGGCGACATCGTTTATCGTACACGTGGCCGGTGGCATTCCTGCTGGGTCGTGGCTCGACCTGAGACTGGCTCGCAAATATTTGGTGCCTCTTCTAATTAGGCCTGGAGAAATCGTGGCTGCTGATAGAGGTTACCGTGACGGCGCATTGCATTTCCTGACGCCAGTGGATCGCCCCACCAGTCTTTGGCAACGTCGGCTGAACAGTTCCATCAGGCTTATCCAGGCCCGACATGATCGAGGAACCCTTGGTCGACGTGCGCATCTTGCTACGACGTCAGTAGCACATGACGTCAACAAATTGGGAGGCGAGTCTGCTACGTCGCGGCTCTGCGCGTAGTCTCATATGTAATACAAGGAAGACGACGTATAGTTTGTGTCCTTCCGAAAATGAGCGTTTCCCGCAGCTTCCAGTCGGGAGGTCCCTGTGTGACGTCCGTGTCTGGCACGTCCGGCCCCGAGTTGCCCCACCACGGAGAGTGGCGCCGAACATACGCCCCCGGGATTCGGCGCCACTTGCTGGCCGGTATCGTTGACACAACGGGCGAACCGAATGTGCGCCACAGAGGCTACGCGTCGCCGACGCGTGCCTGCCAAGGTCGCAGCGCGTCGGTAACGGCGCACAGCAGCCGGGTGCGGAACTGGTTAATCACCGGCCCCCGCCGACTGAATTTTCTTTTCCGAGGGCACCCGTCTCTGGGTTCTACTTTCAGTCGACGCTCGCCCCGACAAAGGCGGGCGACTGCGTGGGCGCGGGCGGCGCGGCGCCGCTGATGTTTTCGAGCCGGTACCAGGGCGGCGCAGCCGTCGAGATCGTAGATGTCGTCGGCACTCACCCGCTGGCAGCCTGGCGCGTGTCGCACGCCAGCGCGGTTCGCAGGGTCTACGATCGTGCTGTCAGGGGATATGCCCACGTCATGGATGGCGGCCCGCATACGTCGTTGCAACTTCCCAAGCAATCCCATCAGAAATGTCAGTATTGTACGACTTGCAATTCCGATATTCGTCGCCCCAATTCCAATGCGATCCCGTCAACGTGTCGATGGAGGTGCAGTAACGCTAAACGTGGTGTGTTCATTGTAGTGTCGCTGGAGCAGCCGTTCCTCGTCTTGCAGATCAAATTCAACGCGGCGCCTGCGCTGTGCTCGCTCGAGTTGTGCATCCTGGACTCGTCGAACACGCGACGTCGTGTCCTGCTGTCGTCGGCGGCGTCTTCGCCGTCAGTCTCCCCAATGCAGGCCAGATTGCCACTCGGCGACGTTGCAGCGACGAGGGAAACCTGGCTGAACCTCTGCATCGACATGCCCAATATCACCGCCGCCTGCTTCCAGAACGAATTCCGGTCCCTTGAAGGTATCGTCCTCAGACCGCAATGCTCGTTCAGGTATCATCCGGTTGACATTCGCTTGTCTGGAACGGGTATTGACGAGGCGTCACGCAGGAAAGTGTTCACGTTGAGGTGCCCCCCAGCAGACATTGAAACCGGCCATCTAAATCAGTATTCGATCCTTGCCAGTATTCCTCGGACACTGGACTTGCCTAGCGGGGTCATACGGACGACCAGGATGGTGAACTGGGAATCCATATGCCCTCCTGCGGCTCTTCGAAAGGCCAAACAGGAACCGATCCGCAGTCCAGCACCGAAGAAGAGTGTGGCCAAGCGGTCTCGCCGCCTGATCGAAGCACGGTCGCAATCGAGGGAGAATTCGGCGCGCCCACCTCGACAGGAACAATCTAGCAAGACGCCGCGAAAGCCGGTCACTCGTCGTCGTCTGACAATCTCTCCCGTCGCCACCAAGGCGCCGTCGTCTGAACTGCGCCTACCTCTCTCGGACAGAAAACCGTCTCCAGCTGCTGTCCAGGACGCGCCAACGTCCCGGTTGCTTCCTGAAGACGCTAAAGCGACTCCTGGAACTGTGCAGAGCGATGGCGCCCCGAGTGATGCCGGGCCAGGTCCCGACGATGACCCGGACGTGGTCCTCATGGGGGAACTGTCCGACGGTGGAGCGGACGCGTGTTCAGGTGGCAGTCGGGCACCTGCAAGCAGTGTTCCACCCAAGGACGCTGTGGAATGGAACACCGACGACGACGAGATTGATTTCGTCCAGAATGCCCTGCAGTTTTACAAGCACGAACATCGACGGCCGACTTCGTCGCGTGGTTCGCCACGCTCGTCTCGCGTCTCGATCGAGTCGGTTCACTCGTGGGCTCGGCCCCAGGAGGTAGCCGAGTCCTCCGAATCGACAACGAAAGCGATACGGCAACGCCTGCGCCCTATCCAGCACCAGCGTCCTGTGGCGACCACCACGCGTAGCGAACCGAGCAGTCGAAGCTCGAGCACGAGCACGTGTAGTCGAAGAGCTACTACTATCCCTCCGCCGCCATCGGCATCACCGCCTCACGAACGAGCACCGCCCCCGAAACCGGCTCTCATGTTCGACCCTATCCTGAAACTATTCTTCAATCCCGCCACGAATACATATCACGAACTGCGCTAAGTTTATCGCGCCGAGCCCCGCTGAATAATATTGCGCGCGCTTTTTTGAGTGCGCCAGGAATGTTCCGCGCGCGCGCGTTCTGGAACACGTGGCCCGTTGACTCACGGTCGCATTCTATTAACGGCGCGCCGTTCTGGTCCAGTGCCACGATTCGATATGGAGTTCCTGCATGTCGGCGCGCATTGCTCCGTGCAAGGCTGCGGTCGCCGGGATTTCCTCCCGTTTACCTGCGCCCAGTGTAATGTCGTGACGTGCCTCGACCATCGCCGGCCAGAGGCGCACGAATGCGCGACCCCGGCGCGACGCGGCAGGACGGTCGAATGCCCATTGTGCCGGCAGGTTGTTGCGGTTAATGGCGATACTGATGCCGATTTGGCGATGGATACCCATATTGCGAGGGGATGTCGTCGTCCACGATCGATTCTCAAGACGGGCTGCCAAATGGATCGCTGCAAGGGTAAGACGTTGGCGCTGGTCGAATGCAAGGCGTGCAACAGGCGTTTCTGTTTACGGCACCGGCTTGCTGAAGACCACCTGTGCCAGCCCACGCCGTGCCGGCGACCGATAGGCGGCTCCTTGCGACCTGCCCGTCCGGCGGCTCGTGCCAGTTCAACTAAATGACTGCCTGGACGTGTATCCGGTGGTGCAAACATCCCAGACGATAATCCACTGGGCCGGACGATACGAGACGTCCCGAGACATGGTCCTGTGACGCAGACGTTCCGATGCCCAGTTGGTTGTCACTCGCTGTTCAAGCTTGACTAGAACACGATTCTTGATACAGGTATCGCTTGCCGTAAACCTCGTTGTGGATGCCGAATTTGTTCATATTGCCTTTTTTCTTACAACGATAACATCTGCTCTCTGGACCGTGTTCAGTCAGCGATCAATAACAATCGGCATCCTTCTTTCGCCGCCCAGTCTAGAGCCTCCTGCACGATTCGCCTCGATTTCGCGAAAGACGTGGCACTGTGCAACTCGCGAGGTGTGGCATTCTCTTGGACAAGATCGATCAAAGTGGTCTCCACCCGGCACACCGGCAGGCGTCGACGCCGGTCGCTGGAACGATCGTCAACGGCGGGTGCGAATTGCGACGGGACCATATAAACGTAGACCGTCTGGTGGATCAGCATTCAACCTGTTTGGTCGCCTTTTACCACGTTCCTAGAAATCGAACAGGCCTCGAAAGACGCAACGCAGTGCACACGAATGTATCATAGGAGGGTGTCCACAGCCGTGCGGATCGCATTGACAGCCCGCAACTGGATGATGGCGGTTCGCCAGGGCAGGTAAAGCGTGGTGAGTGCTGCTTTGGCCTGGCCAAATACGCGTTGCGCCTTAGCGACCCATGGCGCTCGGTTCTTCTCCTTTTTCAGGTCGGACTCCAGGTCTTGCACATTCTTTTCCGGGACCTTCGCTGGGGTGGTCAGCCATCGATTCACTTTGTGTCTTTGCACCGTCAGAAAACGATCGAAACGTGCGATTGCGACGATAATCGCGACGCGACGAACCAGCGCCTGGGCGATCTTCATCGAGGATAGGGGCGGCGTCTGACGCCGGTCGCCGGACAAGGACGACTTCTGATCTGCGGCCAGCTTCAACTTGTCTCTGACGGCCTGGTACGCCAGTTCGATTGCAAAGACCTTTCCCCACCGCGACACTGACGGGTGCACCCGTACCGGCACTCGTTCGAAGGTAGATTTGTAGACCCACTGGGCAGCCTCACGTATCACGCTTCCAGGAACATCGGCTAACTGGCCTAATTCACGCGTGCCCACAGCCTGTCGGCCAAAAGCAACTGCCCGGCGAGCGTTCCCATCCGTCAATAACTTGCCAAGAGCGGCATCCACCACTGATGTCGTTTGCAATCCGTTATCGGGGGCGCCGAAAACCAGCCCACCGCTTAGCAGGCGAACGATGTCACGTGCATACAGCCGTGAGCACTTCCCGATCCAGGCTTGTAAGTGCTCCATGATGAACTCGGGGAAAGACCGAAACACGCGAGATGGGCATGGGTTGTCGCGAAACTTATCGCCTAACTGGAAGAACGACTGAAACAGTGAAGTGACACCGCCCTTGAACACGTTGAGGTAGGCGGCGAAACTACCCTGGCAATGCTCGACGTATTCGCGAAGGGCGACTTTCAGGCGCTTGTGCGGGAAACGCGACGATACAAACTGACGTCGAATTACGTTATCGACGGCGGTGGCGTTGTCGAACGCATACAGGACCATGTCGACGTTGCCGATGACGGATCCAATGACGAGGGACAGAAGTTTCGATGCCTGAACTCGTGATATGCCTGACCCGAGGTACTGAATCTGGCCCCAGTCCAGAATAGTCAGGCCGGAGTGCTCGTAATGGACGTCTGCCTTGTCGTACGCATACATCATGTTGCCCAGGTGCAGATCGGTGTGGACAACCGTATCAGCACCGGAGAATAGCATGTCCTCGAACCACGCCTGCGCGAACGTTTCGAACGCGTCAATAAGTTCGCAAACATCGGCACCCTTGTTCTTCACATCCGGCGTCCAGTCCAGTACGGTGGCACCGTGTCCAGGCGCCCTGCTCATGACGATCACATTGGGATTCGGCCTCACCAAGAGCACAGCAGGCATGCGAATACGCGGTGCCAATGGCTTGAATCGCTGGCTGGCAAACTCCAGGGCTCGGGCCTCACCGGCGAAGTCCAGATCATGAGGAACGCGAAGGAACGTGGGCATCAGCAACTTGTTCCGTCTTTGCCCGCTTTCGCCAAGCTGGCCCAGACGGTATCGGTGAGAGCCCGTCCATCTGGGCTGTCTCTGCCCCGTCGGAAAAAACGCCACCAGGGCACGCTCCTCCTCCTGGAACAGGACGTCGACGAACCTTCGGCGGACCTTGACGAATACAGGAACGGGTGCAGCACCGGGCGTCGTAACGCATTCGGACAGGTGTCCTTCAGCAACGGAGGCCGACCCTGACGATTCAAACTGGAACCCGGGCAGCACACGCCCTAACTCGGTATCGTCACCGAAATCGGCATGGAGCTGGGCAGTCAGGTCGGCGCGAGACATGGGACGAATCCGGTCGAAGAATTGTCGTGCGGCCGCCTTCATGTCCTTGTTAAGGAACCTGGCAGCGCATTCCTGCATGGTCTTCATGACGACGGGTCCGCCAGCCATGACGACGTTCGACAGAGTCGTATACAGGTCGGCGCGTAACTCGGTGCGCAACAGGGCAGATAGGAATCGACCCTTCAGGATCCAGCTGGGGCTACCACTCCCAGCCATCATCTCGAACATGAGCGCGAACTGACTGAACTTGTCAACGTACTGATGGTACCCATCCACGATGAGAGGCGATAAAGGGTGGGCTTTCGCCGTGTTGAGCAACCGTGGCATTTCCTGCCACGGGTCGATCTTGGGACCCGCCCAGATCGCTGCCTCCTGCGACTTTGTTCGCAGAACCATGCGATGAACCGGCAGCACATCAATATACCAGGCCCAGTCGTCGGCGACGCTCGGCGCACTCGCAACATGACGAAGAACGGTCCACAATCCGGGAATGCCATCGGCTGCATCACGCGCCGCAGTCTCAGAGGACAGGATGTCGTTCGGGACACGTTGAACTCGACGGAGACATCCAGCGAATTCACTGTCGCTGATGTTGGCGCGGAACACGTGGCAGTCGATGATATCAGCCACGAAGCGGCGAACGCGCATGGCGGCGTCGTACCGAGTGCCGTTCGTGACAGCGGATTCGCCTCGAACGGGATCAGCATCTGTGGCGCCCTGACCGCGTAGTTTCCCCAGAAGAGCAGTTAAGCGGTCCTGGCCAGCAGGGCACGACATGTTGCAACGTTGGATGGCGTCGAGCAGGATGTCAGTCGGCGTGGTGCCTTCAGAGTCCGGCATGCCCGGGTCGGCGCCGTTCCCGGAAGATGGTTTCAGCAACATGTCGACCAGATCGAACAGGAACTCGACACGGCCGGGGACTTGCGATGGAAACCTGTTGCCCGACGTGAGGATCGAATCCAATGGCAGTTCGTCCAGGGATAGCCGTACCTGATCTCGTTCATTACCTGATGCAGCATGGTGATCTTATAATAGTCATGCGCGTTCAGAAGGGCTGGTGTGACGAAACGGTGATCGAACAGCGCCACCAGGACCGGTCTGTAGTACTGGAACATGATGAGGTCGTCGACGGCGAGATCCATGAAGCTCCAGATCGTGTGTCGGCCCAGGTCGTCGACAGCCGTGAAGTCAGATTCGTCGGCAGCATCCAGAAGCGCCTGCACGAGGTGCATGTTGTCCGATACGAGGAGAGGGTTGTACCTGGATTGAAACGCATGGTCAGGAAACTGCGACGCGAACTGGGCAGCACACTCATCCTGACATGTGCTGCTGCAGAATGTAGAAGAGCGTGTTGTTCCCATAACGCTGCCGAAGTTTCACAAGCTTGCCACGCGTTTGTTTAGCCGGCATATAGTCGCTCGCCTGAACAAAAGGGATGCCCACACCCACACGGCTCGTGTTTCGTTCCGCTTCCACAGCACCTCCTATGTCGAATTATTATGTTCAACCATTGTCTCTAAAGATCACGGTAGTACTCACTTCTGTTCCAGGCGAACTCGGCCACAGCGGGCAACGCGAGAGCGCCACCAACTAAGACGGCGTCGAGCTTTCTCAGCCCGACCACCTCGTTGACCGTGGCTGCTGCCTTCATCGCGGTCTTACGCGACATCAGTGACTCTGCCAACCCTGTGGTCGTCCGTCCTGTTTGCTGTTCCGGCTGCCGAATCTGGCGGCGTTTCCATCCACGATAGTAAGCCGCTGTGGTCAGTCCAGCAACAATGCCGGCAGCCGTCAACGATCGTGCGATGACTCCGGATCGCGAGCCGCCCACCTTCTTCGTACCCTTCAGCATTGGAGAACCCTGATGACCAGATGGCACCAGCAGCACGGTAGCCGTGGACACGATGACGGCGACAGCCGTCAGGCAGATCAGGGTGCACAATTTCGGGTGCATCCGCACCCAGCCCCCCGAGGCTCGCACAGCCGACATTACAGAACCGCCGAAATCACGCATCGTGGAGCGAATCGTACCCAGCAACTGCATCGTGGTGCCCGACTGATCAGCCAGGGAGGTCCGTGATTGACCGGGGCGTTCGTAGAACTGCGCCCAGCCGCGAGCGTCGTTCTTCCCAGAATAGACCTGGCGCTCAAACGTGTGAGCGTCGAGAGAATTCTCTCCCGCGGCGCAACCTGCGTCCGTGGTCCATGCAACGCATCGCCGAAACGGTTAAAGTTCACAGTCGAGGCAGGAAGATGGCTCGGATGGGCGCCCACCTACGTCTACAAGCGGTGTACGATGAAGCCGAGTAACGAAGTGCTGCTTGCGCCGTAGAGGGGCTGATCACTACATAGCGTCTGCGTTTCTTCCGCGTAAACGCTGTCAACGTGCGATCGGGAATTTGTAGCGCACACGCATCGCTCGGACTCCAGGGCGTGGCGGGAGGCGTTGACAATGCGTACCTGAGTCAACGCGGATCGTCAACGCGGGTAACAATCCCTTGGCGTGGATCAATAAGCGTCGCAGCCTACCAACCCAGTGTGAGTACTGTATCTTCACCTCATGCTCCGCCTCCAAACCTTGGGCAGTCTTGACAGCAGGGACTTTGGCTGGCGTCATCATCCAGTGGTTGTTCCTTTGATTCGCCAGAAAGGTGTCGATGTCAGAACACAAGGCGAAGCGGAGGCGAGGGGCACGGTCAAGGGCGAGGCGACGGCGCTATAAAGTAGAACACACTGGCGTCAGATCGGCTGCAGGAAAGGCTGCACTAGTCTTCAGGCGTTATCATAGGCACTTCAGCAGCCGATTGCACCCTATTCTGCATCCGAGTGTATCCAATTCTGCAGCCGATTCAGCCAATTCTGCAGCCGATTGAAAAATTCGCCAGCGTGCCCTAGTCGCGCATCCCAGATCGCACACGTATGTTGACGTAGAGACGTTGTGCTTGTTGCGTTCGTGATCTATGGCTATTGTCCAACGTCGTCGCCGATGGCGCCCACCGCCCACGTGTGCAAAACGTGGAAAAAACAGCGACCGCTGTTCCAGAGCTGCCGTGCAGTTTCGAAGGCAATGGCAGATGCCGCTCGAGAGGCGCGCAAGCAGCGTGCCGCTGAACGGCGTGCCAAGATCCTGGCGACGTCGGCGTCAAGAATGGCCATTGTAGAGGGCGTGCCCGAGGCATCGATTGTCAAGGAAGCCGCGGCGGCTGTGGTTGAGGAGCAGGAGGAGGAGGTTGTTGAGACGGTGAAAACGACGGTTGTCCCTGGCAGGTCGAATCGGTTCTGGAAATGGATGGAGTTTGGGCGTGTCTTGATGCTATGGATCGCAAGTGTTGCCATTGGCGTGATATCACCACCAATTGGGGCGGCAGTACTCGTCAGCCTGCACATCGTGCTAGACACCGCTGCCATCGTTGCCCTTCGTCGTCGGACGACTGTCGAACTTGGCGACAACTCGCTCCTGTTCTGGGCAGATATGGCTGAGCTCTCTGTCCACCTGTGGACGTTCGTCCACGAGATCATCAACCATATCGCCGTGGCCGTCTTTGCTTATAACGTGACCCACTTTTATACGGTGGCCACAGCTCCGTGAAGTAAACCACACAAGACGACGATATCACGGTTGTGAACGTTTATCGAGGCACCGCTCACAGCTTTGAACTGCTGACAGTGTACCGAGATCGAAGGTCACGGCGCATGACTTTCGCTGTTGCTGTTCTGGGCAGGGAATCGACAATACAGACTTCGTGAACCTGAGCGTGGTGGTAAGAACGATGTGGCACTGGTAGACACCGTCTATACCTTGAAAAGAGGATTAAGATGCGTCTTGATTTCTTGTTGGATGGCATCCTTCAGAGAAGAGGTCGGGACAGTAGCTAACAACGACAATCTTTTAACGCGCTTACAGCCATGCATTCCGTACCACAACGTACAGGAGGCGTCTTTTGACAATACGACGAATATGACGAGCAGGTCAGGGCCACCATCAGCCGGAGGAACAGCGATGGCAGCGCACTCACCAACTCCCGGGCACTTGGCGCACACGTTTTCAAGCTCAACGCTAGATATCTTGATACCGCCCAGTTTCATTGTATCGTCAGCCCGGCCCATCGCCTTGTAAAACGAACCACATCTCATGATACGGTCGCCATGACGTCTGAGAATATTCCCATTCGGCCCTGCAGGCATGCCAGCGAAATATGTCTGAAACGAGCAAGTCAGTGACGGCTAGCGAATCACTTGTGTCGATCGACATGCCTTGTAGTGGTCTTGGTTCAGAATAACGTTTGAGAACCCGAGGGACGGGCCGATTAGAGCAACCTCGCCTTCCCTAGCAACGCAGCAGATTAGCGAAACACCGATTACTGGACATCGAAAACAATTACGTCGGCGCATCCCCAATCAGAATTGCATCGACAGAGCAGGCCAGGGTGCTAAACATGCTCGGCGCCTGACGCTGGACGACGCTGCCGCAGATGTATGCTCCCCCGATTTCAGTCCCACCGCAGTACTCGACAACGGGGGCGTAGCCAGGCCTCCGACTCATGATCCATAGCTGATCGGTCGGGTTGCTAGCCTCCCCCGTGCTTGAATAACGTCGAACGCCGGACCAGTCGATATGGTCCAAGTAGCCAGCAGCCCTAAGCTGTTTCGTTATGCTCGGGATTAATCCAAGCATCGTCACACGAGCATTGGCGATGAATTCGCAGAACGATGGAGACGTTGGGGATCCGTAGAAAAGAGCAACGGTAGCGCGGTTCAGGAGGGACCCGAAGCACAACCAGGGCGCCATCATCCAACCTGACACAGACATAAGAGAACGCCTGTGGCAAGACAGCCATTCCTCAGGACGCATATACCGAAATTAGTAGGCCAAGCAACACAGTCGCCTGGCTTAATATCATGATACAGATAAGCGTCTGTCGCCGCCTTGATGGGCGTCTGTACAGTAGAGATCATAAATGTTTGTGAATGCATCGGTTAGGTACTTTTGTTATCGTACACAGTGATTCCAAGGAATGGCCTTCGGGGTACCTGTTGTCCCACTACTGAACAGGATATTGATCGGATCTTCAGCGTTTCCGATCACAGCGGGAAACGCGTCCGAGCCTCTGGAGAGAAACGCACTCCAGGAAACGTCGCCTTCACCGCGAATTGGACATGCCACTTCAGCACCTGATGTGTTTGTAAGAGACCCCCGACCGTTTGAAGTGAAGGTGCTACGAACCGGAACTGTCCGCGCTCGGTCCATTGAACTGCCCTGGTATGACAATAGTCTTGGCGGGCCAGCCGGTCGCGACCACACGTTCGTACATGGGGAGGCGCTTGCCTCCACGATAGACGAAATCTTGAGTGAAGACCACCTTGCACTCAGCGATCTCCAGTCGCGTGCGTACTTCTTCCGACGAAAAGCTGTCAGCAACGGACACAGCAACCATGCCGGCCTTGATGATGCCCAAATAGATTGCAACGCTCTCGGCAGTCATCTGCATGAAGATGGCTGCCGTATCGCCTGGGACAAGCCCCAGTGCGTGTAGAGCACTGGCAACTCGGTTCGCGGCGCGAAGCAGGTCGGCATTGCTCCACTCATAGACATGTGATTCCGATTCCCGTTGGAACCGTATCGCTGGGGAAGCAGCTGGTGCTGAGAAACAGCTCTCGACAATATTCATCTACACACAAAGCAGATGTCAAGCACTGAGCAGCGCTATACGACACGGCAGGTACACGTCGATACCCGTGCGCTGGGAAGGTACTTTACAGAGTCAACTGGACCCGAAAAGACTGACGTCGGCGCGGTCGCGAATTCAATACTAAGGATCCGAATGGCAGCTTGCCAGAATGCCTCTCGATCAGCAATGGACGCGCGGTGCAACCGATCGATAACACCATCGTTCGGTGTCGCGTCAATTCCCAGCACTCGACAGAACGACACCGCATTGCTCTGGTTGATGATAGAGACATCGGGGAAGTACGCCGGCCAAGGAAGCGGCGTGCCATCATAGCACTTATGATATAACAGGTTGTGGACGGCGAAGGGTACGCTCGGCGCCAGGACATCGCGGGTCAGATGACGCCACCGGGACTCGGGCGTCGCCCCGCTCTTAAACGCAGCATTGCATGACGCGGCCAGGTCACTGCTTGCAGGGCCGGCCGGTACGCCTAACCCGACCAGCTCATTGGCAGTGACAGCTGGTGCATCCACCATGACAACGGAAATTTGGGATCGACGGCCACGCCCACGCCGCCGAGATGCTCCACTTTTTGTGCAAAGCGGTGTCAATAACAAAGGCGACCTTCACCGGCGGGCGTGGTGGAACCCCCCTGGCTGCTTTGACGCGAATCGAATTGCTGATGCGCGATCGTACTTGAGGCGCATCCGTGTTCGAAGAATGTGCGCCGATGTCAGGACATCGTGCAGTGGGCGTCTGGCAACTCCCACGTGTACAGGGCCTGACACTGGAAACTATCATAGTTGTGTGTGCACAGGATAGCAAAGGTCGACGTGTTGCCATGTTCCGTGGAACGTGGTCGGGGCCAACGGCGACATATCCTTGAACATGGATGTGCATGCGCGCTCGGCCGCAGTCAGGGGAACGAGAACCACGAGAGGCAGACGAAGACAATGATTTACGTAGGCCGCGCTTGGCTTCTCGGCCCAACCACATCGACCATGGCGTTATCGCGTCGCAGCCTTCGCCATCAGTGCAGTAACTGTGCAAAGTATGCCAGCTGCTTCGCTAGAGTGGGTCGATCTCCAGCACGCGAACGTCGAGTCAGTTGCAACAGACTACGCGGCATCGTGGACACGTCGGCCGCATTCAGCGCAGTCAATGCTATTGGATTGTTTAGTGAACTAATACTCGCGGCCTTCCGACTTGGGGGGAGGGGGATCGTGTTCAGGTAGACAGACTTGCTGTGGAAGGCCGTTTTGAGTCGGGCTCACAAGCTGTTGTTCTTGACTGCGAGCGACGTCTTGCGCCTTCTGGACGACGACGACGCGGACGCTGTATAGTTATACACGAGGTGCTCGATTTGCGCCACCTCGTGCGAAATCTCGTCGTGCAGTGCCGTCTGCTCAGCGTTGCCGTTCTCCGGGATGCCCATCGTCTGAACGTGTCGCATGATGTCGGCAAGCACGACCAGCACCATTTGCGACGACTCGCGCCAGCTGTCCTCGTCCTCCAACTGCTCGAAGCACCTATTCCATCTATCGCTGCTGGACATGGCATCCGACGGCTCTTCTGCCTTCCTCCGCTTCGCTGCCGGTTGCTCATCAACGGCGACGTCGGGGACTGGAACTGGAGGCACAAAGACGGCCACAGGCGATTGCTGGCCGACAGGTGCTTGAACACACGTCTGTTGCTGCGGTTGGGGATCGGCAGGAGCGACGCTTGCTGTCCGATGTTGCTGTCGAGAGGTCTGCTGGGGGCACTTGCTGTTGACGTTGGGTTTTGC